>CM074302.1:11688036-12318036 GCA_037194245.1 Opsariichthys bidens
TACTTGCATCTGTTGTTGTGTACAGTAAAGCCTGTAAAAAATACATTTTAATATATATAAAAAATATACATTTTATAATTTCATCATAATTGACTTTTCGCAAATAGTTTGATTGACAGGCGATCTAACCAATCAGAACCACATCTTTATCCGACAAAGCATTCAGGGAGTAGCCTATAGTAGATTAACATGGTTAACTTGAAATATTGTGTGTACTCACGTCTTTCTGCAGTTGAAACAACATTCCTTCTGATGTTTATTTGATGCTATAAATGAAGAGATGATCGGTTCATCTGTCACGACACATTAAGGAGCCACTGTATGGTATTTAGTGTTTAAACTGCTTTAAAAAATGACAATATTTTTAAGTATGAAACTGTTTCATACTGTGTCAGTGTCCTCTTTGCACCACGATGTGTTTTCTCACTGCGGGAGAACATGATGTGTGGCGTGAGAGAGCGTTGCAACGGGGGGCGGGTTTTGCAAAGGGTCAATTATTGCAATTAATATAATTTAAAATATTTATATTAATATATTGTATTATTTATGATATATTTTCAAAATAAAGCACTCCTTAATTCTTTTTGACATTAGTTTCAGTAAGGTTCTGGAACCATTTCTCAGAGACTTTGGTCTAAATTGACATGAGAGCAACATGCAGATACTGGAGATTTGTCGGCTGCACATCCATGATGCAAATGTCGCGTTCCACCACAGGAGAAATCGAGACTCATCAGACCAGGCAACGTTTTTCCAATCTTCCACTGTCCAATTTTGATGCGAAAAGCCCGTGCGAATTGTAGCCTCAGTTTCCTGTTCTTAGCTGTGTCGAGTGGTGCCATGTGTGGTCTTCTGCTGCTGTATCCCATCTGCTTCAAGGTTCGACGTGCTGTGCGACGCATTCAGAGATGCTCTTCTGTAGACCTCGGTTGTAACAAGTGGTTATGAGTTACTGTTGCCTGTCTATCAGCTCAAACCATTCTGGCAATTCTCCTCTGACCTCTGACATCAACAAGGCATTTTCAGCCACAGTATTGCCTCTCACTGGATATTTTCTCTATTTCAGACCATTCTCCGTAAACCATAAAGATGGTTGTATGTGAAAATCCCGGTAGATCAGCAGTTTCTGAAATACTCAGACCAGCCTGTTTGGCACCAACAGTCATGCCACGTTCAAACTCATGTAAATCACATTTCTTTCCGTTCTGATGCTCCGTTTGAAGTTCAGCAGATCATCTTGACCATGTCTACATGAATAAATGAGTTGCTGCCATGTGATTGGCTGATTTGATATGTGTTGTTAAGCAGATGAACAGGTGTACCTAATAAAGTGGCCTATGAGTGATAGATTTTAATTATGAAGAAAAAATACAAATATTTATCGAAACTAAATATGTCTTAGTAAAATAATACTTAATATTTAATTAGTGGTCTTAATTAAGTGTTTAAATGAATTAATTAACCTTCCCAAATTTTCTACGAATATTGTGTACAATATGTGAACATGCGTTTCTCAGACGCACCAGATTTTCTTTATTCTTGCTGTTACTTGATCAAAATCAATCTGAATATCTGTACTGTACCTCGTCTGATTATTTATTTAGTTTTGGTTTTATCGTTATCTTTAAATTTATATCTTCCTTTTCAGCATTTTCCTCACTACGGTCCCTTGTGTGGTGTCACTGGGCCATGGTTCGCAAGAAAGGATCTCTTATTTTGTGTGGAGCGTTTCTGTTTGTCGCCTGGAACGCCTTGCTCCTCCTCTTCTTATGGGGTAGGCCTCCCATTGGCCGACTTGGTGAGGGTGGCGGAGCTGAGCCAGGGGCTGGAGAAGAATGGGGAGCCAGAAAAGCACAATTGGGTGGAGCTAACGGATTGGCCGGCGAAGTGATCAGATTGGCCGAAGAAGTAGAATCGGAACTGGAAACTCAGAAGAAGCTCCTCAAACAGATACAGAGTCACAGAGAACTATGGGAACAGCGGAAAGAATTGGGAAAGAGGGAGTCTGAGGACACAAAAGATGAAAAGAACATTGAGGAGCCTAAAACACCTCAGCAGATTCCAGCAGTTCCTCTAAGTCATAAAATTGTAGATGTTACAAAACCTATTACAAAAAATACACAGACACTAATGGTTACACCACCTCGGCTGGTCATGAAGGAGCAGAAACTGGATCAAGAAAAGATGGAAATGGCGGAAAATGAAGTAGGCCTTACTAAGCCAAGCCCTCAAACCATTATCCCAATTCTTGTCATTGCCTGTGACCGAGTAACGGTGAAGAGGAGTTTGGATAAATTGATACAGTACCGTCCTTCCGCTGAACTTTACCCAATCATTGTCAGCCAGGACTGTGGCCATGCGGATACGGCAAGGGTGATTGGCTCCTATGGCAGTCAGATAACCCACATTAGCCAACCGGATCTTGCGGACATTCCAGTGCGACCCGATCACAGGAAGTTCCAGGGTTACTACAAGATCGCCAGGCATTACCGTTGGGCTCTGAACCAAGTGTTCAATGTCTTTGCTTACTCCACAGTGGTCATTGTGGAGGATGACCTGGAGGTAAGATCATGAACATGTTTTCATTATGACAAGTACTCAATGTTGTCATATACATCATGAATCTGAGCATCATTATAGGTGAACCAAATTGGCATAATGAAAGGAAGTGCCATTTTTTTCTGTTTTATAATTCATGGAGAGGAATTTTGATAAGAGCTTGTCTGTCGCTCAAGGGGAATATTTTCATTTGCACATTTCTGAACCCTTTCCTTTGAAATTCTCACAGGTGAACTGATTACAAAGTCTAATGTGCAGCCCATCAAAAACCCCATTAGTAGGACAGCGGTAAAGCTCCAGTTCCGTTGTTGTGAGTTCTCTGAAGTAAAGGATCAAGGTCCTTGTTTAACTTTGCTATTCAGGCAAACATGTTTTTTTCTGCATACTCCTTACTTTGTCCTGTGATGGCTTTGATGGCAGTCGTGGGAGTGCTGAATTTACTTCTCTTTTTTTTTTTGTCAAACTCAAGGGGAAATGGATTTGCCTTCAAATGTCTGAGTTCATGACAAATGACAGTTGTCCATCAGTATGGCATGGACAAGTCTTTCAGAAATATAGTTTAAAACAAGTTCTTAGGAGTGTGCTCTGTATTCATGCTGTTTTATATGGTTTCATAATATTTCACGAAAAAAATGCATTTAATAAACATCAAATGTGCACATTTTAGTTATTTGCAAAAGCTTTTTAAACAAAAGGTGAAAAATATGTGGAAATGGATTTTTTACAAATGAATTCTTAAATGTCATTAGCCTTTGGGGGAATTACACCTCGTGACCTTTTACAACCTGCACTGAAAATGCCTTGTCATAAAAAAAAAACTTAAGTACTTATTTGTTTTGCACATTTAACTGGTCAGTGGATTAACTCTAAAGCTCTACTGAGCATCATAGTTAAGCACCATTGAGATTCCCTAAGGCCCAAACACATATTTTTTTTTTTTTTACATTGTTATAAAACAGCCAGCTGGCTGAACACATGTTCACCTAACCACCTTTGAACACATCTAGACTGCCAGGACCTTGAGTGAACTAGCCAATTCTATCCTGATAGTTTCTTGTTCATCATCAGTTCTTAATGTCTTAAAACTGCTCTCATTTCATGTTGTAGGTGGCCCCAGACTTTTTCGAGTATTTTCATGCTCTCTACCCCATATTGAGATCGGATCCGACTCTGTGGTGTATTTCCGCCTGGAATGATAACGGACGGGATGGGCTGGTCGACCCGGGCAAGGCTGACCTCCTTTACCGGACAGATTTCTTTCCTGGCCTTGGATGGATGCTTTTGAAGGAAGTCTGGGCAGAGTTGGAGCCCAAGTGGCCCAAGGCATTCTGGGACGACTGGATGCGGCACCCAGAGCAGCGGAAGAACCGCTCGTGCATTCGTCCCGAGATCTCAAGGACTATAACTTTTG
This sequence comes from Opsariichthys bidens, assembly GCA_037194245.1. Taxonomy (NCBI): domain Eukaryota; kingdom Metazoa; phylum Chordata; class Actinopteri; order Cypriniformes; family Xenocyprididae; genus Opsariichthys; species Opsariichthys bidens. Next base: position 11,692,007 of record CM074302.1, read on the forward strand.
GCCGGAAAGGCGTCAGTTTGGGTCAATTTTTTGACCAGTATCTGCGCTACATAAAACTCAATACTGAATTTGTGCCTTTCACTAAACTGGACTTATCCTACTTGGTCAGGGAGAAGTATGATGAGACCTTTGAAAAGGAAGTTTATAGCGCCGACTTGGTGAAGGTGGAGGAACTACAGCAAGGTGGAAGCCTGAAAGGCTCTGGGCCGTTTCGAGTTCAGTACTCCAGCAGAGACAACTTTAAAGTGCTCGCCCGACACTTGGGAGTTATGGACGACTTGAAGTCAGGCGTTCCCCGTGCTGGTTACAGGGGCGTAGTCAGCTTTATATCCCGTGGACGAAGAATTTATCTGGCTCCCCCTGAGGGCTGGACCAAATATGACACCAGCTGGAGCTGAGGAGGATGAGGTTTGGACCACAAAAGACGAGAAAGAGAAAACTCACAACTATTATTACAAGTACAGGAGGAGAGAAGCGCCCTCTCAAACCAAAGAAAACAGAGGCAGAGCGTGAAAAGTAGAGAAAAGCTTAACGCTAAGAAGTGAGTATAAAATAACTGCTGTTTTGTCATGGAGGAACTTCCAGGCATGCTGGGAACGGCACAAAGGGTGGTGCATTGTATTTGCGCAGCAATCATGCAACAATCTTCCCTCAGAGAAAATGGCGGAGTTATGCTGCAAACAGCTCCTATGCAGAATCGCTCATTCTGACATGGAGAAAAATGATCCGATTTTTTTTTATATTATTATTTGAACATGCTGACCTTTCCGTTGGTTTCAACGTCAATGCAAAAGGCATACAAGAGGTCTTATATTTTATCCTACCACAGTGTCTTTTGGGAGAATCTCACGATAACACATCTCACTTTAAAATCAAAAGAAGGAAATATTTTATATATATATATATATATATATATATATATATATATATATATATATATATATATATGAAAAATGAAGCCTGTTCTTGGGACCATTCATTTTTTTTGACATTATTTTCATCACAAGCATATTTTTCCCCCGATTTATCATAACTGTAAGGATTTTGAAAGTTTTATTTTTTGTAATATTCAGTATTACTGTATTATATATATATAAAGGAAAAAAATAATAACCCAATATCCAGATGTTTCCTCACAAGTTTCGTGAGATTCAGCCTTTGAAAGACCAATCTGAGTGTTTAAATTCCATTTGTCCAAGCTTTATTAGTATCTGACACCGTTATAAATGAAAATTGTGTATAATTGTTGTCCAGTTTGATCGATGCATTCATATAAATGCGCAGACTTGTTCATTTGACTTATGTAGCACCACTGAATCTATGAAGTTCAAGCTTGTGGCAGAAATTATTCAAGGCTTGTGTAACTGACATACCAAATCTCTGGACTTCTCTTCTGTGCCATTCTGTTGAAGTACTGTACTTGAACCTGCTTTTGTTTTAACCGCTCTTCCTGGCCTGGGAGAGCTCTCATTGTTTTTTTTTTTAAAGATGTAGGTTTGTTGCAAAACCAGTGGTCATAGAAATCGCTTTACATGTTCTTACGGATGAAATGAATGGATTTCAGTAGGCCAGAAATGAAACATTTTAATTAAATGTACTGTATTTAAATATTTGGGAGAGAAATGATCTGATATTAATGCATATGCAGTATGAAGAAGTGTGAAACCACTGCCTGACATGTTTATAACTTTATTACATTGATAATAAAACAGACTATTTTGATATTTGACCATATATATTGTTTTTTTTTTTTTCGTTTTATATATCTTATCTGCTGACTTCCTTCCAGGGATCGTTTGTCTAAAGCCCCCCCATATCAACACTGATTCAGGCGCCATTGTGACACCTTTGACGTCTCTGTCGCTCCAGATTTCCTTTCTCACTCCTCTTGTGTCCTGTTGACTTCCTGTCTTCTCATGGCTCATTGCTGTTGAGTTTATCATGTTCTTTTCCTGTTCTTGTACCACCACCGGCAACTTTAGAAAAGCCAAAGGATGCGTGTTACTGATAAGAAGAATTGGATGTTCATTTTGTTTTTCTATAGCCATTAATCCGATTTTGCGTAATCTTTGCTGGGAAATAGGCAGCGGAGAATCCAATTGTTATCCACATTTGATTGTACCATGATTGATTCATTTGTTCATCATATAGCCACATCAGCACAAGGACAAGTAGTTGAAATGAAACTACTTTAATACTTCAATGTATATAGTGTTTTCACACTTGACAACTGTTTAAAAGACTTGATGTCAGGCCACTTTCGAGGCACTCTGTTGGTGGAAAAGGGAAAAAAAGCCAATCTGGAAACGTTTTGCAATTCTTACCTCAGATAAGGTGGTTCTCTTCAAAATACAAACGGCTCAGTCTGCCAAGATTTATCCAAACAAAACTAGGTCAGCTTATTATACTGAAACAAGGCCGTCCATGCTGGAAACGCCCGATGCGGTGATGACAAGAGTTCATTTGATGGACATCCAACTCCTATGTGGATCAAGTTGCACAGCAACTCTAACCACTTCATCTTCTCCGCCCATGTAAAATAAAACATTTGCGAACTGTGTTGGGTAAGTTATTCTAAAAAAGTAATTACATCTTCAGCACTAATTACCTCTTTCTAAAAAAAGTATTAGATTACTTCTTAATTTCTAAATCCCATATCAACCTGGACCAGTTGAACAAAACAAGGACGGACATGAAACGGCACTTTGGATTCTTTCAAATAAACAACATACAATTCCATAAATTATTCTTGAACTGACCAAAGTGTCTACAGTGTTTTACATTAATTGTGGTGCTAAATCCACTATTGTTTTATCTATAGTCTATATAGTATTTAATGCAATGAGTAATTCAAGGGGAAAGTGATTCAATTACAGTAATTAGATTAGATTGATCACTATGAATTTGAATATTTAGGTTTAATTTAAGGTTCAATTTGTTGATATTAGTTAACATGAACTGAGGCAAAAACACTTTTACAATAAGGTTCATTAGTTAAACATTAGTTAATGTATTAACTAACATCAACTAACCATGAGCAATACATTTGTTACTGTATTTACTAATCTTTGTTAACATTAATGAAAATATAGTTTGTTCACCGTGCATCAACTAATGTTAACAAGATTTTAATAATGTATTAGTAAATGTTGTTGAAATTAATATTAACAAAGATGAATAAATGCTGCAAAAGTGCAGTTCATGTTAACTAATGAACCTTAAAGTGTTACCAATAATTCTAAAACATTCTTACTGTAAATACATTATTAAAATCAAACGCTAAGTTCTTAACATTATTTCATGGATCTGAGCGAATATGAACAATAAACATCTGTATTTCTTTTACATATTTTTAAAGATGAATAAATACTGTAACAAATGTATTGCTCATTGTTAGTTAATTTTAGTTAACTAATGTTAATAGGATTCATTTTACAAAAGTAGGCCAGTTCACAAATCCCCCAGCTGAACAAGAGAACCAGCACTTTCCAGTTTCAAGTATTTACACAGCTGATTTAATGCTGCTCTTTGCCTGCTCAAAATTCACATGTAAAAATGCAATGCCACTTAAAAACCAGACTAAATTGTGCCCTAGTATGAGTTTAATGTTGAAATTTCAGTGAAAAACCATATATGCCACCTCGGAGCACCAATAGTCAGTGTAAAGACACCTAAAAGCCACTTCAAAAGCACTTCAGTGCAACCTTTACAGTATAAATGACTTCTGAGGAACTGATTTTATTGAGGCCCAGGACCCAGTTGTTCTAAAATCATCTGATCGGATTTCGGCTATCGGATTGGATCAAATCTTGAAAATGGGTTGTTTAAAAAAAAAAAAAAAAAAAAGATTCTGAAATAGGATTAGATCGCAAAAATCTTCAGTTTGTGTTCAAAACATTTTAGTAAGATTGGGATACCTTTGATCAAAAAAAAAAAATCAGGAAGGGGTGGATTTCAGGAATAAAATTGTAATACAACTTTAAAAATGGTCAAAAAATACAAAAACTGTATTGTGATTTTGCGTACTCCCGCAAATGCTGACGGTGTTGGAAAAAAACATTAAATAGGAGAAAAATTATATATTTAAATGCTTTTGCATTATCTCGCAGAAGTTCGGCATTCCCCCAAGAAACTTTGTATTCATTTGTGAATGCAAATTTTCGTGGGGGAACGCAATTCGTTTGAGAGAAAACACAAGGATTTTAATATATAATTTCTTTTTCCCATTTAATATTTTTTCCATCACCATGTCCCTCTGTAGAGGGTCAAACAGTTTAAAGGAAATTGAAAATGGAAGGGGATGTTTGTTTATGATGTTTTCTTTCTCTTCGAATAAAACAATTTAAGTGACCCCCACATTGATTCTTCTACCTGTTGTTTTTTTACATATTTAGTAACCAACACTGTGAAATGTAACCCCATGTGGAGCACTGGTAATCCAGATTTGGTAATATGAAAAAGTGTGTATCTGGATCAGGGTGATCCAATCCTATTGTGCTTTGAAAAATCCTGGGTGGCAAAACATGGGATTGTTAATTCTGATCCAGATTAAACTTTTTGACCGGCGTTCCGGTCCGTCTCGTCAACATTTGAGCATGCAAGCTTTTCAAAGTATATTGTTTTGACCGTGAGTGTGGACAGACAGGTTCCAGTGGCTTGTTTTTCAAGAATTCAAATCACCGGCACACACAGTCTTGTCCGGATGCACACAAAAAACTGGATGTTGTGCATGGACATCAGTGGACTGTGCTGATGTCAAATTACACAAGGGAAGTTTTAGAACGTTCAGGTATCAGCCAAAATGATCGCGAACTGCTCTGAGATCTTGGAAATGAACAAAGTGTGAAAACACTAACATTTAAATAATTGAAAACAGAGTGTCAGTAAATTAAACAAACAATTTATTTGCTTTAACAAGCATTGAGTAGTTTAAACAAAGTGGCCATTTTTCTGGCAATCGAACAAACACTGAATACATTTCGTTGATACCTACTTTACTGGTAACCACCATTCAGGATATACTGCTAATATGTTTAATAACTTTCAAACTGTTTTACATCAATGCAATTAACTGTATTCAATGTCCAATGACGAAAATTCCTCCTCTTACAGAAAACAAAAAAATATGCCTCATCATTATAAATGACTAAAACTCAAATACAAGGCAAAGGGAGAATGACTCGTATTGGGAGGAAAAGTATTAAAAAGATTTCCGTTTTAACAAGCAAAAACAGAACTGAATTACTGAGGAGGCATTAAGAAATCCACCAAAATATATAGGATAACACTGTGATATGAGCTGTTTATTTTAAGTATTCACGAACACCATAACAGTCTATATGAAATACAAACTCTCAGTTGCTACCAAATGCTACAATGCCATGCATCCTCTGAAGAAACGGCTGCCTGATGTGTCATCTTTATCGTGTTTGTTCAACTAGGAGAAATAGATACACAAGGAGAAAATCTCTTAAGTGACAATTTCAAAATTTTCAATTAAAGAAATAGTTCTCCCAAAATGAAAATTCTGTCATTATTTGGTTCTCACTTTGAGCCTCAACAGCCCCGATCTCCATCCACTTTCATTATATGGAAAAGAGCAAGCTAGAAATAACAAAATATCTTCTTTTGTAGTTCAAAGATTTTTTTTTTTTTTTTTAAATGAGGGTGAATGAATCATTAGAGAATGTACTGTTTTTGTGAATGATCCCTTTCAAACCATCCTGTAAACATTGAATATTAACACTCACTGTACGACGAGATGTCAATCTCCTCGGGAAGTTCGCTGATGTTCACCTCAAACCTGTCCTGAACATCATTCAAAGTGCGGGCGTCAGTCTCATCTGACACAAAGGTGATGGCCAGACCTTTCGTTCCAAACCTGCCGGCCCTCGCAACCTGAAGGAATGAGAAAAGTTAAAGCTGTTCAGGTGAATCCGTTCCATGACTTGGCTGATTGACATAAGCTATTGTCACGAGAGCTGAACCGACCCTGTGCAGGTATGTGTCCGAATCTTCAGGCATATCGTAGTTGAAGGCAATGTTGACTCTTTCGATGTCCATGCCTCGGCCAAACAGGTTTGTGGCTACCAGGATCCGTCTCTGGAAATCCTTAAATTGCTGATACCGAGCTAGTCTGGGATAATAATCAGAGTCATAGATGTGATATGAGCCCCCCCAAAAATCCTACCACCTTAACTATAACATTGAAGAGCAAAATGTGTGAATGTTTTCTACCTTTCATCTTGGGGCATTGCTCTGTGAATGGCAATGGCAGGGAAATTTTGCTCCACCAGCAACTGAGCAAGAGCGATGCAACGCTGCACCGACTTGACGAAGATCACCACCTGCAATACTAGACAGCTGTAACACTGTACCAGCCAATATTCATCAATAAAATGAAACAAAAATTTAAAAGGACCACTTCAAACTAAGGGCAAAAATTCACCCGTTGACTTTTTCATAGCATAGGTTCGTCTTTTAGCTCACTTGAAAAGAAAACCTGAACAAAAAAAGTTTGTCATCCAGCAACCCAAATAAACAGAGCTATTAACAGATGAGTTCACTTTAAAATGAAAATTACCACAAGTTTCTTTCTGATGAAGTTCACTGCCATTATTATTAATATTACTCGGTGTTCATCAGAGAGAAGAAAGTCATATACAGTTAAGATCGCTTGAGGGAAAGTAAAGCTGGAGATAATTTTCATTTTAAAGTGAACTAATCCTTAAAGTGTTGATATTAAGTACAATGAATATTGAAAGTAATAGTGGACAGTGAAGCTATATTTTTTATATATGCATTTTATTATTTTATTTTATATATATATATATATATCAATTGAGCAAACATGACAGTAACAACATTTGTTACAAATGATTTTGAATAAATTGTTCTTTTGAATGTTCTATTCATCAAAAAAATCCTGAAAATCATGTTTCCCTCAAAAATATTCACCAGCACAAGTGTTTTCAATATTTTATTATTAATAATTTTATTATATTACTGTTACTAAATGCATTATAAAAACAATAATAAATGCAGCCTTGATGAGCAAAAGAAACTTTAAAAATCGAACCCAAACTATATGTAAATAAATCACATACAATTATGTTTTTTTTTTATGTTGAGATTTTAAATCCCCCATTTTCAATGTAGTTTTGAACCCCACTGTCTTTTATCCTCACACAAGTTTACTTCAATTGTTCCATTCCACAGGGTTGTAGTTTGCATTTAAGTTGTATCGTATTTTGCCTAACAGCCTGTGAATGACCAGAGCATGTCACTTTCAGGGACTGAAACGTTAAAAAACGTGTCAATAGATTGATGGACAAGAGAAACAGATAGATAGTCGCAAACTTAAGCGGATAACTCGCGGTCTCCTTCTCAAGTCCCTTTTTATTTGAATGGATTTAAACAGTGTTTGGGGACTTTTGTGTGTGTGAATCACGAGATACCTGGTTGAACTCCAACACATCCAAGAGGTCAAAGAGCTTCCTGTTCTTCTCGTTGTCCTTCAGCTTGACGTAGTACTGCTGGAGGCCGTGAAGCGTCAACTTGGTCTCATCGTCCACAAAAATTTCCATCGGCTAGGACAACCAGTGGAAGCAGGGGGAAGGTGAGGAGGGGTGGGAGAGGAGTGTGCAGGTTCAGGGGGTTAAGATCGTGTGAAGACACACACAGGAAAGTTGAAAAGACATGGGTGGTGCAGATAATAATGTTACAAGCGTGTGAAAGAGGAAGTGGTATTTATGACAGTGTGACGGCACGGGTGGAATGGGTGTCGATATGGACAGAAAGAAAGACACCAGAACACAATGAAAAACAAGGACAAAAGAGGAATAAAGATTTTAGCAAAGGACAATGGTGGGGGAGGGGATGACAATGAGAAGGAGAACACGTGTTAGAAAGGAGAGAGTTATGAAGCAGCAGGAGAAAGGGAAGGAAGAGAAGGGATGGGGGTTAGATTCACCCTCCCCTCCCATCCCAAGCCAATGAGGACACAACACACACACACACACACACAGAGTCTCAAACACGTTGATTAATGCTACCCTGCTGTCCTAGACTACTTTTAGCTACTAATATCAAGCCTAAAATCATATCTGTGCAGTTTCTAAATAAAGGTTCAAAAACTACAGATCTTTTGAACAACACAAAGTAAAACTACCAATCGATGTGCAGTTTGGAAATGACATGTTGTAAGGAGTTTTTAGTATGAAGTCAACATGAAATCAAGAATGACCCTTTTTACACATTCCTGTTCTCAATGTGGCCGATACATCAGTCCAAAATCTATTTTCGAAATATATCAGTGACACTTTCTAATAAGGTTCATTAGTTAACGTGAACTAATAATGAACAGCACTTATTAATCTTTGTTAACATTTACTAATACATTATTAAAATCTTGTTAACATTAGTTAATGCATGATGAAGAAACACAAACAAACAATTTAAACTGATTAACGCTAACAAAGATTAGTAAATACAGTAACAAATGTATTGCTCATGGTTAGTTGATACATTAACTAATGTTTAACTAATGAACCTTATTGTAAAGTGTGTACCAATATATCTTATGGATCTTTTTGTGATCGATTCATCCGTGCATGTTTTATGATTTCTGACCTCGTTTTTAATTCAATTCTATACATATATTTTTTTTTTTAATTAAAATGTAGGACTTTTTTGATTGGATGGAGGCAAATCCCATTCAGATCTGCCTCCATCCAATCAACAACTGATGCATAAAAGTCCTTACCCTACTTTTTTCTTTTTTGATAATCTATTTCATTCGTATGTGCATCCCAATACGAAACAAAAGATCTGTCGCTACTTGTTTTATCTGGACTTTAAAAATAACCAAACAGTTATAGAGTCATTAAGGCGGTGTTCACACTATCAGTCCAAATCCAATTATTTGTGTATTTCGATTGGAATCTGATCTAAACTATTGACTGTCCACACCGTGTACAACAAAATTGTGTCCCTTGGCGCTCTTTCGTTTTCCAAGACATCTGCATTGGTTTCTATGGCAATAACGTTGTGTTGGTAGGCATACGGCAAAAATAACCACAAAAAAACAGCAGCAATCTGGAGGTGTTTGCAATACAGATGTTGTCTCATTTATTACATGACAATATGCAGCTGCCACTGTATCCTAATATGTCTTCTGAGCACAGACCGGCAGAAACACAGGAGGCTGGTATGTGTGGCTTGTGCCATATTTACGTTTTATGTGGCGCGAAAGTGACATTAACCATGGGAAATGTGATTAGAGAGACTGAAACAGATTTCCAGAAATGAGATTTGAAAAGGATTTCAAATCGCATCTGTATGTAGCTCAAAACAGATTTGTAAAAATTGCATTTCATTTGATTTTTTGCAGTTCACACTAGATAAAAATGATCGGATTCCATTCAGATTTGCACAAAACTCAGATTTGGACTGACAGTCTGAATGCACTTATTTCAGGCTAGTGGTAATGCAGCCTTTAGTCTTTTAATATGTTAATGTGGTAAGTTATGTTCATAATTAACAGATTTGAAAAAAAAAAAAAAAAAGAGGCGTTACAATGACGAAATTTGAACATTTAGCTAGTCTAGTCTTAAAGGGATAGTTCACCAAAAAAAAATGAAAATTCTGCCCAGCAACCGTTTAGTTACCAACATTCTTCAAAATATTTTAGAGGGTGACAGAATTTTCATTTTTTGGGGCGAACCATCTCTTTAATTGTTTCATTGTCCTGGTGGTGTTTCAGTTGATTTCAGTTTCAGTTAAAGTTCATCCAATCTAATCAAGTTACATCCAATCAAGTCCTGCCCCATTTTTTTCCCCCCTATTTCTGTTCTGTTTCACTTGCAAATGATCACTTTACACAAGTACAGAGTCAGGAATGCTGTTTCATGTTGACTTTAAACAATCCACCTCATATTACATTTTATTACAAAACGGTTTCATGTTTAGCACTTGGATGTTCTAACAAATCGATTCAGAAGGCCAAATTGATCCACCAGATCGCTTAATTAAAGAAAACATCCTCTATCTGATCTGTCTGTTCAGGTGGGAGATGTTTTAAGATCTGGGCTACTAAAACAAGCATTGCGGGGAGAATAACAAATAGTGGTGGCCAAGTAAGTTACTGAGATCACAATTCTGTTCTATCACTATTGGGCCCTTAAAGCGCTACACTCCACCTTTATTCGTGTCTAACACACAACTTTGCACTTACCTTAGAGATGTTTAGGCAAATTTATCTTCACTTCCTGTCAGTCAATTTGCTGCTGAGCTGGTCTGTCTAAAGCTCATTTTACTGTCTTCAACCTACTAATGAGGTTCCTACTAATTTACTATGTTGTCTACAAACTATTTATGTAAAGTAACCGTCAGTTTTAGAGTTATTATTGTATAGTATATTATGGTGCAACAGGGATTTGCTCATGAATATTTAGTGAAGCCACACTGCTTTAAAAGGCAATGCCCCTCACAAGGCATTCAGAATTTTTGAATAGGTGCTCAAAGTTGTACTTTACTATTTATGGTTTCTGTCATGGCTTTCAGTTTCAGTTGCCACCTAACTGTTCTTCAAGAGCGTGTCTATCTACACCCGCGCACATCTCCTCTCTCCTCTAAGTTTCTTCAACATCTCATCCCTCTCGCTCCAGTCTTCCGCAGCTTAATCCTCCCTTTCTCTCTCTTCTCTTGTCCCTCACACCCGCGCATACTTTCTTCTCCGTTTCGTTGTCTTATTTCTTTGGGGCACAGACTGTCAGATGGTTTGATGAAGAGCTGTTCCATCATTGGCTGATCCACCTGAACTCATTTATGCCGCCAATGACTGAATCTTTTTGTTTCGCGTTATTCCTCAGATGATTTCATTAGGCAGTCTGCTTTGTTAAAGAGTAATTAATTGCAACCCTGGAGTGCCAGTTTGCCGTGAATCTAATGTAGTTTTTAGCAGCTGGTCCGCTTTGTTGGACTGATACTTTATCGGTTTTAGTTTCATGCCCCTTGACAGTCTCTGGCAGCCGGCAACAGAATTCATGAAGCGCCAACAAGTGCTCCTTTTAATTAAAGGTTATTTGAGGACAAATCTCCAGGCTGGAATTACAGTCGAGCAGAAACTAAAGCAATTTGTCTTGATAAATAGATCCTGAGAGTCAAGTATTATTTAAATATGAGGGATTGTGTTATAGTTGGCTCTTTTTCTTCTTTTAACTCCCTAAACGATTTTGAAAGTTGTTTATGCTTTGATTTATGACTCTGAAGTGTTTTTGAAGATACACTACATCCTTCCCTTAAAGACATCCTCGTATTCTGTTTAAAATATATTGAATGGACTCTTTATGACTTTAGCAAAGGTTGTTAAAAGACCTATTTAAATTTACAGAGGACTGAGCCTGATGGATGGTGCATTATCTGTTGGCCAAACGGACGGGTGACCGTGTTTGCCAAATGCCAGCTGAGGCGGGGATTAAGGACTTAACATCTTTTTTACTGTGCCTCTATTAGTTAAGAGTCTGTGATTATCAAACGGGCAGGAGAGAGGGGCATTTAGTGTTACGATGTCTCAGGGAGGCCGTAAATGGTTCTCAATCAGGTGTATATGAGGTGGTCTTGTGAAGGGAAGGCGCTGTTGACATGGTAGATGTAGGAGAGGCGTAATTACATCTTGCATGAACTTTCTGCAGACGGGACGGATCTCTTTACTCAGGGTCGCACTGAACATCATGACTTGCTTCTCATGAGGGGTCATACGAAAGATTTCCTGGACGTCACGCCGCATGTCTGAAAGGGACAGTAAAAGAAAAAAAGCATTTATTATGTTGAAAAATAATTATTGAATGTCATATTGCACATCTAGTACCGTTTCTGAACTATATCGTGTCAGTATGAATAGGGTGGACAGAAATCTTTTAAAAAGAGGGAAAATGTGCAGTCCACAACAAAGAACACTGAACAGAATGTTTTATCCCACAATGCAGTGCACTTGACCTTAATTACTAGTGTGATTATTTGAGTTGACTGCCAAAACATTTTTAATAGTGTTGTCAAAATGAGTGTGTTAATGCATGCAAATAATTTTCAGTTTAACACATTAAAAATATTAAACGCAGCATCTGTTTTGTTCATCATAATTTGGCTAGCATTACGTTATATGATCACACTCGTTTATACAAATGCTTTTAAACCATTCAAGCATGACAAGACAAACGGCAACACGCTGTCTGTGAATGTCATGTCTGTGGCACACACGACTCGTATGCACAGTCAGTATCAAGTTGTCTGTCATGCTTGAACAAAAAATAACACACAGAATTATGCCAAAATGTCCATTTTGTCGAGTATCCCCATAAGAGCAGTCTTAAACAAGTTAGATAGCGTCTTAAGACCCTAAAGAGTTGTGGGAAAATGAGATGCGCGTCAGATCCATGTCATGTTTGGCATCGGTAGGTCTTAAAGTCACAGCAGGTTAGTTCTCCCAAACATGAAAATTACATGAGTTTCAGAAGGCCTTTCTTAACCCCTCGGAGCCGTGTGGTTATCTTTTATGATGGATGGCTTTTTGGGCTTGAAAATCTCATCCTCTATTCCCTGTCATTAGAAAGTTTTGGAGAGCCAGGACATTATTTAATATAACTCTAATTGTATTCGTCGGAAAGAAGACAGCCATATACACATTGGATGGCTTGAGTGTGAATAAATCATGGGGTAATTTTCATTTTTGGGAGTACTATCACTTTAATAAAATTAACAACAAAGGTAAAAACAAAGGTAACAGAGAAAATTGTAGCTTTAATAAGAATTAATCTATATTCCATTTATACAGTGAAGACTCTAAAGTGTTTGATAACTTTATTCTATTTCATATGACATTCATTATAATGGGTTTATGTTAAGATTGTTCACTCAAGTTCATTTAAGTTGAAAGTTGTTATTTTTTAAAGACTAATAAATGTTGAAATGTATAACTTTCAGTTATACTGTAATGTTGAATGTCTATTAATATATATATATTTTTTAAATCAATTACAGAGACGTCAGTGCAAGAATTAGTATTAGAGATACTTGCCTTCTTTCTTAAAAATATGCCATTAAAATAAACTGTCTTTCAGTTGTTTCTACATTCATTTGGAAAGTAACTGAAATTATTAGAATATGAAAATATTAAAAAACTACAAAGCCGGTTTCACAGACAGGGCTTAGCCTGACATTTTGCGTGATTGCGTTGCTCGAACTCGTCTTGAGAGGGTTGGCGTTTCAAACTGAGGTGAAAGCTGATTGGTTGCTCCCACGTGTGTACTGTTCAATGGCATTTTAGCACTCCATCGACAAATGAATAAAGAAAAGCATTTGGCAAAACGAAAAAGAAAAGCAATTGGTAAATGGAGAGAGAAAAGCATTTGACAAATCCTTTTTTAAAAAGCGGTTTAAATGCTCATTTAAAACGATTTACTAATGTACTTTTTATTGCTTTATTAATCTACGTTTTAAAAAAAAATTAATTAATAACCCATTTCAAATTCGTCTATTTATACATTCAAAAAAGATTTTTTCATTTTTTTGTTTTATTAAACTACATTTAAAAATAGGAATTAAATAAACAACTTTAAATATGTCTATTAATTTGCCCATATAAAAGTGATTTATTTATATACATTTTTATGTTTGTTTGATTTATTCAATTAATTAATTGATTCTTCGTTTTATTTTTATGTGGCACTCCTGGTCCTCCATAGAACACAACCATAGTGCCAAAAAGAGATTGCTCACCAAGTTGTTCCAGCATTTTGTCGCATTCATCCAGGATGAAGTGCTTGATGTGTCGCAGGTTGAGACTCTTGTTGCGAGACAGAGCAAGAATACGTCCAGGAGTTCCCACCACCACATGAGGGCTCTCTCTCTTCAGCACTTCTTCATCCTTCTTTATGGACAACCCCCCAAAGAACACCGCCACCTGGAGGAAAGAGACCGCGTAAGCAAACGCTCTTGAGAAAAGTTTGTGCGTTTGAAATTAAACTCTTGAATTTACAGTGACATAGCCAACAACAAGTCTAAGTGCGATGAAATGTGATTATGAGGAATGAAATGTGAAAGTGTAGGTTTAATTAATAAATGTTATTCATCAGTATGGATTACCCATAAATAAATCAAGCAAACATTAGATTATATTATTGATACAATATGGTTCTTAAAAATGTTGTTTAATAAAATATCTTTCATTTTAGGGTGGAAAAACTATTTCATTTCCATCATTAATCGTCACACATCAACATGTAATTAACAGATTCATCTATCAAAATGTAAATCACCTCTCTGTATCATATTTGGTGAATGAAATCCAATACTTGGGTTTTGCTCAAGCATGTCACCCTTTTTTACAAAATATGTGATCATCACATTTTTACTTTCGACAACCATTTGTAAGGTGAAAGTCTTGTATTATCCCCTAGTCACCAGAAAACTGGCACAAAGACATGATTCCCATTTTCCTCTGAGCCAGGTTAGAACTATTTGTTCATTTTTTCCGACACGTATGACATTATTTTATGCCTAATCCTGATTTCAAGGTTAGAATTAAGGCCAGTGACAGAAGAAAATACAAGCAGGAAGGAATCAGTTGTCTAAATTAATGATGTAATTATTTATGTTTTGTTCCAAAACTTTTGTTGAATAATGAAATTCATCTGTAGTGTGACTATATATTTTTTGCAATTCAATTCAAATTAAGTAAATTCCTCTTCCTGTCATTTCACTTAAAATTTCAATTCAACATCCTGTGGTTCATGTTCTCAATTCTATTTAATTCCAACTCATAAAATCTATCCCAGATGTATTCCAGAGTACGGATCAGAACAGATTTTTATAGTAGCAGTGTGCTATGTATCAAAATTAGTCATTCTAAAACAAGTACAGTATTAAAGTGCCTCTGTGGTGGAAATCAAGTTTTTGTTGTTGCTTATATGTCTACGTGGTGTTTTTAATATGCTTTAAGACAAACCGTGCGCAATTTCATAAATCAACACCATTGCTCAGTATTTTATTTTTAAAACTATAGCGATCTAAAGACGCGGTTTGAAATCGCTGGTGTTTGTGACATCACAAACTACCTTGTAACCAATCACGTCAACGTGCGAGCGGGCTTTAGCATATCATTAACCATGACTGCTCTGAAGCAGGAGAGTCTTCAGGTTATCCCGGTATATTTTTCTGATGATATAAAAAAAAAAAAATCGGGAAGATTTAACAATATAGTGAGTGTATGATGTATATTACAATGTTATGATTAACTATAGCCTATGTCTTTCTCCACTAATGTAGTGAGGTATTCAGAGTGTCTCTAAGGATACTGATTTTCAGAAGGCAGACTCAGGTGGCGAACATGGTTTGTGTAACATTAGCAACACATTATTAGCAGCTGTTTGAAAAAAGCGATGCCATTGTCAAGCGTCTACCTCAGTAAGTTGACCTCTGAGCTTCTGCGAGTGAGTGGAAGCAGGGCTAATTAGCATATTCATAGAGCAGTGAATACTAAATGAAGCCATTTTTTACATTCCAGCTATTTTAAGGCATGAAGAATTTTTTTTCCACAAGAATTTTTTTTTTTTTTTTGTGAAATATGTCCTTTTGGTGATCAAAGATGAGTTTTAAGGGATAAAATTACTGACTACAAGGAGACTTTAAAGCTTTTCCTAGAAATGTAAATATGAAATGGGTTCAAATAAAATGTCTCTTTTCCTACCTTGACACTAGGCATGTATTTGGAGAAGCGCTCGTACTCTTTGCTGATCTGGAACGCCAGTTCTCGGGTATGACACATCACCAACACCGATACCTGGGTCACAGCAATTACTGGTCAATCCCAAATTGTTGGACACTTGGAGACATCATTTAATTTATGTCTTAGTTATTTGTTTTCAGAGACTTTTAAAAGAGAGCTGTTACCTGACCAGTCACAGGCTCCAGCTGCTGAAGGGTGGCCAACACAAAGACAGCCGTCTTCCCCATTCCAGACTTGGCCTGACATAATACATCCATCCCCAAGATAGCCTGAGGAATGCATTCATGCTGAACTGAAAGAGAAAAACCACAAATATTTTCATATTAACTTAATGGATATCAAAGAACCTTTTATGAACAAGTGTAGAAATGCTCACCCTCAGATGGATGCTCAAAGCCACAGTCCACTATAGCTCTCAGGAGCTCTGGTTTGAGAAGGAAATCCCTGAATCCTGAGGAGTGGATGGACACGTATGACCCTTTAACCCCTTCTTTCCTGATGGATATGACACTGTCGTTGTGTCCAAGCCCTGCATCCCCAGCAACACCGCCATCAACCTCATCCTCCTCATAGTCTAACAGCTCATTCTCAACGTCGTTTTCCGTCATCTTGCAGAGAGATTGGGAAAAGACAGTTAGTGCAAAAATATGATGAACAATATGTTGGAGTAACTGACAGCGCCTCAAACTGTCCACCATTATCTGGAACTAAATTATGTGTGTGTATTACTTGACATAACATATGTATGTGTGCGTGTGAATGTGAATAACGTTATCAAATCTAAATAAAATTAAATACTATATACATTCTTAAGATTTTATAACATATTTATTACATCATTATCATAAATAACAGAAGTAGAAATGCGTGTGTCTGTGTTGTTTTATTCGATTTGTTAACATACAAAGATTTTAGCTTAAACAACTCTTAATTGAGACAGCTATTACAAAATACATTTTCAATTTCTCCAGTATTACAATTGCTAGAAATTAATATTCATTTAAAGCAGTCGTTTTAAGTTAATTAATACGCGAGTAATTAAGGAGGTAGGTCGCTTTAAACTAAGAAACTATGTGAAATATATTAGCTGTAGCTTATTCATTTAGCCCAAGATATGCAACGGGCCAAATAATACACTATAACATACCATTCCGGCGTGTTTTCTGACGGAATACAGTCTGTTATTACTCCCCGTGTTTATTTTTGATTTTTTTCTCCAGTATTAAATAATCGCAATTACCTTGAAATGCTGTGAGAAGCAGTTGGATTTCACTACACCTGCTGGATACGTTAGCGACGTCATCAACATGCGTCGAATCGAATGTTTTGATGAAGGACCCAACATGTGGAACTGTATGAACTGCCTTGAGGAACTAGCGGAGATATTGCAAGACTTTGCCACCGCCAAGTTTAATAAGGCGATTGTGCTTGAGCTTTGATAAGTAAGTTCTGTTTGTGTGGATATACGTGCGACGCGTTTGTTCATGTATTAGTTACAGAAGTCCTAGCTGTCCTGAACGCTGTGATTGTTGTGTGCAAAATAAATCTCTGTAATTGTTTTTTCAGGAATGTCATGTTTTAGAGGCGATCTCAACTTTTGCCCTGAATGTGGGAGCATTCTCCCAGTGCCCGGCTGGAAAAATACTATTACCTGCCCTCTATGCTCTTTTGAAATCTCTGTTCAAGGTGAGAGAGATCTTTTTAATGTCATAAATAATTTATGGCCGAGGTTTTTAGACTTTTTTTTTTTTACAATAATAAATAAATAATAATAATAAAATGTCACTAAATACATTTTATTGAAATAAACACTGATTAAATCATTTGATTTTTATAAATGCATAATAAATAAATACATCTTGCAGTACTAAAACTAAGGTTTGAAAAGTCCTGATTTATGGACTTAAGCACGTGATTTAACTGTAGAATTCTCTCTCAGAATTCAAAGATCAAGTTATTAAGTCATCGGTGGTGTTTAATCCTTTGGATCTGAGCTCCATTGATGACAATGCAGCAGATGCTGAATTGAAGGGGCCAGTTGTAAGTTATTAAAAATACAGTAATCATTTCTTAAAAACTATTAGTTCTCTCTGTAATGTCACCCAATAGACATTTTAACCTGCTTCTCATTTTCTGCAAACATTTCATCAGATTGACAGGAAATGTTCTCGCTGTAATAAAGAAGGAATGGTGTATCATACACGACAGATGAGATCTGCAGATGAAGGGCAGACAGTCTTCTTCACATGCATACACTGCAGGTAATTATGCACTTTTTAGTGATAATATTGTCCTAAATATTGTTTTAAGTGATTGTAATTGTTATCAGTTCAATCTGTCAGTGTACTGATGGGAGAAATGATGCACTATATTTCTCTGTTACAGGTTCCAAGAAAAGGAAGATTCATAAGAAATGTTTTTGCTGTTGTTGTTGTCGTCGTCGTTTACATTTCTTGATTGCCTGAATATGAAAATATAGTATGCAATTAAAACTAGTAATAGTATGAAATGTTACAAAGTGTTTTATTTGTCCACAATGTTATTAAAAAAATCAAATAAAAAGAATGTGTGTGGTAGTTCTTTTTCTAGGGTTAATTTGGAATTTATATTATGTATATTATATATAATGAATAATATATATTACAAATATCATATTATATATATATATATATATTATATATATATTATAAAAATAATAAATCCATATTTTTTATATAAAAGTTAAAAAGAAAAAAAAAAAGTAAATAAAAAGTATAAAGTATAGTTTACTCCCAGTCCCTCACCGGCACGGGACATCAGCCAATCACACTGCCAGTTTCGGCGATCACGTGATCGTTCAACATGGCTTTACACTGATTGGGCGGGGATTTCCGCTGAACCGTTTGAGGAAGAAAATTACGCACGCTGAATGCGTAGCTGAACACTTGTGAGGAAATAAAATGATTCATATCTTTTAATGCAGTGTTTCGTACTCCCTGACACTTGTGAAACAAGGTAAGTATACTGACTATATATTAAATATAGCGAAAATTGCTACGGTATTTTTATATAATTTTTGCTTTTTGAACGTTTCCTCTGTATTCAATAACAGAAGGTAAACAACGTGTCAAAGATGCATTGTTTATTGAATGTCTTCACGGACTTCTGTCATGTATTGAGTTTAGACCAAGTTTTATCAACTGAACGTTGAACGGTATGACGCTCACTAATTAATTACAGAAGGTTCAATGCATGTCATCTCTTTATTCAGCTGTGTGTCGGTTTACAGATGAAGCTTCGAGTCCAGTTGCAGTGTAAGAACTTGCACGAGTATCTAAAGGAACTGAGCCCAGAGATCCTCGACAGGCTGTACAATCACCCAGCAACATGCCTGGCTGTATACAGGTCTTTTTCTTCTGTTTCAATATACATTGCGTACATATTTACACGTATGAATGTTATTTGATTAGATAATAAAATATAAAGGCAAGTAATATTTATTTAAATCTTTTCACTTTTCAAGCCACAATATTTCTAGAAAGAAGCCTGTGAGCATTTTGAATTATATCAGTTCAATATTACAGTTTTAACATCTAGTATTTTTTTTCAGGTGCCACTTTATGCCTTTTGTGTGTGTTTTTATCTAATCTAATAACATTCACGTTATATAATAGGCTCTCATCATGACATTGGGGGTGGGGGGGGGGGGGTTATTTGGTTTGTTTGGTTTTTGTTTTTTGTGTTTGTGGGGAGGTATTGGTCTTTTTATTTAAAGGAATTAAATACTTAAAAGATTAAAAGAGATTTAATGGAATAAAAAACAGAAAAAAAAATAAGAATGGTTAACGTTCCATGTTTATTGTAGTGAAGTAATCAATTTAAACTATTAGCTATATCTTATTTGTATGGCTTATATGTAAAAATATTCAACTTTCTTGTTTCGTCACAATCAGTTATGAATTACATGAATCATGAAAATAATAGTGCATTTTTAATTCAAAACGGCAGAATTATTATTTTTTTTTTTTAATGAAAAGTTGAGTCGTTTTCATCACTGAACATTTCTATTCATTCTTTATTTCACTGCTAAAACTAAAGTGTTGCGTTGGAATTGTTACACGTTTTCGGTCAACAGGAACAGTTCATTTCTGCTGAGACAGACCAGACTAATTAACCATTTGTCCATTTCTAATTATTGTGTTACACTCATTCTCATTCATTTGCATACAGGGAACTTCCAGCATTGGCAAAGAATTATGTGATGCGAATGCTGTTTTTAGACCACCCACTTCCACAGGCCGCAGTTGCGCTGTGGGTTAAAAAAGACGTACAAAGTCAAAAGTAAGTACAATAACTACATCTATCATTCTAATACAAATCATCATATTAGAATGATTTCTGATGGGTCATGTGATGTTGAAGACTGGAGTAATGGCTGCAAAAAATTCTGCATTGCCATCATAGGAATAAATTACATTTTAAAATATTAAAAATAGAAACCAGTTCGTTCAAATTTCAATAATATTTTACTGTATTTTCATCAGATAAATACAAGTTTGGTGAGCATAAGACTTTTTTCAAATACATTTAAAGAGGCAGTATTTGTCACTTTCACAAAGTTTTGTTTTGAGGGTCTATTAGAATAGGTTTTTATGCTTGAATGTTATATATTTCATTGTTGCAGTCTTTGCAGTTATGCTCTTTCATTTCTGTCCTATAAAGACCCCTTCCCGAAAAGCTCAATATTCTCGTATTGTTTGGCTGGACCAGTGTGTTGTGTTTGGTCAACCATTTCGACCACATTTCAAATGTCAAGCCCCTTACCATAACTGAGAGCTTCAACACTACTAATGCAACTCAACCAGGCCTCACCCTTTTTTTCCCGCATATTCCTTGGGTAGTATTAATTATTGAATTGAGGATATTGAAACATGTACGTTCCTGGAAGAAATCTCGAGACTACAATCGGCATGTTTCAGGGAGTTCAGAAACAGTGCTTACTGATATAGAGAATAACTCCTTTTGGAGTGACTTTGTGCTTTGTAACTGTGCAGGCCTTTTTCATACTCAGACAGCAACATTACACACTCTAAAGAAAGTTGAAAATGAAAAAAAAAGCATAATAGGTCCTCTTTAAAAAAAAATGAACGACCACAAATTTTGAACAGCAGTGTCATACATCTTTTTCTTATATGTTGGTGTCTTTGCTTTTTCCAAGAGATCACGATCACTGCGTGACGGTGTTAACTGGGCTACGGCTCTGGCACAGTCAGCAGCTTCAGGGTGGACTCCAAGGCTTTGTTCTCAACCCTGTGTTTAAAGACAACTTGAGAATAGCACTGCTAGGCGGGTGAGGAACGCTATTTTAATTGAGAACCATCCTAGTTTTGCAGCAGCAAGTTTACTGGATTCATGTTTTCAGTGGTAAACCGTGGGCAGATGAGGGCAGCAACCTTGGTCCTGATCGCCATGCGAGGGATGTGGAGAGTCTCGACCGCTATGCTATGGAGCGTTGGGAGGTCATCCTACACTTCATGGTGGGCTCTCCTAGTGCAGCCGTCAGTCAGGATCTGGCCCAGCTCCTCACACAGGCAGGGCTCATGAAGAGGTAGAGCACATCATCACTCCACTGATGCACTAACCAAAGTAGGTCAAATATGAACGGTAGACAAAAAATGATCTTGATCTGTTTTTTTTTTCTATCAGTGAGGTTGGTGAGGCTCCTTGTATCACATCAGCTGGGTTTCAGTTCCTGCTTCTGGACACAGCATCTCAGCTGTGGTACTTCACCCTGCAGTACCTAAAAACAGCACAGGTCAGTGCATGGCATATAAAATCTGTACATTAAAGGGTTAGTTCACCCAAAAATGAAATTTCTGTCATCAGTTACTCACATTCATGTCATTCTAAACCCGCAAGACCTTTGTTCATCTTTAGAATGCAAATTAAGATATTTTTGATGAAAGCCAAGTCGTTTTTTTTTTTTTTTTTTTTTTTATATGCCTCATAGAAAGCGACGTAATTGCCACATTCAAGGTCCAGAAAGGTATTAAAGATTGTTAAAATACTCCATGTGACTACAGTGGTTCAACCTTAATGTTAAGTCGTTATTTTTGTTTTATTTTGGTGCACAAAAAGTATTCTCGTCGCTTGATAACATTACGCTTGAACCACATAGTCACATGGAATATTTTAATGATGTTTTTACTACTTTTCTGGACCTTGAATGTGGTAATTTTGTTTCATGATATTGAGGATCTTAATTTGTGTCACGAAGATGAACGAAAGTCTTACGGGTTTATGAGCACATGAGTGTGAGAACTTAATGACAGTAATTTCATTTTTGGCTGAACTAACCATTTAAATATACATTACATTATGACATGTGTGTATCATAATACAGTTTACAAGCACAGAGTAGTCCAACTACAGATTGATATGTACCCAGTTGAAATTATGAAGAAAATTTATGTGCATGCAAAAAGTACGGGGGCCGAGAGAGCTCAACGCGCTGCAAATAGAAAAAAAACACTAACAGATTAATAAAACGTGATCATCAGTTTGACAACACATGTGCCGCAAATCCTCACAACACAAGCAAACACACAAACGCGCTACAAATGGCACAAACCACCATGGAAATGTTTCAAGGGGACCCCAAAAAGTGACGAACCCCACTAGGAGATGCTTATTAGCTGTGTCCAAAACCACTCACCGGCTCATTCATTCACTTATCCCTATAAGTGTACAGCATTTGAGTGCACAATGTGTTCACAATCATTAAGTATTATAAAAAAAACTGCAAACAAAAATAAACACACATTAAGAAGTGTACATTATTTCATTTATTTATTATTTTTAATAAAGTGTTTTTCAGTTTGCTAGAAACTCACGCTCACAGATGACGTGGTCGTCGAGCGCCTCAGGCGGCCGTTACGATTACGTCACATTAGTACGCTACAGATGATTAACGATTATTTTTAAATCATCCACTAAATTATCATCTCTTAAAGTTTAATGAGTTAACAACAATGCCACATATTAAAACACTTTGCTGTTAGTGTCAAAGTCAAAGTCAAAGTCAGCTTTATTGTCAATTCTACTATATAACACAGCACGTACATACAGAGAATTGAAATTCCGTTACTCTCAGACCCTCGTTGTTTACAGGTAACATAACAGTAACACAACAGTACAATAACAACATAAAACATAACAATGTAACAATATCAATGAAACACAACAAGAAATAAATAAGTAAAGTGGCATGTGTACGATATAGTGCAAATCAAATGGTAGTGCAATTTTAAGAGCCTAATAATCAGTGCGTGATATGAGGTAGATGTATGGGGGGGGTCACAGAGGTCATGTGCGTGGGGCAGAAGAGGGGAGAGGGGGAAGAGTCGGGAGGGAGTTCAGCGCCCTGACAGCTTGGTGAACGAAGCTGTCCCTCAGTCTGCTGGTCCTTGCTTGGAGACTGCGCAGTCTCCTCCCTGATGGCAGCAAACTGAAGAGGCTGTGTGACGGGTGGGTGGGGTCACCAGCAATGTTGAGGGCTTTGCGGGTGAGGCGGGTGTCATAGATGTCCTGGAGGGAGGGGAGAGAGACACCAACGATCTTCTCAGCTGCTCTCACTATGCGCTGAAGTGACTTTCGGCAGGACGCGTTGCAGGCGCCATACCACACAGTGATGCAGCTGGTCAGGATGCTCTCGATGGTGCCTCTGTAGAAGGTGCGCATGATGGGGGCTGGGGCTCTGGCTCTTCTCAGTTTGCGGAGAAGAAACACAGTGAAACACATTACATTGAGTTAATGCCTACATAATATATTTTAATAATATTTTTTAGCTTGTGCTGTTGTCAAGTAGGGTTCGTCACTTTTGGGGTCCCCTTGAAACATTTCCGTTGTGGTTTGCGCTATTTGCTGCGCATTTCTGTATTTCCTTGTGTTGTGAGGATTTGCAGCACATGTGTTGTCAAACTGATGATCACGTTTTCTTAATTTGTTGGTGTTTTTTTTCTATTTGCATGTTGTTTTTTTAATTTGCAGTGCGTTGAGCTCTCTCAACCACCGTAAAAAATGCAATAACGGCGAGAAGCTTCTAAGTCCTGTCAGAGAAAGATAAACAACTTAGCATGGCACAACAGTGTTTTTGCCTTTCTAACATATCGAAAAACGTGGCTTTCTTCTCACTTTGCTAACTTTACCTAACAAAAGTTGAGAATTTGAAGCAGCAACCCGAAATTTTGTCTCTTATCATATGAAAACATGTGGCCTCATGCCGATTCCTTCAATAACTAGACATATGGATGAGAGTACTTTGCAAAGACTGCCTGGTGAGAGAGTTCCTGCACACATGGTATTTATGAATCTGATTATGAAAGTTGTCTGATACAAATGTTTGCATGGCAATTACTTGTTTATTTGGTGAATTATTCAAGACTTGCACTTCAGTCTGTTTTTCCCCCAAAGTTATTTACGTGATGGTTTTTTTATTCCAGTTGAGTTATCATTCTGATTGTTCATATGTTATTAGGCTGGATGTAAATGTGGTTAGAGGGATGGAAAATATGGGTTAGGGTTATTAACTGTCTAATCTCTCTTTTTTCGTAGTCGAGAGGAATGGACCTGGTGGAGATTCTTTCCTTTTTGTTCCAGCTTAGTTTTTCCACTCTTGGTAGGGTGAGTGCAGCTTTTACAATGTCAAGAATAACATATGAGTCATAGATAAAAGCCATTACTTATAATAATTAAATTAAAGAAGCCATTCTGCCATAGTCCCATGAAATGGGTTTCGTCTCTTGGTTATTAAAAGGTTTTGCTTTGTAGTTTGATTGTTGTTTTTCTTGCAGGACTATTCTGTGGAGGGCATGAGTGATTCTCTGCTCACATTTTTGCAGCATCTACGAGAGTTTGGTCTGGTTTTCCAAAGAAAGGTTTGTCATCAAGTAAAAATACTGAATATCTGTACGCATGTACTCTCTAGTCAAAATATGTACAGGACTTGGAATAAAAATTCTAGGAACTAGAGCCAGTCTAGGAACTAATCTCAAAGGATCCTCGCAAAAAATAAATTCAAATGTATTTATTAGGGGTCTGCAGTCTGTTTAAATAAGACTTTTATGTTCACTAAAAAAACACATTGAAACGGTAATGGTTAAGGAACTCAACAAGATCTCTACATGGATTTTTTGGCTGCACACTGCCCTCAGTAGGTGGTGATGTGCTGAGTCCCAGACCCTCTCACTCTCTCGGAACCAACGATTGATGGAGGGGACATCGGAGGGCTCTCCGGACCACGGGAAGACCGGGGGCTGGTAATCGAGCACTCACTGTAAGGGAGTCGGTCCAGTGCCAGCTTGATGGAGGGAATTCTGCACGTACTTAGCCCAGCCCAGGAATTGGTTCCAAGAGTTCTGGTGGCTGTGGCCGAGGGTTCTCAGGAAGCGCCCAATCTCCTGAATTTTCCAGCGTCTACCTTCCACTCAGTTCCCCGGGTATAACAGTGAACATGGCATCCAGATGGATGAGGGGAAGACTGATGGAAGGAGCATTTCTCTTCCTTGAGGAAGAGCTGGTGTCAACGTGGTAGCGATGTTCTGCCAGGCTCTGGGTGTATATCAGGGTATTGTCAATGTAAACTATCACAAACCGATGGAGAAACTCCTAATGCACCTAGTGCATGAAGTCCTGGAATACATAGGGGCATTGACTAATGCTACGACATGACCAGATATTCGTAGTGTTCAGTCTGGGTCACGTAAGCGGTCTTCCACTCATCCCCCTCACGTATCCGGACGGGGTTATATGCGCTGTGGAGGTCCAACTTAGTGAGCACGGCTGCTCCACATAGTTTTTCCAGAGCCACTGGGACAAGGGGAAGTGGATAATGGAAATTGACTGTCACTTTGTTGAGGGCACGGTAATCTATGCAAGGCTACAAGCCCCGTCCTTCTTCGCCACAAAGAAAAAGCTGTAAGCAGCAGGGGAAGTAGAAGGATGCATGTAACCCTGTTGGAGAGCCTCTTCTACGTAATTCTCCGTGGCCTTCTGTTCCTGGAGAGACGAGGGATAGATTTTACTGTGAGGCACTGGTGCATGGGGAGGCAACGATGACGCCCGTCTGGGGCAAAACGCGTCACTGAAGGGGGCGTAGCATGCTGTAATGTCCGTGGATTGCTGCTCACAGAACTCCCAATGGACGTGATGTTAACAGGGAGTGAAGTCACTGGATGAGGTATACTTGGGAAGCATCCTGGAAAACGGCTATCGCCCCACTTCAAGACTTCACTGGTGTTCCAGGAGAGAATGGGGTCATGTTGCACAAGCCACAGGTGCCCTAGGATGATACGAGCGGTGGAATTCTCCAGAACCAGAAAAGTGTTGGATTCGGTGTGCAATAGTCCAATCTGCAACTGTAGAGGTCCCACCGTGTGCTGTACATTCCGCTTGTTTAATGGCTTCCTGATGATGGACTGGACCTGCTATGGAGTCTGGATGGACTTCTTGAGGCGGACCTGGCGGCAGAGGGATTCGGAGATTAAGTTGCCATCTGACTCAGAGTCGAGGAGGTCGTGTACTGGAAGGGAGACATGTGAGGCAGTAAGAATAACTTCAGTAGTGTGTGGGTTAGTATTTACAAACATTGAATGGATGACACTCACCATGGGCCTGGGTGGACGCATGGGACATGCGGAGATGACGTCCCCCAGAACCGCAGTATAAACGCAGACCCTGGGTCAGCCTCCTCTGCCGCTCAGCCACCATAAGCCAGGTGTTGTCCAATTGCATGGCTTCTGGTTCTGGAGAGCTGACACCCTCTGGCTGACGAGGACATGGTGGTGACGACTGGACCCTGCAGGTCACCCTCATGTTGTTCCAAACTCATAAGACTTTCGTTCATCTTCGGAACACAAATTAAGATCTTTTTGATGAAATCTGAGAGATTTCTGTCTCTCCATCGACTGCCTTTGAAACAGCCATTTTAACACTAAAACTAATCCATATGAATTGAGCGGTTCAGTCCAAATTTAGTGAAGAAACCAAACATGAATGACGCATCTCTTCCGGAAGCTCTAACGTGCCGTGTAACACATGAAGGAACCTTGTTTTCATCATAAAAAGCAATCTAGTCTCTTTAGAAAATTTGGAGGGCACTTCATTTGGGTTCATTTGGGTTCAGAAGATGAACTAAAATCTTATGAGTTTGGAACAGCATAAGGGTGATTAATCAATGACATTTTAATTTTGGGGTGAACTAACCCTTTAAGTTCTTTGAATGCTTTGTATTGAAAATTTTAAATGCGTCCAAAACAAATACTTGCACCAGTTTGCATCATTCCCTGCATCTCTTCACAGAGGAAGTCCAGGAGGTACTACCCTACGAGGTTGGCCATAACTCTATCTGCAGGAGTCACAGCAAGCCCTATCTCTGGATCTGCTTGTTCTGCACTAGGAGCCACACCAGGAACAGGGGACACGGGCTTCATCATTGTAGAAACAAATTATCGTGTATATGCCTACACAAGTATGTCAGACACATATTACACACATTGTCTCAATGTTTGAAACCCATTGCGCTTTACAAGGTCAGTCAAAATGCTTCTTCCATCTCTCTCTGACAGACTCTGAACTCCAGATTGCATTGGTAGCTCTATTTAGTGAGATGCTGTATCGGTTTCCTAACCTGGTTGTTGCTCAGGTAACCAGAGAGTCAGTGCAGCAGGCCATCAGTAACGGCATTACTGCACAGCAGGTGAGAGACGCTTGCAGTTCTGCTGCTCTGTAAACTGCTTTGTCTTTTTAACTTTTATTTTATGATTTTCAGATCATTCACTTCTTAAGGACCCGAGCACACCCAGTAATGCTTAAACAGGTAATTAATTTAGTTTTAATCATTGTGCTAATAAAAAAAGGGTTTAATTAAAATTATTAAATGGATAGTTCACCCATAATTAATTGTTCCGTCATCATTTACTCACTCTCATGTCATTCCAAACCTGAATGACTTTCACTTCTCTTTGAAACTTGCATAAAGATATTTTGGATGAAACCTGAGAGGTTTCTGTTTGTTCATTTGAAAGTCCAGGTAACCAAAATTTAAAAGGTCCAAAAAGGTTATAAAGGTGTCGTAAAACTAATCCAAGTCTTGTAAAGAGTTACTATTACTTAATATGAACAGATTTAATTTACAGTGAATTTATTTACAATCTAAATGTATGGTATGGAACATGGAAGACTGTGTGCATTAAATGCATGAACAAACTTCACTGGATTTTCATACATCGCACATTACCATATTTGATGCTTTATATGTGTTTAAATGTGAATAAGAGCCTAAATTAATTCTGTTTATCTTATGAAGTGATCATATCGCTACACTAGACTTGTATTAACCACTAAATTCATGTGGATTCATTTTACAATGTACTGTACTGTACAGTACTCTGGATCAGTCTTGGTCTTGAGACCTTTTTTTTTTTTTTTTTTAAAGTTTTTGGTCTTGTCTCTGTCCCAACTGCATTAGTACTCAGTCTTAGACTCAGAGGACTCTGGATTTTACTTCAAGACCACAATTGTGGGTGCATTTATTTGTTAACCACATGAATGCGATTGATTGTAAAACTTCCTGCTTTAAAAACCAATCAATAACTAATTTCTGATTTGATTCCTTTTGTTACAGTTGTGCTCGGTCAGAAATTAATGGGGTATTGTGTCAAAAACCACCAAAATTAATATAAATGCCAAACAAAATTAACTTGTACTTGTATGAAATCCTTTTTTTATGTCTTGTGATCTAAGCAATATCACGAGCAAGAGAGCTGTTTTCACGAATATGAGCTTGATTGAAAACGTGATATTGATTTTATACAAATGTTCAATAAACATTTTATTTTTAAACCATTAATCATGCAGTTGTAATTGTACCAATTCAAATGGAACTTCTGTGCCACCACTGAAGTACAAAGATTAATTTTGTTTATTAGTGATTTTATTTGATTGATAACAGTCTCATTATTTGAATTGTATTTATTGATTTAAATATAAGACTTTTCTCAGGCAGTAGATGTGGATCTTTTAAAGCAATTTGTGGAGGTCTTGTCTTGGTCTTTATACTGTCTCGCCCTGCCCTGCTCCTGGTCTGGTCTTGATCTCAACCCCTCAAAGTCTTGCCTTTGTCTTGGCCTCAACACACACTGGTCTTCATCTTGACATGGTCTCAGTCTAGCTGGTCTTGACTACAATATTATTTATAACCTATTTGGATCTTTTAAGTTTTTTTTACCTTTCAGTGGGGGGACAGAATCATTTAAAAGTTTCTTTAAAATACCTTCATTTGTGTTTCAAAGAGGGTTTGGAATGACTTGAGGGGGAGTAAATTAATTATTTAAAATGAAATGCTTATGGATTGTTTTTGTCAAATCACTTTTAGTCATTTAAAATCTCATTAATCCCTTCATTTCCCCCTTGTAGTTTTAGATATCCCATAGGTGTCTCAGTATGGCAATTCTTCTCATGAAAATACTATACTGCTATGCAAATATTCACTGCTCGATGCATGAATATGTTTCCGTGTGTCAATCTTTCTTTCAGACCCCCATCCTTCCCCCAACCATCATAGATCAGATCAGACTGTGGGAGCTTGAGAAGGATCGCTTACAGTTTTCTGAGGGTGAGTGTCTTTGTGCATGAGACCAGCTCTTTGTCGTTCCAAAGCAAGTTTACATTTACTGTGAACTCAATGTTTTGAAACCATTACATATTATACAATTATTTTATCACATTAGTAATTGTATTGATTTAAATAATAGTGTTCCATTTGGGAATGGCTGTCTCCATTTCAATAATACAAAAATTACATTATCTTGATATTACAGCATGGAGAATTTGTTTCCATTCCAGTGGTGACCTGCAGGGTTCATTCGCTCAAGTGTAAATGTCAGACTGTATAAGAAGTGTGTTAGTGAAAATGAAATGCAAGTAAAAAATTAGCATTGGAATAAGGTTTGGGGCAGGGGGTCATAAACGCCATCTGAAAATAAACAGACGTCTCTGTGATGCATTTTGTGTCCTTCAACTTTACGAAATGTTTTTTTACTTTCTATTCTTTTTTTTTTTTGTAGGAGTGTTATACAACCAGTTTTTATCCCAGGCTGATTTTGAAGTGTTGAGGGACAGGGCTCAGGTAAAAAAATAGCATTTTCTTTTCATTTATACTTGATGTACTTTTTAACCAGTCTCTCCTGCTGAAACACAGAGCACTGACAGTAAAGCATCTGTCCTGCAGGGTTTAGGTGTGCTGGTTTGGCAGAACCCCGCTCACAGGGTCATTGTGGTGACGCCACATGGACACAGTGAAGTTAAGAGATTCTGGAAGAGACAAAAGAGCCATACATAAACGAAATAAGGAGGAACAGACCTTAACCACAAGATGCATCATTCATTTAAGAATGATACTGCTTATGGATGGACAGGAAGAACCATCTGTAATGAGGACTATTTTGTGTATATTTAAGGTCATCGGTTTAAAAAAAAAAATTCTTTACATAGTTCAAAGCCTTTTGCTGTTTATGAAACAGTGTGTGCATTATTCCCTTATTGATTTTAGGCTTTTGTTGTCTTTTATGTTTGTCTGAAGTAAACTGACTCTAATAAATATTGTTTACACTGAATGCTAATCTCTTTTGTTTGATAACATGGAAATTTAGACCATGAAATTTACATTTCAGTCACAAGTAATGAGAAGTAAAATTACAAAATTCAGTGTTTAGGGTGATGGAGGGGAATACATTTTAGTCTTAATGGGTGAATTTCACAAAACACGTCCAGGTTGCATTTTTTTTTAAATAAATTATGTAAATAAAAATTATATTTTACATAAGTAATGCTTATTTTGTAGGACCATTTGTGTATTTATGGCAATAGTATTCCAGGTGTTCCCCAATGAACAAATATTTATTTTCTTTTTTCCTTTCTTACTTTTTGAGTAAAAATTTTTGTATCACTACCCTTCAAATCCCCTACCCAGGCAATGCCCAAGTATGTAATGCCCAAGCATCTTTTGGTGAAAAAGCTGTTGAACCAGGTGCAGGTCCTGCAGCTCCTCAGGATGCTTCTTATTCTGCCCTGAGTGGAGGGATGCTCGCTCCAGTAAGACCCTTTGTACTCAATTTATTGCAGTGAGTCTGAGTTTCCTTTTCAGAGGACACATCAGACAAGTCTTCAATCTAGTCTTCTTCATCTAGTGGAACTGGATTAACACCTACAACTCCAGATTGACCCTGTGGGACATAGTGTAGGTCATCAGCATCAGATATTTCAGACTCTGAATCAGGACTGAGAATTGCCTCATCCTGTTTCTGTATGCTGCTTCTCTACAACCAATTCTACAGTGGCCAAGAGAGCTCAAAGCGCTGCAAATAAGAAAACACATGAAAATAAAAAAAGCACATGCAAATAAAAAAAAAAAA
Organism: Opsariichthys bidens; assembly: GCA_037194245.1. Taxonomy (NCBI): domain Eukaryota; kingdom Metazoa; phylum Chordata; class Actinopteri; order Cypriniformes; family Xenocyprididae; genus Opsariichthys; species Opsariichthys bidens. The sequence continues at coordinate 11,723,240 of CM074302.1, forward strand.
ACGTGTTTGACAACATATGTGCTGCAAATCGTCACAACACATGCAAACAACAAAAACCCATATACAAAAAGCACTGCAAATAGCACAAACCACAACGAAAATGTTTCAAGGGGGACCCCAAAAAGTGATGGACCCTACTAGGACCTGCTTATTAGCTGTGTCCAAAACCAGTTCAACTCACCCTTCACTTATTCACTAATCCCTATATAGTGTACGGCATTTGAGTGCACAAAGTGATCACAATCATTAAATACTATAAAAACTGCAAACAAAAATAAACAACTCTACATTATTTGATGTATTTATTTTTAATAAAGTGTTTTTCAGTTTGCTAGAAACTCACGCTCACAGATGACGTGGTCATCGAGCGCCTCAGGCGGCCGTTATGATTACGTCACATTAGTACGCTACAGATGATTAACGAATATTTTTAATCATCCACTAAATTATCATCTCTTAAAGTTTGAGTTAACAAAAATGCCACATATTAAAACACTTTGCTGTAAGTGAAACACATTACATGGAGTTAATACCTACATAATATATTTTAATATTTTTTAGTTTGTGCTGTTGTCAAGTAGGGTCTGTCACTTTTTGGGGTCCCCCTTGAAACATTTCCGTTGTGTTTTGCGCTATTTGCAGTGCGTTTTTGTATATGCAGCGTGTTTCTGTGTTTGCATGTGTTGTGAGGATTTGCAGTGTTGTCAAACTGATGATCACGTTTTTTATTTAATTTGCATGTGTTTTTTTTTTTTTTTTTTTTGCATGTGCTTTTTTTATTTGCATGTGTTTTCTTATTTGCAGCGCGTTGAGCTCTCTCGGCCACCGTACATTTCAGCCATATACAACATTCTGGATAAAGAAAATCAAAAGCACAAACATATTTTCAAATGTATGTACGTATTATATATCAAAAACAAGATATTTAATGAATAAATGATAAAATACATTTCTTTCAAAGATTTAGCAAAGAATCACTCAGACATGATTGAAATGAATACGGGTCATTTAGACCCATGTTGTGCATTAGAAGGGGTTTGCTTCGCTTGTGCATCAAGGGGTTAATTATCAATTATGTTTATAATGTTAATGTCACAGTGCAAAATGTTTGGGGGTAAAAGATTACAAAAAATACTTAGTTTAGATGGAATGTACTTTCTTTTTATATTATCAGGATGAAATACCATTTTCATGATAAATAGTATAGACGGGTTTCATCAGATTTACTTGGTAATTTTGAAAATTTTGCATTCGCCACTGCTTTTATCAAACAGATAAATTAATTTAATATTTTAAATTAATTTAGTGTGCTTTTACAGGAGTTACAATGACTGGAATAACTATGAAAATCAGGCGTAAACTTTGGTTTCCATGGAAAAAAAAAGAATCCTGGACAAAAACAAGGCAGCTAGAGAGAGCAAGAATCAAGAAGAGAGACATAACGGGAACTAGCGATACTACCAATATTGAAATACAATATCAGTGGCCGTCTAGATTTTTGGCTGGAGCTGTCGCTGTTTGTATTTGAGCAGTGCGGTCTGGAAAGGCTGTGATTTCTGCACTTAGCCGTAAAGCTAACGGTTCAGCCCGGGTCATTCTGCGCTGTCAGCTCCGCTGCATGACGCTACCGCTGCAAACAACACGCCTGCGCCGTTAAAAGACACTCATTCACCGATTATGTAGCGCTGTATCGTCAAATTCTTGGGTGAATATATATTTATAGGCATGGCAAACATTTAAGCACTTGTATATTGTCGTTTATAAGAGCAAAACGGGTCATTCTCAAGGCCACGGATGGAACCGGGGCGGCAGCGTGAGAACCCCCCGGATCCGGGGAGCCTGAATCAGGGGAGTGGAGAGAGGAGAGCGCCGGGGTGGAGGCTGAGGAGCGGGACGACACCCTGAAAAACAGAAGCGGGGACGGAGGAAACGAGGAAGTTACGAGCAAAACCGAGAAAACTGAGGTTGTGGAGAAAGAGAAGCCAGAGTTTGATGAAGATGAGGAGCAGTATGAGGAAGAGCTGGACCCTAGGATTCAGGTATTAAGATTTGGACCTGTAATAAACTTGATATTGTGACAGGTGCATTGAACTATGCCATGATATTCGCAATTAGCTTCAATGAATGGTTTATAATCGCAAAATGTTATAAAATGATTTGTTTGTCTGATTTTTCTGGTTTTGTATAAATTCATATACTTATGGCTTTTATTTAACGCATATACTAATAGTAATTGATTGTCGAATATGTTCCCTCCCTGTTTTCCAGGAGGAGCTGGAACACTTGAATCAGGCCAGTGATGAGATCAACAGACTGGAACTACAGCTGGACGTGAGTAATATGTGTGACACTACTGCTGTGTCTCCAAATCTGTTGAGGTGCCTACTTAGACAGTAGATGTGTCTCAGTTTGCACACTTACTATGCTATTCTATGCCTTTTTTTTGTATAAATATAATGGACTTAATATAAAGGATAGTTCGCCCAAAAATGAAAATTCTGTCTCTCGTAATTTATTCACTGTCAACCTGCATGAATATCTTTCTTCTGATGAACACAAAAGGAGATATTTTGAAGAATGTCGGAAACCAAACAGTTGACGGGCCCCATTGACTTCCATTGTAAGGAAAATTATTATTTTATTTTTTTTTCCCTTACTATGGAAGTCAATGGGGCCCGTCAACTGTTTGGTTACCCATATTCTTATTTTATTCTGATTTCCTTAAAATGTCTTATTTTGTGTTCAGCAGAAGAAAGAAATTCATACAGGTTTGGGACAACTTAAGCTGAGTAAATGCTTACAGAATTTTCATTTTTGGATGAACTGTCCCTTTAAGTAACTGAAAAACGGAAGTGTGCAATATTGGACATTTCATGCACTCAACTGTCACAGCTTTACTTACATGGAGGAGGAGGAAGGGCTATCAGACTCTGATGTCAAAATAACCTTTTAACATTTATCCACTAGAGTAGACAGTAGAGTGCATGCATAGCGTATAGTGTGTCTTTTGGGACACAATTCATTATCATTATCCCAAATGCACATGATGTCCTGAAATGATAGACAGTCTGAGAGAGATCTTCAACTTCAAGTGGTGTAATGTCTTGCAATCACATTTGGTTGCACAAGTTGATATTGATCACTTCACATGTTTTGTTCTATTGCCTTTACCTCTAATTTGTGAAGCCAAGATTTGTTCAAGTTTGCATTCCTTTTTCTTTTTTTGGTGGTTGACGGATTGATTTATATTCAGTGATTGAGCAGGGCTGATATGAGGGTGATATAGACTATACATAATGTATAACTGCAATATAAAAACAACAGCAAATGAGATGTACACAAAAAAATGCTGAAATGGAATAATATTTTCAATGCACTACTGTTCAAAACAAGTCAGTAAGATTAAAAAAAATGTACAATTATTCAGCAAGGATGCGTTACATTGATCCAAAGTGACAGTAAAGACATTTATAATGTTACAAAATTCTGTTCTTTTGAACTTTCTATTTGCTTTCTATTCATGGTTTCCATATATATATATATATTATTGAGCAGCATTACTGTTTTCAATATTGAAAATAATAATAATTTCTTGAACAACAAATCAGCATATTGGAATGATTTCTGAAAGATCATGTGACAATGATGCTGAAAATCCAGCTTTGCCATCAGAGGAATAAATTGCATTTTAAAATGTATTCAAATATCAAACAGATATTTAAAATTTAATATTATGTTACTGTATTTTATCAAATAAATGCAGCCTTGGTGAGCATAAGAGACTTATTTAACAATTTAACAGATCCCAAATGTTTGAACAGTTGTGTATGGCACAGTATTTTACACAATATTTGCTCATGAAAAATGAAAAAAAAATTGATAAATCTGGTGAAATGCCTATAATCTTGACTTGTGTACCCATTACTCCTTGTCTCTCTCCTTCACTGTATAATCCATTAAAAGTGAAGGAAGAAAGAAAAGCCTTGAGCAAAAAAGATAGGGAAATTGTTTTATCCTCTCTTTTAAAATTTAATTTGGCATTCTATTCTTAACTATGCATTTTGATGCATTTTATTGTTTGCATTCAGTATTGTTTTTTTCTTTGTGAGCCATGTTTGGGTAGCAAATCATCCCCACCAGTTGAGAACCACTAAACTGGAGTATTAATATGTATTGTTTACATGTTTTACTCATCATGTCAAGTTAAGCATTGTTTTTCTCACTCTTTCTCATTATCTCTGTCAAACACTCGTTTAGGAAGCGAGATCCAGCTACAGGAGGATCCTTACGGACTCGGCACGCAAACTTAACGCTCAGGGCTCTCAGCTGGGAGCCTGCATTGAAAAAGCCAGACCTTACTACGAAGCCCGTAGACTCGCTAAAGAGGTGTGTGTGTGCGCGTGTGCGCGTGTGTGTGTGCGCGTGTGTGTGTGTGCGCGCGCGTGTGTGTGCGCGCGTGTGTGCGCGCGTGTGTGTGTGTGTGCGCGTGTGTGTGTGCGCATGTGCGCGCGCGGTGTGTGTGTGTGTGTGTGTGTGTGTGTGTGTGTGTGTGTGTGTGTGTGTGTGTGTGTGTGTGTGTGTGTGTGTGTGTGTGTTAGAGAGCAAGAGAACATAATATTGCGTGTTTGTGCTTCATATCTTCTCAGATGAGTTCAAGATGTTTTTGTAGTTTGCTGATTCATTTCCAGTCTCTCATTATTGCAAAAAATCCTCCCACTGAACCAGAAGACATTTGTCAGTGCAGTGGTCATTATGGCGAAAGAGATGGTGTGTTAATGTGATTAACCCCGATAGCACAAGATGTGATTTGCACATCACTTTTCATCAGCGTTTTTGCAGCCAATTTTGAATATGTAATTGAACTGATGAAAATCGTTTAGCTGTGGCTATAGAGAGTAATTGAATACAGTTGAACCAGCAGTACTGAATTGAAATTTGGCCATCAGCCCCTCTCATGAAAAACTGTAAATAAGTTTGAGAGTGGACGAGTAGACAAGCTCAATATAAATGTTTTGGTTGTTTTCCATATTGATAAACGAAGTCACAATGTTCGAGTAGTTTATCTATATTTCTTTTCGTGTGTGTGTGTGTATGTAAATATGTTTGAACATGTCATTGCACGCTTTGCATTTTAAGTCAAGTCAAGTCAAGTCAAGTCATCTTTATTTATATAGCGCTTTTTACAATGCAAATTGTGGCAAAGCAGCTTTACATTAATAAGAAAATGGTGTCATTGTGCAGCTTATTCTATATATTATTGATTCATTTCCGTTGCAAATATCAATAGTTATTAGTCTAGTTAATTTATGTATATCAGCACTGTAGAGAACAGTGACATGATCGTCCGGCTCAGCTCAGTTTGTATACAACGGCGCCAGTGCAGGCATATCAAAAACACTGCTGAATATCAAGCAAGTGTCCCCAACTTAAGCAAGCCAAAGGCAACAGCGGCAAGGAACCAAAACTCCAACAAATGGAGAAAAAAAACCTCGGGAGAAACCAGGCTTAGTCGGGGGGCCAGTTCTCCTCTGGCCAACAGTGAACACTTGTCCGATACTCAGGCAGAGTTACAGGTCATTAAACCGTTTTGGAATCGCAACAGTCAAAATATTTAATCTAGTTTAAGATCTTTTTGATCACGCCGGTATGGGACGGTTTGTTGGGATATGTGCCACTGGCTGATGAGTCGGTAAGGTCTTAACAAAGGATGAGCTAGTTAACACAGTCTCCGCCGACACCACAGGGCCACATTGCTGCCGCACACAGGCACAGGTTCCCCGTCCGACCCGGACACGGCCCAGATCCAGCCAATCACGTTAATTGGTAAACCTCGGGATAAGCAGAGAGACAAAAAATTAGCGTAGACGCCATTCTTCTTCTGATGTACCGAGTACATCTGGTGTTATAGGAAGTGATCCCGGTTCCGGCTGACCTGATCTATGCAGCCTAACAATCCTTTAACGGATATGAAGACAAAAGTTTATAGTGCGTCATGTGTATGCCAAGTTAAATAGATGCGTTTTTAGTCTAGATTTAAACTGACAGAGTGTGTCTGCTTCCCGAACAATGCTAGGAAGATTGTTCCAGAGTTTAGGTGCCAAATAGGAAAAGGATCTACCGCCTGCGGTTGATTTTGATATTCTAGGTATTAACAACTGGCCAGAATTCTGAGATCGTAATAGACGCGAAGGACTATAATGCATTAAGAGCTCACTCAGGTACTGGGGAGCTAAGCCATTTAGTGCTTTGTAAGTAATTAGCAAGATTTTAAAATCTATACGATGTTTAATAGGGAGCCAGTGCAGTTTTGACAGAACAGGGCTAATATGTTCATATTTCCTGGTTCTAGTAAGGACTCTAGCAGCTGCGTTTTGGACCAGCTGTAATTTGTTTATCACGCGAGCAGGGCAACCACCCAATAGAGCGTTACAGTAATCTAGTCTCGAGGTCATAAACGCATGAACTAGCTGTTCCGTATTTGTCATTGAGAGCATATGTCGCAATTTAGATATATTTTTAAGATGGAAGAATGCGGTTTTACATATGCTAGAAATGTGGCTTTCAAATGAAAGATTGGTATCAAAGAGCACACCCAGGTTCCTAACTGACGAAGATGACTTAACAGAGCAGCCATCAAGTGTTAGACAGTATTCTAGGTTTTTATGTGAAGTTTTTGGTCCAATAATTAGAATCTCTGTTTTTTCTGAGTTTAGTAGTAGGAAATTACAAGTCATCCATTATGACATGGATTTTAAAAAATAATTTTAATGTTCTGTGAGGTTCATTTATAATGGTAATGAAGTTTCTTCTCCCAAATAAACCAAACCGACGAAACAAAAATATATGTAGAAAAACAATTATTTTCAACCTTCATTCTGACCCTCGGTCTGAAATGACCCGACTGACAAACTAAAAGGGGCCTTTACGTTTGTCAGTAAACGGCCATTGTTTTGATTGGCTATCGCCTTTGCATAGAGAACTGTATCAATGCACATTCGCTCTCAATAATGAGTAAGTGTTTCGAAAACATTATCTATTATCTACTAAAACTATCCACTTATTCCTGCCACACGTATCCTTTAGAACTCTCTACAGGAATTATTTAAATAGGACGCATCAAAGCGAACGTTCCTTTATGCTTCCATTTACGGTTTCAATTTTTTCGTCTTCTTGGCAGACTCGAGCGCGAGTACATAAGAAAGTGAATGATGGGCATCTATAGCCTTAATCCAGTGTAGACAGTGTCAGTAATTATGAGTTCGGTCTGTTTTGACAGTTGTCAAGTAAAGGAACGGCAGTGGGCGGGGCCTATTGTGCTATGATGTAAAACTATTGGTTCGTGTTTTGCTCTGGAGGCAGGTATATGCAAATGTATTTGCCAGTGTGACATCACAAATCCCACAATATCCAAACAAACCTTTTCTTTGAGCTTGATTAAATAAATTATTTCCCTTAATTGCTTCCAGTAACTGGACATTTCAAGGGTCTGCTAATAAAAGCATTAGCCAAAGTTCGATAAAATCTTTGGCAAGGATGCCATATTTCCAGCAAGTTATCCCAATGAAATATAGCCCGCCATTCTCAGTTCCTTACTTTTATTGATTGGTTCGGGTGTTCTGATCTGTGCACAGCAATTTTCACTGACAGCAAGCCAGGCTTTTTGAGCTAAACGGTTTTCAGATCCAGCCTTGTGTGCGGGATGATTGGCTGTCAGCTTCACTAACCTCAAATCCTATTGGCCATTTCACCCACTTTATTTAAAATGAAAGGTAATGGTTTGTGGTTTGTAAAGTGCTATACAGAGGACTTCCCTCTGGCATTTTCAAAAATTAATATTGCAGTTGTAGTGTAGTATACTTCCATACTAATACACATCCTTTAGCTAGTGTTTTATTACATAAATATAAAGTTTCGAAAGATTTGCTGTCCCCATTCACTTTATGGCTCTCTGTAAGGTCAGCATTCCTTCTTCTGATTGGCTGTATGTTTACAGAGCTGAGTGATTGATTTCTGTGTATGAAATATGATGGATGACCTTACCCACAGGCTCAACAGGAGACCCAGAAGGCAGCGCTGAGGTACGAAAGGGCTGTCTCCATGCACACGGCTGCCAGAGAGATGGTTTATGTGGCTGAGCAAGGTTTATTGGCTGACAGGAACACATTGGACCCTACCTGGCAGGAGATGTTAAACCACGCCACAGCCAAGGTGTGACGCAGTGGCTCTTTGATAATATCAGCAAAAGGTGGTGGCATAACTTTACTCAAAAACACAAGTGCTCTTACGTTTACAACAAGTCTTACTTGATGAAATCAATCAATCCCTCATAGTCTCAAGTATGGATTTTGCTTGTTAAATCCTAATGTGTCTTACTTAAGTGTCCACAGCTGGTTAGTATGAATTGTAATTGCAGCGTGGCTTTGATTGTCACAGTAGGGGCAATCAATAACGCTGGATGCACACTTACACTTAAAGATCAAGGTTTACACGTCTTCATTTATATTTTATACTAGCCCTGCCAGTAAAATAGAGCAGCACTTTTCCAGTGTGAAATCACAGTTTTTATTTCCAATTGGGTTGACACCAAAATTTCAGTTGGCGATACTATTGCCAGGGAAGTTTCAAGATTCTTGAAAATGCTTATATGGTTTTGAACTCTCCTTTATTACAACAAATTGCCTCAGGTTTTCAATTAATCATTCAAGTGCGTAGTCAGTAATAAAAGAAAAAAACAGAAACAAATTACATGCATTAGTACAGATAAAACAATAGAGCAGAGTTACAAATTAAGTAACACATATTCAGGTTTATTTGAATCATTCAAGTGAACCGTCAATAATAAAATGAGATAAAATACAGAAATATAACAAATACAACAAAAATACAAATAACAAACCAAGTGCTTCAAGTGTTCAAATTAATCATTCAAGTAAATAGTCATTAATAACATAGAGGAGAGAAAATTTATAAACAAAATACATACAATGGAAATAAAAGCAGTAGAACAACGTGTTAAATTAAGTAAATGCTGATTAAGGTTTATAAAGTAATTATTCAAGTAAACAGTAATAAAATTAAGTACAGAAACTAATTACAAAAAAAATGCAAATGACATAAACAGTGCATTTATTTTCAAAAGAATCATTCGCCTAAACAGTAAGAAAAAGTAACAAAGTGTCTTTGTAATCTTTAACTTTTAGCTCTTACTCTAAAATGACTTTTCTCCTGATGTCACTTAGGTCAAATAGTTATTTAAGGATTATTTTAGCAAACCGGCCTGGCTCCATTCTGGTTTTTAATGACCACTTTTAACAATCCATTCAATTCCCAAATTCAGTATCCTGTCTTGCAGCTCTTAAAGAATACTCCATTACTGACAGAGGTGATGTGATATTGAATCTTTGTCCAATCTTTGTGTCAAATGATACAGAAAGATATGAGGATATATTCAATTTTGATGTCTTTCATGTGTGAAAACAAATCTGGATATCATTTGAAATGTTGCTTTTTTCAGGTAAACGAGGCAGAGGAGGAGCGTTTGAGGAGCGAGAGGGAGCACCAGCGTGTCACTCAGCTTTGTCAGGAAGCAGAAGCACGTGTGCAGACTTTACAGAAGGCTCTTAAGAGGGTCATTATCAAGTCCAAGCCTTATTTTGAGCTCAAGGCTCAGTTCAACCACATCTTAGAGGTATGCATCAGAGACTGACCTCCGCTATAAAGGTATTCAAGGTCTGCTGGCCATATTGATTTCAGTAACAAAATGAAATCCTCTATGAAATGCAAACTAGGGATGGGCGCAAAGAATAGAAACTTCACTTACAGCATACAAACTAATAATTTTAGTTTAATATTTTAGTATAGATTCAAAAAAAGTAGTATATATTTTTTTTAAATATTTGCCATTTAGTGCTTATCGACCTTAACATGAAAATAATCATTGGCTTTTCACAGGGGTGTCCAGCCTTGGTCCTGGAGGGCCACTCTCCTGCAGAGTTTAGCTCCAACTATCCTCAGCACACCTGGCCGGAAGTTTCTAGTATGCCTTGATTAGCTGGTTTGTGTATTTTTAATTGGGGTTGGAGCTGAATTCTGCAGGACAGTGGCCCTACAGGAGCACCCCTGGCATATTATATCAGCCTTAATTTTATATTTTTATATATTTTTTATAAAAAAATGTTTTTTAGCCATTATTATTCCATTAACATTTTTGGTGCAAGAACATGGCCGATTGAAAAAAATATGTTTTTTTGCCCAATGTGCTATGATTATCCTCACTCATTAACAGGAGCACAAGTCCAAAGTTGTTCAGCTGGAGGAACGGGTGGCGAAGGTGAAGACCCGGTATTCTATCGCCCTCCGCAACCTTGAGCAAATCAGCGAGCAGATCCATGCGCAAAGGGGGCGCATTCGCGCCACCAGAGAGCGCAACAGGGCCCGTGGGGGGCGGAGCTCTCCAGTTGGGGCCGAGTCTGAGGGTATAATTCAGGCAGGGGCGTATGCTGGGGTGGTGGCCAATCCTTTAATGGATAATGACTGGGCCGATCAAGAGAAAACCCGGCAGTGGGTGGAGAAACACAGGGAGGCGGGGTGGGGCCAAAGAGACAGAGCGGAGAAGGCGGGGTCAGACTCCATGTCAGTCATAAGCCTGCAAACCATCGCCTCTGACCTTGAGAAGTTCGATTCTGTGGAGCACTTGGGTGACCTGAGTGATGTCGGAAGTATAATAGGTGAGGAGAAAGAGGCAGAGAGCGAGAGAGGATTTAGGACTGAAGACAGAATAGTAGCAAGAGAGGTGGCAAACCTTTCAAGACAGGATCCAGAGAAAGGTGCCTCAGGGACAGACAGACAGCAGAGAGAGAGAGAGCGGGAGAGCTTTGTGAAGCAGCACCACAGAAGTGTTAGTTTGTGAGGAAACAGGAAATTAGAGTTGCCTGTTACTCCACCCCAATCCTGGCGGGCTAAAGCTTGCCTGCAGGCTTCCAGACGAGACTCTCAACTGACTACAAATGAATCAGACTGAAAGCGCTCTGTATTTGCTTAAAGATGAAGTGTGCAATTTCAGCGCCACTAGTGGCACCAAACCGAACTGGAAAAACAAAGACTGTTTTCAAACCGGTTTCCCCGAAACACACACTCGTCTGCCAGTGGTTACATAAACAAATTGTCCCTCTCCTTAACTTATGCCATTGGTTGAGCCAATGTTTCTGTGTCTGGCTGGTCGGGAGTTTACAGTTTTCAGGGAAATCGAAAAAAGAAATTGCACACTTCATATTTAAAGGTTTAGTTCTCTTTTGATCATCTTCACAACACAAATGAAGATATTTTGGTAACACTTTACTGAAGGCCTTTATAGTTAATGCTGTATAAAAGATTTCTTTATTGCATTAATTATGCTTTGTAATGCACCTTATAATGCATTGTATGATCTCATGTATAACTGTAACCACAGTTATAATATATTATAATACACTGTTAAAGTATACATAAAATTCATTGATAAATAACATGACAAACAACCAATTTCAGGTGTGATAAGGAAACTTTTACAATTATGTATATATATGTATTTATATATTTATTTATTATTTAACAAATGCATTTATTATTGAAATGATATAATGCATTGCAAGGCACATTATGAATACTAATGATTAATAATGCATTATACATAAAGTGTTACCGATCTGAGAGATTTCTGTCTCTCCATTGAGAGTCCATGCAACTACCACTTTGACACTTCAAAAAGTTTGTAAAGAGATTGTTAAATTAATCCATATTAATCAAGCAGCTTTGTCCAAATTTTGTGAAAAAACACAAACGCTTTAGATGATGAACAGATATGATTTAGGCTCATTAACTCACCGATATAGTAAATGGAAGCTCAAGCATGTATGCATGACATGCGAGAACCAGTGAGATTCATTTTCATGTGTTAAGCAGCATGTTTGAGCTTCCGGACTAACAAGGTTTGGTCTCACGCATCAAGCAACTATGGTTGACCTTTTATGTTGGCTGATCAATGTTTATGAATAAAAGCCTAATTTCAATGTGGTCATCATAAAAAGTCATTGAAAATTGGGACTAAACCGCTCGATACGTATGGATTTGTTTTACCATCTCTTTATGAAACTTTTTGAAGCAGCAAAGTGTTAGTTGCGTCAACTGTCAATGGAGGAATCGATATCTCAGATTTCATTAAAAATATATTTATTTGTGTTATGAAGATAAATGAAAGTCTTATGGGGTTTGAACAACATGAGGATAAGTATTTGATGACAAGTTTTTCATTTTTGGGTGAAGCTAAGCCTTTAACGCCATGAATTATGGAAGCCCATTTCCACCTGAGAGTAAAAAAAAAATCATTCATGAAACTGAGTAAATTCGGAGTAATTTAAAATTTGTAAAATTGAATTTCCCAAAACCTCTCCCCCGGATTCACAAGCGCACTGTAAAAAGAATTCTAATCATTTGTATATATGGTGTTATGAACTTCTAACTTCTTTCTTTTGATGTTTCATGAATGAGGCCCATTGTAAGATACAAAGTTGCAGTTGTAGATCTAAAGTCACAGTTAATGGAAACAAATTCGCAATCACAAGTTTTGTGTAATTCCAACAAATAAACCTGCCTTTTTTTCTTTTTCTTTTTTTTTTTTTACTGGAAATGGTGAAAACAGGTTTCCATAACTAACAACCCTGCCGCATGTTTCAAAAGAGAAGAAAGCTCCTCTAGGTGTGATGACTATGATTCAGAAATCATTATAACGAATCCATTTTCACACATAAGAAATGGAGTATTAACACACTTACACTGATTGGCGTGGCATTATTGTAACACTGCACTATAGCAGAGGGGGTTCAGATGTTCTTGGCAAATTAATGAATAACAATAAGGGGGGAGGGGTTGGTATTTTAGTCAGTCTGCTGGGATTTGTAGTTCTCGTACTCTGATCCCGTCTTCTTGGTTAGACTATTTCACTATCGGTCATGAAAAAGACAGAAAAACACTTCACACAATGAGAGAGAAAGAAAACAAATGAGAAATGCATTAAACATTGAAGATCAAACTCGCATCTCTGTCTTTTACCACAGAAAAGAGAATTGCTCTTACAGTAGAGGTCTATGGGTACTGCTGTACACTTTCCTGAGAGGCTTCCATTGTTACTTTACGCACATTTAGGTTTAGGGGACTGAAAGCTGAGTCAAAGTCTTTTCTGTGTTTATGGACAATATGACTCAGATGCTGTTCATAGAAGTTCACTTGTATGTAACCTGGAATTTTCCTTAATTAATATTGTATTTGGTTCCTATGTCCGTCGTTTTCATTTGGCTGTCAGTTGGTACTATTTTGCGCAACATGTAACGTTTAGTTCTAGCTCATCAATTTGTGGCATTTATGATATATTTCAGATCCAAAGTACTGTTTTTATTGATTTTGTTCTATTCGAGAGGTTTAGATTTTATGTCAGTCCGGGAGCGTAAGAGGGTCTTGTCTTGATTCAAAGACAAGAACGGAACATGTTTACAAGTTTACGAGTATCCTGCTGGAATTTTACAAGAAAAGCTGAGTAAATAAAACAACAGTGGAATGATTGAATGATGAATGATGTATACTTGATGACGTTACTGTGTTTTGCTGATATACACTTTGAAATCATGTAATATGCTAGCTTTTTGAACAAACCGTGCTGTGGACAGTACAGTATTGTTTGCAAGTTTACATCCTACTCTCTTCCGAATTTTTTTTGTTGTTTTGACATTTTTTTTAAATGTAGTTGTTGTAGTTTTTGTCCACAAACCCTGTAAATCCACCCCCCCCCCATCATAGCCTCTTCTGTACAGATTCCTCACCTCTCCTCATAGTAAATAGACGATGCTCTGTAGAGTTAATCCAGTATGCTGCTGTCTCTCTCCATTCATAAGGTCACATGAACTCTATGTATATACAAGCTGATGTATGATGAATACAAATAATCTTTACGTGACTGATAACTTATTCTGTAAATGTTAATTTATTGCACAGTTAGAGATATTAAAACTTGAATTTAACAACTATGCTCTTCTCTTTCCTCTTTTAATTTCACTTCTCACAGATAGAAGTAATTGCCACTTTGTTTCTCCCAATTGTGATTTAAAATTTTGCAAGACTATATTTCACAATGTAACTACATCTCTTAATTATGACTTTATTTCTTGCAGTGACATTATAACTCACAATACAACTTTACATCTTGTAGCAAAATCTCAAAATCTTTGAATATTTCTCATAATTGTGACTTGGTCTCCCAATTGTAACTTTATATATTGAAATTTTGACTTTGTTTCTCAACACTATATCTTGTGACTTTAAGTATCAAATCTAACTTAATCTGACAGTTACAACAATTTCTCACAATTGTGACTTGCATTTGTGAAAATTCCAACATTATAACAAAAAATGTGATTTTATAGGGGTTTTCACAATAAACCCCTACAATAGTTAACCCTGGGTCATTCTAAACCCCGGGTAAATATAATCCTGGGTTATCTTGCTTCACGTTTCACACTGCACATAATCTACCAGGGGTTAACAATTAATCCTGGGTATACTTAACCTTACCTCTCACATTGTACGTTCCTCAACCCTAGGTTAACGTTCTTATTTGCGTTTTTGCGGTGTCAGCGTCATTGAATGGATATGAGCAGCACGCGACCTGTTTACATAAAAGCTCTACCATTGCGCATCCTCATATTCCTGAATATACGTCTACTTTATACTCAATGGACATTTCAGACTATAAAGGTAAGAATGGTCTTAAATTGTTATATTTGATACTTTTATTACTCGTAGTTGCGACTTCATACCTTACAATTGCGGAAAAATTCTTCCAATTGACCCTTCGCAAAGACCCGCCCCCTTTCGTTACTGTCGCTATGCCCTCTCACGCCACACATGTTCTGAAAAACATCATGAAATGTATCATGAAGGCTACAGATTCATATTTAAAATATTGTAATTTTTTAAGACGTTTAAACAATAAATGTCGTGACAGATTGCTGTAGCTCCTTATTTCAAGCTCCCCTGACTGCTTTGTGGGATAAAATGGCGGATTCGGGGTAATGATTGGTCAGATCGCCTGTCAATCAAACTGTTTGTGAAGCGTTGATTATGACTTTATAACGAACAATACGACTTATCTCCTGCAATGTGACTATATCTGTTTGATTTTTACAATAATGACTTTATTGCTGCTAATTGTGATTTTATATCTCCCAATGTGACTTTATCGTCCTCTAAAATTTATCCCACAGCTACACTTCCATATCAGAGAGATTTTACATGATGCAACTAGATTATGCACATTTTCTGTAGGAAATGAGAAGAGTTTGCAGTTGCTAATGCATCCCGAGGGCTTGTTAGAATTGCAAGCCTTATGTATCAGCAATAGTAATAGTTACGCTTGGCTTAACAAACACCACTACTTACCAGTTACATTGATTCAATAGCTTTGTAATTGTAATCAAGAAGGACAGCAAGTTCAAAGGAATTTGCGGCTATTTTAAGGTGAGTGTTGAGCCAAGAGCTGTGGGGCACTCCAGCTACCTGAAATCAATCAGATGTGCTGGAGAACAGGGCTTCCATAATGAAAAGAGAATGAGAGGAGGAGATTATCCTCTGTCTTCAGTCTTTAATTATTCAACAATGATATAAATATCGAGCAGAGAACTCATAGAAACTGGCCACTGGGGAGAGAAAAGAAAGTGAGGAGCTGAGCAAAGGATGAATGTGATGTAAAATGTGATAATTGTCATGTTGAAAGGGCAGTAAAGGGGAGGATGAGGGCAGTTTAAGGTGAGAGACTAATTTCTCTGTGACTGCAGGGAGTGAAGGTGACATTACATGTGGGAGTTTGTGAAAGAGACAGCCGAGATGATGACAGCTGAGTTTGAACTGAAAGATGAGGTGTCACTGCCAGCGTTTGTAACCAGAGCTACTCGCAGTTTCTCTCTCTCTCTCTCTCTTTCTCTTTCTGATTTTCATAATGTTGTAATTTCTCACTCAGGACTTTGTGACTCACTGATTCCACTGCTGGGATACCTGAGGGGAAATACATCAGAAAATGCATTATTTTGATTGTCAATTTGGATAGGTACATTACAGACTGGAGCGAGCCTCGTTTCTTCACCAAGTTCATAAATCACGACTCTTATAAGTCATCATTTCTATCTTTGAAGTAATTCTTGTTTCCTTGTTGTGTATATATGCATGCTCAAATCTCTAATCAATCAATCACATGGCAGCAACTCATTGCATTTAGGGCTGCTTCCGGAAGCTTAGAAATGCCGCCTTTGGAGGATGAATTCCAAGGTTGGAAGGCACCAAGGCACTTGACTTCCTGTCTCATGAGATACCTTTATCTGATGGATTTTTGAACTTTGTCTTTGCTGCTTTTGATATCCCACAATCCTGTGCTTCCCATTTCATGACAGTTCTGTCTGAGTGTAGCAGTTGGATGTCAGTTTATGTGTAAATGACCAACGTTTTCCACTTTTGGTGTCATTTCTAGCGAGAAATCGGTATTACAGCTATTAAACTGTTTCACTTAGTTATCAACAAAGCTAGTTACATTTTGTTGTAGATCATTGAAGTGTTTTGTTGCTTCAGATTTCATTTCATTTTCATTTTTCATCATTTATCCAAAGCGACTTACAAGGGGAGCAATTAGGGGTTCGGTGTCTTGCTCAAGGACACTTTTAGTCATGGTATCGAAGGTGGCGAGAGTGCTGTTTATTCACAATCCCCACTTTCAATTCCTGCCGGCGTGGGAATCTGATTGGTGGGAACCTGCAACATTCAGATTACAAGCCCGACTCCCTCACCACTAGGCCACGACTACCCTCATGCATTTCTGTGCGAAACTGTTTTGTGAGGTGTCTTCATGCTTAAACGTTGCCTATGAATCATTGCCTGATAGGGCAGCGTGGCAACAAGTCAGCTGCCTAAGATTTCAGATGCAACCATGGTCGAGACAAACTGCTGAAGTTCAAACTAAGCATCAGAATGGAAAGAAATGTGATTTACATGACTTTGAATGTGGCCTGACAGCCTGGTCTGAGTATTTCAGAAACTGCTGATCTGCTGGGATTTTCACACACAACCATCTCCAGGGTTTACAGAGAATGGTCCAAAAAAGAGAAAAGAAGTAAAGAAGTAAATGGTGAGACTGGTTGGAGCTAATATAAAGACAATAGTAACTCAAATACCCACTTGTACAACTCTGCAGAAAAGCATCTCTAAACGCACAGCACTTCCAACCTTGACGAAGATACGCTACAGCAGCAGAAGACCACTTTGGACACCACTTCTATCAGATAAGAACAGGAAACTGAGGCTACAATTCACACAGGCTCAACAAAATTGGACAATAGAAGATTGAAAAAACGTTGCCTGGTCTGATGGGTCTCAATTTCTGCTGCAACATTCAGATGGTAGGGTCAGAATTTGGCATAATCAGCAGCTATCCTGCCTTGTATCAACGGTTCAGGCTGGTGGTGGTGGTATAATGGTGTGGGGGATATTTCTTGGCACACTTTGGGCCCGTAATACCAATTGAGAATCATTTAAATGCCACAGCCTACTTGAGTATTGTTGCTAACCATGTTGTCCATAGCTTTATGACCACAGTGTACCCATGTTTTGATGTCATAAAACTGAAACCATCTCAAAAATGTCTTGAACATGATAATGAGTTTACTATACTCAAATGGCCTTCTCAATCACCAGATCTCAATCCAATGAAGCACCTTTGGGATGTGGTGGAACGTGAGATTTGCATCATGGATGTGCAGCCAACAAATCTGCAGCAACTGTGCGTTGCTATCATGTCAATATGGACCAAAATCTCTGAGGAATATTTCCAGAGCTTTGCTGAATCTATGCCAGGATGAATTAAGGCAGCTCTGGAGGCAAAAGTGAGTCCAACCCAACTAGCAAGGTATGTTGTGTATGATACATATCAAATGTTTGGACTTATCATTTTGATGTACTTGAAATTAGTCTCTTATGCTCTCCAACGCTGCATTTAACTGATAAAAATAAAGTAAAAACAGTATGAAATATTATTAATTAACTTTTCTGTTTGAATCTATTATATTACTCTGGAAAAGCTGAATTTTCAGCAGCCATTACTCCAGTCTTCAGTGTCACATGATCATTCAGAAATTTGGTCCTCAAGAAACATTTCTTATGATCAATGTTGAAAACAGTTGTGCTGCTTAGTATTTTTATGGAAATCATGGTGCATTTTTGTTTGATTCTTTAATGATCAAAAATCAAGATTATGTTTATATGTTTTTAATACTGTAATTCATCACCATTTCTTTAAACCTGTTATTTTTTTGTTAACAATTGTTTATAGTCCATCAAACAATATGAGCTGATAAACTGCATGTATTATAATGATCATGTTGTTGTTGTTTTGTTTTTTTTAAATTCAGGTGAATTACTGCATGCTACACTATACAGGACACTTGATGTACTCTCAGCTACCCACTTACATGTTACAGACTGACTGAATGGAACAGATCCCAGGTGAGTTAGTTGTGATTTCAGTGATCTCACCTGTCTGTGAACAACCTTGGAATAGATTGACCAGTGGAGGGCTTTGTTCTGAGCTGAAAAAAGAGAGTGTCATGAATGAGTTCTGATGAATAGAATTGATCCAGAAATAGCAAGAGTGGAATAAGTCATTCTTTTGGTCGGTGTAACAGTTGGCCTTGTTAGGAAAGATTTATCTGTGGGTCTATCTGTCTGTCTGTCTGTCTATCTATCTATCTATCTATCTATCTATCTATCTATCTATCTATCTATCTATCTATCTATCTATCTATCTATCTATCTATATCTATCTATCTATCTATCTATCTATCTATCTATCTATCTATCTATCTATCTATCTATTCTATCTATCTATCTATCTATCTATCTATCTATCTATCTATCTATCTATCTATCTATCTATCTATCTATCTATCTATCTATCTATCTATCTATCTATCTATCTATCTATCTATCTATCTATCTATCTATCTATCTATCTATCTATCTATCTATCTATCTATCTAATCTATCTATCTATCTATCTATCTATCTATCTATCTATCTATCTATCTATCTATTATCTATCTATCTATCTATCTATCTATCTATCTATCTATCTATCTATTATCTATCTATCTATCTATCTATCTATCTATCTATCTATCTATCTATCTATCTATCTATCTATCTATCTATCTATCTATCTATCTATCTATCTATCTATCTATCTATCTATCTGTCTATCTATCCATCTATCTTTCATCTAGTCTGTAGCACAGCACATAAGGTGCAGGATGAGTTAAGCTTGTTTTAGCAAGCACCACTAATAGTAATTTCTTCAAATTAATACTGCAAATTATTCATAGCCACGTAAACCAATACTCCACAGAGAGATACATTTTGCCTCTTTCAAATGAATGATAATAGGCCTACGGGTGTGTGGAAACACCACCACTTGTGCGAATCCATGTCCCCTACAGTGAAACTATAGTGCTTATGGTCTCATGTAAATGATTTGCCTCCACTGCGTGCCATTGTGTATGTAAATGAGAGCTCCCTGAAAGTGGTTGTACAAAAACATTTGCAGTGGGGAATAATGAAGTGCTCGGTATCCTACTGTACTCCTCTGTTTGTGCTCAGCAAGGACAAACTATTGTCATGAGTATGACAGCGTCTATATGAGTAATTACTGCAGCCCACTGCACACTGTCCAATTTCCCATCCGTCTAATGCGAGAGCACAGAACTAATGCTGAAAAGAGTTGGAGAGTGATCCTCAGATGAAATGAGATGTGGCGCTGGTTTGGGTTTACTTATGGCCATCCATTTGATTACTTCGGTGCATAGTTGCGAACGTGAAAATTGCGTTGCATTTCTTGCCAGCAAATCAAAAAGTTTTAAAGGTCATTATTGACTTTGTGGGAAAGAGACTGCTGAGGTGTTGACATCCTAATGGACTAGGTCTATAATTAAATGTTTGCATGCACCCTCACTCACATGATAAATGTTGCTCTCATCGAATAGTGAGATATCATTTTCAACCAGCATGACTCATCCTCTCGGCTTCCACTGCCAAGAACAGAGCCACAGGATTTAGAGCAGCACTCTGACAGAGGAACTCTTCCATTCCCAAGCTCCAAACAAGAAACTGGGAACCAAGTTTAGATTTCTGTAAGGAAATACAGAAAGAGCACAGCTGTTTGGACATAACATCAATTCACGGGCCAATCTGGAAAGCTAATTCACCATGGGTTCCCGTTGGGATTTTTATTCTAGGTTTTTAGAATAATAGTTTTTGGATTATGAGTAAAATAAGGTGTGGTGACATTTCTCGAGGATGTTTGAAGATGTTTCTCCTTTTCTTTTTTTCAATCCATTGGTTTTTACAGACTGTAACAAGACTATAACTGTTACGGGTTAGCAGGTCAGAGGAAGCGTACAAGACAGGAATTCCTCAAAGGCAACGTTTAATATGATACTCGATATGATCCAAGGGGAAACGAACCCCAGACTAACCACGCAAAACAATGTTAACACAAGACAAGGATGGAATGAAACACAGGGAGACAAACATCTGATGGGAATGAACTAATAATGAACTAAACCAGTGGTGGTAAAGGCAAACAAGGGACACATGACCAATGAGACACAGAGTCCAAACATGGAAATACATGTAAAAATAACCTGACACATCTAAAAAAAAAAAAAAAAATCATGTTTTTGTTATGATTATGTATAACTGATGTTGTTGAACAAAACATCTCTTTAAATAATATTAACTACATCCCTCATTTTATTCATACATTTCTCATTCTGAAAACTCATTTACAATCCCTAAGAGAATCCATGGCTCAAAATGCTAATTCCCAAATGGGTAAAAGGACTAAACAGCTTTTTGGTAAGCTTAGGTTTATAGGCTTTGGTTCTGAAGCCTTACTGTTGCTGTGACACATAACACGGCCTTGGCAGAAATAATCAGTCATAAATCAATATGAAAATAAATGAATGAAATAAGACCTGTTACAAATCAGCATGCAAATAAAACAATGCCAACGGGATATTTGATTTCAATTGTATTAAATGGCATATTAAGTCATTTGAGCTTTAAAATCATGCTACAGCAGTGGAAGAAGTAAAACATAATGGTTAAGGAAACCGTACAGTGTTGCCATGAAAGCGCTGTAATAAAAAATGAGTATCCATTCCATATTCTTAGAAATCAACATTGACATAGAGGAACCATTTTTTGGAAACCTTTCAATAAACCCCTTCTTAGTGTGAAGAACATTTAAAAAATCTAAAGAGCATTTATTTCTCTGCCAAGAACCTTTTTGTGGGATGGAAAGGTTCCACGGATGGCAAGGTTCATCATGGAACCACCAATGCCAGTAAAAGAGTGCCGGAATTGGCAACTGTGCAAAACAAACTCCGCTAACGACATCTTATAACGACCTAAGTGGTTTGCTAGTCTTGATTTAAGATGGTCTCCCAACCTGGACGAGCATGGTGTTCAACTGCTCTGCCAGCTGGTTTCCCCGTCTGGATCAGCCAAAAAGCGCCCAAACCAGCCAATGGACTAGGCTGGGAGACCAACAAACCATGCTTTCCAGCTTCGTTCAGCTCACAAAGGAATCAAGATGCTTCAGTCAACAGATAAATGTAATACAGTGACAGAATGACTACATACATCAAAGTGACACTTCACTAGAAGAGGAGATCTGGAGACCACGGGTTTCCATTGGCTCATCCACCCTGCGCAGGGAGGAGGTCTGCACTATTTATCTGGGATATGAGCGCACCATCTGTCTTTCAGTCAGCCAATGAGCGCTTTAATTCCCACTCTATTCACCGGCGGTGTCTTCATGTAGTGTGCAGACTGCACACTACAGACTGCAGATGAGAGAGAGGAGCACTGCCCTGTGACGTCGTGAGTGAGCGAGGGACAGTACAGAGAGAGCGCGAGGAAGGAGAGGGAGGCTCCGCGAGCTGGCGTCGTCCGTGTGTAGCTACCGTGTTCTTTTTTGTCGATATTACATCATATACATTCATTCCTGACTAGTTTCCGCCGAGGATACTCTCATGAGCCGTTTAATTCCCATCGATATTTGGTATTTATTTTTTACCTGCAAGTCTTTTAGACGACGGAATCATGGCAAGTACACTGGCGTCTGATATTCGTACGATTTCCGACAAAAAGACAGTCCGTCCTGCGTTTGTAAACATTCTTGAGTAAACGTTCCCGTCTTATACAACTCGTAATCGCTTGTTTTTTGCCTGTGCGCTTTATCTTATTTGTTGTCAGTCGTTGTAATTGAGCAATACATTTACGCGAAGCACAACTGTGTATTTTTTTGTATTTATTTGGAAACATTCGACTGTTACTTAATTACCCGAATATTTAAAAGCAATTGTGCTATGTTCATCTCGCACATGTCGAATCGCGACGCACGCAATATTAATCGTACAAGAGCAATTTCACGCGCACAGAGACAGTTGGTGGTTGAAGTTTAATACGAAGCTGTGCGTAGTGAACGCCTACCGCGAGCAATTAAAAGAGCATTTTTATTTACCTGTCGTCTTACTAGTACGCACACGTACACACACGTTGGTTATATCAAGCATCCCTCAAGGACCATCTCCACAGACCGTTCCCAATAGAGCCTGCACGACGCAGTAAGTAATATAACTGTGTGCAATAATTGTTCTCGCCAGGGGTCTCATCCACCTTACATTGAAACAATTGAATTGAATGTGTGTCATTATGAGGCTTCTTTTCGGTTTTGAGCCACCATACAGATGCTGTAGTGTAGAAATCCCTCTAAAACATCATTTCGGTGGGCCCTGCTGCAGGACTGAGGGGCAAGTTGACCTGAAGTGTTTTTGAGTGCTTGTGTACTCGAGTCTGACGTTTGACTGGTCGCTGTCCGTGGTTCTGAAGCAGAGGATGTAGATCCGGGTCCTGGAGGTGTCCCAGCACTGCACATGTTTTTTCTTGTTTAATACATTTGATTGATGAGCTGAACACCTGAAAAAGTCATTTTAACCAAAATTAAAAAAAAAAAAAAAAGAAGAAGAAGAAGGGAAAAAAAAAAAAAAAAATTTCCCCCATGTGAAATATATACAGTATAGATATTTAAGTATAAATAAATAAATAGTTAAAAAAGAAACTTTTAATTTTATTGTAAAATATTGTAAAAATTTAAGTCCAAATTATTAAGTCCAATTATAAAAATATATGTTTAAGGCATCATGCTCACTTTGCGGTGAAATTGTAAAAAATGAAATAGTCATGTATTACACTGATTGTGCTCTGAGGTTGTCGGTCATCGTGTGGGCTTCCATTGTACCAGCAGTGTTATTATCAGTATGTTTTGCTGTAACAAATAGATTTTAATTGCTCAAATAGGTTGGCGCAGTAACAGTATATACATATCAACAACATATTGTTTGGAACTCTAAGTGACAGACTACCCAAAATTAGATCATGTAATGCTTACAACCTCCTCTCTGTATTTTTATGTTAAGGTTATGAGGTAGACAAGAAAGCCTTTCAAAATATGTATAGCCGCAGGCCCTTCAGGAACAGGGTTGCACACATATAGATCAATATTTCCTGATCACTGCACAGTTTGGATGTCTCCCTTATTTAGAATGCCTGTTTTCACTGATTAGTTCATCTGTAACATGCTCTATGAAGTGAAATGAGTGTGTCAAATAAATTGTGCCATGGTGAGGGTCCTGCAAGAACAGGAATGAGGGGGTGGGGGTGGGGGGTGGATAGGAGCAGATGAAGAGAAGGTGGCGGTTGAGAGGTTTTGATTGTTGCGTTTGTTTTAAGTATTAATGTGAAACCAAATCCGGGGTATTTTGCTACAGTTTTTGATTTATTTGACCAAAATGAATGTGATGCATGACTATCAGTCTCTGTTTCATGCAAATGTGCAGTTGTTTGATCTTTAAGGAACTATACCTGATCTGACCCCTAAAATTAAACTTGAATTAGACCAGTTAATTTAGATTTTACAACATGAGTTTATATGAAAAACTTTGTTACATTTTTTTTTTCCTTTTTTTCTAGTAAGAGGATGCTCTGACAGTATTGAATCATTGGATTTTCATGAAAAAAAAAAAAAAAAAACATGGTAGAGCTAAGTAACAGAAACATCAAAGTCCTCATAAGGGCCAGTCTCACTCTTTGCTTGAAAACAGCTTCATTTCTTCTTGGAAGGCTGTTGGACATGTCCTGTGTGTTGTGTAAAATTGCAATATTTATGAGAATAATTCTTTTGAGTAATGAAGGTGAAAATAATAAAGTGACGACGTCAAGACAAGTGGGAATATTAAGGAATGATGTCTGCACCAGTGATTGTAAATATTCCTCTAAAATCTAATATTCCTGGGCTGTTATACAACAATCATGCGGAATCATTAGACATAATGACCTCAATGAAAAATAAATATACTAAAATGTGTTTGAAATGCATTTATTTCATGCCAAGTATACTACAAATACATTTACGTATTTGCGCTTAATGAAATACCCTGCAATTGCACTTTTGCTATAATAAATTCATTCTCTTAAATTGTAGCAAATAATTTTGTCCTTAATGCGCTTCAATTGTCCTGAAGTAGTTCTGAAGTCCAGCTAAAGATATATCGAAGTATATTTGATTGTGCTAAAGTGTAACTATTGCAAGGTACACTTTAAGTATCTTGCATTTTAAGACTGATATTATTTAAAGATCATACAGTCCTTATCAATAGTGACATTAAAACACATTTTAGGCTTAATATTAAGAAATTGGCATATTTCCAGCCTACCAGTACCGGTCGAATTAGACAACATTATTACAAGCTTACCATTGTGAATCGGGCTAAGGTAAGGAGATAGTTTTTAACACTGGCTGGTTATGTACTTGCTCAGAAATAGATCGGTTTTAACCAAAAAAAAAAAAAAAGTTACAGACTGCAGCTCTAATAGGTGGGTTTGGCTTTCTCCAAACATAAGCCGGTCTGGATTTAGGTAATAGGGTGAAAGGTCACTCATCAGTCCACAACACTTTTTGTAGGTTTTGTGCTCCTTACGCACTGGCTTTACAAGCATTTTTTGAGGTGTAGCTCTGTAAAATCCTCCTTTGTGAAGCATAGCTTATGTGAAGCTTTGTATTATTCTGGGTCACATAGGTGCCGATTCAATTCTGTGAGTTTTACTTAAGCCGTACTTTTGTGGCATTTAGCAATTATGCTGTGAAGGCTGCCTCTGTCATAAGTGCCAACTTTCAGCCACTATTCCATTTCACTGATGCCGTTTGTGCATGTCTGGCATATTGTTGTTATTTCTGAGATATTCTCCTTGACATTTCAAGTCATTTGATAGCTTTGTGACTGATGCACCTGTAATTTAAGCATAGGTTATTCAGCCTTGCTGGGACTGTGTTATGTGCCTCGTGTTGCTTTGAGGACTCACATATCAAAGTGCTAACTGTCAGATCTCCCTTATAGCTGACACATACTGCAAAGTGACGATCAACCATGGAGTGTGTGACTCACCTTTGCAGCTGCATTTGGTGGTGAGGGTTAAATGTCCATGTTTGTATCCATTTTGAGCATTACATGTCGGCTACTATGCATAAAAATGTACATGAGAGTGATTTTATTTTCTCTCGCATTTGCGTTTTGATGGCATGTCTTTCTAGTAATATGAGGCATCTGTTTCTTTGGGGAGGTGTTTTTATTGCAGTCTGTCTTATGCAGGTGTGGAGTGCCTGGAAGCGTAAATGGGGTTAATTGGCATTTCCGTTGCATACTACTTATGTGTTCATCAGCAAAATAAATCCCCCTGGGGCCAGAGAGTGAGTTAACGAACTCTCTTAATTAGAAGAATGATGAATAATAAAGTTTTTATCAAGTCCATGTGGATCTGCTGATGAAATGCTTTATTTATGCATCTAGATCAAGAGACTCACAGCAATAAATATACAGAGATAGAAAAAAGAAACTTGCATTATATAGATAGTTTGACTGAACTGATTGATTGGAGCACGCACTGAATGCTTTGTGGTTCATTGCAAACAAGAAGATGTAGCACTGCATGTTAATTACGGTAATTGTTTGAAGTGTCCACAATGTATTTGCCCAATGGTCAAATAGTTTTGTTTGGATTCACAGATAGTTTGTGAATAAGATCATGGCCTGATATTAATGTGAACGTAAAATGGTGTTCGCACATTCATTGGCTGGATCGTTTAAAAGTGCGCTTTACATATGGAAGCAATTGGAGCCGAGGGGGTTGAATGTAAGAGGGATTCATAGCATCATCTGAAAAGGGATGTCGGTTTAGATTCAAAACCAGAAGGGCAAGTTATTACATTTTGATAGAAGTTTATGAAGACAAACAATCTTTATTTGGAATAATATGCACCAGGGAATCATGCACAATAAGACCAAGAGTGTTCTTTAAAAAGTAAATAGCATCCATTTTGTATTGACTTTAAGGACATCGCTTCAGCAAACCCCATTTCATGTTGCTTAAAATTTCACAAGTGAAATGCCACCGCCAGAACCATGACCTCTCAAATATTCACCCTTCTTCAAACTGCAAACACTGAAGCCAGTAGGCCAAATACTTGGTTAATTTGAGGTAAGGGGAAAGGGTTTTAGGAGGAAAATGGCTGAAAACTCACTCCTGCACCATCTCTGTTTGCTACCCTAATAATTTCGCTAGGTCAAAATCGTAATCACTTTCTGAGGCCTCCACCAAATCCAAGCCCAGGATAAAAGGTCCCATTGCCTCGCCTGATCAGCAACCCTATAGTTGTAATATTGTGAAATAAAATGGTTCAATGCATATTTGGTTGGTTTCCCCGCCCATATTGCCTTGATAATGTCAGCTGAAATGGAAAGTCATTTCAGAAATGCTGCAAGATATTACGTTTTGATTAAACATTATAAAGATAACTATATCAATAACTATTAGCATTCATACCAATGGATGATAATGGTCTGTTTATTACAAGCATGCTGCAGTTTTGCCATATGACACTTTAAATTCTTGAGCTCTTTAAAGTGGGGTGAATTCTAATTGGCTGTAAATGTTTTATTGTTCATTAGCTGGGAAAAATTATTCTCAAAGTGATTACAGTGATCACGTTCCTCTGGGTCATTATCATTGTGGACACCCGACCCTATTCTTATAGAATTATGATGATTATTAAAACTTTATGGTTATTATCATCTTTGAGGTGAACAGGCTTTTAGCCCCAGACGTAGACACGCTATACCTTTCCAAAACCTGACCTTTGTTGTCAGAGAGCAGCAGCGCGTCTTTTTCAGTGTTGCAAAAGTTTTCAAAAGCAGTGTGAGGAATTACTGACAGGCAAAAAGCACCTCTAAGTCTTCTAATTTTCTAAACGAAGTTTCCAACCACACTTTTTTGAAGAGGCTAGGGATGACTGAGTGATATTTTAGGACACCTCATTCAGTGAGATCAGTCAAGCAATGACATTTTAAAGAATCACTTAGAACTACTTCAGGAAAGTACTATTCCAAGCATGAACTTCAGCGTTAGTATTACTTCTAGTGACTCGGTGCTCTTCATTTATATGCAGATTTACACAGGGAGTGATTGGCCAACTCCTATGGTGGATACGCTGTGCTGACTGACAAGACAGATCGCTGGAAGAGGTCGTTTCATGAGACCATCCACGCTTCATGATTGCTGACTAAAGCCAGGTGAAGAAAGGCTGAAATAACTCCCCGTATCAAGAGCCGCCTCAGCTAACATGGCCATTACAGTGACGCTTTAACAGTGAAGAAAGCCCAGCTGATGGACAGGCTAATTAACTTGTTCCTCACCTATTTGGTTTGAGGTTTGTAACCATTGCAGAGAGGTGCGGCGAGCGGTCAAACCGCTGGAGGCTTGACAGATTGAACTGCGTTATTGGTTGCTGCACACAGTCACCGGGTAAATGCACTTCCTTGAGTGACATGCGAGGTCAGGACAATGAGCATAGAGAGGATGAGGAACAGACAGTGCCGTGATGAGTCCTACACCTTTGTACCTCCTCGCTCGCTCCTCTGACTCACTGACGTAAACTCTAACGCCTCATCTTGATGAGCTTTCTTGTTTTCGATTTCTTGCTCTGGTCTGGCACAATCAGATTGACTGATACCTCCAGGTTTGCATCTGTTCAGACTGATGCCAACAGGGCAAACCTCCAACACTGTGTACATCACTGCTTTGCTTGAGGAGGCCCTACTAGGGAATCCGTTGAATTTTGTTTGTTTCCTGTTGTTCTGTGTGAGCTCTCACTGTCAGTGTGATGTTTTGGAGGCTTGACACTGCTGATAAGGCTCTAAACCGCTCTCACTATCACACCGGTGTTGAACCTGCCTGCCGCAGGGAGGAGGAGCAACTTAACGCATCAATGGTGCTTTGAAATCCGGAGGGTCAGCTTCCTAAGCCCATTCTTAGCCTTTCCCAGTAGTAATTTGTATTACGAGCTTGACTCGAACACTCTATTGAGACGCTAATATGATTCATATCAATGCTCTAATCCCATCCCTCATCTACCTCCGTCTCTCATTCCTTTTCCACTATCTGTCGCGTCCCGATTCCGTTCCCCATTTCCGTCCTCTCCACGTCTTTCTTCAGACCTGGCGTCTGGGATTTGTAGATAGTGACAGCAAAAATAGTCTTTCAGAAATCTATTTCAACATGGCATATCGATTTTTTTTTTTAAAGATGGACAGTGTGAGCATATGAAAGCAGGGCTCTTTATATTTGATCACTTTTTTTCCTTGTCAAAGACAAGCAAAGTCCTTACGCAAGCTTGTGAATTCTGGCTTGGGTACTGGGGAAAAACTATTTTCTGGTATTGGACTAAAACCATCAAAATATGTTATAAATAGGAAATAGATGGAAAGTAAGCAGTCTATAATATTAAATTCAAAAATCAATGGCAAGGAACAGCTTTAGTGGCAGAATTGATTGGAGTCTATCAGCTGTATTCAGTGCTTGGATACAGTTTAAAGTGATGGAGCCGCTTCTGGTGCACAGGTCAGAGAAAGCCATTTCAGCTCAATTTTGGCCATTCTCTGAGAGTGGAAAAGAGGATGTTGTTAGGGAACTGTCCATCAGTGCTGAACCTTACTCTAGCAGCGTTCTAGTAACTGCCATAGTGAGAGCACTTTGTCACATCAGGAGTTGATCAAACACACAGGTTCCTCTGCAGTCGCGGCGTTTGCTGTTTCACCTGTTTCCCTTGAAATAGGCCTCGCAACAGAAGGGGCCTCCGCTTGCGCTGGAAGCCGAGCCCCGCCCCCGCCATCACGCAGTGCACACACACCAGGGCCTGAAATTAATGGGGGCTTGGGGCAAAAATCCCACCAAAATGAATAAAAATGCTTCCAAAAATATGGTGCAAACCAAAAAGTCTCCATATAAGTTCTTGTTTTATAAGCAATATCACACAAACAAAAGTGCTTTTTTCCGCGAATTATCAGTAAATGTGCTATTGATTTTATACAACAATTCAATAAACAATGAGTTAATAGGCTATTAGGTGACTTATTTTTTAGACAAAATATTGTCAATATTGTCTGTTCATCCTCAGTTTTGCCAATGAAAATAGTTCCAAACGCCTTTTCTCCGAGCAACACAGTTTCAGTTTGCAAATCATTCTAAAGTATGACTCAAAGACACGCATTACTTTTGATTTGTCCCTGAACGAATCAGCCATTTTGAATGAACTCCGACTCATTCTTTGAAATGGGCCTCGAAATTGCAAAGGTCGCCTCTGTTTCTCTGTAGTACAACAACATATTTCTACTATCTCTGTATTAAAAAAAAATATGCAGCTACGACTTGTAGCGCTATAGTGTACTAATAGTCTATGTATTTTTTTAAATACAGAGATAGAATGTTAAAAGCACATTTTAGTTCATATTCATGGTGCTCAGAATAGCACAGCTGAGTACACTTAGATGTTCTTTAGTACTAAAGAAGAATGTTTAGGATACTAAGTATAAAATAAGTGCACAAAAATAGAGCACTTATGGAAGTGTACTTTTTTCATCTGGGTGTGTTGCTATGCAGCTTATTATGCAAACTTATGATGAATGTTTTTGTACATTACTATGTGGTTGCAATGAAGTTCTGGGTGGTTGCCAATGTTGCTATGCATTTACTAAGGTGTTTTTGTTGATGGCTAAGGTGGTTGCTAGCAGTGTTGGGAGTAACGCAAGTTACGTAATCAGATTACTTTTTTTTCAAGTAGCTAGTAAAGTAAACCATTACTTTTAAATATCTGAGTTGCTTTTCAAATTAAGTAACACAAGTTACTTTGTTTTCGCATTTATTTATTGACACCTCTCCTGTCCCCATGTTCAGAGAAATCGGGAGTAAGTGCACAGGCGTTGTGTGCACTGTGTGAAACATGATGGTTATTCTAGACTAGTTCTTGACTAAATGTAAGAATTCATTTATTCATTTACTTCTCCTGCATCCTATTCAGCACAGCTCAAAGGCTTGTTCGTTTGAGTTTCGCCCTCTAATGTACAGGCGTGAATTTGCATTTCCTTCAGCCTGAAGCTTATTCATTTCAGTGTTTCAAAGGGCCTTTACATTTGTTACATACAGTTATAAAAACAAACAAAAAAACCCAGATGAGAAAAAGTAACTCAAAAGTAACATAAAGCATTATTTTCCAGAAAAAGTGCAATTTTTTTAGGGAGTTACTTTTTTAACACAATATTATAATGCATTAGGTACTTTTAAAACTAAGTTTTAAACTGGTTGCTAGGTTGTGATTTGAGTTAGAAATGCACAAAACATTCATAATACAATACCATGTGGCAGTCTTGGGGAGTAGCTTACAAGTAGTGACACTACTAACTTAACAAATTTTTTCAGTAGCTCAATTGCTTTTAAAACATCCAGCAAGTAGCGATGTAATGCAGCCAAAAGCTACATACATTTTTGCATTTTTCATGCAATGCATTGAAGCAGCACAGGGTCGTTGTCTTCTAGCTTGTCGAACTAGCTTCTAAAAGCTTCAAAGTAGCTTCTAGTGTGGTCTGGGGTTGCTAAGATCTACTATGAATGATTTTGTCTATTGCTATGTGGTTATTAGGGTGTTCTGGGTGGTTGCTAGAGTGTTGCTATTTTGTTCCAGGGGTTGCCAAGACATTTCTATGTTGCTATGCAGTTTCTAACATATTATGACTGTTTTTGTACTTTGCTAAGTGATTAATAGTCATTTCTGGGTGGTTGCTAATGTGTTCTGGTAGATTCTCAAGACATTACCATGTTGCAATGCAGTTGATGTTTTATTATGAATGTTTTTGTGCATTGCTGTGTGGTTGCTAAAGTGTTTTGGGTAATTGCTAGGGTGCTGCCAGTGTTTGCTGGGTGTTGCCAGGACATTACTATGTTAATAAGCATGTTGCTATTCGATTTCTCAGCGAAATACCTCTCAGTTTTCTTATATCATCTGCATTTCATTATTTCTCACTATATTTATTTAGATTTAAAACATAAAACAAGATTTATTTTTGTATTTTAATATCCACATTATTCGGCATCTCAGGTAAATTCATCTGACAATAAAAATGTTTAAGTATTTTTACTGGAAAACAAGACAAAATACTGATTAAGAAAATAGCTTTGGCAGCAGAGGGGTTTGTTTTATGACAATAGTAAATAGTGATGTTTTCCTTAGCAAACACAGCTAATGACATATTACCAGGGCCCTGCCACTTGTTTAGTGTCTTTCATTAGTATGCCTAGCCCGTGAGACACGTACTGAGGTGATGTGGTCTCTTATCAGGCCTTTACACAGGGACGCTAACGTTTGTTCAGCATTATTCCTTTAAAATGGCTGATAATAGGCGTCTGTGTGTGTTTTGTAAAACTACGGTATGATTAATGGCTAGCTGTTGCAGTGGACGTTGACTCTGTGGCCAGGTTTTCTCTAACATTATGCTAACATTATGGTTTTGAAGCTTTAGATGTGGCCGCATTTTGCAAAGATAATGGTGTTTGTGTCCTAAGCCAGATTTGCACAAGAGGGAAGGAGAGAGAGAGAGAGAGAGAGAGCGAGAGAGGGAGCTGGCAATTGATGGTAAACCCAAGACCAGATGGAGATAAGGAGCAGCAGGAGAGAGAGAGACTCAGGAATCACTTCGTGTGCGTGTGGATCCGATTTAGCCTACATTCAATAGTAAAGGATAGCAAAACCTGAAATCATGGTAACCAGCCACTTGTGTGTTACAGCTTAATAAATAAATAATAAAAAATAATGTTTTAATGAAAATGTAAAAATGCAAAATGTTGCGTGATTGGTTCAGGTCACATGATCCTTCAGAAATGATTCTAACATGCTGATTTGTTGCTTAAGAATCATTTCTCGTTATTATCAGTGTTGAAAACAGTGCTGCTTAATATTTTTGTAGAAACCGTGATACATTTTTTTTTCATCAAAGTATTTTTTGATGAAAAGAACAATAAAAGAAAAAAGAACAGTATTTATTTGAATTAGAAATATTTTGTAACATAAATGTCTTTATTCTCACTTTTGATTGATGTTTCCTTGCTGAATAAAATAAAAGTATTAATTTCTTAAAGAAAAAAACTGAGCCCAGAATTTTTCAACTCTACAGTAGCTCAATATTAAAACAATAGAGGTCAATGGAAAGTCTTGTCATTATAGATAAAACGTGTGTGCATAAAGAGGGAATAACTGACAGGTTTGGTCAAGCTTACAAAACAGGCACCTTAAATACTGCTGACTAAAAAAACATTTTACTCTGTATTTCTATGGCTTTTTGTCCGTATTGATCAAGCGTGAAGTTGGAGGGTATAGATTGTGGCAACGACCTCATATTTTAGGTACTTCGGAGTCTGAAAGAACTTGCTATTTAAGCATTTCAATACATGGCTCAAATGACCGTGGGTGTGATAGACCAGCTGAGGATAAGAAAAGGAAGAAGTGAGGGAGGAAGTGACTAAGCTAATAAATCCAGCACTGAACAAATCAGCCACTGAGCTAATAGGAAGATTTATTAGCCTGGTTTTAGTGTTTAAACATAGCACTGCAAATATAAGCTTTGCAGCCATTTTCAGTGCTCAAAAACAACACAACCAAACTACGATTTCGGGAAGTTTTCATGAAAATCATTTAGATTAAAAAACACCGCAGATTCTTGTTTTAGCAGTTGTGTCATTGCAGTATCCCAGAACACCTATTTCAGTCATATCCGTCAGATTGTAGCAATATTTCAAGCATTATATTCCAAAAAAAAAGTCCACAGGTGCTTCTGTCAAGCTGCTGCCTGTGTTTTGCTGTAAACGTCTGAGGAGAATTCATTTAAGACCACATTTGATGCTCTCTCCAAAGTCTTATTATCATTGGCTGGAGGCCTAATTTGACCCAGAATGCATTAGCCCCAGTTTGCTGTTTGCTTTGAGTGTGTACTTTTCCCCCTTATCACAGATTTTGTTTGTTAGCTCGTGTTTGTGTGTACGCGTGAACGTGTCGCCGCAAAGTCTCTGCATGCCACCGTTCCCTCCAATCCACACAACGGCATGCATTTGAGTGGCTCCCACTCTTCATTTCCATCGCACACAATAGCCCTGATGGCATAGTGATGTTGTTTAAAACCGACTGGAGCTGCTGCATTCATGCCTTTTGTGTGCATCTGCACGCTTTCTGCTGCAGCTTTATGAATACGCCAGTGCTGCCTGCCCAAAGCCTTTCTGGCCTTCAAGGGATCAAGCTGAGGTACAATTCATCCCAGGTGGCCTTTTAAATCCCAGTGGTGGAGGAGATAGAGTCTTCCTCACATTTGGCCTCAGGACTTTTAACTTAGGCAGCAGGGGCTCCAGCGGATCGTGGACTTCCTTCAAAAGGCCTCCTTGAAGGACTTGCCACCTGCTGAAGAGAGAAGTGAAGAAGACTGTTACTTTTATTTGGATTCACTCGGTTAGTTGAAGGATTGGTGGAGTGAACAGCAGGGTCAGGGATGAGGGTCTTGTATGGCCTGGGTTAGTTCACCCAAAAATTAAATTTCTGTCATTAATTACTCAGCCTAATGTCATTCCACATACATAATACCTTCGTTCCTCGATTATTTTTTTGAAGAAATTCGAAAGTTTTTTTTTATCCCTCATAGAAAGCAACGTAATTACCATATTCAAAGTCCGGAAAAGTAGAAAAGACATCGTTAAAATGTGACTACAATGGTTCAACCTTAAAGTGACAAGAATATTTTTGTGCACAAAAAAATAACGACTTCATTTAACAATTTCATCTCTCCCCTGTCAATCTCCTACGTAGTTTACATTGTTTAGACAGTGCAGGCTTCTTGTTCTACGGCAGAACGCCGGCTTAGTATTGTCGACACTCATGTGTCGTGCTGCTCACACAAACAGCGTTGGCCAATATTGAGTCGGTATTCGGACGTAAACACGGAAGCCCACACTGTATGTGCAATGTAAACAGCGTAGGAGACTGACAGGGGAGAGACGAAATTGTTGAATAAACTTGTTATTTTTGTTTTATTATTATCAAAAAATATTCTCGATGCTTAATAACATCAAGGTTGAATCACTGTTGTCACGTTAACTATTTTAACAATGTTTTACTTGAATGTGGTAATTTAGTTTCTTCTATATCTTTCTCTATATCTTAGTTTCTTCTGTAGTTGATGACAAAAATTTCATTTTTGGGTGAACTAACCATTTAAAACTCTCAAAGACTGGTCAAGGAGCCCTTATTTGTCAGTTTTAATTTAAAGTAATGATATTTTTCATTACCATCGTCAATCTTCTCACAGACTCTTTAAATTAAATCAAAAGTGTCCAATCCTGCTTGTGGAGTTACATTTTAAACACTTGCCAGGTGGTTTCTAGCAATCCTAAAGACTTTGGCGGCTTCCAAAATCACTTACTTCCATTCTGCATGATAGGTGAAAAACAGTATGTGAAATGAGTAATATGTCTGAATTCACAGTATTCATAAAACAGTAGGCGAAACCTACTACTTTCACAGAGATTCTAAAGTGCACTTCCAGTCAACACTTTACTATCCCATGAGGCCACAGGAGAGGATTTGAGAATGGCAGTGAAGCGACGCAACTGACACTGATCTGTCCCACGACAATGACAACACGATGTAGTGTAGTACGTCTGGATTACAGTCATGCTACACACATTTATACTATATAGTGTACCTACTCAGGGAGTATGTGATTCTTGATTAGCTGTTTCAGGTGTGTTAATTAGGATCGCAGCTGAACTCAGGATAGTTGCCCTCCAGGAGCAGGATTGGACACCCCTGAATTAAACATCTATTTGTTTGCTGGTGTGCCTTTAAGAAATTCCTCCTTCATGTGTAAAATAAGGAATAGAGCTTCGGCTGAGCTGTTGGATAGCTGTCAAATCAAATCTAGTTTTTAACTCCCCCATCCCACCCTCTTTGCAAAGCTTTCATCATTGTGTCAGGATCATAAAACAATCCGAGCGAAAATGTGCCTTTCAAACTGTAAAGGTTAGATTGAAATGATCACTATCTTTAAAAGTAAACTTTAGCCGCTCTTTCCTAATGTTAACGTCCTTCAGGAGGATATGCAGAGCCACTGGTGATGGCACAGCCTGAGCACAATGATGGACTTGGGATTTGGGATGTAGTGGCTGGCCATAATGGCTGGAATATCGTCTAGCTGAAATTTTTTGGGGTTCAGTCTGAATGTGCTGCAAGGCTGCCTAAGTTGACAACCGCTTGTTTGTCAAGCTATTGTACCAACACACTCTCATTACAATTTGTAATTATGTTATGCTTTGGCATATTGGTGGCAAATTTGTATGAATTTTGTATTTAATGTGTTTTCGTATCGGTTTACACCCCACAGACTGGACTGAGGTGGAGTGGAGTTTCAAATTGTACATTTTTATACAAATCAAAGCATACAAATTCAGACAAAATCACTCTCGTAAAACGGTTATGTTTTCTCATGAGGTGAGGTTGCATTGTACATACAACGAGAACTCTAATAGACCTTTATCCCATAGATCTTGGGGACTTGAGCACCCATGGGAATGGCAGAGATGTTCCTTATTAATCATATTGAAAACCTCTATGATTTGTTGATCTCACATAGGGTCACAGCAGATCATAAATCACACAATGTCTCATTAGAATTTGTCTTTGCATTTTGTTTAACATCGTAATTAAAAAAAAAACTAATTAACATCAGCATCCTCTTCCATTAGTAGCAGTGCTGCTACATCTTCAAATTATCAGTCGACGACATTATCAAGTAATGAATTCAACTTAACCAGGTATATACACTGCAGCCTGCACATTTAAATGAAGTCATTGTCATTCTTTTCTTGGCAAACATAATTCCTTTCAATGCAAATTAGGCTCATTATGGAATGTCCCTGAGTCACAAACATCATCACTATTTCCCTGTAAATGGAATCTTTTTGGAAGGTATGTTTGTGTAGATTTTCTAGTAATCATGGCTGCAGTAATTATA
Source organism: Opsariichthys bidens (assembly GCA_037194245.1). Classification (NCBI taxonomy): domain Eukaryota; kingdom Metazoa; phylum Chordata; class Actinopteri; order Cypriniformes; family Xenocyprididae; genus Opsariichthys; species Opsariichthys bidens. The sequence goes on from CM074302.1 coordinate 11,759,857, forward strand.
GCCAGATGAAGGTTTTTTTTCTTTTTAAGAAGTCTTTCAAACAGCCTGTGAAAAAATATACCATTCGGTCTGGGTGCATTTCTTTGCGTAGGGCACAATTGTCCGGTGTGAACTGCGATCAGCACTAATTTTGTGGGTGTGTTTGTGGCATCACATCATTTGCATAATTCCTTCAGTAAAGCGAATGGCAACACAATGCAGCACATGCAAATAAACAATGCTATCAGTGGGCGCAGTTTTTCACAGTTTCACATTCTTAATTCCCCCGTGACTCGTCGCTCTTTTCCATGCAATCACAATGAATGGATGTTTTTAGGCTTTAAAAAGGAAACAAAGGCACCATAAAAGTATAAAAGTGGCCTTTATGACTTGTGTGCTGTAGTCCAAGTTTTCTGAAGCCATGTGATAGCTTTGTGAGAAACACACTGTACTGAAATACAAGCCATTAACTGCATCCACTTAATGAAGAATAGTCTCTTGCATAGACTTTTGAATTATAGCATAAAGTCTGGTCCAGTTAGCAGCTTTTTCTGGCCAAGAACCACCTACTTAGACAGGAAGACACCGCATGACAAAATGACAGATGGACTTTGTGATCACAAATGTTGTCCATCCACAAGTACTGAATATTTATCATTAAATATGAACTAACTTTAATATTTCACTCAGAAAACAAACAGTTCTATACCGTTTTGTAGATATCTAGATGATTGATTACTGTTGGTTTTAAAGAAAATATCTGGCATAAAGATTTGATGCCTGTAATGGCAAATTGATTGATTGTTTTTTTTTCCCTAAATGATTTGAAAGTTCCTTCTGAATCTCAACACAACTCTGTATCCAAATGGCCTAAAGAATTGTGTGCATTTACTCCCGGAAGTGGTGTAGATACCAGCTAATCAGATTCAGCCGGCTCTTGCCAGTATTGGGTGCAGTCCGCATCAGACAATCATTGAGCGGACTGTGGGCGTGCCGTCTGAGGCCGAGACTAAATGAAGAACAACCAAAATAACCATCTGTTCATCACGTCCATTCTACTACAGAATTAACATTTTACTGCCAACCTAGACATTCTTCTCATTCAAAGAACTCTATGACACTTCATTTTGACACTTTCAAGGCAATATTGAATGAATCCTTCATTGAGAAACTATCCCAGAATGCATTGTGATTAGCTCACTGAAAAAAAAAAAAAAAATCATCAGATGGAGGACAAATAGCAAATAGATGTTGACTAATGTACTATACATGTAAACCTGAATTAGGTAGCAGAATTCAAAAAAGTTGAGGTAAACAGTTACACCAATATAATAAGTTATAATAAATTAAAAGTTTAAGTAAGCAGAATTGTAAGAATTTAAAAAAAAAGAAATCCCCAGCCCAGTTTCAGTTAAATTTAAGTTCCTCAAAATTAGAAGAAACAAGCTCATTAAACCAAAACAATGAAACAATTCAGATTTCTTAAAATGTATAATCAAGCTGTGTTTTAGTATGTTTGTCAACATATGAGAATAAGTGTACTTCTTATTACAAAGTGCATATGTTGAAGGTTCAGTCAAGTCAGTCAAAAAGCTAATGTAAATGACAGTTAGGATGCCTTAGAATAGGCGGCAAACGGCTCTAGATTGTGTTTTCTATGGATGGTAGCACATTAAAGAAACTCTTGTTGAAATTTCAGTGTGCAGTTGTCGGAGAATAAATGAGTTAACAGAAATGTCAGATAGATATAGAAGGAAAGCGGGAAGCTGTCACGTGTTAATATGTGTGTGGTGTCATGAGGCTTCAGGCTTTAGTCTTTTATGAGACACTCTGTCAATAAGCTGTCTGTTACACCTCACACTCATGCCTTATGGCATTGATTGAGGAATTACAGCGCTACATCTTCTCTCTCTCTCTCTTCCTCTTTGCTGCCGGTGGCCTGCGTCTCTGATCTCTGTAGGCGTGTATCACAGCATGGGTTTGCATGTGTCCTGTTGCGTTTCACTCGTGCGACTCGATGGGAGTCAGTGTATGTTTGTGTCTCGCTGTTTCCTAGAGTGTCTTTGTGCTTCATATCTTTCCAAGCAAGTTTTTTTTCCCTTTATTTGGCACTATGTGAGCTGCACCATGTGTCTCGAAGCCCCCCACCATCTTAGTCATAACGTACTTTCAATTTTATGATGACTCAATCAGGAGGTTTCTAAAAATAAGCCTACATGCTGTATGTTTGTGATAGTATACATGATTTACTTTTATTATTTACTCTCATCATATATTCCATACAGAAAACTCAATGAATGCTTTCTAAATTAGAGCAATGTATTGAATATGATAAAACATGTCTATATTTTGATACCTGAAACATGATCTGCATCTGGGAATTAAAAATGAATGAAACAGCCAGCACACATTTCTGTACCGATTCAAGGTGTATTATGAAGGCCTTTTTTATTTTGGTGCTTGCCTATCCAGTGCATAACCATATTTGTCAAATTTAGCCAGTGTGAACCAGCACTGTCTTCCTCATTAAACCGGTTAAATTAATTAAAGGAGTTCACACAAAGTAAAAATTGTCATCTCTTATTCATAAAATGAATATTCTGGTCTTTTCAGCAGGTACATATGGCATGTCTCTGTATAGTTATCAGATACGAAGGTATTTTTGATGAGTTTTTACCAGTGCACTTATTTTCGTGCGTTTATAGTGGGGTTGTGAGGTCATCGCAGTCTATTAGCACATGTGCTATACATCCAGGTCCAAGAAGGAGAGTCCAGGGCGGATGGATACAGCAGCAAGGCTTCTCTCTCACACCATAATTATTGACTGTGTTATGTGCTGTGGCTTATTGGCTTCACATTCTGCCAGCTTGAATTACATCCCTCAACGTCTGGTCACGTACTCCACCATGCGAGCTTCCAAACTCAGACATCTCCTGTGATTTTGGAGGAATTAGAATTGACATCTTTGAACTTCCTTTTGAATCCTGCAGATTTAGGCGCATTAACAGAGGAGGAAGGTAGCTTACGCTGAGATGAGTCATTGTAGAATAAAGAGTTTACCTCATTTCGGACACCTTCCTTTTGGTTTTTACTAAATGAAAATGACTGTGCATAGCAGAATATGCGGCCTTTAAGAGATGCGCACACACTCACCTTCTCATGGTCCGTGCTCCTCCTACCCAGATCTACATCTGTCAGGTTGCCGGCGTTCATCGTCCTTATCAGTTAGCCGACAGGTCGATGGCGAGGAGGTCAGTGACAGTTTTCCATCATTCAATGCGGATTTCTCAGGAAGTGACAGCAAAGTGTGTGCGGTAGCAACACTGGGGAGCAATTGTTGCTAACTAATATCCTTTTCTTAAGGGGTTGTCCCCAAGAGGGGCCCTTGATGGCCCCCTATTTGATTTATTGGAGACCTTTGGACACTAGAAAGTATAATCGGTGCTTTCAAAGGCAGTAATTACTAATACTATTGGTCATGGATGAAAAAAAAAATCGCTTCCCTCGCCTGCAGCCGATTCTACAGGTTTCATTGGTCATGGCAATCACAATGCTGATTGCCTATAATTGAAAGTTAAAAGTGACGTGATGTGTAGCTAAGTATTGTGTACCATACTCGGAATTTGTGCTCTGCATTTCACCCATTGTATTGAACACACATACACCATGAACACACACCAGGAGCAGTGGGCAACCATTTTTTGCTGCGGAGTAATTGGAGGTTAGGTGCCACCTCAGTTGTGGGTAATGTGGGTGGAGAGAGCTGTACATTCATTACCCCCCACCTACATTCCACCTACAATATCGTCGGGATCAGTTTCAGAACGATTTTTTTTTTTCAGCAGTGGAATGATAAAACACTGACAGCCAATCAGAATCCATTCTAATTTAAGGACTCGCTCATTTAAAATGGCAGACGTCATTGTGGAGAAGTTAATCGCTGAGGTCCAGAAAAAGCCTCCACTGCTTGACAAGTCAAACCAAAGATACTTTAAAGAAAATGGATGTAAAACAATTGGTCATACCCTCGGAATAAATGGTGAGAATTATTAACAATGAGATCATTATGTCAGGCTAGCAAACACTGAAATGCAACATAATTACCTCGGGTGTCCAGCTCTAGTTTCGTCAACATGTCGTCATGACTAAGCGTTGTTTTTATTCAACTATATTGACTTCGTCAGCTAAATTCACTGTTAGATGGATTACACTAGCTATTTACTCAAAGCATAGCCTGATGAAGACATCTGCTGGTTAAAGCCATGTAAATGCTACAAGGACAGTAAAAACATGTTGTACACACTTTGAAAACGCAGCATGTGAGTTTAGAATAAACAGCTCGTTATCGTTCGTTGGTGTGGACGCAAACATAGTTATCATTATAGCTATCTTTATAGTCATCGTTCTTGATATGAACGGGCCTTAACGCTAACCTTATCATCAGTGTAGTGTGGGTAGCACATCCTGACAGATAGCATCATGGTGTTTCTGAAGTCTGAATCGAATTCATGAAGTCTGACCTTTTCTTGACAGGTGACTGTGTGATTGAGTTGACCAATCAACTTAGCTATGGGGCACAAGTTACCTTTTACGACACGGATGGGCAAACTCAGTCCTGGAGGCCCACTGTCCTGCAGATTTGTCCTCCAAATCTGATCAAAACACACCTGAACCAGCTAATCAATGTGTTTAGGATTACTAGAAGGCTTCAGTCAGGGGAATTTTTATCAGCGTTGGGGGCTAAACTCTGAAGGACAGTGGCCCCGACCGAGATTGCCCATCCCTACTTTACTAGCTAGGGGAAAAAAAAAACATTCCTCTTATCAGTTATATTGGTGCCTGTGACCCAGATGGGAGTGGAGTTTAGGGAGGAGAGTGTAACGGCGGCCAGCTGGTAAGAGCTGTGCAAGTAAATCTCTCTACCCTGACCTCAAGAGGTGCGATAGAAACTGAGAGACTAGAGGCTCCAGTCAGCATCCTTGTTAGTCTCCCACTAGGCCTGTCACAATAACTACTTTTTGTTGTGCGATATATGTTGTCCTAGAAATAAGATAAACAATATTATTGTCATTTTAAGACCATTTTATCCCACTGAATTGCAAATGGACAGAAGGCACTTATGGAGATTTTCCATACAGATTTTTCCCTGTACTTCTTTTCTCTGTAAAGTAAGGGTGCACACAATTTCTTTTTGAAAAAACAAACTTTACTTAGTTAGATGTCCATATGAAGAAAGGCACAGTTGCCTCAACAGGCCATATCTGCTGCTAAAGCTATATAGTGGCACCATTTTGCACTGTGACGTAAATATTTGAACTGAAACAGTGCATTGCAGCTTTGACATAATAGGTGAAAAATTCCATCATCAAAAAGTATTGAGATCATATACATATTTTATGCGATAAGTCAAAATATTGATTATTGGGACAGGCCTACCGCCCGCCTCCATGTCAGTTGATGTTGGTTCAAATCCGACTCAGAGCAGTGTGAGTAGGACCCGTTACACTTACATTGACACAAACCGTAAGCTGTGAAGGGAAGAAAACATCTTAAATCAGCCTAATTTGGTTTTCTGGTTTCCCAGCCTGGTTAGGTTAGTCTGTTGGTTGATTTCAGTGGGGTTATGGGCACTTTTCAGCTATTTTTTTGCCCAGTTAAACCAGCAAAACACCTGTTTGAAAAACATCAAAATATCATTGAGACCTAAAGGACCAGGTGTACTCCATTTTCCGCATTCCGCTTTGTCTCGCTCACTGTTGAGCACATAAGCCTTTCAAAATATACTCTACACTAGTGGACCTTTGTTTTCAAGCACTCAGATCACTCGCTGTACACATTCTGTGTTTGTATTTGGGGAGATCAGCAGACTGTGCTGACGATGAAAATTATGTCAAGCGGACTGTCGGCGGGCCAAAATGGAACACGAACAAAGGAAGTATAGTATACTGCTGGACTGCTTTTAACTTGGACCACTAAGCAATCGCCAACCATCCGTACAGTTGAAGAAACCACCTTAGTAACTACAGCAATGTGCTAAAAAATACTCAGAACACCTTAGCTACATAAAAGCAACACTCAAGCATCATGCATCAAATTTTGCACTGGAAAACACCACTCACATTATCTTCAGACAATGTAAAAAACTACATTAATCCAATAATACTTGACCAACACCTTGTCACTGGGGCAGTACTATTAAAGTGACATCTTTGTACATTATTCATTCCTAAAACATTCAAATGCTATGCACCTTTTACGGGTAGATAAGCTACAAAGTTGTTCTTTTAAGAGTGCTGCCCAAGTGACAAGCTGTTGTACCCTCAAAAGGTGCATTTTTTGTCATTTGTGTAAGCCCTGCATTTAGGTCCTTGTTTCATGCTAATTTACAAGCTTATACTATTTCTATGGTGGGTAATATTAGCTGCCCAGGTGCAAACTGCTAATCCACATTTTCACGCTAGATGAGGCGCTGATGAGACACTGCAGCGAAACCGTCGAATTCACTCATCACCTCTGCAGTCAGATGGTTGAGAAGGTTCGTTTACAGAGGCGTGGTAGAGACAGTGTGTCACCGGGGGTTAAAACATCAAGAAAGTCTGACAGCAGTCAAAGAGCAAACGGAAGGAGGGTACATGAATGGTTGCCTGGCAACAGAATTAGGCAGTTTTCAGCTTTGGTTTCCAGTCAAAAAGAGTTGCTTTGCTTTCACTGTCCATACAGAGATTGTCACCTGTCATTTACCAAGTGCCTGCCGGGTTGTTGTATTCAATATAAACACTGCAGGGGATGTTTCCACCCGTTTTCAGAGTAGTATGGGCAACTGGTATGTTTTTCAATGACCGATTCTTAAAACGGTACTTCTGAATGACCAAATCTTGAATACTAGGGTGTTTCAATCAGGGTGGCGTAAATCAAAAATATGCAGAGATTATGGCAGCCATTTCAGCGTTGTGTATTGCAATCAGGCTGCCTATAATGAGTATATGGTGTGAGAAACTGTTTGAGTGAAATGTTGTTTTCATGAGACAAGCCAGTTAGAAAGATTGAGGGGAGAAAGATTGAGAGTAATTGCTCTGTAGAGAGATAAAAGAAGACTGAATAGGGAGGAAAGAGAAAGACAGCAGTGATTTTGGAAGGATGCAATAAAGAATACAATTGTGGCCTGGAAAAAAAGCAAGCCAGAGACAGAGAACATGTTAGAGATAGAAGGAGAGCGAGAGACAGACAAGAGAGGTCAGTTTTACGCCTCAGGTGGAGCCCTGTCTTCGTGCCACTGTCAGATGGTGTGTGTATATGTGTGTACATTCACCCTGCACTGCAGCAAGCGCATTTCATTACCTTCATTTTCACGTAACAAAGCAGCATTCACAATCTCCTCTTTTACTATACCTCTAGCATCAGAGCCTTACTCTGACAATAGCTGTTCCAAAACCTAGCAAGCTGTCTGCCTCGACAACATTTTAAGAAGTGGTGGATGAAGCACACAAATCAAGTACTTGAGGAAAAGTACATATACCCTAATAAAATAGTACTCCAGTAAAAGTATTAAGTACTCCTTTTCAATTTTACTAGAGTAAAATTACAAAAATTCTTGATTACTTAATATACTTCAGCCTTAAAAGTAAAAAGTACTGATTGATTAATGTTTATTTCTTTTGCAATTTTATATACCCCATCCTAATGCTCAAAATATGTATATGTGGAATGTGAATTATTATGGTGTCAAGTTGAAGATTAGGTAGACACTTAATGTGTATTGATCTGCAAGTAAGAAAACATTAAATTCTCTTACCAAAATTCCAAAACTTGTCATACACTGATAATTACTGATAATTCAAACGTGCAAACAAGCAATAATAACAAAATATACCATATAGTAGGCCTATTAAAAAAATTAGGAAAAAAAAATGTGTGTTGACAAATCCATAAACATACAATATTAAAAAAAAGAAGTTACATGGGGCAAAATGTGTTAACGTTGTAAGAAGAATCGTATGCGAACATACTATATTTGTATGATTTGAAACTGCAACAGCAGCACAGGAAGATGCATGTGCATTAACGTGTGTTATGTTACTATTATGTTTCATTTTTTCCTAAAAACCTACCACATCCAGATGGTGATAAACAAATATGGAAATGCTCCACATTCAGCGAATTCTTACAATGGGCTTAAACAGCTCGCCCTTTTACAGCAGATTTAGCTCTTATGACCTAAATTAGATTTTCATTTACAAATAATAAATCCTAAAATTCTGCATTAGTAACTTGCTTTTTACTTGGCTCATTTTGAGTCAGACTTGTGAATTCAGTGGAGACTGGATCATTTTAATGAGTGAGTTGTTGACTCAGATGCAATCAAATCGGTCCAATTTACAAATAAATCGTTCGGTGTGGTTTGTCGACCGATTTAACAGGTTATTTGAAAAGAATCAGCTTGTTCACAAATCGAATCGAACACCAATATCACGTCATATTTGCGCAATACAAACACAATAGTTGTTCCAAAATGTAGTAAGCAATATTATACCTCATTTTGAGCAAATTCTAAGACTTACATGTATCCTGTAATGAAAAAGGAATTCTAAAATGCATTGTGACAAACTCTGGGAGAAATAAGATGGTGGTTGAGTCAAGAGAAATGCTGATTATAAATATACTTATTTCATTCAATAAAATGTATGTGCTTTATATGATTATTGCAGTATCACCTAGTTAGCTTAGGAGAATGCTAACACCAAACTCGTCTGGATTTAGTTGAGTCTAATATCTTATGTGCGTCCTAATCTGTACTAATGCACTTTTCTAAGCCATTTTGTCATATAAATAGTGTGTGCTCATGCTGAAAATTCCAACAAGAAAAAGTGCACGTTTAATGGATGATGCACTTAATTAATCAAAAAACAAAATGACAACAACAACAAAAAAAACATAGTTGAAAATCTCCTATGCTGATATCTCATACACTCTACAGTTGCAGCTTTACTTAAAATAGCCAAAAGGGAAGTGCTATCTGACCCCACTGTTAGATGACAGTATAATCTTTTAAACCTCGTTTGATGGTTGAGTATAGTGATGTATAGTATAAGTTCATCGTGTATAGTATGTCATTTGGGACACAACTCTTGTAGCACTAATTATATTGAACAGTGTTTATGTAGAGCATTCTAAATCAGTCACTTATGTGGTTACATTTCTATTAGGAGGAGGCCAATTCACACAGAAGACATCCTAGCATTAAAAACAGCTAGACAGAGCATAACAGAATTGAACAGAGGGCATGTTTATAGCGACATTAACTCCTATACACCTTTGCTTATGGATAGCTTACTTGACATTAAATACTTTTGGGAATTTGTTGTCATGGCATTTTGCTAATTATTATATATCGTGCAGTTTTTTGAGCTTATTTAATTTGAAATACTGAATATTTGTATTTTTCACACTGCAGGACTATCTAAAAACTATTGAAGGCCAACTCTCAAAACTCTTTAAAAAAAAAAAAAAACAGAAGAAATAGCATCTAAAATTCCATAGATATTTTCCATAGAAATTCCATTGATGATATATTTCCACAGAAATATTTTTGCAAAAAGTTAATGGATATGCATGCAACGAGCCTTAACACTCAATATTTTTACACATATGTAAATAAACAGTCCTCAGGTTCATCCGATTGGTCTATTGTTTTAAAACTGACATTGATTTACTACACTGCATATCATAAACTATTTTTAACTTGACAGAGCATCTTTAAAAAAAACACGCTTGTGCTGTGAGATGTGCCGTAACGAACAAAGATGTTCGTCTAGTCCATATTTACCATAGACCAACAATTAGCGCAGACAGAATGCAAGAACGTGTCCACAGCCCCTTAAAAGACAGCTGCCAACGTAAGCAGTAGACAGCAAGGCAGCATGCTAGCTTCTGTTGATTTCTCTCCTTCAGTTTCTTTTTTTTCTGTCAAGGCTCTATGGCAATTCCATATGTTCATTGCATTCATGAAGAGCTTTCCTTGTGCTGCCTCTCCCGCTAAAGTTAATCCTAACCTGCCATTCTGCCTTTACAGAACGCTGCGCTCCCACGACGGAAAGCCTTGTCTGCTTTTATAGTGTGGGATGAAATGTGTTATGGCTCATATACTCGTTCATACTCCTTTGAGAACAGTTAGAAGCCGTGAATAATCTCTAGAAATTGCTTCCATTGTGATTACAGCACAGGAAGTATAAAGTGTTCTGGTAGAGTAGAGTCTTCCTGCTTTGCTACCTGTATTTCAAATTAGCATATCATTTGGGTGAAATTAATTTATGTAGATTAGTCCTGGTTGATTGTTGGCTGTCTAATCAGATTGTGTGTGAGTGAATGTGAGCGTGTGTGTGTGCATTGGCCCCAGTTCCTCATACGAAGCTGGTGCTTTACATGCTCTACGTCCCAGATTTGTTTCTCTGTTTTTTTTTAGTTTTTTTTTAGTTTTTTTTTTTTAGCTCTTTGAAGCATATTTTTCTTTGCTTCTCTGCAATTCCACACTCATTATAGGGGCTTATGAACATGCCCTGCTATTACATCTTTCAATGTTCCCATTTCCTTCAACATTGTCAACAAGGTTCAAAATTAACACTCACCAAGCTCCAAATGCAAGTAGGAATTGGCTTTAATGAGTTACATGCCAGTTGGCCAGTAACTATGTTAAAAGCTGCAAAATAAAGGGGCTATGTGTAAGAATTTTCATGCATTAATCTTTTTTTTTTTACTGCCAATGTGTAAACAGCTTGTAATGAAACTTAAAAACAAAACATCCTAGGTTTTCAATGAAAGCATGTAGACTGATGTTTACGTGAAGAATGTTTTTCCCCAGGAAAATCAAAAGGATGTGATGCTTACACGTGCTCCTGAGAGCCTCTCTTCCATCCTCTTCCAGATGGAGTCCACTAACGTCAACAAACAACAAAGACTCCAACACAAACTAAAATAAAAAAGTTTGCTGTTTCACAGTAACATTGACATAAATAAATATTAATCTATAGTGATTCAACAAGGTCAATTACAATGACAGGAAATAAATGCTTATACAATGTTTAGGATAATGCCAGTCTGTACTGTAATGTAGTGTGAGGCAAAAAAAGGTGTTAATTCAAACTACATTATAGTCTTTCATAGCCAGCTCTATATAGTCTAGTCTCAAATGTACTTTATAATCAAACTATCATAACAGTGTAATTTTAATTACCTCATCTGTCGACATGATGCCAGTTAATTGCAGAGATGATGCAAACATCCCATCGCTATGATCAGATGGATTCCTAACTGTTGTTATCTCACTGCTGTCATTTTTATCGTGTATTTATTTAGTTATTGAGAGGAAATATTTATATATTCGTCTAAACGTCGGTCTTATCAGATGGCGTCATGATGTTTGTTAACAATATATTGCAGCAAAGGATTTTCCAGCATCTTTTTACTTCCACGCAAAGAACGGAAAACAGCTTTGCTGCGAGTATATCGTCTGTTGTACATTACGTCACGAATTTGGCTGAGGCTCGCTATATGGTGTGTTATGTGCATGAGTGCAAACACGAGCAATAAGTTGCTTGTTGTAGTTCACTTAATGGCTACTGGTGTCGCTAATAACTAGGGTTTCTGAATTCTACATTTTGGGCCAGATTTACTAACAGCTTGCGTCAGGACTGTTTGCTCTTTGACTGCTTTTGGCGTTAAAAACTACTGTCGAGATTTACTAAAGACAGTTCTGAAAAGGCGTGGACTGAGTTGTTTTTGCTGCTGATTTTATTGCATATGCATTTGTAGGGGTTTTCCTTTCAGACACAAACTTTATGGCAGTAGACTATTTAAATGAATCACCCAACATGATTTGCTAATGTTTGCGCTAATCAATTTACTGGAATTTGTGCCATAATTTTACAACACAAAAAAGCATGTCTTAACCCATTTTGTGACGTGGTTGCAATTGTTGCTGCTAGGAGGAGACACCGCAGAGAACAGAGAGGGAGTGGTAGAAAGGAGAAAATATTTTCCACTCGCATTAATTTCTGTGGAATACCAGAGTAAGACGTTACCTGAACACATCGTTTGCCAAGTCATGTTGGCCTGTATATACACACTCACCTAAAGGATTATTAGGAACACCATACTAATACTGTGTTTGACCCCCTTTCGCCTCCAGAACTGCTTTAATTCTATGTGGCATTGATTCAACAAGGTGCTGAAAGCATTCTTTAGAAATGTTGGCCCATATTGATAGGATAGCATCTTGCAGTTGATGGAGATTTGTGGGATGCACATCCAGGGTACGAAGCTCCTGTTCCACCACATCCCAAAGATGTGATGTTGTGATGTTGTGATGTTGAGATCTGGTTACTGTGGGGGCCATTTTAGTACAGTGAACTCATTGTCATGTTCAAGAAACCAATTTGAAATGATTCGAGCTTTGTGACATGGTGCATTATCCTGCTGGAAGTTGCCATCAGAGGATGGGTACATGGTGGTCATGAAGGGATGGACATGGTCAGAAACAATGCTCAGGTAGGCCGTGGCATTTGAATGATGCCCAATTGGCACTGAGGGGCCTAAAGTGTGCCAAGAAAACTTCCCCCACACCATTACACCACCACCACCAGCCTGCACAGTGGTAACAAGGCATGATGGATCCATGATCTCATTCTGTATACGCCAAATTATGACTCTACTATCTGAATGTCTCAACAGAAATCGAGACTCATCAGACCAGGCAACATTTTTCCACTCTTCAACTGTCCAATTTTGGTGAGCTTGTGCAAATTGTAGCTCTTTTTCTTATTTGTAGTGGAGATGAGTGGTACCCGGTGGGGTCTTCTGCTGTTGTAGCCCATGCGCCTCAAGGTTGTGCGTGTTGTGGCTTCACAAATGCTTTGCTGCAGACCTCGGTTGTAACGAGTGGTTATTTCAGTCAAAGTTGCTCTTCTATCAGCTTGAATCAGTCGGCCCATTCTCCTCTGACCTCTAGCATCAACAAGGCATTTTCGCCCACAGGACTGCCGCACACTGGATGTTTTTCCCTTTTCACACCATTCTTTGTAAACCCTAGAAATGGTTGTGCATGAAAATTAAATTACCTTTCTTTCCCATTCTGACATTCAGTTTGGAGTTCAGGAGATTGTCTTGACCAGGACCACAGCCCTAAATGCATTGAAGCAACTGCCATGTGATTGGTTGATTAGATAATTGCATTAATGAGAAATTGAACAGGTGTTCCTAATAATTCTTTAGGTGAATGTATATGTGCGTATGTGTTTGTCAGATTACATGTAACAAGTTGAGCCTGTGTCTGATGAGCATCAGCTCTGTTTATTTGCAACGCTAACCTGGACTGCTCTTGGTAGATTGCGTTGGTCATTATGCAAATGATTTGACTGTTCTTTAATTTCCGCATCAGTAGTAGATCGCGCGCAAAACTTGTTACTCCCATCAGCACATTTATTGAATTGTGCTCTCACGTTAATTAAGAACAGGAATAAATTACCCCTTAAGTAACCAAACTTAGTGTGTACTGAACATACAACTAAAATTAACTAGTTTGTTGGTTGTCTGAACAACATGTTTAATTTCACATGTTTAGAGTGATGGAAGGGTGACCATATTTAAAGTTTTCAAAAAACATAGGCAATCAAATGCAATCATACACACATATCCCTGTCCTTGTGTATGCCTACATTGTTATATGAGCCAATCAATAAATATAGACTGTATAGGCCTAAGCATTGAAATAAATTATAAATTCTGAAGACTATTTAATATTGCTGTTTAATATATATATTAACCCTTTGGTGCATAATGTCCACAGCAGTGGACAGAGGTATTTTTGTATCACATAAAAGTATATGTTGCATCCTATTTAGCTGAAAAATATTTTTTGTCTGAGAATAAAAGGATTTAACATTTATTCCTGAGGCATCTCCTCTTCCCTGTGCCTTTTTGATTATATGATGTAATATCTCAAAGCAACAAAGAGATACAAAGACACTAATTAATTGTAGTAGTAGACAAGGCTTTGGGTATTCACCACTTGGTGGTTGGGACATGGTACTACTACTGTAGAAAGAATCAGTGAAAAACCCCCATCAATAATATACAATGCTGTTATCACTGTTTTCTATGTTATCATATTCTGTTATCGTTGTTACTCTAGCATTTTAGGAACACCGCTCAGCCAATCAAATTCAAGGCTTAAGTGTCAACTGCATATGAATCTCAATTGCTATACATATGCTGCTACGAGTAAAATGGGCCCCTTCACGTCAAAAAACGAAACCAATAAATACACAATAGCCATTGACTGAAACAACAGCTATCATTCATCTTGTCCACCCCCATTAACACCAACAGTGGTGCTTGTTGGCGCGTCTGAGTCAGAAAGCAGCTAGGCAGAAAGGGAATATTGATGGGGGGCGGCTGGGCAGTGCTTGCACCTTGATGCAGATATTAAGCAGATCTGTAGGCTGAGTAAGGGAAGGCACCCTGCCGCGAGTGACTCATTTGGTTGGTCGTGGTAGACTAACTGTGAATCTAGAAGAGGAGATCAGCTGTTCAGATCCGTCTGTCCGCTAATGCCGTTTGTGATCTGCTCTTCGCCGCGCTTCTGCTTCTCTGCTCGCCCCATGCCTCCTCCTCCTCAACCTCCACCACTCTCCTGTCTCTTTCCCTTGTGTGCTCACCTTCTGTACTTCCTCCTTTCCTCTCGTCCTTCAGGGACCTCTCTCACACTCATCTCACACCCTTAAACAATCACTCTCCATCGCTCTCTGAGTGTTTTCACACTCACCTGTGCCTCTTCTGATAATAATCGGTTCTCTCTTTCTCTTCTTCTGCAGGTGGAAGAATGGCCCTCGTGTTTGTTCTTTCATTTCTCCTCGGGTCTTTTTCCCTCACCTTAGCCTCACGTAATACGACCACAGGTAATGGAGATGTGTTTGCTCTCTTTTTTTCCTGCACACTGTATTCAAATAATTAAGAACTGTAATTAAGTACAAGTACTATATACTACAGAAAAAAAAAAAACAGTTTTATGTTTGTTCTTTAGGTTTTTAAATTTTTATTTTGTCTAATATTTAAATTGGATTTAATGTTTTAGTTTTAGATTCAAACTTAAAATTTGTTTCATTAAAATGAACCTGCGAATCATTTGTTCACGTTTTATGCTGGTCATGCTAAATGTTTGTAGTTGTTTGCAGCCTGTGAGGACAGTAGATAGGAAGACAAATTGTTTCCTGTTTATTATTTTTTAACCATCGTGTTGCAGGGAGTTTTTCTCTTATACACAAACTGCAAAGTTCAGAACGCAGCCAAAATATATAATTTCACAATTGATTCACTGTAGATTTTGCACTCAGTATGACTTTTCTCATTACATACATTTAATTTCAGTATTTTTATTAAATGGAACTGGTTATTATAGTTTTATTTAGTATTTATTCAGCTTTTGAATTAGCATTTTCAATTCAGTTTCATTTTAATTTTAGTTTAAGTTTTAATTTTGTTTTATTAATTTGTCCTTTTTATCAGTTTTTGTTTTTTATTAGTTGTTTTTTTTTCTTTTTTGCTTCAAATTATTATTATTACTACTCCTTAAGTTTTACCTTTAGTAATTTGCACTTCAACGTTTCAGCTAATTGCCAACACAAAGGCAACACAAATTTTAGTTTTTTTAAATATACATTTTTCATATAATATTTCTATTTGATGTCAGCTTTATTTTAATTACCAAAAATTATTTTTTAATAGTTTTAGTTAACAACAACAACAACAACAACAGTGTTCTGGATAAGAAAAAGGTCTTGGCCCTGTGTTGTGGGGACAAGGATAGTAAAACTTTGGTGTTTTTTTTCCGTAAGGGTTAGGTTAAGGTGTATGGTTTAGGTTGGGGATTGAATGTAAAATTTGCACAGTATAAAAATCATGTCTGACCTCATAAAACACAAAAACCCAATATGTGTATGTATAAGAAAGCATCTATTTGTTTATTTGTTTGTGTTTGCTATGCATTGTATTGATATTCTGGTTGTGTAAAAAGGTCTTATTCACTGGTCACATCAGTCAGCATCTGGAATTGAATTTTTTGTCACGTCTTCTCCATCCAGCTCTAATTGCACCCTTCCTATCTCAGATATTACAAGCTTAGCTAGTCTGCTTTGCCCAAGCTGAATGACTAATGAAACACAATATCAACACTATTAGATGTCTGAGAGCTATAATAAGTACATAAATCCTCACGTATATAATCCCCCTCCCCCCAAACCCCGCCATGCATAATTGCCCTGTTCTATGGCCTGTTGAAGCCTGTGGAATATCCTTTGTCACAGTGTATAGCCTGTCATGATCTGTCATTATAGTCACATACACTGCAAAGTTTTTAAGTGTTGACTGCCATTAATAATAGCCATTGCCAATGTTTTGTCTTGTAAACAAAAAACATTGAAGTAAACAATAACAAAAAACATGGTCGTAAACATTGAAGACAACAGTTTAACCTGTTTGATGTTAACTATTTTTGACGGGATTAATATTACCAACGGAGTCTTATTAACATCCAGTAATTTTTTAATAAACCACTCTGTCTACAGACGTACCTCATGGACTTTACAGCTTAAATCAGTAATTTCACAGATTTCATGAAATTTCAGTTGATACTTCTTCCATTTTTCAGGAGGAACAGGAATAAATTACCCCTTAAGTAACCAAACTTACAACTAAAATGAACTAGTTTGTTGGTTGTCTGAACAACATGTTTAATTTGACAAGTTTAGAGTGATGTAAGGGTGACCACATTTAAAGTTGTCAAAAAACATAGGCTACAGTGCCTATACTTGACAAATGTTTTCACAACCATGAACTTTAATACATTAAGTAATACATTCATTCCATTCAATTATAGAAATCCTGGCTGGATGTAATTTTTTAGGTCCAAAAAGAGGACATGTCCGGAAAAAAGAGGATGTATGGTCACGTCCTGTCAACTTGACATCGCTCAAAAAAAACAGTGAAACATGACACGGTCACGACACAATCGTTTGCATTTTTAAATTGACCAACAATTGAAAATATCTTTATTTTAAGGTGTTCTTGTTAGTGTAATTACACAAATAAGTATAGAGTCATATTAATTTACAACATACTTTAGGTTTAGGCCTAGTCCACATGTACATGGGTATTTTTATAAAGAGTTTTTCCTCCGTCTTTAAAAAACAAAACAAAAAAAAACGTACTGTTTTGAAAATACCTGTGTTCATATGGACAGGGTTTTAGTCTTAATTATGCATAATTTACTGGTTCTACATGCATTAAGAATAACGTGTAATAAGGACTGTAAAAAAAATTGTGTTATCAAAGATCGGAGTCTGACATTAATGAAATGTTATTTGATGCAAATGTGAGATGTAGCCTTGGTATTTTTAGCCTTCTTTTCAGTATACTGATACTATACATAGACATGTAAAAAAAAATACTGTATACTATACTTTTTATTAATAATTTCAGTATGCTTTTAGTTTTATATTTTCATTTTATTATATGTTATGTGCCTTTGTCATTTTTATTAGTTTATATATGTTTTTTTTAAATATTTTATTAGTTTATATATATTTTAGTTTTAGTTTTAGTGCAGTTTTTGGTATTTTTTTATGTCACATTAGCAATTTTAGTGGAAACCTAAACATTCAGTTAATTTCCAATGCAATGTTTGTAACTTGTTTTTTTTTTTAATCTAATAATTATATTTTATTTTAATTAACAAAAAAACGTTTTCAACGGTTTTAGTTAACAATCATAACCCTGCTTTGAGTCAACAAAGTGGGGTTGGTGATGACTAGTCAACCATCCTGACCCGTTACATATACGGAACGAGATGTTCAGTAGAAGAGTGAAAGCCATATTCAGCTGCAGTGTGTGCGTGCATGGTCTTCTTGAATACAATATGCAGTCACACAAAATGCCAGAATACATGTTGTGCAGTGTAGACTTGACATTTGATTTTGATAATGCTGCTCATGTTTTTGTCCCTAAAAATACCCTTACACACAAAATGACTCTAATACACACATGCACTTGTGAACATACAAGCGCACACAGTCATGCTGGTCTGTCTTGCCCCTGGGCACAGGGTTTGGTGATGACTGTAATTAGCTGCTG
Organism: Opsariichthys bidens; assembly: GCA_037194245.1. Taxonomy (NCBI): domain Eukaryota; kingdom Metazoa; phylum Chordata; class Actinopteri; order Cypriniformes; family Xenocyprididae; genus Opsariichthys; species Opsariichthys bidens. The sequence continues at coordinate 11,778,013 of CM074302.1, forward strand.
ACACTGTAGGTGAACCAGGCTGTAATAACAGGCTACAGCTACTGCACTCTTTCATTCTGACAGCAAATCCCCGGCAGAGCCTTGAACCCAGGGGACACTCAGACATTTACGCAGATTAGAGGCATGAATGAGTCAAATATAATGGAAAATTTAGTGCTGTGGAGTACTAGTACTATTAAGGACTACATTACAATAGGCTCCACTAGTGAAACCATTGTAAAGTTGGTTTTAAGTGGAAAATTATACTACACACACACATATATATATATATATGTATGTATATATATATATATATATATATATATATATATATATATATATATATATATACACACACACACACACATAGGCCTATAGACATGACATCTTGGAAGAATGGCTAGCTTGAATAAAAGACTCAGGCCCTCACAGGAGCTTCCATCATGGCTTCACCATTGCTTCAGCTTGCTCAAAACTGTCTCAGATCTTCAGAAAGGAGAGTCTGCCATCTAATGGACAAAATGAGCATTGCAGATTGTGATAAATGATTGTATGGTTCTGTAAATGCAATAAGTAGATAGACAGACATCCTTCAAAAAACATGATTATCTTTGATTATCTACATATTGTTTCCATCAGGTTGTGCCATCATTCGCCCGCCAAGAGATGGGGGTATCAGATACAGAGGCCTCACCCAGGAACAGGTGTGAAGATATAGAGCATTTGATTTATTATTAATTTATTATATTAAATATGTGTATCTGTGTGAGTTTGGAGGGATAGATTCTACTGTAATAGATAGATGCTACTGTAAGATGCATAATATCGCAAAGATGCTTTAATATTTTTTTAAACGATGTCTGTTTTGCGCACCAAGGCTGCATTTGTTTGATCAAAAATACAATACAGTATAGTAATACATTGAAATACTATGAAATATTTTTTACGATTTAAAATGACTATTTTATATTTTAATATATTTTTAAATGTAATTTGTCTCTGAGATAGCGAAGCTGAATTTTCAGCAGGCACTACCACAGTCTTTAGTCACATCTGAAATAATTCTAATATGCTGATTTGCTGCTCAGGAAATATGTTTTATTTGTAAATCAGTTGTGCTACTTATATTTTTTTTGTGGAAACCATGATTCTTTGATGAATAGGAAGTTCAAAAGAACTGCTTTTATTTGAAATATAAATATAAATATTTGAAATATTGTAAATGTCTTTACTGTCAGTATTGGTGAATTTAATGCAGCCTTGCTGAAAAGTAAAATCTACAACATCGTACTGACCCCAAAATATTTAACAGCAGTGAATGTGTTATGTGTTTAAATTTTGATGTAACGGAGTTCTCTCTTTCTGGATGCAGATCCGTAGTGTACAGGTGTTGCCGGTGGATTATGAAATCGAGTACATCTGCAGAGGGAGCAGAGTGATTGTGGGACCAAAGGTCAGGAAGTGTCTCCCTGACGGCACTTGGACTGACCTGAACCAACGCAGCAAATGCTGTATGTCCAACTCTTCGTTTCTAATTTGCAAAGGTCTAAAATGTATTGATAAAACATACTTTAGTGATTTTGTTGTTAAAGTAACTTCACAGAACAACTTCATTCATCTTCAGAAATAATTCAAACATATCACTTGAGGTCAGTGACTGTGTTGCGATGCTATAAACGTTAAGCTGAAATGTCTTACAAGCTCAGTAAAATAAAGAGGAACATTTTTTATTGTGATGACCTACTAAATGGGCTCTATATGATTTTGCAAGGAGCATGAACACTTGGAAATATGACAGATTAAGAGTTTGGTGTCTATAGTTCCAGTGTTATTTTTGTATTTACTGTTTACGTATAGTATTTATTGAGTAAGTGTTTTCTAGTATATTTTCAGTTTTCATTTAAATTGTAGGTTAAGTTTTAGTACTGTTTATGTTGTAATTTTTTCATTATTTTGGTTTTAGTTTGAGCCATTTTAGTACTTTTACTTATTTTATTTCAGTTAGCTATCTACTGAAATTCATAAAAAGTTTTAATTTAATATAATTTTTTAAATTTTTTTAATTTATTACTATTTTGTAATAGTTTTAGCTTAACAGTAGCAATATAAACACTGAATAGTACTCAAGTAAAGTGTAGATTCTCCATCATAATATTTAAATATAGTAATGAAGTACAATTACTCTTGTACTACACACATCCGGTTTTGTGTGGTCTGTCTGTCAGTCTTTTACCAGAAACTCACAAATGACTCACGGTTCATTGTTAATGTCCATTCTTATCACAACACAACAGGATATTCAGTGCAGATGCATTTGTTCATCAGGCAACATCACATCTTTTCAAGACTGACTGTCAGTAACAGATTATGTGAGGATTCTTTTTTTGTTAGGCATGGCATCTACATTCATCAAAATGAGCACATGGCCTAGATTTCTAAATAGAAGAGGCCATAAACACCATTTAGTTAGTTCATTTATTTATTTAGCGACTCTGACATATTTTTTTTTACCTCAGCCTTTGTACTAATTCAGCTCATCCATCAAAAAGAATAATAACTTAAGAGTAACAATTAAAGCAATGTATCTCGTTTTTTTGTTGAATTTGTTAAAATTCAGAACACATCACTGCTTCAATTTTTGAAGAGATGTTAAACAATAGAGTGTTTGACAGAAGAATGTACATTACATCAGGCAAAGATGTCACCAAAGCCTACCATCATGTGATACTGGGTGATATAAATACATAAGCAAAGGATGGATGTGTTTTATCACTATTATTGTGCAAACGCTAGTAAACCTGTTAATATGGAAAATGGATCTGGTTTCCTAGGCCAACAGTCAGGACTGAAAGGGTTAGTTCACCCAAAAATAAAATTTCTTCCATTATTTTCTCGCCCTCATGTCATTCCTCACCCGTAAGACCTTCGTTCGGTCAAAAACATCGTTAAAATGAAGAACTGCAGTGAACCAAAGAGTCTCAAAAACACGGTTTGAAATCGTAGGTGTTTCTTGCGTCACAAACTTACCTTGTAACCAATCACGTCAACAGGCAGGCGGGCTTTAGCAACTGTGTTGCGCAACCGGTGAGTGATGAACTATATACCTTTCTCCTCTGACATTCTAAGTTTTTAATGCATTTGTAAGGTCACTGGGTCTCATACACCAAGCATGTGTACAGGCAAATTTGTGTATGAAATGTGAATGATTTTTAGAACAAATCACAATTCACCAAAACTTTCGTAGTAATAATCATTCTAAATTAACGACAACATATAGGAACAACTTTAAGCACTCGTACTCAAAAAAAGCACTTACTCTGTACAGCCTTATAATCATGTTAAGAAGTTAAATAAATATGATATTTCATCCTAATATGACTACAATTATATTAAAGTATGTTACATTTATTGTAATATATTATCCACATATAAAATTATGTAATAAAATGAATAAATACATTTTAATTTGAAGTGCACTTCATCATATACAGTGATTATGTTCAGCTGCAAAGTTTCTCTTAATAATGTATTTATGTGTATGTACAGCTGGCTCATGAGCACATCTTTATACAGAGGCATTTCTGACGAAAGTGATGTAAGCCTGTAAGGAAAGCGTGTGCGGAAAGCCCTTATTTGGACATGGTTGGGGGGTATTTTATGCAAATTGTAACCTCGTGCTTTCAGCTGCTCATTTAGAAAACTCAAATTCACTAAATTAAGAACGAAGTCATGTGCTGCGTGTGCATGTGTTGTGAATTAAGCAGAGATTTTTCGTGAGAAGTTCTCCTGTGCTTACGAATTCGAAATAATCCACACAATTATTAGTGAGTGAGACCCACGAATTTTTAGAAGGCAGCTGTCTGACTCTGAGATGGCGAACTTGAACTTGGTTTGTGGAACATTAGCAGTTTGATAACGTAGTCAAGCCAAAAGCAAATCATATTAATCAACGTTATGTGTCCAGCGTTGTAAAGAACGACACATAAAATGTATTACCATTTTGATACATAGATTTTGTAGACACACCTGTATAATTCTCTCCTCCATTTCTTCTGAATCAGTTTCTAGTTCAAGCATACTGTATGAATTAAACCATTATTTCCACTTGCCATTGTACAGCGTTTACTACAGTGAAGTTGACCAAGTAGATCAGCTGGTGTGAGTGAGTGGAGGTGGGGCTAATTTGCATAGTCATGGTAGAGTTACATTCAAGCAATTTTAAGACATGAAGAAATTTTAACGAAGATTAGTTAATACAGTAACTAATGTTTAACTAATGAACCTTATTGTAAAGTGTTACTGAGAAAACTTTTAAATATGTCATTTTGGTGATGCAAGATGAGTTTTAAGGGATAAAATTATTGACTACAGGGGGTCTTTAAAAAATTTGGAGAATGAGAGTCAGTGGAGAAGATTGAAAATGTACTTGCTATGTATTGGACAGAAATATATAAACAGAAAAGTCTTTATTCTGTCACTTTACTAATCAATTTTGCATCCTTGCAAAATATCCTTCTTTCAAACTTTTGAACATCAGTGTACACTGTGCATAATGTACATTACAGCAGAACAAGCAAGAGTGGTATTCTAAATAAACCATTTTTTCCTTTTGAGGACATCACCAAAATGGAGGTTTTGACAGATTTAGCTAACATCTGTTTTTTGGGGCAATTTTGTTCCCAAAAGTAAGCTAGGTCAAGTGCTCGTGCACACACACACACACACACACACACACACACACAGAGGTTTGTTTTGCTTTCAATGAGCTGCATTTTTACTTTTTAAATAAAACATTATTCAGTATGTTTTTAAAGCTATTTGAAATATGAGGACGCATGAAATGTCCTCATATTTCACATTTAAGTTGTAATACCAGTGTCATACCCATGACATTATACAAGTTTGTGTCCTCATAAATCACCAAAACGCACACACACACACTTAAACTATATGTGGGTTACAGGACTTTCCATAGGTGTGGTTTTATACTGTACAAACTGTGTATTCTATCCCCTTACACTAAACCTACCCATCACAGAAAACTGGCAAAAAAGCAATGTTAACATTTGGTATGGTTTTTTAAGGAAGTATGTCCTCATAAACCCTAAGAACACACACACAAACACACAGTATACACTAGAACTATTACAAAACCTTCAGACTTGTCCTGTGCTTTTTTAAAATCAGACAGATGGTGTTGACAGAAAGCACTGATGTGTTTGACGTGATCACTTCCGGACGGAAATATGAAGTATATGAAGTTATTACAGATGACTGTTTGAGCATATTGTGTTATATAAGTGGTCTCTCAGGATGATTTGTTCTGTTTTTGCCATCATCTATCTTTGCTTTAGACATAGAATGATATAACACTGTTATGCCTTATAAAGGTAAAGTAAGGTAATGAAAGGCAAAAACTTTATTAATTACAGAAGTGAAATTTCCATTCCAGACCACCCATAAGCAACAGGTCAATATAATAGTTTAATCATAGTTTGAAGGATGCAATGGCATATATTTGTATAACTGACTCTTGGCTGTACTGTGTGCTCCTCAGTACTGCCGTGTCCGCGGGTGTGGACGTCTCTGGAGAACGGCCGTGTGACGGTGCACCCTCCAGGCCCAGCGGTTGAGGGCACAATACTTCACTACAGCTGTCTGGAGGGTTTCATCCTGGTGGGCAGAAACAGCACACAGTGCACTAAGCTGGGCAAGTGGGACTCACCCAAACCTGTCTGCCACTGTGAGTATTAGTGTACTTGTGTACTTTCAATTACAGAATCAGTTTTATAGTAATTTCGTATAATTCTGATATTCTCTATTTCCTGTGTTTTGCTTCTATTGCAGATGACAGACATTATACAGGTAAGAATGATTTAGTACTATTTTTATGTATGGTATGATGAGACTGAAATTGTAATTATTGAGGAGACATTGTTTCTTATAACAATGGCAATTATAAAAGAAATAGAATAATGCAGACGGTAGAATTCCCAAACAATAGAATTCTACTACTTCTATTCCCATTTGTATTTAATGCATTTGTATTTTAAGTCCGCAGAGGTGATGGTTTTGTTCTCCTGAACACATTGGATTGAAACTCTGATTCATTCATAGTTTTTGCACTACTCTATTTTATTCACATAAATGAAATTATTAAATTAAAGCTACAATCTTCAGCATATTTCTTAAATTGTGTCAAACTGATTTTTGGCAAATCAATATCTTCATCATATCTGTTTTCATATAAAAGCAGCAAGATTTGTGTTTCATCCCCTTTTTAGCAACTGAACCTTTGTGAAAAAGATGTGCGCTTAATTGTATTGAACGTACAGTTGTAGTGAACTTCAAAATCTTTAAAAAAAAAACCTGTACTCACAGGTAATATAAATATTAGTGAAATAAAATTCCACTAGTGTACTCAAACAGTTCCTTAAAGGTGCAATGTGTAAAATATTTGGCCGCTAGAGGGCGTACGTTCAAAACAACAACAGCGTAACTTGAATTATGGGAACTGTCGTCTTCAACTCCACCGCTGATTTAAATCAGCAAATCATATATCATGTTCATGGATGAGGTAAAGTAGTAGTTTTATAAATGTTGCGCTTGATGACATGATTTTATTTCATCATAGTGAATTAGCCGCAAGTAAAGCAAGGTTTAACACTAAACTGGTTGTCATAGATGTTACTGCATTTGTCCAATTCATTGGTGTGATAACACTGCAGAGTTGTATGTGTTCAAAACAATCATAGTAAAAGTACAGTTGAACATACCCACATCATTTGCTAAAAGGCTGATTAATATTTATGTATAACACTGTATTAATTGACATTGTTTGTCACGTCAGGTGAAGTGTATGGCAATGTCAACAAACTAATCACAAACCCAATGCAAAAACGCTGTCCTTAAAACCATTAGGCTATTCGTACAGAATGCAACTCATACGCAGTTTTGGCATTTGACACATTTGATGTAGTGACGCATATTTCACTAAAGCTACAGTATAAAACAAAATTACAGCCAGTTCATAACATGCCTTGAAGTATTCGTAGTGAACACCACCTCACCTTTTTTCACATTATATATGCATAGACAAGAACAAGACATTCAAACAATAAGACCAACACTGTTGATCGATATAATAATCACAAGATTTCTGTCAGTTAAGGAATCAAAATAGTTACTCACCTGTCAATTAAAACACATGCAAGATCTGTCCAGTTAGGAAATGCGACACCGATGTTGATCCTTGTTTTATTTCTATTCTTATCCCAAAATCTTCTTGGGTCATTTGGTTGACGTTTACGTTTATGGGACTTGTTGTTGTTGACAGGACCAGCAACAAACAGTAAAGAATAATTGTGTTCCATAACGACTCTATTGCGAAACAAGCTAGTTGCTCGATAGACATTACAACTACTATTTCTGCATTTGTTCATGAGACTATGTTGTCTTGGTTTCTACGGCAGTAAAAGCAGAAACCGAGGGTAACGCGGATATGACGTCATTGACAGGCTATTCCCACACACGTCCCGGAGCCTTGGTTAAAATTGCAATTTTCTGATGATTTACAAAGAGTTGGAACTTGTGGGATATTGTAAGAGCTCAACTGAACAAAATATATAACACTGCCCTAGTGGTTTTTGGATATTTTATGGCAATAATTTTACATAATGCACCTTTAATATACATGAGTACAATTTAATGTAAAGCGCATGTGAAGTACTTGATTTTGGTAACACAATAAGGTTCATTAGTGAAAACTTAAATACAGCATGTTTTGTTCATGTTAGTTCACAGTGCATTAACTAATGTTAAGATTGTAATAATGTATTAGTAAATGCTGAAATAAACAAAGTTTAATAAGTGCTGTATTAGTGCAGTTCATTATTAGTTCATGTTAACTGATGTAGTTAACTAATGAACCTTATTGTAAAGTGTTACCATAATTTAACTATAGTTTATTTGATGTTACATTTCAGGTGAATATATTAAAAATGTACTAAATTGCAATTTCATCCTTACATGTGTAATTAATTACAAATGTATTTTAATGCATTATGTATAAGTTTAAACAAATATTACGTTCAAGTATATTTTTGTTGACTATAAATGCTTGTCAGTACATTCAGCATTACACTAATCATATTTCAAAGAAAATAGAATTATATTATATAAAGACCTACTGAAGTCCTAATTAAGGGGGTCAAAAGAGCACTCTAAAATTTAGCTGATTGCATATAATATACATTTAAGCTATAATACATTTTCATTCAAACGTTCAGTTCACACATTAGTATATTCTTTTAAAATATATCATGTCCATAAGTAGTCTTTTTAAAATTATGTGAAAGTGTACTTTTCAAGAAATTTACAGTGTTCCCTGCCTGGCAGTGGCGCTGTTGAGTCCTTGAAGTTCACCAATGAAATGTAAAAGTAAAATAAAATTCTGCTCTCCTGTCAAAAGGGGGCAGTATTTCATTCAGCAGTTAGTGAGTCATTAACTAACCTGAAGGGGGCAGCATTAGACAAGTTAATTTTGTGATGCAATACTAGAATCATGTCAGAAGATGGCAGTATTGAGTACACAGTGAGCTGTACTTCCTTTTAGACTGCTTTTCAGTACTCACCATTGTATGCCGTGCATATGGTATATATGAAAAATGTATTTAATAACCACTTAGGAAGTGGGACTGTACCATCCAATGGTGCATAATCTAACATACCACCTCCTGAGTTTATATCATGCATGGATCCCCCAATGGACTGGATGACCTTGACTTTCACAGGGCTAGATTGAGGTGAATGAATTGTAGATACTCGTCCTCGATGTTTTGGCATGTGCGCGTGTGCATGACACTGTGCAGATCGGCCCGTGGTGTTTGCTAAATTGATTAATGGAGGTGTCACTGTCCCAATATGGCAGTGATGTCTGCACACTGAGAGAGGGTGATGGAGGGCCGGCCGGCAGGAAATGAGAGAGGAGAGGAGGATGAAAATGAAGGAGGGGAAATGAGATGGAGAGAGAGAGAGAGGAGGGGATAAGGAAAAAAAGGAGAGGGGGCACAAAAGTAGGGGGCTGTGGGAAAAGAGAGATAGATAGAGTAGGATGGTGGAGAAAAAGCAATTTGGGAGGAGGGATGGGAAGAGCATATGATTTATGTTCTACATCTACTTAGTAAATGGTGTTTTCTCACAGTTTTTACCTGGCTGGAAATGCACTCCCAGGTTATCACATGCTTTCTGACACCATCTGCCTCTGTTAATGTACCGATCTATACATACCTTCAGCTGTTACAGATCACATTTGTACTGTCTAATTTAATGTGTCATTACAGTTGTGTACTTAAAGTGATAGTTCACACTAAAATGAAAATTAAGTCATAAATTACTCACCTTGGTCTTGTTCTAATTTTCCATCTTTCTTTTATGGGCCACAAAAGGTGAATTTATAAAAACTGTCCAGGCAGAGAATACCGACCAGCATCAGTCTTTTTAAAAAAGATGCAAAAGCATCCCAGAATGATCCCATGTAACACATGTCATATATTCCAAGTGTTCTGGGGGTATACAATATGAAATTTAATATATTTTTTAACGAAAATCCTGACCATGGCTGATGATCAATCCTGCACGCCTTTGCGATGTGCTCGTTCACGTGACTCTACTAGCACCGCAGTACACTACAAAATACAACGCCTAGATATCCCCAAAAAAGTATCCTTTTACTCTCCTTTGAGTGTACTTCTTGTTGCATCAAACATAACAGATATCTTCACCTCAAAGAAGAAGGTATGGATTGTATTTCATGTTTTGTTTTTGTTAATATTGATTTCTCACAACTTGCGTGCTTTTTCCGGGTGAGACGGAGTGAACTGCGACAGTAATAGAGTCTCACAAACACTTAGCCATGCACAGAAGACCAACGGCCAAGGTCAGGATTTTTGTCATTTTTTTCAGGAATTTTTGGATTAAAAAATTCAAAAGCCACTAGAAAAATAAGTAAGTCTTATTGCTTAAATCTTGTTTTCTTGATTTACAGAGAGTACCATATTTTACCATGCCTAATATCGATCTAGCTTACTACAGTGTGCAACAAGTGTCTCATAGTAGCCGCCGAGTATGGTGGAAATTCACATATGAAATTAAATCAGGCCACTCAATAGTAAAATTATCAAACCAATTTTACTGAAATTTCAGGGTAGTCTCTCTTACAGTCAAAGCATACCTCAGAGAGCTACCAAGTGAACTTCACACAAAACAGAGTATTTATTCAGTCAACTCATACATATTAATTTTTAGTAAACAAAGAAAATCTAATTTGATTGGATGTGCAAATAAGTCAATTATCATAAAGCCATCCTACTTCCTTTTACCATATAGGTACAAATTCCGGTTCATCACCATCCCATAATAGTTATCCCCTCAACATGGTAAAATAGTTGCAGACATCATCAACATCTTAACTTCCTAGCTAACTGACCTAAAGGGCAGGAAAGAGTCATCAATTCTTAATTCGCTGACCAGAGAAACTATACCATGGAGGATATATGGTAAAACATACAATCCTAACCCATAAAATAGAAAAGATAACTCATGTACCCTTCAAGCTCATCCATCAAGATCTGACCCCTGCCTATGTGGCTTAACCTACATTGGGTGTCAGTCTGGTTTCTATCTTCAGTTCGTCGCCTCACATTCTTAGACGTTAACACCCTTTTGAAAACTTCATGAACAACAAAAGACAAAAAGTCTAATACATATAAATGGCTACATACATATCTATATGTTAACAATCAAATATAATGATTTCTCATGCTTAAAGGATTATGAAAAGATTATATAAGAAAATCCATGTAACTCATGTAAGACTAACTAAATTAATCATGTATAAACCACAACATTGATTAAATACACAAGAAAAATGAATATTTCCCTTGCACGAGCAAACGCATAGTAGCACTCTAACAACTTTCAACACACAAATATATCTAATACGACAAAACAGAGCTGCTTATCTCACATACGGAAGAAGTAGAAGCAGCGACAGTGGCATAATAAAAGCTCCGCTGCTCTCGAGGCGTGTGTTGCACTCGTCTCTCATTAGCAATCGCTCCAGTAGCTTCATTTTTGCTCGCACAGCACTCGGCCCTGCCACTTCATACTACAGTAACATTGATATTCTAATCCATGAATATGATTTCTACCCGAGTCCCATCCCGATTCTTTTCCACCAGCTGTAGACTTGAAGACAACTCCTGTGATTCTCAGAAATCAAGCTACCCCTTTGTTTTGAATAAGCGACCTCTAACAGCAAATTTTTAACAGCAAAATTTACATGTTGTGCCTTTAAGGGCAAGATTTACTAAACGGTGCAATCATTTCCATAAAGACCAACGCAATCTACCAAAGGGCAAAGCAAATATGCATACTTTTACTCTGATAATTTAGTTTTTATGATGATTATCATTTCTTTTATTCAGGTTATTTTGTGAAACGCCAAAAGAGGGTTTGCGCTGCTGCAAGCTATTAGTAAATCTGGCCCTGTATTTCCTATTCTATACCCCCAGGCCAGAACACTTGTAATATACGACACGTGTCGCATGGGATAATTTTCTGATACTTTTTAATCTTTTTTAAAAAGCTTGATGCTGGTCGCTATTCACTGCCATTATATGGACGAGCGCAAGCAAGACATTTTTTTTTTTTTAATTCTCCTTTTGTGGTCCATAAAAGAAAGAAGGGAATATAATAACAACACCAGGATGAGTTATTTATGGCTTAATTTTTATTTTAGGGTGAACTATCCCTTCAAGGCTACTTTGGACAATAGACGGAAATCATTCAGTGGCAAATAATGAACCAATCCATCCAAGATGTCAAATGACACAAAATGTTAATGACGCTGACTGGAATTGTTCAGTTGTAGATACTGTAGATAAGCCTAGTAGCCTGCTAGAACGACTTAGTTCAAATCTTAGCTCAAATCAACCCTAAGTTGGAGTAATAATAATAGTGATGCTTGCATGGCTAATAAGCTGGTTATAGATCTAAACAATGGCAATGTTCTGCATTAGACTCGGAAGTATTGAAAGCTCTGGCATTGAATACACTGTCTAGCCATTTAATACAGAATATCCACGAAAGGCGCTGTCTGTGGATATCATTAGGCTCTAGTGGCTGAGACAGGCTGATGTGATATAGTGATTGATGAAATAGGTGGCTAAGAATGAGTGTGATGAAGGCTTGGTGTTTGTTATGGCTTTTAGTCATTAGACAAGCGCACTGCTGCCCCCCAGAGAGAGGACTTTAAGAGATGCTGCTGTTCAATATTGGTGTTGAGAGTGAAGCTCTGTGATTGGTCCACTCTCAACATGCAGCATGCCGCATTAGAGGATTTTAATTAAGAGAGGATGCACACAGCACCAGTGCGATCACGCTCTCTCTCTCTTCCTCACCTATTGTTGGAGCTCACAGCATGTAAAAGGTCATCATATGAAAGTATTTCAGTGGCTGTGTGAATGAAAGCGCCATGCTTGTTGGAGTCAGTTTTAATTTATCGTGTTTATGTTTCTATGTACCTTTGAATATCTGTTTTGTCCTCTCTCTGTGTGTGATAATTTCATGGGTAGCCAAGAAAAGGTCTCCCTCTGGATCGATTTCCCTTATGGCATTTACATGACATTCAGCAGTGCCCACTCAAACCTGGAACCAGTTTCTGCATCCGTGGACCTAATCTCATTCTCAACAGAGAAGTCTTGTGTAGTCGGGTGGGAGAATCAGACCGCAGAGAATAAACAAGGGTTAGCTAGAGCTCTCTTCATTTTCTGAGCCTCGTTTTATTTAAAGGTGTTGATAAATTATTCAGGAACAATCGCAGCATGTTACAACCTGGAATTACAGAAACGGCTCGCACCTCCAGCGCAGCTTGCAAAAACTCCAATTTAAAAGTCCTATTTGCTTCTCTTTTTTTTCGTTCATGTTACCTAGTCCCTGCACCTGCAACCGCTCATATCACCAAAATAAAACACCACCACAGCTTCTGACTTGTCGCATATGTTTAAACACCTGCCACATTGACTTCCAGAAAATGACACATCTGTAACACCTAGCAGGTGACGTTCAACACGACGCAGCGCTCATCACAGCTGCTTCCCTCGTGAGGCTTAGTAAACCACTTTACATTTTTAACCCCGGGTTATTGCACTCAAAAAATTGTTTGTTCATTGAACGTAATTGAATTAAGAAAACTTTTCCACACAATTAAGTTAGGTTCATACAACGAGACTCCAACAAATCAGTTTAAACAATAGTTTGTTGAATAAACATAATCAATTTAGGTTCTTGTGTCAGAAGAGGAGGATTTCTTGTAGTCTTGTTGTATGAACTTAAATTCATCAAGTTGTTGTGGTTATCATTGTGGTCAAGAGTGAAGCTTATTCTTAGGTTGTGGGTAACTGTTGTGAACATGAGAGTTCCATGATTGTCAAATGCGGGCAGAGCCACAGACCTTCCGCAGATAGCTTAATCTGTGTTAGAAGAGCATGGAGTAAAACAAACATGCTGTATGGAGTCTGAAACCATAACTTTTTATAGCTAGCATGTGAACATAATGAACAAGAAGTTACCTATCACTGCCTTGATGCCAATAAAGCTATGGCACAAAGAGTAAAGCAAGTTCCTTGATAGTTTAATCTCACCACCCACAACATAACAACATCTACTCTTCAGCACAGTGGTAACCACAAAAATTTCAACATAGAATCTCTTTTAAATGTACAGCATAACTGAACATTAAATACTAACAAGCTTTTCCCTTTACTAAAAAACACATTAAACATTTACTTTCCTGATCTAGTCCTATGCAAAGCTATGTATTGAGTGAATTTTTCATTGAGTTTTTTCAGCTCATTTCATTTAAATAAACTAAGCAAACAACCAGAATCATTTCGTTCTATGTTGCATATTGTTCAAGCCCTGGGCTAGTAATTAAAGCTGAAGTGTGTAATTCTTTGTTAGATTTAAAAATGCTTCCTTCTGTCCAAGATTAATATACAGAGTGGTTGCTCGGGCGTGGATCAGATTTCAGATTTCTCTGATGACGTGTTCACTGGTGTGAGGGTGGGGCAATAACCTCTTCCCTCCAACAAATCCAACACATGAGATCACAGCAATAGCATATGACAACGATCCAGTCAATTCCCAATAGGCAAAATCAAGACCGCCTTACATTTTTTCCTCATTTGAGAAGCCGTTTTGCTCAGATATACAATAGGTAAGAAAAACAACATCAACTTCTGTTTCATGCCGGCTGTAATCCCTGTTAAATCCCTAACTAACGCTTTCTGCGGTGTTTGATACCGAAACTAAATAGAGCCAGTTGTCTGTCAATAAACAACCCCATAGTAACAAATCATTTGTTTCGTGCTGTACACCTTGGCATTGCAGTTCAGGGTTAACGCCACAAAAGTGGTTCATAACCCAGGGTTAAACAGCAAAATTCGTGTGAAACATTGGTTAACTCATGGTTAAAAGTATCCCTCTGGGGTTCAAAAATTTCCTGGGATAAACATTAGCATGAAAAATTCTGAAATCAGATCCTCTCACCTCCACATGAAAAGTGATCCCAGAATGCGATCCCAGGCGGCAGTGGTCGGGAAGGGGTGGAGACGCCTTTATCAGCTCTGTGATTTATCAGCAGATCCTTTGACCTCCATCATGCCAGTTGATCATCAGCACTTCTTAGGTTAAGTGGCTTACCTGTGGGCAGTGTTTGAGAGAAAAGATCCACGTAGCATCCTAATCCACCGGACCAGCTCAGCTGCCGGCTCTCCCCCCTCCTCTCGCTTTCCTTCTCATATCCCACTCACTCTCTCTATTGTCATGCCAGGTTCTTGTGTATTCTTAATAATGTGACCATTGATTTGAATTCAAGTATTCTTTGGCTCTGAAGTCTATTTAAAAAAATAATGAGTTGTACCTTGCCAATCGCATGGCCGCAAGAGGAATGATTCCACGTTTACTATATCATCTATGCGCATTTCCTTTCCCAATTATCCCTGCCGCATGTTTGTAATAGAACCGATGAGAGGACTTTTCTTACAATCTTATTCATAACGCACAGCATGCTCCGTGCATCCACCACAACCGGATGCGAGGGGAAGATGCTGATGCAATCATATCTGACTTGTTACACGGTTTATCAATGTCTTCCCTCCCTCGGATTCTTGCTTTTCCTTTGGAGACCCTGAAAATACCTCGGCATCAATCCCACTTATTCCCTTTTTGCCTATTCATCGAGCCCCGCGAAGGTGCTAAAACACAAGGGTTCTCGAACAATGAAACGAGCACTCCAATGACAAGCGCATCATAAGAGATGGACTATAAACATGAGGAATGGCAGAGCCAGGAATAGCAAAGAGGGTCCAACTAAACCCATAGAGCCATGCAGATTAGAGTGTGTTTTACTGAAGCATGGCAGATCACATTAACGTTAATACATCCAGCCAAATGAGAAGCAGGGGGAGAGGAGATAAACGGGCAGGTATAGGGTGAAATTAAGGGATAAATGACGGCTGAAAAGGTGAAACTTTGGAGAGATGGAGAAGGCTGCAATAACAAAAACACTATGAAGTTTTGGCATTCAATTGTGCCACTTCATATGTGGTTACCATGAACTAAAAATGGGGGTGGGTAAGTAAGAGAGGGTATTTTTGGGGTTTTTGAAAGAAGTTTCTTAAGGCCCATTTACACCAAGAAAGATAACTATGATGATAACCATAATGATAATGTTCTAAAATCGTTCAATCCACAGTCGCAATCCGCAGCTGACGACATCGTTTCGGAATGATTTTTTCCAGCTGATGAACAAAGATTGAGGCTGCATTTATTTGATCAAAAATGCTGTGGAACAGTAATATTGTGAAATATTATTACAATTTAAAAGAACCGTTTTCTAATTGAATATATTTTAAAATGTAATTTATTCCTGTGATGGCAAAGCTGAATTATTAGCAGCCATTTCTCCAGTCTTCAGTGTCACATGATTCTTCAGAAATCATTCTAATATGCTGATTTGCTGCTTATTTTTTACTTTCTTTCTAAAAACAATTGCTGCTTAATTTGTTTGTGGATAATTGTGATCCTTTTTTTCAGGATTCTTTGATGTAAATGAAAAGTTCATTTATTTGAAAAGGAAATCATTTTAACGTGTCCTTGCTGAATTGAAATATTGAAGAATTACTGAACTGTTTATCTGATACCTGCATATCTGGTCACACTTACCTATATGTACATTTGACTGATTCTTCTTTTAAATTTCTGTCTTTTTTTGTCCTTAGCCACAGGGATTAGTGATTTTATTGCAGTCCAAATTGGAAATGTCTGTTTTTCTCTTACTACCCACAAAAAATGTGTTGTGTGGTAGCTTAGTTCTTTTTTATTTATTTTATTATGCACTTTGTGTGAAGCCAGACTGTTTTGAAGAGGGACAAAACCTCATCGAACCACACAGGTTCACACGCTGACCAATATCAATTTGTATAACTGTGCAGACCAGTTTGATGGGGTTTTAGACATTTTGTGGGCTATTATTTATTAGTCAATGCCCAAAATGAATGTAAACAGACATTGTGTATTCGGCCTTGGAGTGTAAATGCAGCCAAAGAGACTCAATCCAAAAACAGAAGGAGGAGGTGGAGTAGGCAGTTATTGGAGACGGTTTGGAGCTCGACCAAATTCTGTAAACCACATAGTTTAATCTAACAGGTATTCACGTCAAGTAATTTTTTGTCATTCCTCTCATTATAGAGCAAGTTTAAGAAAAAGAATGTAAAATGGATTCAATGCAACCATAGTGTGCAGCGAAACAAAGGCGACGACTGTGATAGCTCACAGCAATGAAGCACTGGAAGATTTTCTCAGCACGACCTAACAGAGCTCTTTTGGAAACTGCCATTACCTGCTGTCCACTACAAGGCGTGTTCCCGTTGAAAATAATAGAATTGCATAATTACACTACGATATGGCAACTGCATGCAATTGAATGAACCGAACAGACTGAGCTCAACAGTAATTTATGAGAACCGCACGCTTTAGAGCACACCGCTTTTTGGCGCATTTTAGCCAGGAGCGTTAACCGTCAGTGGGCTAGCAGAGGATTTAGAAGGACAGACGTTCAAAACAGCAGGTGTGTTATTAAGCAGCGCCTGGTCATATTTCACACTCCAATTCAGCAGAGCAGCCGGGAGCTGCGGTTGCGGCTCGCTCAACTGTGCCGCAATCCCGGCATGGATAGATTCTTCCGTTGCTTTGTTATCAAAGCGACAAACACAGACACGATTTAATACTTCTCAGTCACGGAAGAGAGTGGCAAGCCGTGCTTTTTCCTCCATGTTTAATCATGCCTCAGCTTTTCAGCCATTTCTGAAGGCTGAGTGATCTGTCTCCTAATATTCTGCGATTCATTTACTTCTGGGCGGCCTTGGGAATGTGTGACGATGCAATTCTGAACTCTTGCATTTAGCAGTAAATGAAATTTGGTGTCAAATCTAACAAATCTGTTTGGACAACGCGCTCTGCAGTGGGTAAATAAAAGGATTACTGGGGTGACGAGAGGGAAGTCTTTGGCTAGATGCTGAGATCACACTCCAGACCATCTGTAGGGGATTGGGTATTTATTTACTCGAAGTCATGCAATATTTGCATGTCTGGTTTTGATTCTCCACCGCATATTGAGTCAAGGTATTTCATCATTGGACTGTGCCTTGTGAAAAATAACATCACACAGCTTCGTTCGTCCTTTGTGCACTTCTGAGGACGTGAGGCTTAGCAGCCTTGTTCCCACAAATGCCTTGGTGACCTGGCAACCTCAAGAACCAATCAAGCTGCCCAGCTGTGACCTGGCAACCAGAACAGCCAATCACAGTGTCCTGCTGTGACCTTGCAGCCATGGCATGGCACAGCAACTTGTGCAACCATGATCATTAGCCAGCAACCACCTGTCACGTCGCTTATTTCTGCTTGTCTGTGGAAGTCAAAGAATCGATTGAAATTGCAGAGGATGTCTTTCTTTGTAAAATGATAGTCTCTCTTTTATGAATATGATGTCGATGGGGTGTCATTTTCTTTGACAAGGTATGTCTTGATGGTGGGTTACAGCAGAGCTAATTTATCTGTTCTATAAATAGAACCTCTCTGGGTGTTCTGACATTTCCCCCACAATTTAATGACCAAAAAAACTCTGACAGTTGATTTTAGGTGTTTTAATGATAGGATATTAATAAACACTCTTGTACAGTATTCTATAATGCATGTGCGTTTTGTCAATTTTATCCCGTAATGAGCACATTTCCTAAATTGATGGCCCAGTAAGAGAAATACCCTGCAACACAATCCTGTAATTAAGGCTAGGTTGTAATTCCAAGCCCCTGGCGTATTAGTTATGCAATAGTTGGTAAATGGCTGTGGAGCTGCTGCCCTTTACTTAAGGAATAGATTTCTTTAGCAAGAGGAGCCAACTTCATTGCAGCAACTGGAATTAACATACATGGATGTATTAGTTGGTTCAAAGCTTAGTTTACCCATAAATGAAAAAAACACACTTATGTCAATCTAGACCCGTTAGACTTTTGTTCATCTTCAAAACACAAAATGAAGATATTTTACATCTGTCCCTCTGTTGACAGTCCACCCAACTACCACTTTGATGCTTGAAAAAGTTCATTAAGAGGGTGTAAAACTAAACCATATGAATTCATCAGTTTAGTCCAAATTTTCTAAAGAGACACAATCACTTTTTACAACTGATTTAATTTCAGCTATTATGCACATAAACATTCATCAATGCACACATCAGATGTGGTAAACGGAAGCTCAAGCATGCTGACATGCGAAAACCAATGAGTTTTGATTCTCATGAAAGAAGCACGTTTGAGCTTCTGCAAGTATGATTGAGCTTCTGTTTATGTTTGCTGATCAAAGTTTATATGTGAATAAAAGCCTAAATTCAAACTGTTATCATAAATTGTCTCTTCAGGAAATTTTTACTAAACTGCTTGATTCGTATGGATTTGTTTTACGATTTCTTTAAGAACTATATGAAGCAACGAAGTGGTGGTTTCGTGGACTGTGAATGGAGGGAGAGAAATCACTGAGATTTTAGTAAAAGTATCTTCATTTGTGTTCCAAAGATGAATGAAAGTCTTACGGGTTTGGAACAACATGAGGGTGAGTAATTCATGACAAGTTTTTCATTTTGGGATGATCTAACATTTAGATATCGAGAACTGATTCATTTTTTATTTATAACTACAGAATGACTCTCATGTGCCAGTTCTTTTTAGTGAAACAAAACCATACAGTTCAACCAGCATAGTCCAACCCTCAAATGAATTTCTCCAATGAGTTGGTTTGGTTTAGTGAATCTTTTTTTTTTTTTTTAAGAAAAATAGGTTCAGTGAGGTTCTATATAGAAAATTTAGCAATTTAAAGAACCATTAATACCAAAAAGTTTCTATATAAGGAGAAATGCCTTAAATTATTATGATGTAAAACTTTCATGTTTAACTGGTTATTTAAATTTTTGCTAACATAAGCTAAAATTCTGTTAAAATTAAAAATGAATTAAAATAAATGCATTAAAAATAAATAAAATAATCCCATGATGACACTGTAGTCCAATTTCTGAATGAATGACCCTTTTGAGGCAGTTATAAATATAAAAAACAGAGTGCAACCTGGGTTCTGATTCCTGAATAAATTACTGAGTAACATTTTATTTTGATTTTGCCCTTGAGACATTCTATTGATTCTAAGTTACATTGGACCTTCATGTCAACTAACTATTAGTGAAGTATTAGTAGACTTAACATCTGCTAACACTTTATTTTGATGTTCCCTAAACAAACATTCTACTGACTGTAAGTAACTTTTCAAGTACTGTACATGTTAACTTGTCCTACTAACCCTAAAAGTCCAGTAACACTCAACTAATACGAGAATTAGTTGACATGTGCAACGATAATTTTTCCCCTGTTTTCACAGACAAAGCTCAAGCTGACTAGTCCTAGACTAAAATGCATGTTTGAGCTGTTTTAACTATAAATAACTTGTACTGTCAAATCTTAAAATATGTCAGTGCCATTGTTTTGTCTCAAGATGCACACCAGTTATGTTTTTTTTTTTCTAATGAACATTTATAAAAGCTACTTAAATGCCCTATAATTGAACTTAGGCGTAGGCTAAACCCTGTCTGTGAAACTGGGCCATAGTCAACAGAATATGTTAAGGGGACCATCAAAATAAAGTGTAACCAATTACTCTTATCAGCCAGTTATTTTTAGTAAATCAAAAACATATAGAGAAATCAGAGTAGTCGATTCTTGATTCCAATTTTTCATTTTAAATTCGGCATCAATTGGAATTTTGCACTTATATCACAAATATTCCTTAAACGTGTTTAAAAAATCATTAATGGAACCATTCGGGAACAAAAGCAGAACCAGAATCGTTTAATACTTTACCATTCCCACTTGTAGTTTTGAGGTTCAGAGAACTGGAACACAATGACAAAAGATTTAGATCATTCCTCCACAAGTGAGTGTGAGCCTATCAAACATGAGATCTGGCCGCAGGTCCATTTAAACTTGAATTAGATTTCGAATTACGTGGTTATCTCAGCATCAGTTCCATTTGACTCCCACCAACCTGCAGACAGTGTGGATATGGCTGTATCTTAAAATGATCCATGCCTTTAGATCTGAAGAGAGAGATTTAATTGGTCCCATTAAGGCAGCAATGGAGTGCATCAGGTGTCTGAATTACTGGCAGAGACAGTGAAAGGTGGTCCACAGGGACGTCGGTAACCTGCTGCCAGCTCTTTCTGTATGCAGAGGGAGTGTGGGGTAGAGCTGCTGACCTCCACGTGCTACAGCTTTGCGGGGCTGTGCATGACAGCAGCGAGATTTCTCTCGAGAGGCAGTTTTGCCTCATATTCCCTCAGTCGCCTTCAACCTTGACATTCTTTTCGAAAAGCGTGCGCGGATAT
Source organism: Opsariichthys bidens (assembly GCA_037194245.1). Taxonomy (NCBI): domain Eukaryota; kingdom Metazoa; phylum Chordata; class Actinopteri; order Cypriniformes; family Xenocyprididae; genus Opsariichthys; species Opsariichthys bidens. The sequence continues at coordinate 11,799,041 of CM074302.1, forward strand.
CCATACTAATTCCAGTGACATCCAGTCTGCTGTGTCGTGATCCTGTTCCAAGCAGCCTGGGACATTCAACTCAGTCCTCTTAATGCAAGCGTAGAGAAAGACAGTGAGATAAGGACACAGCGTGCTGAATATATACTGAATATAGCTGCATGATAATGGCAAAGCCACAATTGTGATTATTATTTTTTTAATTTTGTAGTTGTGATTCATTAATTGTCATTTGTGGTCTTTACTACAACATCACTGACTATCCAGGTTTTGTGGACTCCCGTGAACATTCCTTTGAAACACAAATAAAATCTGATACATTTCTGTCCCTCCATTTAATGTATATTCCACCAAAATTTTCACGATTCAAATAGTGCATAAAAACATCATAAAAGTTATCTATATAAAACAATGACGATTAGTTATTACGATTAGTTAATCATGAGAGCCATCACTGATTATTTGATCGATATAACAGTCCGAATATTCATTATTTCTTTTAATAACTGTTGACAGGCATTCATGCAAGGTCAATTTGAATGCAGCATACAGTAGGCCTGCTATTGCTAAATATGGGTTTTAGGGTTTACTTATTAGCATGAACCAGTGTGCATTCAAACTGTTTTCAGACAAAGTTTTTTTTGTTTTTTGTTTTCCCAAGCAACATCTAAATCATTAATATTTCATTGCAACATAATAGAAATTTTACCATTGCCTGTTTCAGTTTTGGAGGGCTCTTAAATCATGAAATGAACTTATATTTATCTCAGTTGCACAAGTGGAAAAAGTGTGCTGTGCAGTTTATATACTATACACTATGTAAACAACAGTATGCAGCAGCAGAACTGGCCTTATTTGCACAAGTAAGAAAGCCTGAGTTAGGTGCACACCAATGTCTTCTTCTGAAGCAGCTAATCAGGGTCTTCAGGATTAATACAAACCTCAAAGGACTCTGCAGGATGGTTGCCTTCTAGAAATATTGGAAACCCCTGTCATACATCCGAGAGGAATCGATAGAAAATGGCCCCAAATAGTTAATGACATGACCTTTAGCTTATTTATTTAGCTAAAGTTTTTTTCCAGGTATTATCACTGGCCCATCTGGTTGGTTGGCAACTGAAGCTCTGCCAGAGGCAGCAACATTAATATTAGCATACCAATTAGATCAGAATCCATTTCATGAGAACAAGTGTGAATAATTTAAATAATAAATTAACAATCTCAGTGTTGATTAGCTAAAGACGAAGCGAGTTACAACATATGGACTGTGATTTCAGACTATCGCCAACTCCCTCACTCCATAGTCTTAAGAAAAAGTAGCCACGCACTTTGAATGTTTTGTCTGTAGTGATGAATAGAAAGTTACATTTTTTTATAGTTATTTACATTACAGAGAATCTTTCTGCACTGTTTGGTTCCAATCGGTGTAAAAAAAAAAGGGGGGGGGGGGGACCCTAGGACTACAGTAATTCACAAAAATAGGTTTCACAAAAATCCAATTTGGGGTAAAGCATTTTATTACGGAAATTGAAGATATACACATTAAGGCGAGGATGATATAAAACATTGAGTCTGTGACAAACGTTATGATCTGATCATGGTAGTGATTGTGGCCGATCAGAGCAAGTGCTTTAATAACTTTAAGCACATGTGTAAAAAAAACTTGTAACAACCTAAATCAGAGATTTTAAAACACTTTTCAGCTATTTCAGTTCATTTAATGTTGAAATACAGCATTTTCACCTTTCACATTGACATACATTTACATTTATTCATTTGGCAGACGCTTTTATCCAAAGCGACTTATAAGTGAGGAGTACAACAAGCGAGTCTTCATGAAGTCTTTGCTCAGAGTTGCATAAGATAGAATAGGGAAAGATCAGAGGAAAGCATAGGATATTTGTTCACTAAGATCATATGTTGCATGTGCTTACTTAATGTTGTGAAGTTTTGACATTTTGTTTTGGAATTATTGGCTTTTGGGTAAACTGGTCTAGAATTGAGTGCTAGCGCCGCCCTGGAGGCTAATCACCTCTCTGTATGCGCCACACATACATGGGTGTATTTCATTTGTGGCACAACCCCAGGCCATTTGCAGCAGCTGCTAAGTTAATACCTGGTCTCTGATATATAACCAGCGCCTCTGGGTTTCGATGTTGATGAGAATGTGCAAATGGAAACAGTTCAAGAAAGGTGGCATTCGACCTAGTGCTTCACTTACAAAAGCAGCTATTGTTGTTTAAAACATGTAGATTCCAGAATCGCTAATCAGCTTTGAGCCTGAATGCCAGCCTAAATATATTGCTGTAACAATCTGAATTACCCAAGGCACCTGTGAGTTTCATTATTCATCTCAAAGTCTGCTTGATCATGGCCCATGTCACGTCTAGCTTCGATGTGATGTAACTGGGCTTGCGCTGTGTGTTTGCAGCGAGAGAAGTTGCAAGATCAATCAAGAGTGTGTTGGGAATAAACGGAGCAAGAGAAAACAGATAATGTAGCGATTCTCATCAACTGTGAGAGGGCGAACGTGTTACCGAAGCCACTGAACAAGTAGAAAAATGGCACTCAACTTGGAGGAAAAACATTGGGTTCGGGGGAAGGTGAGGAAGAGAAAGATCGGTGTCAGCCCCATCAGTTTGGAGATGCATTATTGAAGACTACAGTCAGTCGTTTCTCTGTGGATGCTGTTTATCACGATGTATCTGCTGTAAGGTGCAGGATTAGTGTGAGCGGTGACTGGGAGTTTGGAAATAGATGGTGCAGTCGAGATGAAGGTGTGTGGGAGAGAGAGAGAGAGAGAGAGAGAGAGAGAGAGAGGGGAACGGAGCATGTGATTTATAATGGAGTGTACAGCAGGTTCTGTCTGAAATGATTCAGGATACATTCAATCCTTATTGATTGGAAAACAATAACAAAAAGTGAGTGACATGAAAGCAGAGACTAAATTGTGACATTGTTAAATTGTCAGGATGCAGTTGTGTGCCAGAAGGAAGACGTGTGGGGCGATGGTCACCTTGATTAAATTAAAATGTTTTTTAATTCACTTCTGAAGAAGAGAGAGTGAGAGAAAGCAAAATGTGCATCGGAGGCGGATGGTTTGGGTGTAGGTGTTGGAGGCGGGTGGGTAATAAACCAGAGCGGTTGTGTTAAGGGATTGCAAATTCAAAGTGCTCTGTGAAACGGAGAAGGAAAATGAGCCCCACATATTCGCGACTCTCTCTCACACTGACACACGCTCCGTTCTAGCTCTCATTCTCTCACAGTTTATCTCCATCTCTATCTCACACGAACATACATACACGTTCTCTCTCGCGCGCGCGCTCGCGGCTCTCTATAAACCCTGCACATTCTCTCTCCCTCTCAGTCTCCTGCTGCATCAAACGAACACATACACACTCAATGCTGTGAATTCGTTTCTTCGTTTCTTTTGTTTGGGTACTGGATTTTTATATCAATCGGCCACAACGACATTAGTTCTCCGTTTTTCAGTCTAGGGGTCGATTTCACTTCGAATTCAACCTGTCGTTTTTCTAAAGACGCGCACTGAAGATTCCAGCGGACCGTGTAACACTGCGCTTTCCATAAACAAATATGTAACGTTATTTTTTTAATTTTATTTTTAATTTTTTGCTATATTCGTTCCGGGTTCAGGAGAAGCGTGAGTATAAGACTACAGCACTAAAAACTCTTGAGGCAACGACAGATTGCTGTTGTTGTTTTTTTAGCGCTGGCATTCGTTATTCCGTGTAAATGCATTCCGTTGTTAAATCATTTTTAGACTGTTTGTAATTTTGAATTTCATTTTAATATCCGTTGACTTCGCAGGTCTATACGTTGGCTGCTTCAAACTTTTGTGAATCTTTGAAACTTCGTATATTTTAAAACACTCGCTAGCAAACGCGATAAGTCAGACTTTTCTGTCTTAATTGACTTTATCAACGCGCTTTTAAATGATTAAATTAGGAAACGAACCCCCACGCATCTGAATCGTCATCGATGTCGTGCTTATGTTTTCTGCCTGAACGCAACCAAGTTGAAAATGTAAAAGTGTGTTTTTGTGCGTCTAATATTATAGGCCTGTTACAGGTCTATAGAAGTTTAGGGTCATTGGCATTCACCTGAGATTTTGATTCATTTCAGCATTGAGTGGGAATGAAATTTATACTGTCTAAAACATTTGTATGAAAGTTAAATTATTGTCAGACACCTCCAGCTTTGCCTTTCATGTAAAAATATATCAATAACATGAACTGTTGGTACGCACTCTTGCCCAATATGGCCAAACTATCCTGGCATCATCACAGCAGAGGACGGCGCTTGGTATCAACTTCCTACTTTGTTTTGGCCACCCTTACTTTACTGTTCTCCTGGTCCTGCCCGGTTCTAGGCAAGAAGAAACTGTACATCGGAGCCCTGTTCCCTATGAGCGGCGGATGGCCGGGTGGCCAAGCATGTCTCCCTTCTGCCCAAATGGCCCTGGATTTGGTGAACAAGAGAACGGATATTCTTCCGGATTATGAGCTTGAATTAATCCACTATGACAGTATGGTAAGTGAGCGCTGCATATGAGCCTCTTTAATTACTTTCCATTATTTGAACTGTTTCATATCATGTGCTTGAGTGTGAACTGAACTAGTCATTCCATAAGCGTGTTTGCTTGCTATTGATGTTATTTATTCAAACACTGTGGAGTGTCATTACCAGTGGCTTGCTGAAGATTTGTGTTCACAGGAGATTTCTGAGCAAATTTACATTTTACTACAGCATATTGGGTCAGCTGTAGTATGCTAATAGGGGTTTGGTGGACGCTAATGAACATAACGTTCTTTAAATGGGAATTTGTACTCGATTTAGTAGGACTTCATTAAAGCTGCGCAGAGGCATGTTTTGACAGCATCATATTATTCATCGGTTACGCTGTCACCTGAGGTTTGCCTGCAAAAATATATTCACAGCAGCTCTTTATACCTTCCGCTTTCTCTGTCCGTATCTTTCCATTTGCTTGACTCTCTCCCTCTCTCTACTTCTCTCCTTCTCTCCCACCTGCTTTCCTCCTCCCCCGCACAGGACATGCCAATGCATACTTCTTCTCGCTCGCACACACACACACACATATGCAGAGTGCAAGCCAGAGTTTTCAACAGAAAAGACGTACAGATATATGCAGAGCGCAAATAGTTAATTCCCTGTGACTGCTCTGTGTTGCTAAGAGCTTTGCCGTGATTGGTCGGAACGGGTCTGCATTGGAACCCCGCTTCAAAGATACAGGAGAAGGAGGAAAGACTGGGGGTGGAGGTTGGCATGACAACAGTTACCAAGACCACTGCTGTTCAAACAAACACATAAGGCCACAGATTGCTCTGACAAAAGAAAAAAGCATGCCTCTTTACCATTATTGCATAAACAGAGACAGAAGGATAAATGGAAGAAATTAGCTGGCTGGTGTAAGACTACACGGAAAACCAGACATGTGAAATGCAATGTTCAAGGCAATCTGAACTCGGACATATTGAAAGCATCTTTTCTGATCCCCCGCGGTAGGTGGATGTACTCTGGACCCCTGTGGATCTGAATGAATATATGCACACACAAACACACACACACACGCAGAGAGCCGTTACTGATTAGGATTCAGCACCACGGACAGCTACATTTAGAGTGCAGGAAAGCGCTGTGTCATCAGGAGGTATAAGGCAAGCAGGAACATTTCATCTGAGTTGGATTTTAGGTATTCAGACCCAAATGTTCCCTCCTGAGCCACAGAAAGAGCAGTCTCATTAAACTTGTGCCCCAGCATGGTTCTGGGCCATTCTGATTGGGGCTGAGGATGCCGGTCTCCGCGGGGGGACAGGGATGGTACGAGGGCTTATTAGTATGGACTGGACCTGTGCCTGATTTCCCCAGAGCCCCGATGTGAGATCCCTTGGCCTTAACACTTGTGTCGTGGGGACATTAATGTGTTTTTGGGGTTTGTTCTTCCACTAATATGAATGACCATGGGGAACGGGGAGGCTGAAATCTCTTGTTCTAGGTGTTGTCAGTGCTCGGCTAGTATTTAAAAACAACTGATATTAAAAAAGAGGGTCAAATAGGGCTTGGCAATACTGACATTCAAGGTACCCATGACCCATGACCTTGAGCTACTGTTTGAGTGGCAGGAATGCTATGTTATGCAAATAGTATGAGTAGAATGATTATTTTATGTGCTTTTAATTAGGCAATTAAGTTTCCCAAGGAGTGCATCATTAGACTAGTTTTGCAGTCTTTTCTTGTCCTCCAACTCATGAGAATGTGAGTATTGAGACATGCTTTAATTGCGTCTAGTTGATAAGTTTGATTCATATTTATTGAATTTAGTCAAACTTAGTCCGAATTAGGGGTGTAACGGTCCTCAGTAAAAAATTGAACCATACCGTTCTCCACCGAAGGTTCAGCACGCACTTGCACCGCGATTCATCTTAAATCTGACGATGCATCTATAAATTGGTTTAATGAAAATAACAGCATGTAAAACAGACAGACAGTGTTTGGCTAATGTATGTTTCTGTTGATGGATACGCATTGAATGATCACATCTTGATGATCAAAAAAAAAAAAAAAAATGTGGATAAAACAACCACTATTTGTAAATTTTGTTCAATCAGAGTGCCGTATGCTCTAATATGACCAGTCATTTACGCCGTTATCACCCAGGTGTTGATAGCGCTTGAGCGCAGGTGAGACCTCAACAGCACATGTTGCTACCTGTTTAAACTCATTTAAGCCTTGGCAAATTAAACATTCAAGCACGCACGCTCTGAGAAGATTTGTGTGTGCACTCATCTGAAGTGCGCAAATGGAAAGCTGCGTCTCAGACAGCATGCAAATATGAGTCTTCAAATTCACACAAAAAAATTGTTAACATGCCTGTCTTGTCGAGTATCCTAGGTTATGTCTTAAATAATCAAAAACAGTCGAGAAAGACAACACATGTGAATCTGTGTCAGTATTTTGGATCTGTGCATTATGTCTTAAAGTGACAGCAGCCTAATATTCCTGCTGTCTGTATGTGTTTTTAATGTTAATCAAACAACAAAATACAAGGAAATCACTCATTGCTCTTGACTGAATAGCTTTTGTAACTTAATTTAGAATTAATAAAGATTCACCTTTAGTTATAGGGTGAAGATCAAATGCAATGTTATTTTACATTTGATTTGCTACTTTATTCAATTTCTGTACCTGAAAACTACTATTAGATACCAAAAAAAAACCCTTGCTCTTCTGTATTTATTTTTGCTGTTGCTTGTAGTTTGATTATTTGTTCTTATTTTCTTTATTTTTATTTGACAGTATTTCTTTTTTTTTCCCCTGAAACATATTACGTACCGAACAGTACCAAAACCGTGATAAAAAACAAACTAAGAAATTTGAACCATTACACCCCTAGTCCCGATATGCTCTTATACTAGTATTTGCTGCACTTCTATTCTGCACTTCAGTGTTTCCCAACCCTGTTCCTGGAGGCTCATCAACAGTGCACATTTTGGGATCTCTCTTATCTGACCCATCCATTTCATTAATTGGAGTCTCTACTAATGAGCTGATTAGTTGAATAAGGTGTGTTTGATTAGGAAGAGTCTGAAAATGTGTACTGTTGGTGCACCTCCAGGAACATGGTGAGGAAACTATTCTAAAGCACCACGGCAAATAAAAATATTTTCGCTGACTGGGAAAATGTCTTTCTATTGTGTTGTCTTCACCTACTGTATGCAAAGACAAATATACAGTCCAAAGAGTGTAGTCTAATTTAAGAACACTTCTTTTAATGAACCGGTCAAAAAGACCTATGAAGTCAGATAGAAGTTTTGTGTCAATCTAATGAACGGAATCTGCTGAAACCATCAGAGCAGTACACATCTGACTCACTCACTAATTGGATGTTTATATAATATTTAATTAATATTTATATTGTTCAAAAGTTTGGGGTCTGTAAAAGGTTGTAATGTTTTTGAAAGAAGCCTCTTATGCCCACCAAGGCTGCATTTATTCACACATTGTGAAATATTATTTTCAGTTTCATTTAATTTTAAAGTGTGATTTATTCCTGTGATGGAAAAGCTGAATTTTCAGCACCATTACTCCAATCGTCAGTGTCACACGATCCTTCAGAAATCATTCTGATATGCTGATTTACTGCTCAAGAAGCTTTACTTATTATTATCAATGCTGAAACAATTTCGCAGAAACCGTGATACTTTTTACAGGATACTTTGATGAACAAAAATACAAATTTTACATTTTTAAAAAAATATTTATTTGGAACACTTTAAATATCTTTACCGTCACTTAATGCACCCTTACTGAATAAAAGTATTAATTTATCTTATTAAAAATCTTACTGACCCCAAACTTTAGAAGATTTGTGTATAATAATTCGGTGATTATACAATTATGCTTATAATTTAAAGTTAAACATTCTTGAAAGAGTTTTATCATAACAAATGGTATTTTAAAAAAATGTTTGTATTTTTTGTTTGTTTTCTTAGTGGTTAGGACCTTATACATACCACTCAATACTAAGTTAAACAAAACTATATCATCATCATCAAATCAGATGATAGTTTTTTTCTTCAGAAAGAATTTTCCTCCTATCTCATGAATATCTACGTTCTGTGTTTTCAAAAATTCATAATGCAGTTCTTGCAGTTGTTTTGATTCAGTGGAACCCAGGTGCATTAAAAAAGTGAGGTTCACGCATGGCTTCCTTCAGGGTTAAAATGCCGGGGCAGGGGGGAGATTTAGAGCCCAAACTGTGTCTCCATTCTGTGGATACGATTTAGCTGATGACCCCCTGGGAGTCTGGAGAGAGTCTACAGCAGCATTCTCACCACAGACTCCAGAGGACATACTGTGTGCCTGAACATATTATGTGCAATCTGGCTCATTTTATTTACGTTATTAAAAGGAATGTGTAGGCATGTGTGTCAGCAGTTGATGTACTGGAACTCTCTCATATAACTATGGAATGTCACATTAATTTCATGCTTTTGACAGGAAGTCATTGTAATTCAGAAAAGAAAAGTAGTTTCTCTCTAAAACGATTCTTTTGTTGCAATTGAGATAATTGGAGTGATTTAGATGAATGTTTAGAAGAAATTAAAAGCATCAGGAGGGACCGAAATAGAGATGTGTCTCAGGATAAGGATGCCAGATGAGATGCCAATAAGTAAAGAACAGTCAGTCGACACAGGGTTCTGCCGATTGAACTTATGATTGCGCCAATCAAGCCTTGAATCATTTTAATCTCATGTTTGGTTTTATTCTTTTTCGTTTTTGCTCCTGTTTAAACTTCACTTTGTTCCCAGAACAACAGAAACCAAACAAAAGCCCAGCTTTAGAAATGCCAGCTGTGCTCAAGGCCATGGCTGAAATTCAGTTTACGATCAACACGTGATCAATGTGGCTTTAACCTACTATTATCATTTAAATGAGATATTGATCTTTCATTGACAGTAATTTTAAGACAAATGGGGGGGGGGGGGGGGGGGATGCTGTTTGCCAGCGTCGGGTTAAAGACTATTGAAAGTACATGTCCAGCAAACAAACATTGTTTCTTGGTGTAAATATGGGCAAATGCATGTGTCCTTGGATGACTCCAGCATTCCCCTCTAAGTATATATTACCTTTTCTGTCTCTGCTCCTTTTTATTCTGCTTTCCAATGCATATTTATCTCTACTTATGTGATTCAGTATGGGGGTTCTTATACTGTAGGATCGAATATATATATATACAGTGTGATATGTGTTTTTTTTTGTTTTGTTTTGTTGAGGTCTGCAGTTTTGAGCTTGAAATGACAGAATGCCTCATGAATAGCTGTGTTTCAAATTTGAATATAGATTATATATTTAGATGTTTTTTCTCTCTGCTTTCAGTGTGATCCTGGAGAGGCCACAAAGCTGCTGTATGACCTGCTGTATACAGAGCCCATAAAAATCGTCTTGATGCCCGGCTGCAGCTCTGTGTCCACACTGGTTGCCGAGGCCGCTCGCATGTGGAACCTTATAGTGGTGGGTTCACTTTTAATGTTTAGAGAAAAGCTGGCATTGATAGAGTGTTGAGGAAAAACCTAAAAGTTAGGTTAGAGAAGGCTGTGAATTCACTGATTTCAGTGGTTTGTCGAAAGGATGTAGAGGAAAAACAAGAGTAATGAAAGTAACACTCCATTTTGCAATCAATAATTTGATAAAAATAAAACATGCCACTTTTGACCGCGCTGAGAAACACCATTTTCAGAGATGTTTATTTAGAAACATTAAGTACTTTATTTTATTTGAACTGTTGGAAATTATATGAAAGCATGCATAAAAATGTGTCTAATATATCTGACAATATACACGCTATCATTCAAAAGTTTGGGCTAAGTAGGATTTTTATGAAAGAAATTAATACTTTTACTCAGCAAAGATGCATTAATTGATCAAAAGTGTCAGTAAAGACATTTATAATGTTACAAAAGATTTCTATTTCAAATCAATGCTAGTTTTTTTAAAAATTATATTTATTAAAGAATACTGAAAATAGTGTTTCACAATTTCCACAAAAATATTAAGCAGGACAACTGTTTTCAGCATTGATAAGATTCGGACAAGTTGTTGAGCAGCAAATCAGCATTTTAGAATGATTTCTGAAGGATCATGTGACACTGATGACTGGAGTAATAATGCTGAAAATTCAGCTTTGCTATCACAGGAATAAATTGCATTTAAAATATATTCAGGGTTGGGGAGTAACGAAATACATGTAACTTGGTTACGTGTATTTAAAATACAAAATTTGAATAACTGTATTTCATTACAGTTGCATTTTAAATGGGTGCTAATCAGATTACAGTTACATCCAAAAAGTATTTTAGATTACCAAAGTGATTACTTTGAATTTTAATGTCATTTAAACATTAATGTAAACTGTGATGGCCAATTAATGTAAACAGCAACTAGTCATTCTCTGACTCTGACAGTCTGAAAAACGGTTTCAATTCTGTTCAGAAGTTTCATATGAATAAGCCATTTCACATCACAGATGTTTACATATATTCCACAAGAAAAAATGACTGGATTTATGAAAATTGCCCAATTTCAAAAATGTACATACCCTTGAATCTTTACTACCCTGTCATCACTGGATGATCCATGACTGTTTTCATGTTCTGTGATAGTTGTTTGTGAGTCACTTTATAATTGTAAAGAAGGTAATTGTGACTTTATTGACTTTTTTCCTCACAATTGCGAGTTTGCATCTCACAATTCTGACTTTTTCTCAGAATTGGGAGATTTAAACTCATAATTGCAAGTTATAAAATCAGAATTGCGGGATAACTTGCAATATTGAATTCTTCTTGCAATTGCGAATTAATATCAATTTCTTTGCTTGCAATTCTGACTATTCTCAATATTGTGAGTTTTTTGTGTTACATACTTATTAGTATTCTAAAGTGTTTAGATTAAGTTACTAAACTTGGGTAATCTAATGAAATACGTTACAAATGACTTTTTAAAGCATGTCATTTTTAAACTGTAGTGAAATAAAGTAAGCTACCCAGCCCTGCATATACTACAATAAATTATATTAATTCTAATACTTATTTTAAATTGCAATAAACTTTCACAATATTACAGTTTTACTGTATTTTTGATCAAATGAATTCAGCCTTGGTGAACATAAGAGTATATGTGTAGTTTTTAAAAATTAAAACTCAGGTTGTCAATTGATTAAGTATCTCAATCAAATTAATTATATGATGTGCAGATTAATTTGTTGAAGTAATTGCATAGACTATATCAGTATTTGCTTAGAAGACATTCAAAGAAATTAAATTATTGTGGAAGATGAAAGAAGTTAATGTATGGTTTGTTTTATTTCATATTACTGAACATAAGCAAAGCACTGACTCACAGTCCACAGCACTTCAATTAGTTAAGTTTGTAAGTCTCTCTGAGGTAAAGAGGCCGACCGGACAGGATGTGTACAAACTGTATGTACTCATCAGGGGGCAGGATTAATTGCGTTAAAGGAGGTGAACATATCTTTAGTCCCCTGCGTTTGGTATTGATGGCTTCAATATGACTCATCACAAACCAAACTCTCCAGCAGGTCTGATCATAATTCCACAGTTAAGATGAGCTACCTAAATGCGTTCCCATTTCAGAACATGCTGTACTTTGTTTAAATACCCGAAATCAGTGAAATGGCTTCCAGAAATTTTGGATCAGATATTTATGCCATTTTATTTAGCTTTTGGCTCGTTTTTGAAGTGCACTCCCACTGCCTCATCTTCTTTTTTTTTTCCTTTTTTAAATCAGTCTCTTTATTTTTCATGCTCTGCTCTATTTTTATATCTGTTGAGAGCTTTTTCTCTTCACATATGAGTTTTGACCTATATATCCCCCCGCTGGCCTTGAAACCCTCCCTTTTTCCACCCCCTCAGCAAACCTGTCACTCAACGACATCTCGCTGCATCTGGGAATGACATTGAGTTATTGGCAAAATAGCTAAAAAACCCTCTGCTGTCATCTGATTTGACTGATGTCAGTGCTGCACTTAAAACATAAACCTTCTTTTCGTTTTATTTTACACCTCTGTTTTGCATTTTAATTTTTTTTTTTTTTATCATAGCTTTAAATGCCTGTCTCACATACTGCAGTCCCTAATGTTAAATAAAGCTGTTCCGAGTGAACTGTGATCAACCTAGCAGGAGATAATTTAGCCCCTTGGGCACTGGTTTTCCTGCGGCTGATTTTATCACACATTTTTCTTGACTCACTTGTGTCTAATTTTCCTTCAAAAGTCTGATAGTCCGTACAATGTGTGAATGTCTTTCTAATGCGCATTTCTCATTTGCTTGCAGTTGTCCTATGGATCCAGTTCACCAGCTCTCTCCAACCGTCAGCGTTTCCCCACCTTCTTCCGCACGCACCCCTCAGCCACATTGCACAACCCTACCCGCGTGCAGCTCTTCCAGAAGTGGAAGTGGACCAAGATCGCCACCATCCAGCAGACTACCGAGGTTTTCACCTCTGTGAGTGAGATGTTTACTAGTAAAGATGTTTAAAAGCAATCATTTTTCAATGTTAAGCTTGCAGACCCTTGCACAACAGAGGTCAGACAGAAAAGATTTGTTATACTTTGATCAGTTTTTAGGAGGAGGTGTCTTAATCAGCTGCAACAAGTGATGATCGGTGGTTGTTTTTTGTATGTTTTCCTAAGTAGCCCTGCCCATTGTGAAATTCTATTGATCCAAAGTCATGCTCCGCATAGTTTTACATCAAAGTGATTTCCAGTTGAACCAGAATATTCAGTGAGGACAAACAATGTAGGGCAGGAGTTGATTTCATCCATTGGGAATTCATGTCAGGTGGGCATTTCATACCGGAGTTTGCGTGCAGTCAATAGCGTGGCACTCTTTGCCCGAAACATAAGCAAACGCTGCTTATGTTCCATTAGCAAATGTTATGTTTGACATCAGCAAACAAAAAAGGAAAGTTATTTCAGAGCTGGATTAGGTTATATACATTTTGATGTAACATTATGAATGATATGGTTTTAAGGGACCCTGTATGGTAATGGTTAAAATGTTGAGATGGAGAGAAAAATTATAATTCAGTGCATTTGCATTCATATTTGTGCTCACTCGCAAAACTATGTGTTCCCCCAAGAGAATGTGCTTTAATTAATTGAGTTTGGTCAAAAACATACCGAAATTTAGTTCTTCCTCTCACCTCATATTATATCCATCACAAACGTTTTGTCAGCAAACACTAAGTTTTTCAGGGGAATGCAATTTTTGTGAGCAAATGCAAAAGTTTTGTAAGGAAACGCAAAGTTTCTCAGGGGAACGCCACTGTTCAGCAAGAAAATGCAAAAGCATTGAAATATAATTTTTCCTCACACATCATTTTTCTTTTACCATCATTATATCCCTTATGTAACAATTCACCTTGTTTCTTGTTACAAAATCCATTTGCTTTGATCTTGAAATATAACTAAATATGCCATCTCATTTACATGACCTCATCTGAAATAAAATGCTTTCATTGCATGAAAACTTAAATGCATTATTCTTTATTATCTTTAAATGATATTTTCTACATATTTGTTTAGCTGGTGACTTTTTGTGCAGAAAACATTTGTTTAAAGTCATCTATATTGCTTCTCTTCACTATTATCATACAGTATGTGGCCTTGATCTTTTGCCTTATCTTTTCTGTTTAAGATGCTTTAAGAGACGTATTTAAAGAATCCTATACTTGCATATTAAAAAATACTAAATGAAATGTTAATGAAATGAATCATTACCGAATCGTTTTGTTATTGATTCAAATCAATTGCGTATTTAAACAAATTGAATCGTTCTGAAAGAACCAAAAATGCTTTTTGACTCTAATTGAAACTCACTTTACATTGAAACCTTATTTTGGAGCAATTTGATTGGATAAATCATGCACAATAAAATACAAGGAACATTCTTTTTGCAAGAAAGTAAAAAGGGTCTATTTTGTAGAAAGTAAAAAGGTCTATTTTGATTCATGTAGACATCTTGGCTAGATTGTATCACATTATACATAGCGACAGACACATTCCCCTTGTCCCTGGCACTTGTTAATCTATATGCAGCGAATGTCTGATGCCTGGTATTGTGCAACTCAGACAGGCTGTGTCTACATAACTGAGGGTTTCTGAAGCACATCGTTTACTTCAGGGTATAGCATGTATTTTTGTATGTTGTGTAGCTAAAATATACTTTTGTGCTGTAGAAGACAACATCTGGGATTGTGGGCCGTAGCTCATGTAGGCTTGGCTCTGTTCCTTTGTTTCCTCCTGCACTCTGTAGCCTGAGGTTATACAGACTGTATTAAAATTTACACCCTTGTTTTATTGGTACACGCAGGACAGTAAACAGTAAACAAGTCCCAACAAAAGAAATTAAATCTGCCAGTCTCTTTCTAATTTTCTTTCTTCCCTCTTTTTCTTTCTCCATGCCTGTCTTATCTCTGCCTTTCTGCCGCAATAATATTCTTTCCCGTCTCTTGCTTTTTCTACCCGACATCATGCGAATGTTTTTCTTGTCTCCATGCTCTTTACTTCCCCTCCCTCTCTTTCTCAATTCTTCTTTAATCTCATTCTCTCTCTCTCTCTCTCTCTCTCTCTCTCTCTCTCTCTCTCTCTCTCTCTTCTTAGACTCTGGATGATCTAGAGCAGAGGGTGAAGGAGGCAGGCATTGAGATCAGTGTTAGGCAAAGTTTCCTCACGGATCCTGCTGTGGCCGTCAAGAACCTCAAGGTGCTTTCACTTTCACTCATTTTATTTATGACCTCACTGCCATGGTGTTCCAAGGTGTTCTCGTCAGTGCCACGTTAGAGCAATCGGATCACCACCCTTCTCAAAAACATTCCCATGATTCTCAGACAGATGCGAAACACACATACAGTCAAAGTCTTATTAGGGTGAATCTCACGAAAACACAGCCAGGACACATTTCACCCCCAAATCAGATGAAAAAACAAGAAACTATATTGAAGCATACCTGTAATTTAGGTCCTGGTTTTTAAGTCTGTTTTTAAGATTATGACATGATTTTCATGACAGGTGTATATCCCCTCATTACCGCATTGCTTCTGGAGATTTAATTTTAGCTGGGTTTTTTTTAGCAGTTTATTTCCAATGTTTTCTAGTATTACATGATATTGTCAATTACATTCAGTTTAGTTTGTCTTAGTTTCATTTTCATCGACATTTAGTTTGTTTATCATTAGTTTCCTTTGTTCCTAGTTTCCTGCCAGTCATTAGTTTCCATGGTCTCAATCATCACAGCTGTTCATAATAAGTTCATCATCACTGTGTATATAAATTTCTCTTGGTTTTCAGTTCATTGTTGGGTATTGTTGTGTGCTGCACGCTGTGTTGTTTCCTTTATCCTTTGAATCTTCCTGTTCGTTTTGTTTTAACAAAGGCTGTTGTTATTGGAACCTTTTTCACCATCTCTGGACTCAATATTGTCATATAATGTTTTTATCTTTTTTAATTTTAATCGTTAAACAATTTGTTTTACATTTTACATTTATTTTGTTATTGTTTTATATTATGGTAATGAGGGTTTAAGGGAAAACATGTTATATAATATGTTATATAAATAATATCACAAAAAAAGGTAATTGCCCAAAAATAGACTTTTTTTTTTCTTTTGGTTTCCCGCATAAACACTTCCAGATATAAAGCAAGGAACATGCACCTTTGTTGTGATTGGTTAGCTCTGGGTCTGTCACGCCAGAGGACATCATTTAAGTCCGGGAGAAAAATACAACAGTATCTGATCTTATTCTTGAGGAGAATCATTTTAATTGGAACATGGGTCAGATGATCTGTTCCCTCCAGCCCTACCGCCTCCCCATCCTGCTCTCTCCACTGATGGCCGGGCCCCTGGCTGCCTGTTTTGCAAAGGCCTGCCATGTGTGCCGTCCTAGTTTTGGTGCACAAGATTAATGGAGTACCACCAGAGGAACCATGGTAACCTGGAATATAGCACACCGCTGAGAGGGGAAGTACTGCTTGTCCAAACCAAAATTACTGCAGTGTTATGCTTAGTAGCGCTCTCAAATACTAAAGGGACCTCCCTCTTATGCTAATTCACTGACTTTTGCAAATTGTTGCATTCATTTCTTTGTTCTAATGATCAGTTCTCACTCTGCTCCTACAGCGACAAGATGCGCGCATCATTGTGGGACTGTTTTACGAAACGGAAGCCAGGAAAGTGTTTTGTGAGGTCGGTAATCAGCCATCCAGCTGATTGTGATTAATCTATGTCAATGTCAAAGGGGAAACATGGAGTTTCTCTTCATTTTTCATTCTTGGCTCAAGTAGTTCCCTAACTTGACATGTTTCACACAACCTAACTGCAGGTCTATAAGGAGAAGCTGTATGGGAAAAAGTATGTGTGGTTTCTGATTGGCTGGTACGCTGACAACTGGTTCAAGATCAAAGATCCATCCATCAACTGCACGGTTGAGCAGATGACAGAAGCTGTAGAGGGGCATGTGACCACTGAGATAGTCATGCTCAATCCAGAGACGGTGCGAGGGGCCTCTAACCTGGTGAGTGGGCTATAAGATATAAGAATTGCTCAGTTTGTGTCCTGTGGCTTGGCCCAGACCATGGCACATTTGTGCTGTGGACTTGAATGGTATTTCAAATCATGACGCTATTACTTTTTGAAGCAATCAGACATACAATTTTTTGCTTGTCGGATGGTAAACACTCCACAGGAAGTCACGCAGTCTATGCTAACCTAGAAAAATGTGAGTTTGAAAGCTGAAAATAATACATATTTTGAATCTATGAAGAGTCTACTTTTATTTGTGTCACTCACAAGAACAACAAAACATTGTGCTTTTGTGAAATAATGAAAGCAAACAGGATGGACTTTCTGCCGTCACTCTTTATGAACTTCAGCACGCCAAAAAAAAGAGCCGAAACTCCATGAAACTTGCCTAACGCAGACATGAGAAATACATCTATAGAAAGCAACATGTCTACTTTTAAAAGAACCTATTCAAATTGAAAACAAATGCTCTTAGGTTATGTAATCCGTATGAAACTTCATTCCGGTGCACCGTAGCAAACTTTATGCATGCTCTTGAATGCTGATTAGGCTATGTAAGCATTAAAGGATCTTTATTATGATTTATATGGTTTATTCATAAAAGTGTGATTAGTCGACTGATCACTTAAAATGTTTCTAATCACCAGAAAATGGATGGCTAGTAGTCGGGGGCAGCCCTAGAAAAAATCCATAGGCTTACATTGAAGGAAAAACATATCTGCAAATGCATTGCAACATACTAACAACCACAAAACACTTTAGCAACTTGAATTTTCTTTATAAAATGTAAAGTCTTTATTAGTTAATATCGTGTAGAATAAGTGTCAATTTCAACAATACACGTTCTGTACATCTTGCTTGGCATCAATTAATTATATTCTGACTGTATCTGTTGGCTATTAGTCATCCTGCATTCTACATATCGTCATCGACCATTGAAAACCCATAAAAATCAACTCACAGTGCCCCGTGTGTTCCCATATGCTGCAATGTTTACAATGACATCATCCTCAGATTAGTGTGGCGTTGACGAACTTTCTGTTTAGATAACCTAGTTAGATAACATTTTCTCACTGGGAATAACTCATAACCTACCGTTATATCTTTAGCTATTCTCAGATCTGAAAATCCGAACAGTCCCGTTGGGGTCAGAGCAGTCAGGTCCAACTGTCGTACCCCTGGGAGCACTGGATGGACAGGTGTGAGCTCCAGGGGGGTGCTGTCTGGAGCCCACCCAACTCCGGTGCTCTGTGCTGGGAATTGGCTCGCATGCATATGTCCCTGCTGTTTTCCTGGATCCGGCGCAATCTGGGCACGTATCCAGACACCTATGCTTCACATCTGACGTGAAAAGATGTCATGTTGGACAGGACAATTTGTGATAAGATGGCCATGCTAAATTGGCTCAACATCACCATAATTTGTTCCCCTCATCCTCACTTTACCGTCCCTCACTTTGAAGCTCTAATTTTCAAGAGAGCTGAAATGCTTCTTGACGCCGTAGTTTCTATCCACACACACGCTGTTCTCCACTGTCCATTTGCATCAAGCAATCACCAGATGCCCATCTGCAGCTTGGCTCATTTCCTAAAATGCACCTGTTTGAAGCAAGGAAGGTGCCTCAGCTGTTTCTATAAGGTATGAAAAATGTCAAGGAAATCAGTTTTCGTATGCTGCCACGATAAGAGTGCGCCAACTCTATTTCGTTTCCCAGTACCTCCTTAATGACATGGAACATCTTCAGAGTATGTGTGAAAGCGGGAGTTTATTTTTGGCGCTTCAGGTCCTGGTGTGTGTGAATGAAGATTTCACACCCAGGAGAAAAGTACCTCCATCTATATGATGCACTCCCATGGTGATGAACAGGACTGTAAGTTACCTTGACCTCTCTCGCGCGTTCGCACTGCCGGAAGCCTGGCACTTTTTTCAATTCAGTGCTTTTAGAGTGACAATGAAGTCATGCTTAAAATCCATCAAGCCTTCGTTAGTGCATTACGTTTTTGCCACGTGCATACACATCCTCATGCATGCCAGATGATACCGCATGTCCTTTCTTTTGATCCAGACCTCACAGGAGTTCCTAGCACAGCTGATGTCCAAGCTGGGTGGGAAGAATCCAGAGGAAACTGGAGGATTTCAGGAAGCTCCTCTGGCGTATGATGCAGTTTGGGCCCTGGCCCTGGCGCTCAACAAGACAGTGGGGCCCTTGAAGGCAAAAGGCCGCAGATTGGAAGACTTTAATTACAATAACAAGGACATCACAGCGGAGATCTACCGAGCCCTCAACACTAGCTCCTTCGAGGGGGTTTCGGTGAGTGACAGCCTTGGCTAAATAATAATTGGATATGAAGGTATTAAGGTCACCATTATACCAAAGGTTCAGTAGTCAGTGCCATTTAAATTTAATGATACGCAGTTGTCATAGGCAATTGTGATACCACAGCAAAAACGTATATATACTAGTAACCAGTGTGTTACTAATAATAAACAGTATTGGGGGGTAATGCATAACAAGTAACACAAGTTATGTAATCAGATTACTTTTTTCAAGTAACTAGTAAAGTAACACATTACTTTTAAATGTACAACAAAATATCTGAGTTACTTTGTTTTCCCATTTATTGACTGACACCTCTCCTGTCCGCATGTTGAGAAAAATCGGCGATCAGAAGAGTTCTGTGCAAACATGTTGCTTATTTCTTGTCTAGTTCTTGACTAAATGTCAGCATACATGTACTCATTTACTTCTCCTACGTCCTATTCTTCTGTGTTCCAGAATGGCAGCACAGCTGAAAGGCTTGTTTGTTTGAGCTGCGCCCTCTAATGTACAAGCGTGAATTTGTATTTCCTTCAGCCTGAAGCTTATTCATTTAGCTTTTGGTGTAAAAGGGCCTTTACATTTGCCAAAAAATAGAACTTTTTTGTTGTTATAAAAACAAGGTTCAGTAAAAAAAAAAAAAAAAAAAAAAAAAAAGGTTTTACATGGTTCAACTAAAGGTTAAATGAAAACTGAAAATATAAAAACTAAATAGCATAGCAATAGTAAATACTAAAATCACACGGATGCTAACAAACTTAATATAAGACAGAAATATACACAGAGCTATAAAAATGTTCTCATTCTCTTTCAGGGTCATGTGGTGTTTGATGCCCAGGGCTCCAGAATGGCATGGACCCTCATTGAGCAACTGCAAGGTGAGCAAACTAAAAGTAATTTTATGATTTATTTTCCACTGAAAACTGTAAGGTACAGTTATAATAAAGGGTAATTTTAGAGTGAGTGTGGACAGCAGATGTAGTCCGTATGCATGGTTGCTTTTGCTCAATTTTAAAATGATGAACGACTCTGCGATCAGTGTTCTCGCTCCATTTGGAGAGTAGCACAGGTGTCAGGTAAAACACTGTTTTTCCTGGGTTCAAACACTCAAGAGCTGTAATCATTTCGCAAAAGCCAGAGAACTGACGCATAAATTGTTGTTTTTTTTGTTGTTTTTAGCTCAGTATCTTTCTTTTCTTCAGCTTTCAAAAAATATTGAAGAGAAAAAAGGACATGTGCATGAAAAATTAATACAATTCACTGAATATTTCAGTAATCATGGTGGTTCAGAAGAATAGCTAAATTAGATTTTGTTTTTTAAACCATTAGTTTTTGCCAGTTCATACAGTTAAGATCAATCATTTTGGAACTTAGCTTTGAAAAGAAAAAAAAAACATTTACATATTTGGATATTTATTCTTAATGGTGCACTTTTTTTTTAAATTTTCACTGTTGACTTTCTGATACAACATTGGTCTTGGACAACAGCGTCACTCAAATGTGAAAGGTTTCAGTTTCAGATGCCATTATGGGTTTAATTTCACCCACGATTTGGCCTTTCAAAGAGTTCAATGATGCTGTGAACTTTGATATAGTAGTACTCAGCTGTTAATGTGATTTTAACATGGCGCCACTCTTTAAACCTGTTCTAGGTCACTTTTATGACCAGAGAATTCTTCATATCATTTATTATTTTGTCAATAGAGCCATGGATTTCCTTAGCTGCAAAACTTTTGAAAGAGGATAAATGTACACTTAGTTCACCCTGAGCAAAAGTTAGAATTCAAGAAGAAGCGAGATGAAGCCGTCTTTGTAGAAAATACCTGCTTCGGTGTACTTATGGCAGAAGTCACCACTTATTGTAGGTGTTTTAGGTGTATCTCTGTCTTACATTAACTATGGTTGCTTTATATTCCATGCAGAGCCTTTGTGTGCTTTTTGCTTGTACATTCTGTTTCAAGTCTCCTCACCATTTAATATGAGGTCTTGGATTTGACTTTTCCAATCGATAGCACAACATTTCTTCTTTTTTGAGACTATTTTTGTGGTTTTGCTTCAGGGTTTTGAGTCATTTTATTGCAAAGTCTGCTTTGTACATGTCTGCATTTCGGCTTTAGCTTTTTGACAGATGGTCTCACATGATCTAGTCCTCTGGTACAATGTGGGATTCATGGTTTACACTATGATGCCAAGCTGACAGGCCCTGAGGCAGAAAGTAACCCAAAACCAAAAAAGCTTCCACCAGCACACTTTACAGTTGCTGTGAGGGTCTTTTTTTTATCAAAGCAGTCAAAGCAATTTTTGGTTTTCTCATGTCTGGCCAAACAGCTCTACCTTTGTCTCATCTGTCTAGAACATATTGTTCCATTAGGGTCTGATTCATAACTGTTTGTAGGCATGTATTAAAAATTAAACACTAAAATTGCTAATTTGCATAAGTAATCAGAATGTTTTTTATGATACTGAAATTGAGTTTCTGAGGAAACTGCTTTCAGACAGGCTTTGAAGGCACCATAACAGCATATCTAAGGATCTAGAGCTGTTGTTATTGTTAAGGTATTTTTTTCTTCAATGAGCTCATTGTTCCTGTATTAAATTAATACATTGTTTAAATCAATTCACAGTTAGCTAACTGCGTGATTTGTTTATGTACATTTCTGAAATTACATAACTTGGACAAAGTCACCTCTGATAACAGATTACTCTAAATTGTTCTGTTGACGTGCATTTTCTGTAAAGCTGCTTTGAAATGATATGTATTGTGAAAAGCACTATTCAAATAAGGCCCAATTTACACTAGTGTGTTTTTAAAATGCATAACTTTTGCTACGGTTACATCTGCCATTTATACTATTACGGCGTTTTAGACCTTTGAAAACAGACACTTTCGAAAACGCTGCAGAGTCTGTTTTAGTTTGAAAACGCCAGGGTTGCGTTTCAATGTAAACAGACAAAAACGTGTGCTCTGCGTATCCTTGATAACTGTGTAAACAATATCATGGAGACTGAACCGCAATCTTTGCTGTCTTTGTTGTCATTTTTTGTCATTAACAGCCATTGTGCAGTTAAACACTCCAATAACACAGTGTGCATTTACAGTCATGTGACATGCGTTTTCGGTCGTGTAGTGTAGAGGGAGATTGTTTCTGAAACGCTGTGGAAACACCAATATAGACAAGAATCGTTTTCATTTTAAAACAAAAACACACTAGTGTAAACTGAGCCTAAATGTGAACTGAATTGAAGGTTTACATATAACATGTTAGTAAAACATGAAAGTGTTGGAAATTTTATTGGTGCAGAGATGTTTGATATGTTTGCAACAGTAAATTATCTCTTAATTTGAAGTAACACAAATAAATTGTTTTTGTTACATAGGGACTGAACAGACATTAAAGTTTATTTTAAAGAGTACTGGAAATCAAAATGTTTAAATAAAGCTCTTGGATTGTACTATGTCACACACTCTTGAGTGGGCCCTGGCCCCCGGCTGAGAACTTCTGATCTACAACAAATGAGTTTTAAACATAACCAAGAAAATATTTAATCTCTAAAATGCTTGTTTCTAAGTAGAAATTTAGACATATGGTGATAAAATTGGCATTTGTAAGTAATTTTACTCCTTAAGATGACATTTTTATTCTTTCCACCTACTGTGGGTTATTAAAGAAGAAATACATTGATTCTGCTTTCAAAAGCCAACCAGATGAAGCGTCTTAGTAAACGGGATGTTACGCAAAAATTGGATTCGGATGTGACTGGCTGGCTATACCTTCATGTAGGCAGCATTTTTCAGCCTGCAATTTACCACAATCCTCTGTGTGCAGGGCTGATGGTACAGTTTAAAGAATTCAATTCATTTATAAATGGCCACATTTGATTTTCTACTGAGTCATAAGCACTGTAGTCATTAAATGGCATTATGGTGCCTGTATGAAACCTCAAACCAATTTCCTTAGGAGGTGCCCTCATGCGTGAAACGCTGCCTGTGACTGGCTGGTCACAAACATAGCTGACTATGGATATTGACTATATAAAATCCCAGAATTCACAATGCATGACAGAGCACAGTTTGCACCGGGTTCAAATATCTCTCCATGAACCTCTGATATAGGGTTGTGTCAGTGTATAAATGTGGATGCCAGTGTAAAGAATTGATGGTATTAAAGGTTCACAGGTGCACAGTGACCTCCATTATTGCTAAATAAAAAGTGCTTTGAAGCTACTACAACTCTTCATGAATATGGCGGTTTGGCCAGATTGGTTCAGGCAGATTAACAAGAATCCAAGGCCTCACTCACAGATATTTAAAGCTTGTTTTGAAGAGATCAGTGTTGTGCGATTGGAAGTCTAATAAGGCAAGCACTGTAATAATGACTGGTCAATTTCAATACTGTCTTTTGGAAAGAAACGTTTATACAAGCAGCATCTGGAATACCAATGGAAGCCATATAGCCATATTTCCAGGCTTAAGTATTCCATTTGAACTTCACACACAATTCCCAATGTAGTGACAGGGGCATCTCTCCTTTCATTTGCTTGTTAACCTCTTGGAATGACAAGTATATTGTGACTTCAACCTCAGCTTTCGCACGCAGATTGGATCCTTTTCTGTCTCCTGTCATTTGTTGTTGGTCTTTGTATTGGCGTCATTTCAGAAGCTGTCTTTTTGATCAGTGCGCCTGTGTTCCCCTGTTCAATCTGTCACATCTCTTTGTGCCTCTGCCGGTGCCCAGATCCTACGTCAATCTCTCTTTGTTTGACACAATAAAAAATAGAACTACACTTTAGCGTTTTCTGAAGAAAATTTTGAGTGGTTGCCCCTCTAGAACTCGTTGCCACTCTACTACAGTGTTCTACTACAGCTGCTTCTTCCTGGACCAAATAAAAAAAAATGTGACTGAAGCTTGCCCATGCAAAACCTACCTCCACAAATTGATGTAGGGAGTTGCCAGGGCGTTGTTGTGCTGTTGCTAAATTGTTGTTAGTAGTTTTTTTTTTAGGGCTTTGCTAGGTTGTTGTTTACTGGTCCAAGTGAAAAGAGTGAGTGATGCTTAACCCATGAAGAAGTTACCTCCACAGTGTTAGGTTACTGTAGGAAGTTGCTTGGGTGTTGTTGTGCTGTTGCTAAGGTGTTGCTAGGGTCTTTCTATGTCTTCAGTGATAATGTAGGTAGTTACCAGGGTGTTGTTGTGCTGTTTATAGGTGGTTACTAGGACATTGTTAGGTACTTATTTATCAAGAGTCAACCAAAATGTGAATGATGCTTGCCCACGCAGAAATAGGTGTTGCTAGGCAGTTGCTAAGACTGCGACAATGCGAAAGATTCCTTCACAATGCTATGCTAATGTGGTTGTTTGCCAGGTTGTTGTTTCTGTGTTGTTGTTATAGTGTACTAAATGTTTAAATTATGCAATGATAATGGTGAAGTTTGCCTTTTCAAGCACCACTAAATGTGATTTTATTGGAGCTTGTTGCCTTTATCAGGAGTTTAGCATCAGTCTTATTAGTGTTGAGGAGGTTGAGTCCTTAACTGAATGAAATTGGTTTCAGAATGAAACTGCAGGAAGATCTGCAGGCAGAGACAAAAGCAAGCTAAGAGGATACTATCTAAACTGTAGAAATGAGTCTTTTCGGCATTCCTTCTCATGCCTGCATCGTACAGCGCTTTCGGAGCCTTTCTTTCTTCCTCTGTCTCCTTTCCCTCTTTTTCAAGTCTCCCAAGGGGAAGCCCAAGCTGCTTGGAGTAATTACGCTTAATGATCACCTGATAATTATAATAGTTCTCACTTAAGCTAATTTCTTGTTGTGTTTGAGGGTGGAGGCCCTCAGAGCCCTGCACAGATCTCCTTTGCCCGCCAATGTGCGTTTGAGAAAGAGAGGGAGGACGTGTATGAAAGAAAAAGGAGAAATGGAGCAAGAGGGAGAGAATGTAATAGAAGATAAATTCCTCTGTCTTAACGTTCTCATTCAAGCACTGCTGATACGGTGGTATGCAATTACAGCGCTTTCTATAAAGCTGATTTTAGGGTAGAGCGACCCTGTTGTGCATTCTCATTTAAAGCTCAGCTGATACGCCTGGTGGAAAATAAGGATTGATGATAGATCTGTTTTCAGTCTGTTTGTCTCATCCAAGTGTTGTTTGGTCTCTAAAGGCTGCCCAAAATCTGATCCAGCCTCACAGTATTGATTTACAGCAATGTGTGGTGACATTTCTCTTTCCTTTGTTCTTCCTTCTCAGACTTTCATTTGATCTATTTTCCCCTCCTTCTCTTCACCTCTTAAAGGAAATGTGAAATCAAATTTTTCCCTGTTTACTTTTGTATTACATATTCCTTGTCTTTTTGTGAATGTTTCAAAATACATTAACTTTTCCAAATCGGAATGGTTTCCTTTTTTTGTTTTATTTCACCAGTGTAGACTAGCTAATGTTAATCAACAGCCAAATAACTATTTTAGGCTATTGTTGTTGTCAACCTAGCTTTTATAAAATCTTGCCAATAGTTAACGCAGCAATTTAATACTTGGTCATTTTATTGTAATAAAGGTTACAGCAATAATAGTAAATAACAATCGATTAAAGAAGCGTATATGTGTATATGTTTAAGAGTTGCATGTGATGCATATGTTGAAACATACAGAATGTTGGCCTCCTCGGAACAAATTCCTTTTTAGATCCTCATCCTTTTTTTTAAAAAAACAACAGATTTTAATATTGCAATGTTCCATTAACAGTTTCTGAACATCTGAATTTTTTTCATGACTGTAAATGATGACGAGCCCTACAACGTTGTGGCCAAGGAAATAAAATTTTAGCTCAGCTGTGAATTCACACTTTGAATTTGAAGTAATTAAAGAGAAACAATAAAGACAATAAATAGACAGCTTTGTTTTGAGTTGTACTATAGGGTCTTCATGCAACAACAAAAAAAATCAGCATGACTAGTGTAGTCTGATTCACAAACAAGTGATTCATGACTTTGAAGAGTTGGTTCTTTGTCAATAGTGAAAAATACTCACGAATCAAACAAATGACTTATTGTTGTGAATTGGACTCCACTGGTCAAAGAAGTTCTAAAAATCTGACTCAAACACCAATCCACAAGTTTGACTCAAAATGAAGAGAACAGTGTTGCCGTATTTACACCGACAGCATGGCCATGATGAATGTTTCATTTTCTTCTACTCACCCTCATGTCATTCCGAACCCATTAGACTTTTGTTAATCTTCGGAACACAAATTAAGATATTTTTAATATTCTCTAATCATTGTTAACATTGACACTATATACATTTTCGTCGCTAGAGGTCTTAATTAAAACAAAGGCATTGCTTGATGACGAGGGCGACACACGCCTAGAGAGCGGCGGAAATTTTATTATGCCACAGCCGCTGCTTCCGCTTCTTTCGGTCAAGCATATGTGGAGTGAAGCAGTGCTGTTTTATCATATTTGATACATTTTTGTATTGAAAGTTGTTATATGGCTACTCTGCGTTCGCTCTGTGGCTACTTCGAGGCACTTAATGCACACTGCAGTAAGCTAGATCGATATTAGGCATGGTAAAATATGGTACTCTCTGTAAATCACGAGAAAGAAAACGAGATTTAAATAAGACTTACTGTGTTGAGCTATATAACGTGATTAGTTTTCTGTCGATGAATGTATCCATCTAAATAGTAATAAAAGACATAAGTGTTTCCATGATTTCTGCAAAATAAAACCAGAAATCGGGGGAATACAGGTGTGATGTCATTGATAGGCAATGTCCTGATTAAAATTGCTTATTTCTTTGGATTTAAACATTCATGGAAACATCTGGGGTAATATAGTCAACAAAATATATAAAACCGTGCCTTGTGATTTTGGGATATTTTAATCCAAAAATCTTACACATGTACCTTTAATCCACTGAAGGTCCACACAATCAAAACTTTCAAGCTTCAAAAAGTTCATAAAGAGCATGTAAAATTAATCCATATGAATTAAAGTCTTTGCTTTGTATGATAAACGGATTTGATTTAGTCTTTTATTTTAGATATAGACTTTAATCGACACATACATAGAGCACATAAATACCAATACCAATGTGATCTGCTCTTTGCATATGTGTTGATCAATGTTTACATGTGAATGAAAGGTTAAATTAAATCTGTTTATGATATAAATGTCATGGTGCGTGCGGGCAGGGAAGCACGGAGACGAAGGAGAACGTTCAATAAAGTATTTTAATGAACACGTAAGGGAAAACACAAAGCACCTCTTTCATAAACGAGAACGGACCAGAGTGAGGGAAACGCAAGGAATATATACAGACACTAATGACTAGGACACAGGTGAAGGGAATGACTATTAAAGGAAAACAGCTGAACAGAATGAACTAATGAAGACAGAAGGGAAACTAGGTACATACGGGGAACACATGACATGGTAACAATACACGGAACAATAAAGCTATTGTGTCTCTTCGGAAGACTTGAAATAAACCACTCAATACATATGTATTATTTATATATATATATATACATATACATACAATACATATTACAATTATTTAACTCTTGTGGCTGGATGATCAGAGAATATTAAAAATATCTTTTTGGGGGTGTACTAAGTGAATATAAGTAAAATGTTGTTCATATTTACATGATGTTTTTGAACAAGCTGAAATAAACCGTTTTCTTAAGTGCATGTTAACGGGGTCAACCTGCACTCCCACTGGTAGTCACCACTTTGCATCTCTGCTCATTTGCATAACAATTCCCAATGCATAAACATTTTTTTTCTCCTTAAATATCCTGTTTCAAAAACATGCCACATTATAGAGGAAAAATGTTTTATGAATGCCATTTGATTTTGACTTTAAACTGTTTCTCAATTGCACTCTCTCCCTTTCTCTTGGCAGGAGGAAGTTACAAAAAGATTGGATACTATGATATGACCAAAGGCAATCTCTCTTGGTATGGGAATGACAGGTGGATAGGTGAGTACACATTTGTCTCTCTCATCTCCCATATTTGCTCTTGTTTATCACTGTCTGAAGCACTCTTCTCTGTTTTAAACCTCCTCTCACACAATCACTCACATTATTACTCTCGCCATTCATCTGCGTCTCTCCCAGTGTCACAGCCGCACATTCTAAGCCCCGCCCCCAAAACGACGAGAACCGTGGACGACAGACTGCTACGGGACATTAATCAATCAGTCAGTCAAATTCTGTTTAGCATTCTGTCCGTGAGGGCATCCGCGCTGCGGAAGCTCTGCACGGCTCTACAAAAAAAAAAAGAAAAAGACAAATGAAAGCCATTAGAAAACCGCCAGGAGTTAATTCCAATCATAAATTGAGCAACCGCACTGATAAAAATTGCGTGCAATATAGAATGAGTGATGGTTTCATTTAATCTTTTTAATTGTATTTGATGACCAGTTCACGCTCAGTGTTGCTGATGGTGCACTGAGAAGATGCCAAGTGACAGCTGAAAACAACACAAATCAGAAGCAGCCCAGCCTGTCCCCCAGCTGCCTCCCAGCACGTGCTAACCTTGACTGGACGAGTATGAATCGTCCAATCAGCACGGGCGACATCGCATGCCTCAGCTGATTGTCTTTGCCTGTTATTGAAACCCTCATGGGCTCTACACGGAACTTGCCGTTTTGAAAAGCATCCTTTGTAAAAAGCTTTGTGATAGTGGCATGGGTTTGTTGGTTTATAATGTTGGTGGTATGATGCCACATCACCGTGCTCATTATATGACCATTTCTATGCCTAGACATTTCCCTAGATGTGCTCTCTGTGGGCTTACTCTGTTTTGAACTTGCTTATTAGCTTATTAAAAACTCACTGAAGCAGTGAGCACCATGGCAACTGTAGCACGTAGGTATTTCGAAATGCGCTAATTGCGATTTTCACAAGCCGTATCGGGGGCCTTGTGATGGAACCTGTTTTTCATTTATTTACTCAGCTTGCAACTGGGAATAGTGCCCACAGCATTGTCGTACACCCCAGGTGGCTCACACAGTCTGGCACCTTTAACTTCTGCATTAGTTGTCGATGATAGATCTCTTTCGAGGTCAACGCTTTAACAGCAACCCTTGGCCGTACCAGACTGGGAGGTGCTGCGAATCTGCCGGTGAGGTGAAAGGTCATCCTGCCTCTTTGATTGTGATGAGTTGAACAGGAATGCAAGATCATCAAAGTTAGAAGGGTTCGGTAAATGGCGACAGATGACCCTCGAGGTGGTGCTGTGCCATCTGGAAATGTACGCATAAATGCCACCCATCACCGCCCAACTTTTCACCTCTCCGCCATGGTCACTGGCGCTCCCGGACAGCTTATTCCAGGGAGACGGCAACAGTGTAGAGCTAAAAATAATCAGTGCTGTGATGTGCTGAAATAAAGGCCTCTTGAAGGAGAGGGTGACTTTGCTCCAGATTGGATGCCACGTGTTGACCGATCACTTGCGATTTTCTCGCTCTCTATCTACATCGCTCGTCCGTACCCTCTGCAAAGTGAAGGTTATGTCCCTTCATCTCCCAGCTGAATGGTTGAATCTTTAGGTTCAATTGTTTCTTGCTGCCACCCATCCACATCACTGGCCTCGCTCGTTCTCTCTCGCTCTCCCCGGTCGCCCCTGACAACCACTGCATCTGCGCCTTGTTCTCTCATCGCTGTAGCAACCATTATGGGTCTTGGTCGCCATGGCAACATACTGTCCCGATTCCACCATCAAGGACAGGGAGAGGTATTAAACAGTATGAGCTCTCTAGTCCGCTGAATACGTACATACTCGCACATATACAGCCATTTACATTTGTCACACGCATTCGTTGTTGACCTAAATTGCTTTAGAGGCATCTAAAAGAAATTGAACTTTTGTCAGGTCCTGGTCTTGTTGTGTGTGATTTATCAGTGCATGTAAAAAAAAAAAAAAAAAAAAAAAGAAAAAATAATTTTAATAATCTTGCACCGCTTCTAATATGACTTCCCTTTTCACCAAGCCCTTTTTATATTTCTGCCCCAAACCTTTTTTGCAATCTGATCATTTCCAATTCCAGAGTTTTACTCTGAAATATGCCACTTTATGCCTGTAAATGGGTTGCCAATCCCTATATACAATTGACACCAAACTGTTATCGAAAAATATCTATGAATTCTGTTATCCAATCAAAACAATGAGCTGTGAGTAAATGCATTCACTCAGCTCCACAAGGATTGCAGCTCCTCACAGATTGCAAGTTAATTTTAACTCCATAGCAACACTGCAACGTTAACATTCTGACCTGAAACACCATAGCAACCACTTTCTATTTCCACAAACCACTTAAACCCATGTGTCGTGCCATATCACATCCTGGGTCTATCTCTTAAGATTGTTCCAGCATCAGTGCTGCTCCACGCTGTTTCCCAGCATCCCAGAATCATTCTGTTGGCCATCTTCTGCCCTGAGCGGTCATATTCAGTTGGATCTCCCACTCTCCTTTAATCAATATCAGCGAGATCCACGAGGGGGATGGCCTTACGTGAACCTCTAATTAAGACTGACAGCCGCTGCGCTCATCAGATGCTCTGACGAGGGGTCCGACGCATGGGCAATATGAGTCCTGTCGAGCTTGAGGACCTGGGCTTCATAAAAAAACATCAGCTCTAGAGATAGATATAACAAGCTGTGTGGTCCCCAGCTAATTTGTCACTCGCAAAAGAATGTGATGCTATACGTCCCACCCGTCGAAGGAAGATGACCACAAATGCACCCTGTCGTCTTTTGTTGTTGCTAAATGGCCTGCCGATTACCCATCTGGAGGCAGCGAAACAGTCTTTGATGGTATCGCTTCACTGAGACCAGAGGGGGAGAAGCTTTAGTCAAATGGCAGTGAGGTGAAATTCGATAGCTATCGCTCTCTCTGCAGACTTCAATTCTGCCAGTTTATCATAAGAGAGAGAGACAGACAGAGGTAAAGTGACTCATATCTGGCTCAGAGAACAGCAGTTCAGACCTGCTCTCCTTTTCTTGCCCGTTTTATTAAATATAAAAGATAAGTAAAAAACAAATATTATATAAGCTCAACCATTTTTAGTATTATTGGTATACTTTTCTACACAGAAAAATGTTGTTAAAGAATTAACTCTCAAACATCTTTGACTCAGAAATTGCTAGTAAGTTTAGAAAATAATAAACACACACTGGATTAAACATGACATTTTGAAGTAGAAAGACTGAAATTTTCTAGTAAAATCTACTCGGGTAATCTTTGTTTTATTTACAACTTTGAAAAATGTTTTTCAGTGTAGTATTTATTTTATATTTTCAGTTTTAGTCATTTTAATGTACTTTTGTCATTTTTATTAGTGTAATATTTATTTTTAGCTTTAATTTATTTCTAAATGAGTTGTTTTTATTTCTCTTTTACTACTTCAACTTCAATTTATTTTATTTCATTTAGTTGCCGAGGCAATATTTTTGAAGTTCCCTCTAATATTTATATTTTATTTTATTGTTGCTTTATTTCAATGAACGAAAATGTTTTTAATAATTTTAGTTTTAGTTAACAAAAACAGCATTTGCTTAAAATATGAGTAGTTCATATAAATGCAAATATGAACATGTATAACAATTTTTTTTTATTTTCTAGCCTTGATGCAACTAGCTACATCCAGGTTATGGTGCTCATGTGGGAAATGGAAGTTTGAGTCTGACCTGCGTCGTGCTCCACTCCCCTTCCCTCTCACTCATTCCCCAATCATTTCTTGTCCTTTCTCTACTGGATCTGTTTAATAAGGGCAAAAACCCTTATTTAGAAAGAATAAACCGCAACAACCTCTAAAAAATGTTTTATTGTTATTCATGAAATTGTTGCCAAATTAGTTGAGTATAAAATCAAATTCTATACTACTAAAGCCTAATTTTTTTCTCCAGGCTCTGGCCCACCTGCTGATCAGACGGTGGTGATTCAGAAGTTCAGATATTTGTCACAAAAACTCTTCGTCTCAGTTTCTGTTTTCGCTGGCTTGGGCATTTTAATGGGGATCGTTTGTCTCACCTTTAACATTTACAACAGCAATGTCAGGTATGTTTCGCTGTATGCTCCTGCTTTCAGGCGTGTGTGCATTTATATTGCGTACCCACATGCATGCTACGTGCATACAATTATCTGGTGTTTTCAAGAGTCACATTCACATATTTATGCATTCTGTGTGTGTAGAAACACACGGGGTTAAAACAGACTGATGCATTGTGAATAGCGATAGTATTACACACATATATACACAGATATATTTGGACTAATGTGTGTTTCAGTCTTTTTTATCATTTTTACACTTAAACTTTCAACTAAATTTTCTCAGCAGAGAGCTTAAGCAAATGCCCTGAACTCTTACAGATCTTGTCGTGCATGTGGGTAAATGTGTGAGTGCGTCAATGAATCTGCATGTTTCTTTGTGCAATGATAAGACACAGGAGTCTAAGTACTATTCCACTGTGAGAGATTAACTGAATTAGCTGAATGTGAGTTCATGACACTAGCGAAAATTACTAAAAAGTACCATTTTATTCAAAGCATCTTATTCAAACACCATATTATATCAAATATTATTAAATATTATGGTACGTGATTATGGTGATAATTCTAGATATGTCACAGTACCACACATAGAAGAAGAGCTTCATCATTGATCATTTTATGGATTTAGTTTTAATGAATTAATTTTGTTTTGATTAGTTTTTTGTTTTGGTTACATTTTTATGAATTAAACAGCTCTAAATCACATATAATAATCTGTTAAACATGACATTATTATGAAATCATTCTCCTAGAGTGATGGCACTACCACACTACATGTGTGTTTGGAAACATCTGTTCCATGTATGAACCTGTTGTTTGAGCAAACATCTGCATTTTGCAGATTCAGCAATATGTATGTCCATATGTTAAAGGTACATTCAAAACTCCCAGCCTTATCTGAATAACATGACAGCAGTCGGCTGTATGATGGCTCTGGCTGCTGTTTTTCCTCTGGGAATCGATGGACTGCACGTACGGAACTCTCAGTTTCCTGTGGTCTGTCAGGTAAGTGCTCAGGCATTCTGACTAATGCCGTTTTGTGATTTATATTGATGTTATTTGTAGTAGTAGTAATTGAGTTTATAAAACCTCCTCAGTCTCTTTTCTTCAGAAGGGCTTTAAAGAGGCGTATAATTTTTTTCTCTCCCCTGAGGCCCACTGATAATGTTAGTCAGGGTTTCTTGCATCAAAAAATATGAATTATTTAGTTGTTCATAACCATTTTTCTCCCTTTCTTAGACCCTTAAGTATTAAACTCTTTTTTCGCCGCCTTGCTTTCAGACATCTATATATGCCCTCTGCGCTTTCATTTACTTACAGGTCGCAGGCTTGCCGTCAGGTCCAATTTATTTTGCACTGCCCCCTCAGTAACAGCATCTTAGCAAAGCCTAACACCGTGTCTACACTGGACACGACCGTTAGAAGCTAGAAGCTGTCTACACCGTACGCAACAAAACGACCGTTGCAAATCCTTTTGTACTTCCTATGAGAAGTATCGTGAGTGTTTGGAGTACATCATAAATAGAACAAGGCATCAGTTCACTGTTGGGGATTTGTCATGTCGCGCCACACCGCATCCAGCGTAGGCAACATCCCTGATTATAATGGGTTCTATTGTCTTTTGTCACATCACATCACGCCACTCACGTCCCGTGCAGACACGGTGTAAGATCAGAATGAGTTGTTTTTGCAGCTTATTATAATAAATGTACTTTTGGGACAGGAGAGGAAGTTTGTGGTCTGAAAGTTACAGTATATATATATACGTTTAGGGATAGACGTTATATATCAGAACAAAAGCAGTTGTCAGCTATTATAGATATTAGTTATTAGTTGTTTTTATTTATCAGTATTGATCGGTCTTGGATATTTAATTGCACTTGCTCATTTCTCCTATTTTTACTTTTGATTGACCTTTGCTGTCATATAACACTCATTTAAAGTTAATCATTAAAATAATTATTTTAATAGCATGTTAAATGCTATCATGATAGCATTTTTTTTTTTTCAATTGCCTTTTTTACAATTAATTTATTTTACAAAATAGTTTACAATTTTACTTTTGGTCATTTATAGGTTATTTATCTGCCATAACATTACAATAATGATAAGCTTATCGATACTGGCCAGAATGTTAATATTGGTGCTTCCTTATATCCATCCATATACAGTGTATTTTAAAATTTAAAGCTGAAATATTGGCTTTTTTATATTATTATAATTATTGTTTTTCTAGTTCCGTTTGTGGCTGCTTGGACTTGGCTTCAGTTTGGCCTATGGAAGTATGTTCACGAAGATCTGGTGGGTTCACACTGTGTTCACAAAGAAGGATGAGAAGAAAGACAAGAGAAAGGTGAGAACACAACCAAGGTTATTATTGTCACGTTTGGTTTTGGGTTTTGAATCACGATTTCATGTTTTATATTGTTATTGTCATAGCTGTGGTCCTAGTTTTGTCGTGTTCCTGGTTATGTCATGTGATTCCCCTGTTCCTCGTGTGAACTTGTCATGTGGTACATTTGTCTGATGTATCATGTTTTGATCGGGCCATTGTGTTCATTACTGACAAACCTTAAATTGTTTTCTTAATTTGAAATAAAATCAAATATATATTTAAGCTAGTTGCCAGGGCAGCATTTGTCGTTTTAATGAACTTATACTAAAATACCTAAAATTGAAATAGAATTAAGAAACTGTATAAAAGTTGTATAAAAGAAAATGTATGTATTTAAAATTAAATAAACTAAATTTAAAATGAAGCTGAAAAAACTAAATCAAAATAGTAATAAAAATTACAGTAGTATCTTAATATTAAATTCTAAAATAACTCTGGTTTGAGGTTAATATGAGGTGTTTAAAGACAAACTACCTGGCCTCATAAGAACTTACTCTGCTTACTTGTTGTGTCAAGGTCGTCCAGAACACTGCTGGAATAATCAATATATCATAGTGGAATTATTATCCTTTATAAAGAATATATCTTATTCCTCTCTCAGTTGTCATCTTTAGATCTCCATCTCATTCCCACTGCCTTTCTGGCTAGGCCACTGTCTCTCTGTGTCTGATCTCATAGAGATGGGTTCCCCGTTGTCCTTGAGCATCCTTAAACAGCACATTTATCATAGAGCCCAGCTCGATGAGCCCTCCTTACAGCCCCATGAACAAGCAGTCACTCCATCATCACAGACTCTCTCACGCTGCACAAAATCCCTTTCAATGTTGGTTTTCTTGGTAACACGATTTGTTAGTGACTATCTAACATGAACTAACAATGAGCACTATGTTTTTGCAGCATTTATTAGTCTTAGTTAATGTTAGTTAATGCATATACAGGGAGTGCAGAATTATTAGGCAAGTTGTATTTTTGAGGATTAATTTTATTATTGAACAACAACCATGTTCTCAATGAACACAAAAAACTCATTAATATCAAAGCTGAATATTTTTGGAAGTTTTAGTTTTTAGTTTTAGCTATTTTAGGGGGATATCTGTGTGTGCAGGTGACTATCACTGTGCATAATTATTAGGCACCTTAACAAAAAACAAATTTATACCCATTTCAATTATTTATTTTTACCAGTGAAACCAATATAACATCTCAACATTCACAAATATACATTTCTGACATTCAAAAACCAAACAAAAACAAATCAGTGACCAATATAGCCACCTTTCTTTGCAAGGACACTCAAAAGCCTGCCATCCATGGATTCTGTCAGTGTTTTGATCTGTTCACCATCAACATTGCGTGCACAGCCTCCCAGACACTGTTCAGAGAGGTGTACTGTTTTCCCTCCTTGTAAATCGCACATTTGATGATGGACCACAGGTTCTCAATGGGGTTCAGATCAGGTGAACAAGGAGGCCATATCATTAGATTTTCTTCTTTTATACCCTTTCTTGCCAGCCACGCTGTGGAGTACTTGGACGCGTGTGATGGAGCATTGTCCTGCATGAAAATCATGTTTTTCTTGAAGGATGTAGACTTCTTCCTGTACCACTGCTTGAAGAAGGTGTTTTCCAGAAACTGGCAGTTGACTGGGAGTTGAGCTTGACTCCATCCTCAACCCGAAAAGGCCCGACAAGCTCATCTTTGATGATACCAGCCCAAACCAGCACTCCACCTCCACCTTGCTGGCGTCTGAGTCGGACTGGAGCTCTCTGCCCTTTACCAATCCAGCCACGGGCCCATCCATCTGGCCCATCAAGACTCACTCTCATTTCATCAGTCCATAAAACCTTAGAAAAATCAGTCTTGAGATATTTCTTGGCCCAGTCTTCACGTTTCAGCTTGTGTGTCTTGTTCAGTGGTGGTCGACTTTCTGCCTTTCTTACCTTGGCCATGTCTCTGAGTATTGCACACCTTGTGCTTTTGGGCACTCCAGTGATGTTGCAGCTCTGAAATATGGCCAAACTGGTGGCAAGTGGCATCTTGGCAGCTGCACGCTTGACTTTTCTCAGTTCACGGGCAGTTATTTTGCGCCTTGGTTTTTCCACACGCTTCTTGCGACCCTGTTGACTATCTTGAATGAAACGCTTGATTGTTCGATGATCACGCTTCAGAAGCTTGGCTATTTTAAGACTTCTGCATCCCTCTGCAATATATCTCACTATTTTTGACTTTTCTGAGCCTGTCAAGTCCTTCTTTTGACCCATTTTGCCAAAGAAAAGGAAGTTGCCTAATAATTTTGCACACCTGATATAGGGTGTTGATGTCATTAGACCACACCCCTTCTCATTACAGAGAAGCACATCACCTAATATGCTAAATTGGTAGTAGGCTTTATACAGCTTGGAGTAAGACAACATGCATAACGAGGATGATGTGGTCAAAATACTCATTTGCCTAATAATTCTGCACTCCCTGTACAAATGTTCATTGTTCATGTTAGTTCACAGAATCCATTAATTTAATATTAACAGATTAACAACTTTTAACTTTAAAAATGTATCGGTAAATGTTGAAATGAACAGTAACTAATATTAGTAAATGCTGTGGAAGCATTTATCATTGTTAGGTAATGTTGTCTGATTTATACTGTTACATTTAATAATGTTTCGCGATAGTACCGTTTTTACTGTATTTTTGATCAAATAAATGCAGCATTGATAAGAGACGTTAAAAACATCTTACCAATCCCAAACCTTTAAATGCTAATGTATCTGTTACGTCTGTGTTTGTGTTTTGCCTCAGTTGTGCCTTGACTTAATTTTGCACAGTTTTCAGTTCAGTTCCCTGTGTTTTATTTGTTCATGCTCTTCTGTTTCCATGGTTTATGATTTGCCCTCATGTGTGCCACCTGTGTATTGTTTATTATCTTGATTAGTCCCAACGTGTCCCAGTATATTTGCAGCACTATTTTTTGGTTCAGTCTTTGTCTGATCTCGTCTCTACATTGTGGTTGCTCTTTTCATCGTGTTTTTGTTTCCTGTTCACCTAATAGTGTTAGTTTGTGTTTGTTTAATTAAAGAAACTGCTTACAAATAGATCCAGCACTGTTATTTTTGTCTTTGTTTCAACCCAGCTTGACAGTATCTTAAATAAATTTTGTTCCTACTTTTTTTTTTTGATTGTTCTATAAGGGGAAATTTACACAACACTGTTTTCAACTAAAAACGGAAAACTTTTTTATGTGTTTTGGCCATTCATTTACATGACAACGATGTTTTGGCGCCTGAAAATGCAAACTTTTGAAAACAGGATTCAAAGTGCAAGTTTTTAATAATGATACTGTTGTTGTCTCCATGTAAACTACAGAAACATGAATTTGACGTCAGGCGCATGCGTATTACTTTGTATTACTAGTGTTTCTTTACAAATTAACATTGCCAACTACTAACCTGGTAGCATTATACAGCGGGGTTTTTTTTTAATATATATATATATTTTTCAGTGCATACCTCATGTCTGCAATCATACACACACAGCCCAAAGTAACCATAATAACTAAAAGCAGAGTAAAAGAAGGAGATAAAGACAGGGGAGAAAGGTATTTTCAGGATAAGAACATAATACCTATTATTGAGTATTCATAAGCGTCCATCTAGTGGTGGAGAGGAGCTTGTCGTGTTCCCTGTGGAGAGCGCTCTCTCTCTCTCTCTCTCTCTCTCTCTCTCCTCTCTCTCTCTCTCTCTCTCTGTTTCTACACAAAGAAAGGATTTAAAAATTGAGAAACGATCTATGATGTGCAGTGGGGCATCGAATTGACGGCTTTGTCATTTTCAAATGTGCTTCTTGACTGGTGCGTCACTATTGAGAAAGTTAAAAACAAACACAAACTGAGAATCAGTACGTTTGTTTGAAGTGGGTTCTTCAAAGTCATTGTCAGGGATACAAAAGGGAAATATTAGAATAAAGAATAGTTTCAGCATGTATTAAAAACCATAAGATGGAAAGAAAGATTTGGGACAAAGATTCTATTTTAGGCTACATGAGAGAAACTCATGAAATCTGGTATTTTATTATATGAATTGTGATGAAAAAGTCCCCTGCAAAAAAAAAACAAAACAATACATTCTTTCATTTCATGCAAGACATTATAGAAATGTTCTGGATTCAACACAAGTACCTCAGATGATTTACAAATAATGACAAAAACAA
Source organism: Opsariichthys bidens (assembly GCA_037194245.1). Lineage (NCBI taxonomy): Eukaryota > Metazoa > Chordata > Actinopteri > Cypriniformes > Xenocyprididae > Opsariichthys > Opsariichthys bidens. The sequence goes on from CM074302.1 coordinate 11,838,143, forward strand.
AACAGAAAATAATTTATACTTATCTCTCAGTTTGTAAAACATACTTACAATGGAAGCCTATGGGGGAACAGTCTATAACACAAGACAAATTATACACTACCATTCAAAAGTTCAGCAAGGAAACATGAAGTGTTAACTGAGTAGGCATTTATAATGTTACTAAACATTTATTTTTCAAGTAAATGTTGTTCTTTTTAACTTTATATTTATCAAAGAATCTGGGAAAAAAAAGGGTAACACTTTACTTGAAGGGGTGTGTATAAGACTGACATGACACGTTCATAATCGTGAAATAATACATGTCGTGAATATGAAGGAGGTTTTATGCATGTCTATGACAACTGACATGAAGTGCCATTCGCTCATTTATGTCATTTTTAATGCAAAGATGACATTGTTTGAGATGTCTTTGTTATGACAACTTGACATTACCAAGACATATATCAGCGTCATGAATATTTCTCTTGACCTAAACTACAGTGGTACTTAAAAAAGACATTATGAAATGGAAAATATTCATGACACTTTTATAAAATAATTTGACAGAGTATTAACACTTAATGACATTTAAGATAGCATTAAAATCGATAACTTGTAATAATATATCACAATTTTACTGTATTTTTGGTCAAATAAAGGCAGCCTTTGAGCTCAAAGGGTTAGTTCACCCAAATCTCATAACTTTCATATGATGTGTAAGAACACCAAAAAGAGTCTGTTTACATAGAGAAAAATGCACCCACAAATTACATCAGTGCAAAACCACCGCTTAAAGGATGATCAAGGCATCTTCAGAGCTTATTATAAGCACTGGAATGCCCCATAGACCATTTCATGTACATTCCTGTTCATTTTTAATAACAGAGGCATGAGTCAAAATTCTCTGGTAATCAATAGCAGGCCATATATAGAGTTTAACTTCTGAACCCAGAAAATTCCTTTAGTCACTTGTCTGGGTATGCGCAAATTCTTTCATCCTCGCCATTGTGAAGGTGTGTTTGAGGTTTATGAGCTCTCACAAGTCAGGATAAACAATTTGAGTCGCAGAGAATGTATGCTTTTATGTAGCTCTTTAAATAAATGCTTTTTAAGTTTAATTGCTCACAAACACCATCCTCGCTACAAAAAAAAGAACGAGTATTGATTTTGTTGCAACGTTATGGTCTCAACCGAAATCCATTAAAGCCACTTTCCTTACTTAAACCATAAAGATCAGCCACCGTGTGGCGGATTGAATTGGCATTCTGATAATGGGCCATTGTTTTCCCTTCAAGCTCTCTGCACTTACGATCCTTATGATGTTATGAATCACCACAGAAGCCGTTTCTTTCACCGTCCTGGATGGAAAGTTGATTGGTGGTCTTTTTTTTCCCAGCAGCACCTGGAGCCATGGAAGCTCTATGCCACTGTGGGGGTCCTGCTGGTAATCGACATCCTGTCCCTTATGATTTGGCAGATTGTGGATCCCTTGCACATCACTGTGGAGGTACGGCAGCACTCTGTCCCATCAGTTTTTTTTTTTTTTTTTTTATCAGGGACTGTGTTTTTACGAATATGACGCAGTTGGATTTATTGTTTTGCCACAAGGTGCATTTGAACAAAATAATGCATCACTTTATTATAAATATTGTTCTGTTTCTCTTTCTATCTGAGCAGAAGTTCACTAAAGAAGCACCTAAAGGGGACGTGGATCAGTTGATTGAGCCTCTGCTCCAGCACTGCAGTTCAGAGAAGATGAACACATGGCTTGGTAAGAATCGTTCTGGGTTTGACTGAATCTTTTCACACTGCACCCAAGTTATAAAATATAAAAGCTTGCAGTTACATTTCATACATTTGATCAGTTCATACATTCCCTGACTTCACCATCCAGTATTTAAGTGCAAAAACCTGCGTATTAAACCTGCGATCACCCTTAATCCAGTTTAAACCGGCAATGTCTGTGATGGCTTTGGACTGTGGCAGGCATATTTAAATGAAGTCATTGTTGTGGAAAGCAGGAGGTAAACAGAATTTTCTTCAAAAGAGATGCTTGGGTATATTTTAGTGAACATGCTGGCAGTGATTCATGAAGTGATTATTGAATGATATGTTATAACTAGCATATATCCAGATGTGCAGTGTAGTCAAGAACACTTTAGACATTTTAAAGAGCCAATTGAAGTGACTTGATCACACTGGAGGAGTGATGCAGTATATTTTCAGTAAAGTATGAAGATTCCCTTATGAAAAAGAAGTGTGTTAACTGTATTGAATGTGCACTCGTAGTATACTTCAGATATTTCAAAGTATATATTTTTAAGTAAGTAAATAAGTATATCAATCAAATCAATCAAAGAAATCAAAGGCTACTTAAGTGCACTTAACAAGTGTCAACATGGCTGTTTCTTAACACACTTAAGTACACTTACAAAGTGCACTTTGTAATAATGTCAAATTAAAAGTTTAAATTTAAACTACATATTAAATCAATCTTTAAAGTACACTTATTTTGATAAAAGTAAGTACTTTTAATTAATTTTACATTTAATTAATCATTTTAACTGTATTTTTAGTATATTTAAATCTACTAAATTGCAACATCTTTATTACAAATGTTTTAATTACAAAAATTGAAATGCATGATATACAAGCTTCAATAGAAATGATATCAAAGTGTATTGTAGATTTCTATAATTAGTATATATTTTTTAAGTATGCTAAAGTGTACTTCCTTTTCACAAGGGTCCTCGATGACCCACCGCTCACTGACCCACAAGATGGGGAATTACAGCGTGCAAATTGTGGTCAGCGTTATTTTTTGTCCATGTTCGCGTCATCACCAGATTTGCATAATTCCTATAATGAATCAGATATTAAAACAACACAGACAGTGCATGCAAATAAAGCACGTAAACAGCGGCCACAACGTGTCTCTTCTCTTGTTCATCACGGCATCTCATCTATGGCTCAAAAAAATAGTTGCTGTCTGAAAAAAGTCTATGAGCCTGTGTCTGTGTGAAAGTGATTTAATGAAGGAACCCCAGTGGTTTTGACCTTCAGCCTCTTCTCCTCAGGTGTTTCCTTCTTATAAGTGTTAAGTAATTAAACAAATTAATTGCTACCTTTATGAGACAAATTGGACCGGCCTTGCTCTTCCAGTTATGGTCATTAAAATGAGCCTTCAGTGTGTTCTTCAGGCACAGTCCTTGAGAAATGAGCACAGCTGCCCGTAAACAGGCCTGTAATACAAATACTTCTTGTCATTGCAGTTTCTCCAAGTAAACCATTCGTAGGTTGAGTTCAAGGGCATTTGGTCCAAGGATGCATGGAAGGGAGCTTCCTTTCACAACATCTGGATGAGAAAATAACTGAATTGCACAGAACCAAGCCAAAAGTTAGACATGTTACTTGCTTGTTCAGATGAAATTTTCCAGTGAAAATACATCCAGTTGGTCATACATTTCAGATGTAGAGTCTCTGATTTCAAAGTACCGGTGCGGTGACTGACTTGACGTTACTCCTCAAAACCTCAAATTCTTCCACGCTGACGAGCCGTGTCAATGCACAACCCACATAAAGATCATAATTCCGCAAATAACTGCAATTGTGGGTTTCAAACAGAGATGGCGACAAAGAGGAAAAACTTAAGTACTGCAGCTTTAAAAGTGAATCCTACACCAATTTTTGAGGGATGTGAGGGATGAATGACTAGATACATGCAAAAGTCATGAGAGCAGGCAGCGCCTGGGACTGACTGATTACCCTGTCAGCGTGATAATGTCCACCTATCATGTTTGCATCGGCCTGAATGCATCAAACTGGTGGAAATGGATGGACTAATTACATAGTAAACAGCTCACCGACTCAGATAGCACCATTTTTGGTCACATCTAAATCCAAATGAACTTGAAAAGCTGTTTTTTAGCAAGCACTCAGTTAAATTAAATCTGCACCCCTGTCTGCGACCTTCATTACATCGCCAGTGTTTACCAAGGATTTAATGGTCAGAGAAGAAGGTGACCATAAATAATAGACAAGCAACAGGCAGTAGTAGTAAATAAAAGATAAAAGATAAATGAAATATGCTGGGCAATCTTGTAAATATTATAAATATAATAATGATAATCTACAATATTTCAAAAGTTTGGTGTCAGTAACATTTAATTGATCAAAAAATTATAAAATATTTTGAAAAATTATTACAATTTAATATAACTGTTTTCTATTTGAATATATTTTAAAATGTAATTTATTCCTGAGATGGCAAAGGTGAATTTTCAGCATCATTACTCGAAGAGATCATTCTAATATGCTGATTTGCTGCTCAAGAAACATTTAATATCAATGTTACTTCTGATCAGTAATGTGTCCTTGCTGAATAAAAGTGTTAATTTCATTAAAAAAAAAAAAAAAAAACTTTCTGATCCCAGATTTTTGAATGGTAGTGTAAATAATCAAAATATAAAATATATTACTGTATTAGCATGTTAAATATAATCTAAAATAAACTAACATTGCTTATTTGTTTTAGCGACCCAGCATTAGCCACAGCAATATTGGCTCTGTCAATAGTGAGAGTAATTTGGGATTGAACAATATGGATGATTGGGAAACCTGTTTGTTATACTTGTCTCTGTTTTGACTTTTAGGTGTCGTGTATGGCTATAAGGGTTTGCTGCTGCTACTGGGTATTTTTCTGGCTTATGAAACCAAATCTGTGTCCACTGAAAAAATAAACGATCATCGAGCTGTTGGGATGGCCATCTACAACGTCTCTGTGAGTCTGTTCATCTTTTTAAACTTATCCCTGTAGACATTTTAAGCAGTGCCTTGGGTGACATTTAAAATGTCGGTTGTCACCCAAATATTGTCCAATTAAAAGGTAGAACTGTTCTGCTGACGTGACTGAAATAGCACCACGGAGGGGTTTTTTTTCCCCCTTTCGTTGCTCAAGTTTAGTTGGGAGTTGGCGTGTGAATTGGACGCAGCGTCCGTCTGGAGCTGTTGTGTGTCACAACACAATCATAAGCAGGAAGAACATGCCTGGAGCTCTTCAGTGTGGCTCTGCTAGATTTGATGGAAGTGAAGTGTCTGAGCCTGCCATCTCGAATGCTGTCCAGGGACGCAGAGCTTTCCAGAGGACAGGGAAAGGGAGGGAAAAGAGCTTCCCCTCATCATCTGGAATAAGCTTGCATGTCAGTTTGACGGGACTGGAGCTCTAAAGTAGTTAGAAAACTCAAGTAAAGTGGTCCCTCAGTTATGTTGAAAGCTGTTTGTTTTTGCACATCATCTCATCTGTTCCACTTTAGAATTTCAGTGCCGCCCCACGGCTCACGAGTCACGATAGCAGCACATACAACGCTGATAACACCTTCAATATGGAGGGTAAATACACGAGAATCTCTTTTCATTTGCCATAAAATTCCTTTTCTGTTTTCAATGGTGAAGGCTGATTGGAAATGAAGCACAAAGCTTTCGTCAATCAGCTATTTCATTGTAGGCTTTTAATTTGAAGCAGTGTGTTTCTTTTCATCTCGGCCTCCAAGGATTATCCATTATACACTGAACCCAATTTAAGCTCAAATTGAGGGAGAGACTTTAGATCAGCAAGGGGCCGAATTTTGCATTTTAATCTTTTCTCTCCTTCTCTCTCTCTTTTTTCCAAGTCACATGCTGACTCCTGGTCCTTAGCGAATGCCCATTCTGCTAAAGAAATGATTTCAGATGCCATCTGTCATGTCATTACAAATTCCTTCACTTTTTAGAATTTCAGCTGCTTGGAGGACAATAATAAAGACAATAAAGGGCTCACCTCTTTCACTGGAAACTGATAAGATTTATTGAATTCACATATTGACGACTTGTTTAACACCCAAATCAAGAAATAGAATGGACAATGGAGTTATTTATATATATATATATATATATATATATATATATATATATATATACAAACTGATCAGGCAGCATAACATTATGACCACTGACAGGTGAAGTAAATAACACTGATTATCTCTTACCTGTTAGTGGCAGCAAGTGAACATTTTGTTCTCAAAAGATGTAGGAAAAATAGAAAAGCGTAAGGATTTGAGCGAATTTGACAAGGGCCAAATTGTGACGGCTAGATGACTGGCACAGAATATTTCTAAAACTACAGCTCTTGTGGGGTGTTCCCAGCGACAGGCGACAGGGTCATGGAGGGCCAAGGCTTATTGATGCAGGTGGGGAGTGAAGGCTGGGCCTTCAGTCCGATCGAACAGACAAGCTACTACAGCTCAGATTGCTCAAGAAGTTAATGCTGTTTATGATAGAAAGGTGTCAGAATACACAGTGCATTGCTGTTTTTTGCGAATGGGGCTGCATAGCCACAGACCAGTCAGGGTACCCATGCTGACCACTGTCCATCGCTGAAATCACCAACAGTGGGCATGTGACCATCAGAACTAGACCATGGAGCAATGGAAGAAGGTGGCCTGGTCTGACGAATCACGTTTTCTTTTACATCACGTGGATGGCCAGGTGCCTGTGCGTCTCTTACCTGGAGAACACATGGGCCCAGAATGCACTATGGGAAGAAGACAAGCCAACGGAAGCAGTGTGATGCTTTGGGCAATGTTCTGCTGGGAAACCTCAGGTCCTGCCATCCATGTGGATTCTACTCTGACACGTACCACCTACCTAAGCATTGTTGCAGACCATGTACACCCTTTCATGAAACCTGTATTCCCTGGTGGCAGTATTTGCTCTTTCTGATATGCTTGCTATGCAGATATTCTTGAAATGTTTGGTATGCCGAACAAACCTCACAACTTACAGGACTTAAAGGATCTGCTGCTAACATCTTGGTGCCAGATACCACAGCACACCTTTAGGAGTCTAGTGGAGTCCATACCTCGACAGGTCAGGGCTGTTTTGGCAGCAAAAGCAGGACCAACATAATATTAGGAAGGTGGTCATAATGTTATGCCTGGTTGGTGAATACCCATAATTTAAAAGAAGTACCCCCAAAAATAATTTTGATAAAATAAAACAGCAAATAACAACTTCGTTTTTCTCACTCAAAGCTAGAATATGAGCTTTTATGGTATTTATTTTCCTTCTTTTTGTATTTTGACAGTCATGATCAATATTAACTGTCATAACCTGGAAAATGTCTGTGCCCCCCCCCCCCCCATACACACACACACACAAAATAAAATCCATATGGGTTTGAAATGCCGTGAGGATGAGTAAATAATGACATACAGTAAATTGTCACCATTTACTCACCCATGTGTTGTTCCAAAGCCATATCATCATGCCCTACACTATTACATATCATTTTACTCTATTTTAACATTGTTATATTTACAGTAAGTGACTAAAATAAACTTTTTCATTGAAACTATGTTGTTTTTGAGCATTCTTGATTCCATAAATGTATTTTTAAGGTCTGTGGTTAATTATCAGTATTGCTATAAATGTCATGCAAAATGATAATTAAACTCGCATTAGATGCTTTTAACATTAAATAAAGAACATAATCCATTGCTAAGATTATCATTGTTGCTGTTGCAGAAACAAAAACCGTTTCTAAAATAGAATCCCCTGTGACGTATCGCCATCGCGGCTGGTTTGGACAAAACCTCTGAACATTGAAAAAATACCTTTTATCATGTGTCGCTGTGTCATGTCACGTCTTGTTAGGACATGGTGCTTGACCTTTATTCTCCTGTGGAACACAAAAGATATCTTAAAGAATACCCTGGCTGCTCTTTTCCATTTAATGAATTCCAGCGAATGAGGATTCACTTACTGCTTGCATTATTTAGCATGGCTGTGCATTTTAAACTAAAGCCATGCTGATTTTCTTACATCATTAATGCACTGCTGTGGTGTGATTCAAATCATGCTCTGTGAAGGCCGCAGGCTACGGCTGTTAGTCCAGCTGTAAACTGCTTCGATTTGAAGAGACTGCTTTGCACTTTTTGCCCTGTCAAAATAACTAATGACCCTGCAAATAAAGATCACCTCTGTTGATGCCAGGCAACATTTTCTTTTTGCTAGCCTGGATGAGATTTTTCTGGTTTTGTGAGAAAGGACTGACTGTTGATCAATATTTATTGATTCACACTTCTTTCTCTCTTGGTTTCTCTTCTCCTATCCTCTGCCTTCAAAAGAAGCTTTGTTTTTTTTTTTCATTTTGTTAAATGAACATCACATTAAAATGTTCTTGTAAACTTATTATCATGCCTTCATCATTTATTGTTGCTACATTTTAAAAGCCTTTTATGAAATTATTGCTGAATGTTGTCCCACACCCACACTTTCCATCATAAATAATGAAAATCCATTATTTAAAAAGGGAGGCGTAGAGTCCTAAACCATATCAATATTTATTGTGTAAAAATGTTAAGGAAAATTTCCAATCATTATATTTTGTCAGATTATGCAAAAAGTATATTTAGTATACATAAAATGTTAGCTATGAAATTAAGCCTTAAGATAAAAGAATATACCATTTTATTACAAACAAGTTTAAACCTCTTTTCTCTCATAGAGTACATAATTTAAGAATTTGGGACATATTTTGGCTCAGAAACATAATTCAAAAAATCAAATATATCAAATAATATCAAAAATGATAGAACCCTCTTTTGATGCATGTACAGTATTTCCAGTTTAACCAGTGGCATTTTAGCATTAGTTATAATAAATACTGTTATAATGTTGATTAATGTTTTATCAGCTAATTTTAGTATTAGTTTTAATTTAGTATAAATCTCTTGCCATTATGTGCTTTTGTTATTGTTATTAGTTTTTTATATTTCATTTTGCTTTAATTAGTTTTTTATTTAATTAGTTTTTATTTTATTATTTATATATTTTTAGTTGTAAATTTAGTACATGTAAACTTATTTTATATTCTTTAAGTTAGTTGCCAGTGCAACAGTTTTTTTTGCGTTTTTAAATTTTTAATCATATATATATTATATATATAATATATATATAATATATATATATATATATATATATATATATATATATACAGTCGTGGCCAAAAGTTTTGAATTACATACATAATATTGGAAATTGGAAAAGTTGCTGCTCATTGCTGTCATTAAAGGACCTTCTGAGATCATTTCAGTAATCATCTTGTTAACTCAGGTGAGAATGTTGACGAGCACAAGGCTGGAGATCATTATGTCAGGCTGATTGGGTTAGAATGGCAGACTTGACATGTTAAAAGGAGGGTGATGCTTGAAATCATTGTTCTTCCATTGTTAACCATGGTGACCTGCAAAGAAACGCGTGCAGCCATCATTGCGTTGCTTAAAAATGGCTTCACAGGCAAGGAAATTGTGGCTACTAAGATTGCACCTAAATCAACAATTTATAGGATCATCAGCAACTTCAAGGAAAGAGGTTCAGTTCTTGTAAAGAAGGCTTCAGGGCGTCCAAGAAAGTCCAGCAAGTGCCAGGATCGTCTCCTAAAGAGGATTCAGCTGTGGGATCGGAGTACCACCAGTGCAGAGCTTGCTCAGGAATGGCAGCAGGCAGGTGTGAGCGCATCTGCACGCACAGTGAGGCCAAGACTTTTGGAAGATGGCCTGGTGTCAAGAAGGGCAGCAAAGAAGCCACTTCTCTCCAAAAAAACATCAGGCACAGATTGATCTTCTGCAGAAAGTATCGTGAATGGACTGCTGAGGACTGGGGCAAAGTCATATTCTCCGATGAAGCCCCTTTCCGATGGTTTGGGGCATCTGGAAAAAGGCTTGTCAGGAGAAGAAAAGGTGAGCGCTACCATCAGTCCTGTGTCATGCCAACAGTAAAGCATCCTGAGACCATTCATGTGTGGGGTTGCTTCTCATCCAAGGGAGTGGGCTCACTCACAATTCTGCCCAAAAACACAGCCATGAATAAAGAATGGTACCAAAACACCCTCCAACAGCAACTTCTTCCAACAATCCAACAACAGTTTGGTGAAGAACAATGCATATTCCAGCACGACGGAGCACCGTGCCATAAGGCAAAAGTGATAACTAAGTGGCTCGGGGACCAGAACGTTGAAATTTTGGGTCCATGGCCTGGAAACTCCCCAGATCTTAATCCCATTGAGAACTTGTGGTCAATCCTCAAGAGGCGGGTGGACAAACAAAAACCCACTAATTCTGACAAACTCCAAGAAGTGATTATGAAAGAATGGGTTGCTATCAGTCAGGATTTGGCCCAGAAGTTGATTGAGAGCATGCCCAGTCGAATTGCAGAGGTCCTGAAAATGAACGGCCAACACTGCAAATACTGACTCTTTGCATAAATGTCATGTAATTGTCGATAAAAGCCTTTGAAACGTATGAAGTGCTTGTAATTATATTTCAGTACATCACAGAAACAACTGAAACAAAGATCTAAAAGCAGTTTAGCAGCAAACTTTGTGAGAACTAAACTATTTATTTAATTCTCAAAACTTTTGGCCACGACTGTTTATATATAATTTTTTATTTATTTATTTATTTATTTTAAATGTCATCTTTATCATTACCTAAAACAATTTTTAATAACTTTAGTTTTAGTCAACGATAATAACATTGTCTTGGACTTAAATTAATGTAGTGAGAGGGCAAAAAATTTAATCAAAATTTAAAGTTAAAGAAATACCTGTATATGTAACTGTTTCTCTCTCTGTCTTTCAGGTGTTGTGTATGATTACCGCTCCTGTCACCATGATTCTATCATCTAAACAGGACGCCTCGTTCGCCTTTGCCTCGCTGGCCATCATCTTCTCTGTCTACATCACTCTAGTTGTCCTCTTCGTCCCCAAGGTACAACAGAAGATCATTTTCTCAAAACAAGAAGGAGCACCACTGTAAATATTGTATTACAGTGATGAATATTAATGGTAGATAACTAGAGCAAAGGAAGGAGTGATCAAAGAGGCGAGATAATGTGTGACATATGCATCTCTCTCTGCGGCCTGCTCTTGAAATCTTAAAGCACGCTGAATGATGATGTTATGGAGATGTGGTGTAATCAGTGTCATCGGAGGACAGGTGTTATTAGACATCTCAAGAGAACATGAAAGAGAGGAAAGGAACACTCTGCCATTATACAACAATAAGAGCTGTTATATACACACAACGAGCGCAGAGCTGAAAAGGGGCGGGGCTACATAAAGTCTATAAAAGAAAAGTCTCTGAGTATTTGAAGAATGGCATATCTCCAGACCATGCAGTGTTATTTTAGTATTATTTTTATACATTATTTTATTCTTAAATTTTCTTTGCTAATGGTCTACACATAATCAAGACCCTGTGACTTGGCGAGTACAGTCAAATTTTAATCAGACTCATTTTTGCACATTATTTCATGATTTTTTTTTAATTCTGTTTTTGCCTGCTGCTCATTGGTTTGCATTCTATTTTAATAAATAGTAGGTAGGATACAGTAAATGTTGTGCAGCTTGCAGTACATTAATATTCTGTCAGCATGAATCTGGTCTGTTGTTATACCTAGTGTGGTGTGTGTTTGTGTGTTGGGTGTAGATGCGGAGGCTTATCACTCGTGGTGAGTGGCAGTCGGACCAGCAGGAGACCATGAAGACCGGCTCATCCACAAACAACAATGATGAAGAGAAATCCCGCCAACTGGAAAGAGAGAACAAAGAGCTGCAGAAGATCATCCAAGAGGTTCTGTGTCACCTTCATTTTCTCCAGCACACTGTTTGGAATGCCTGATACATTCTGAACATATTTCAGAACTGAATTGAGAATGCCTTTTTAAAATTTGTTTAGAATTTAAATTTAATGTGATTATGTGAGGATGCAGAATTGTACTTTTAATTAAAGGAACACATACATTACATATCTATGTATCTATCCTACTATACTATACTATACTATACTATACTCTCTATCTATCCATCTATATATATATATATATTTTAGACCATGATGGAAGTGATGATCAGTATAATGTATGCCACTAACAAACCAGGAAATTTCATTCCCGTTTGCCTTAATTTGAAAGTAAAAATATCAAACACAGTTTTCATCAGGATTTGAACACTGAGGGTATCTGAACTAAAGAGGGTAATGCACATAATGATGAGATGAATTTGATTTTGCGGGTGGAGAATTCTAAGATCTGGTGACGATCCTGTTGCCCTAGATGAGATCATCAAAATGTTAACATATAAGTACATGGCTTTCCTAAAAAAGTATGAATGCATATTTCTATATATTAATTACTGTGTATTATACATTTATGTATTTATTCATTTTCATTTTATATTCATCTCATTTTTAATGGAGGGTACCAGTAATTCTGGTGCTGATATTACTGAATATGCATGAATTGCCATTTCACAAAGACAAAAAAGTCTTTCAAGAATCAATGGACTATAAAATTCTATGTTTATTATGCATAGACATGAGTACTAAAAGTTCAATAGATGATATAGTCATTAGATTCCAAATTGGACCCCAGTGTTTATTTTATTGGAAACACTTTACGACAAGGTCTCATTTGTTAACATTAGTCAATGTATTAACTAACATGAACAGTGAGCAAAACATTTGTTATTGTATTTGTTAATGTTGGTTTAAAAAAATGTTCATGTTAGTTCAGTGCATTAACTAATGTTAACAAATACAACTTTTGACTTAATTAACAACAACCGAGATTAATAAATGCTATTATAATAAATCAATAAATGTTAGCTATTGAAACCTTATTGTAAAGTGTTAATATTTTCTTAAGTGTTATTTTAGTACTGTTTATGTACTATTGTATTTGTTCATTTTATGAATAAGCTTTTATATTAATATTTTCATTTAATTTTAGTTTACGTTTTAGTAATTTTGATATATGCTTGAGTCATTTTCGTTAGTGTTTTTCTTTAATAATTTTATTCAACTTTATTTATTTCAGAGCAGTTTTAGTCATTTTAGTGCTTTTTTATTTCAGTTAGTTGCCATCTAATATTTTCAGTTTTCATGTAATATTCATAATTTATTCGATTTAAGCTTCATTTTAATTTACAGAAACAATTTTTGAGAGTTTTAGTTTAAGTTAACAATAACAACACTGTTAACAATAACAAATTCCCCATTTGTGTGATTGTGTTGATCCTGTCATTCCAATTCAGCATCCTGTGGATCATGTAGCCCATCCAATTCAAATTCCAGCTTCAAAGGGAGCTCATTCTTAAATTCTGAATATGGCCCTATCCTGTCTGATACAATAGATGTCACTAGAGCTGTGGCAGATTGTCATGTTTACTTTCATCTTCCTTTTCTCAGTGGTTTTCAAATCTGCCTACATAGGTTTAATATTTTTAGACCCAGTTTCTCATTTAGTTTCATCATTTCTTTCCAACAGAAAGAGGAACGTGTATCAGAGCTAAGAAATCAGCTGTCAGAGAGACAGGCCCTGCGCTCCAGAAAACGCCCCACCTCCTCCAATCAGAACCACAACTCTCCTTCTCTTCCCACTCCTCAGAACGATCCCAAATCTCTCCTCCCGCCACCAGGATACCCCCTCCCTGCTTCTGACAACCACTCCCTCCCTCCCACCTTCTCCAACTCCTCCGCCCTCTACCAGCCCGACGGCAAGATCAACCGCAACAACTGTCACCCTGGACGACTGCAGCTCCTCTACAAGTGAGTCACGGGACGCTAGAGAAACTGGGATAAAATGCAAGCGGGGACACAACGAAGTGAAAAGCAGGGAGAAAAATAAGCTACCTTGATTCATGGTCCAGAGTTTTCCCCATCTCTTCCAGCAGAGGGCCTTTGTTTCATTGTTTGTTTCTTTTGTTTCCGATACTTGCTGTGATTCATGGGATATTATACACAGAATATGGTTTTGATTGCATCATTCGATGTGTCACCATATTTGACAACCACAAATTCTGTGAACCATTAAACCATTCAAATGAGTAACCCTCAGCTGATTTTGACTCGGAAAATCGTGCACGAAGTATGACATGCTAAAAATGTCCTTCCAGAAAATCATGGATTTTAGTAAATGTTCCCATCATTCTCATCAAATGTGTTTTAGGATTCTAGAAAACAATCGTACATTGTTTTTTGATACTTTACCTCGCATCAATCAGTTTTTTATTATTACTTTGTGCATTCATATTTCCTACAGTTCAATCAGACCATATAAATTAGCATTAGAAAGACTGACCGATTCACACACATTCGGTGCAATGTCAAATCGCAATTCAATTTTGATATCGTGGACTATTGTGATATATTAATTGTATCGCGATATGTATCATATAGAGAGGACGTTGCCAATACCCAGCCTTAGTAATATCCCACAGTTCTCAGTAGTGGTCGATATGCAATAGCTAGTCAGTGTGGTAACAATACGGTACATTTACATTTATTAATTTGGCAGATGCTTTTATCCACTGTGTTTTACGGTACATTTTACCAGTATGTGTTCCCTGGGAGTCAAACCCTTGACCTTGGTGTTGCTAACACCATACTTGAACTGCATTTCCTATCTTACATCTGAATACTTCAACCTGGTGTTCATTTACAAATTTTCCAATTTCACCATGACCTCATAAAAATTCTGCCGTGCAGCTGACAGTATTAAAAAATTTCTTGTGACCAAGATCAGCAGATTCCTTCCCTCCTGTTTATTAGACATTCTGAACTGATTTTTATGGGATTTTTGTCCTGAATCACAGAAATGATGCCTCAAATCGTATAGCTTGTTGAAGAGAGGTGTGCTATTATTATTCTAAGTGATCAGGCTTATGATTTTCCCCAGGCAAAATCCCATAAAATTACATTAAAGGGACTTTTTTTAGTAAGCAACCAACCAACCAACCAGATCACCTAAGGAACTGCCAACCTGAGGTGATTTTTGCTTTGACAAAAATCACTCACAATTCCTTCATTAAAAAAGTCTAGCTTCACAATAAGCCGCCATGATGTAATGAAATGATGTTGGTTTGCTTATAGCCAGCTTTTCTCCCAGAGCATGCTGGGATAATGTATTAGCAGTCACAAGCTGTTGAAGGCATTTGAAGGCTTTGTACAGAAGAGATGTAATTTCATCACAGATTTGGGGGTTTTGCTTTTATTAGATCCCTTGTGTAGCTGAGAGCTGCAGATTGAATCTCCCAGCATTG
This sequence comes from Opsariichthys bidens, assembly GCA_037194245.1. Taxonomy (NCBI): domain Eukaryota; kingdom Metazoa; phylum Chordata; class Actinopteri; order Cypriniformes; family Xenocyprididae; genus Opsariichthys; species Opsariichthys bidens. The sequence goes on from CM074302.1 coordinate 11,853,258, forward strand.
TAATGCAGTTTGCGTCTAAATGGCACCTGCCATATTTGATCCGTCACAGGATGCTGCTACTTTCAAATGCAAATAACATTAAAAATGCATCGTGCAGCCATCTTTGTCATACCAAACAACAATAAAGGGAAATTAGTTAATTAAACAGAACTCAGATGAGCGTGCAATACGGTACTTTCCTTTCCAGCGCACACATTCCCACTCTCATCAGCTGCTTTGTGTAGTCATCACTCAAACCATGTTACATTCCTGTTTAATACAAAACCTGAAACCCTACTGTACAGTGTAATACATGATTTCTAAACCGAGTACTGAGGAACTGGTTCTTCTTCTACTAATTCTTAGTCACCTCATCAAGCATAATGCCAATTTCCTGTCTGCGGAGCCCCTTGAAATGACAGTCTTCAATGGCAGCTTTTCCCAACAGCTGTGCGTCTGTTTGCCGCAGTGACCCTCGTAAACTCTCTTGCTTTTTCTCAGCATGCGTGGCTTGGATTCATCAGCGGGCCTGTATGGCAAAGTTTTCCCGGTTTAATCCGGACTGTTAATGGTTCGTTTCATCTGCCTCATTTCTGTTTGTTTTTTTTTTAAAGACTCTCTCTCATTTGGAGGGAGAGGATGTACAGAAAAAATCCCTACAGGAACTATGAGAGTCATTTGTCTATTCATAAGTGCTTGTGACAATAGCACATTGCTCATTATTTTAGACCTGTTATTACCTCATAATACTTGGAATGTTGCTGCTGTTTCCGTAAACAAACAGAGGTTGACTTCGGAATAGCATACTAGCATACCACCCTTTCTACAGTATTTGATATGTATACTGTTGACAGTATGCGGCAAGGAACCATGTCCCACAATACAATGCTCTTGACTTGAACAGCAATAGAGTGCAACAGTCGGGTTCCGGAAGTAAAAATCCTATTCATTTTCTTCATAAGGGAATTGATTTTTAACAATGACTTCAAAGAAAGATCTTATGTGAGCTGCGAGGTTGTTAACCTTTTGCCATCAGTGAGCATTATTTCAACTAATTTTTAAAAGAATCATGCTTAACCGCAGAATTCCTTGTGAAAAACCACATTACCCATGATTCTGCTGACCAATCAGAGAATCTCGACAAGTAACGCGCCAAAAAGAGCACTTTAGCACCGCCCTACTTCCATGAAGCACTGCAAAGACTGTGTGGAGACTGTGTACTGAGTGACTTTAATGAGGGAAAGAACTATAATCCTATGCAGCATTGCAAATGATGTAGAGTCAGTATCCTCCCTATGCTCTCAAACTTATTAAATATTTGTGTGTGTGTGTATATATATATATATATATACATTCACTGTGAATGACATATACATATTTCATTCACAGTGCTTCTTGGGACTGTAGTTCTTTGCCTCATTGAAACAATTAATTATACATTCTTGTACATCTTTTTGTGCAATTGAGCCTTTGCCGGCAGTTTGATTGACCAATCATAACCCCAAATCCGCCATTTTGTCCGACAAAGCAGTCAGAGGAGTTAGTAGATTAAAGTTGGTGAACTTGAACTTGAAAAATTGTGCATACTCGTGCCTTTCCGCACTTGAAAACAACATTCCTTCTGATGTCCATTCATGTTTTTTTGATGCTATAAATGAACTAGTATGAAGAGATGATCGGTTCACGAGCCGCTTGAAGGAGCTACAGCCATCTGTCACCACACATTAAAGAGCCACTATACGGTATTCATATATTTAATATGAAACTGTTTTATGTGTCTGTCGACGCGTTGTCAGTGTCCTTTATGCTCCGCGATGTATTTTTCACCGCGTGAGAACATGATGTGTGGCATGAGAGCACATGGCTTGTCGGACATAGCAACAGTAACTAAAGGGGGCGGGTCTTTGCGAAGGGTCAATTTTTCGAACACTATTTTTCTTAAAATTAAAAATTCATAATGTTGTGATTAACCTTGTTTGGATCATGGCTTATAATACCCCTATGGAAAAAATACGTCCAGAACCAAGGCCGCTGAAAAAGGGAGCAGGCATCGTTGCACTCTATGAACCAAAGGTAATATTAAGCTCCCAAAAGTAAATCGCTTTTATACAAACTATTAAAATGAATACAACTTTGTTTATTTATGGCATGAAAACTGAATGCCATTTGCTGGATGGTGACCACAGTGAAAGGTTTAGCGTAGAATTGGTCCTACTTTATATTCGGTGGCATTAGCTACTATGTACTTACATCAATGTACTTATTTACATTTACATTTAGTCATTTAGCAGACGCTTTTATCCAAAGCGACTTACAAGTGAGGAAAACAAACAAGCGATTCTTCATGAACAAACAAGCGATTCTTCATGAGTTTTTACTTATTGTGTTCATAATGTATTGCAAAACACTTTTGCTGCTATTAAGGCGGGAAACGGGACAGGTTTGGTGGTATGGGTAGGTTTAACAGTGGGTTAAATAAGGGAAGGGTCAACTGTGATTATAAATGAAATTACATGCAGGTATCTTTTAAAAATAAATACAATGTAAAAATACGTATGTCCACAATAAGTGCATTGTATCACATGATTAATTTAAATGTAAATACGCAGTAGTTAAGGCCACTAATATAAAGTGGGACCACAGAATTCAGCATGTACTGACAGTTTGCCGGGCGCTAGTATTCCATTCCGAACAGAGGCTGAACCACATCATGATGTCTTAGATTTGGTGTGTCATAAGCACTTGTGATTGGCTAAATGGTGCTCTGGTGATTTACATAAACGCTGATACAGGAGGACTCTCCCGAAATCCTGGAGGAAAGTCGTGAACAAACCCCTTCATGGTGTTTATTATCAGTTTACTGTAATATTTTACTCATCATTTCTCATCAAATGGTGGTTCGATAATAATCATGATAGTGACGTTCATGCAGACAATGTTATGCACAAATGTTAATTGTGTAAATGCTAAATGTACATGATAAATGTATTCTCTTGCACAAAGTATGAAGTATATACAGTCAAAGGTATTCGTATGTGGTATTGAAAATATATTTGTATTTGTACTACGATAGATTCTGTACAACGCAATTGGACTGACGTCTGGTGAAATAAAGACATTGTTTTTGCTACATTTTTTAAAACTGTTCATCTGTTTTTTTTCTGTTTGATGCACCCCGCTGCAGTCTCTACAAGACTGTGTTACTGTAGATTTGGAATTGCTTTATTATCCTCAGGTACAGTGTAAGACTTGTCGGTTCATTATTTTGGAGCACTTCAGCCACCTTCCCCACTGACTGTATCTATGAGATTACTAACATAAACGAATATGAAATGGTTATCTGATGGCATTTCAGTAGAAGTATATTGGTCAGAGGGGACTTCCAGAGTTGGTGCAATTTCCATTTACGCATCTGATTTAAATTTAAAGCATTATTTCATTTTGTTTCTGTGCCAAAGCGAGTATGCTGCATTTTAAAATACTGGTGGTTGTTCTGTTTTTGGTAAAAACAAATCATTCCAAATAATAAGGCTGTGTTAAAAATGATCCTTATCCATCATTTGGACTAAATGAGCTGTATTTTAATTCGTCAGGAAAATGATGTAGTGCTTGGTGTTTTAATGTGACTTTGGTATCACAAAAACACTGAGCTCTTCATAACAGTATGAAAAAGACAACAGACAGTGCGCTTTTGTGGTCCGCTCTCCTGATTTAATGAACAATGTCCCATGAATAATTCACTGAAAATCGCTACTATCTCTCTTTTTCTCCCAAATTCTCACTGACACAGCACTTTAAAACATCATTTTCCCCCTTTTCTTACTTCAAATCCTTATTTAGCATATTGACAGTGTGTACTGAAATGTTTCTAAAGCATGGAAATACGTTATTTATTGTCTGTCAAAGTGACGGAAAGCACTTTGAAATGTCCAGTTAATTACAAAACATTTTTGCTCAAAGCAGATTTACATATATTACTTCAATAATGTCTAAAGTTTAAAGGTACACTATGTAACTTTTGGCCGTCTAGTAGTTAAAAAAAACAAAAAAAACTGCAGAACATTGTTTTGGTTGAGCTTTGGCTCTGCGTGATTGTTCGGAAGAATATGACCCTTCACAAAAGATAATGCTTTACAATACGCTCTGTTTAGAGCTATGGCAGTTTATCTATTCTATAAAATACCCACCGGCATCTCTGCATTACTTTCACAACACAAAAAAACAATGTTGAGCTCTGTCTTATTGCCAATGGGTGATTCCCTGGAAGTTAGAGATTTAGAGTGCTCCATGTCAAACTTACTCCCTCGTTGCGACAACTAACTTGTGCAACTTTTCTCTATCTATGGATATGATGAGGCTAGTGAAGTATGTACACAATTTCCTGCAAAAAACAGGTCTAAAATATAAACACTTTAACAGCCATAGTGAACAACAACAAAAAAATATGTTTTAGAAGAAGGATTGATGATTGACTTGTTTAAATTTAGTTAATTTTTAACAAAAGTTATATGATGTACCTTTAACATGTCCATAATATTTCTAGGAAAGGCTTTTAGAGTTGTCTACTAAAAATAATTTAATACTTTTGCACTTCTAAGTTTCCTTTTGATGTTCAATGGTTGAGGGATTAATTCTGGCCTGTTTTTGAACATACTTATTGCATTCACAGAGCCAGCCGCTGTTGAGTGTTTACACTATTATTGCTTAGGGAAAAATTTCACTTAAAATACACTCACCTTTCATAGATAGATAAATCATACTACATAGGCATGTTTAACATCTTTGCAATCTTCTTATAGCCATTGCCCTTCCTGTGAAGAGTAATCACCTCTTCTCTTGTCTTCCTGGACCATTCTCTTGACTTCACCATGTTTGTAACTTGAATAATTGTGTCAATGAAGAATTCACAAAAGAAACATTTACTACTGTATTACAAAACCAATTGATGTCATTTTGTTCCACAACATAAATCTGTTTTTAAAATGAATGATCTTCTTTAGCCTATTTAATGACTTTTCAGCAAAATGAAACACAAATAACCCATGAAACAAAAATGAGGGGAAAAAAGAATGTAAAAATGGACTGCACAAAAATATCAAATCATTGAGAAATAGTGTATTTAATGAACTGGATAAACATAAAACACAAGTGACAACTTGCCCTGACCTGAGATTTATAGAAAAGTTTTAGCTAAAAAGCAGCATTCACAGCAGAAAATACTATATGGTATTCAATGTGGGGCGAGATCTGCTCGGTTACAAACATTTTTCCAAATATCTTCCTTTTGTGTACAGCAGAACACAGACATTTATACAGATCTGGAACAACCCGAGGGCGAGTAAATGATGGTATTTTTCATTTTTGGGTGAACTATCCCTTTAACACTTTCCAATGGACACTGATTCATTTTTAAAGCACGCAACTATGAAATATTATTCTAAACATTAATGCTACTCTAACTTAACATGAACTACGATTGATATTTCATGGCAGATTATAGCTGTAGGCAAATTACAGAATTACATCTCATAATGTTCACTTTATTCCTCAATACCTCAAACAAGAGTTTCTCCACAGTATTGTCTCTCAAAAACATCTACTTAATCACACGCTGGCAGCCTAGAAGCCCACAGGCATTACTGCGCAAGTTCCATTAACAGCAGCATCTCACCACAACATCAGCGTTTTCTCCTATTCTTATTCAATCACTATGGAAATATAATGACTAACGAATGCCACAATGAAGCGTTACCCACTGAATTTACAACTCTTTGACCGTGGTTGGTTAATTATGGGCCTGGAGTAACCACAAAAATGCCCACCCTACATGTGTTATGTCCCTGAAGCTTGACATAATGGTGCATGCAAGGGAATTTCCCTTCACCGAAACCAGTATCTGATGAGGAAACAATGTCAGCGGAAACATGCTCGAAGAGGGGTTTGAAAATGCACGTGTGAAATGCAAATTTCCAAGGACCACGCTTTCCAAATTTGTGAATTCGGACAACAAAAAAGTTTGTTTGGCCTCTTTTTGCAGAGATATCCTTCACAACCAACGATTCAGTGGCCAAATATCAGAGCCAAAGACAATTAGCTGATTGTCTTCTGTTTTAAAGGAAAACTGCCAATTACACTTCAGAATTCGATCGATTGTACAGTATTGCATGGATTGCTGAGAGTTCATTTGGTTTCAGATTTATTAAATGTTTGGATTTCATTAGCAGTACAGTAGTCATTTATTCTTTTAATAAATAGGTGAATAAATATTTAAATAAATAGATGCACATAATATTAACATTACTATCATAAATTAACCATATTAATATAAATAACACAAAATGCACATGTTTTTCCCCACATAAAATCAAATCTGGATCATTGATCCATAACTCAAATAGAGTTCTAATCTTGACCTGTTTTAATATAAAACATTGACAAGAAGTCAGTATAGTCTCTTTTTTGTGTGTGTGTGTGTCATGGCAGCTCAGCATATTCCTTTCCTCTCCACAGACTTCCATCTATCAATGTTCACAGAGCAAACACCCCAAAAAAGGTCTTTCCGTTTTCATTTTCGACGCGAGGCAGGAGTAGTGACGTCGTTTCGGTGCGCAGTCTGTCGTTGGCGTGTAATTGGAAGGCCGCACCCAGATAAATTGTGTTGTACGAGAGATCGCGAGTGTCAGACCCCTGCACGCAGGCGGAGCGAATAGCGCTGAAAAGCGGCTTGTAGCCTCCATAGGAATCAGAAAAGCGCAAAACCTCGTGGTTCATATACACAACGTCGTGGTCCTCAGTTCTGTCAGACGTGCAGCTGATGTGGAAAGAGACCTGGCTGTAAACGAAGTAAATGCCGTCATCAGGAATGACGATCTCCCTGTTTACTAATTCCAAGCCGCCTGTAGAGAAAGCCTGGTCCTGGTTCACTCTCCAGTCTAGGGTACTGTTACAGACCTCAGGGTCGTATGCCCCTAGAAAAGAAAAACAAACATGGAATAAGTCATATTCATATTTTACACTGGATATCAAGTGGCACCCAACAGAGTAGTCCAAGATCGCTTATCTTGTTACTGTCTTGGTTAATGCAATATCCGTTCTGTAAAACTGTTCATTTACATTAGTTCAGGGACACATTAAACTGATACTTAATGCATTAATTAATGTTAACACGGTGAAGCATTTCTCTCAATATATCTCAAAATTAAACATTGAATTAAATGACTTTTTATTTATACTGTGGTCAGGCACATATTTTCTTTTTCTAGTCTGTATTGTTTTCAAGCATTATCACGACATTCATATTGGCATCTGTAATTGTGTCATTTCTAAATGACAGATGAATTTGTATGAAATTAGAGCACAGTTTGTCTTTGCCCTTTGACATTAACATCCAAAGATATGAAAAGCATACTAATGATGCATCCCTGACACTATCGGGACAATTTTTGAGTTGCGAGCCACTGGTCCAAGAAATCCAAACCCAACACATATTCTGTTAATCCTACATTTTCGGATAAACAGCTAGTCCAGACACCTTTTAGACTTTGGCCCCAATAAGTATTCACTGTTCAAAATTATTTTCATGATTTGTTTTTCTTTTGTCAAATTAACTTCAGTAATTAATGCGGTTCCGATAACATAATATTTTGAGTTTCTGTTGATTAAACCAATCACCTTCATTGTACCAACTCAAATTTTCAATTTCAAAGAACTCCAAATTTTAAGGCAACCAGGTAAACTTACTTTTTAACAGTTCTTTTTTTGGACTTAAAATGTATATTAGCTCTAAATTGTTAATGCTTTCTGTAAAAACAGACTAGCACATCTGGTGTGCAAGACTTTTTTAGTATTCATTTACAGCTCATTTAGCTCTTTGGAATTAAGCTTACCTGTTAAATGGATGGCAGCTTTGGAAGATAATTTTGCTTTAGAAAAATGATCTCTCGCTGTAAGCCTGAGCCCTGATGAGGAGAGACACAAAATGATTCATATAAGATTATTTAGTTTCACAGAAAATAAAATGAGCTGGTATGAATGGAACAAAGAGGATCTGAAACTGAGGGTCTGAACTCACCAGTTGCACTTTCCTGATTACTCTGAGACTATAGAGAGAACAAGAGACACATGGTTACACATCTAATAATGCAATTATGTTAATGTTATGCGTACGGATCAGGATTCTGACCTCATTGCGCATGAAGCAGACAGCAGCGGCAGCGCACAGGGCCACAGCCAGAAGAACCCCACACACCCGCCACACGCCGCCTGACTTTGAGGTGCCAGCCTTCCTCCTCGACACCATCACCCTCGGTAAGGGCAGCGTTTCTTCTTCGAGATCCAACAATACCTGACTGGAATGCTCCATCATTACTGTGTCTGTCCTCTGAAAGCTCAAGTTAAACTATTTGTACAAATGCAGATGCTGTCAAAAGGCTTTTTAAAAGGTTCTGTAAAGTCTCCTTAGCGCACTTTATCACTTCTGTCCTTTGCTTGGTTGGTCCGTCACCGTTGTGTTCAGAATAAAGCGGTTCTTCATTCTTTTTAAACCTCAGAGACTGCAAGACCAGGGGAAACTCCAGTGATGTCAGAGGAATGGAGAGAATTAAGTGGTAGAGAGAAACGTATGGGAGAAACACCCACACACACCCGACTAACAGGGAATTACAAGCTAAAAATAAGGCTCTTGTTTCAGCAGAATGTTTACATTTTTGAGTGTGACATCATATGCATTTATTTATTTATTCAATATTATATATATATGTATACAATGTAATCTTGAATGAAAATTGGCATTTAAAAAAATATATATATATATTTTGAATTTTTTCATTTACATGATTGGAAATACTTTTGTCCTTATTACATGTAATACTAGAGTAAAAACTATAACTTAAGCATTATACATGCAACTTTGTCTACTAGTTAATTAATATTACTCAGTACTTAAATGTATAATTACAGTGTAACACCTTAAATAAAGTGTAACACATGATTTATTTATTTGCATAACATAGTTTATATTTATTATGATCATTATGATTATATTATTTGGATCTGAACATCAACATTCCAGCTTTTTTATTGGAAATTAGTGATGCTTGTTTTTTCAAAAGTTATTATAATTTTGACTTTTACATATTTTCTATGTAAACATTTGTGGATACAGTAATTTGTTTAATTTTGTAAGGAAATTTCTAACATCTTCATAATTTACCTATAGGCTAACTGAGTCCAATCGTTCAATCTAAATTCATATCACTACATAATTCATAGAATTATACATAGCAATTCAGTGATAATTAAGAGGTTCCCTCTTTCATTGGAATTATGTTATTTAATCTCTCTATTTATTCAACCAGACTGAAAAATACACAAATTTACACAGACTATTTGATTTAAAATTAATGACATCCTTTAACAAATCATTTAAAATATTCTTAATCATGTTTATTTCACATATTCTACAAAAATCTGATGACAATTGAGAGTTCTTACTAAGAATGTTTAGAATGGATTTTTCTGTTTGTTGCAGAAATTATGCTCTATGTTCACTGTGTTTTCCAAACTCAGTCCCCCAAAAAATGCCTCCTCTGGTGCAAATGAGAGGGGAATATCACAATTTCCTCTTTGTGTTTGAAAGTGCTCAAAAAAATAAGTGCATTTTTATGGTCCTCACAACGTGAACTTGGAATAGCAGAGGAATTATTCTCTCCATTTATCTCAGACAATGGAATTTCATGCAGGTCTTCCAAAATCAATGTTTTGATGACTTTTGAGAAGTTAGTGCTTTGCTCACTTCTCTATAACAACAACAGAAACTTTAACTAGGTTATGTCACTTCTAACGGGTTTCACAGAAAAAAAAAATTATTCTCAATTAATGTAAACAGGGATTTTGCCATATACAGCAATTATATTTAAAAAAGAAAATTCTTCCAATTTGAAAATATTAGTTTTTTTTTTTTTTTTTTTTTTTTTTTTTGCCAAACCGTGTTTTACGACTGTTTGAAATTCCCATAAGTTATTGTGGGATAAGCGAAAAATAATATCATATTAACTGGATGAGAGATATATGTGACCCTGGACCACAAAGGGTCGCATAAGTTCAGGGGGATATATTTGTAGCAATAGCCAACAATCCATTGTAAGGTTCAAAATCATTGATTTTTCTTTTATGCCAAAAATCATTAGGATATTAAGTGAAGATCATTATCAGATATTTTGTAAATTTCCTACCATAAATATATACAAAATGTATTTTTGTGAGTGGATATGCATTTCTTAGGACTTCATTTGGACAACTTTGAAGGCGATTTTCTCAATATTTAGATTTTTTTTTTTTTTTTGCACCCTCAGATTCCAGATTTGTGATGTGTATATATCCTAATTTTTATAATTCCAGATGTATAAATTCTATTAAAAAATTACCCTTGTCCAGGGTCACATATAAATGCTCTAATGTATTTCCTCTTATCACCATGTCCCTTAAGGGGCTCCGTATTATGGAACACCATAAAATATCAAACAATAGAGCTCTGGACGTCACATGACCCATTTTATATACACCACCATGCTGGCAGGAAGCCGGGAGCGAATCTGAAATAAATGGCGCCAGTTTCAAGGTAACAGAGTTCACTGCGCACTTTAATTAAAAAAACATAGACCTGTACATTGCCAAACTTAATTGATTTAACATAACAGATCCAAATAAAGCCCCCGGGGTGCTTTTAATGTGTATCAATAAAAGGAACTGATAGCTTTCTGACCAGTATCCTGATATCTACAACTACCTCATCAACTTTTCCTCGTCCTACACTCCGGGCACTCTTTAAAAGCCTACAAAAGCCTGGAGGGGTACAAATGGACGCAATCTAATTTTGTGATGAATATTAAACTTGTAGTCTTCCGGCTAAAACCTGCTTTGTCGTCATTGGAAGGGTAAGTCAACTGTGTTATTAGGTAAAGTAATCGACCTTAGCTGTCCTTGTTTGTAGGTAATGTTAGCCAGCACAGCTTTATCACTGTGAGTACAGTAGACATCATACAAGTCATGAAATCTTAACCCGTTTAACCCGACATGAGGTGTCATTAGTTGCCCTTTGAAATAATCAATCAGTTTTGTTTGACATTTTTATGGCGAAGTAGGTGAAAAACTGTGTTTTATGTTCAGTCCCAATTGTGACCGGTGGTATAATAACTAAAAATTCTTATGTAGCCCATATATCTGCCTAGTTATTTAACACATTTTAAACTCTTTCATGTCATTTTAGGGTGACTATTAAACATATAGGAATACTGAGATAAAAGACAAAACATTTATAAAAATGCAACCATTTGTTGTTTTTTTGCAGTGAACCATTTCAGTCTTCTATCGGGATCCTTAGGAATACAATCAAATTATTTCCCCTTTCCTTTCCCCTGCCTGTTCTGGCATTCTGATGCACAGCAGCTGTCCACCATGTTGAAATAGTATGGTTTGTAAGGTCTAAACAGTCTGGTTTTAAATTACTGTTTGGACCACTATCGATACCAATGCCACATGCGCAGGGTCGGGGAGTAACGAAATACAAGTAACTTAGTTACGTATTTAGAATACAAAATTTGAGTAACTGTATTTCATTACAGTTACATTTTAAATGGGTGGTAATCAGATTACAGTTACATCTGAAAAGTGTTTTAGATTACCAAAGTGATTACTTGAATTTTAATGTCATTTAAACAGCAATTGGTGATTCTCTGACAGTCTGAAAAAACGGAGTTAAGTTTCATCAACATTTTAATACTTTTAAGAGGGATCATAAAAATGTTGTTATTTTTATTTAGTACTGTCCTGAACAAGATAAAATGACTGAATTTATAAAAAAAAATTGCCCAACTGTCAACTTAACTGTCCTGTCATGACCTGATGATCCACGACTGTTTTCATGTTTTGTGAGTCATTTTATAATTCACTCGTCACTGCAACTTTTTTTCACAATTTGTTTTTTCCCCTCACAATTGTGAGTTTGCATTTCACAATTCTGACTTCTTTTTCTCAGAATTGCGAGATATAAACTCACAATTGCAAGTTATAAAGTCAGAATTGGGAGAAATAAACTTGCAATACTGACTTTTTTTCTTGCAATCGTGAATTTAGTAAGTGAGTTTATATCTCATAATTTTGACTTTTCTCAATATTGTGAGTTTATATCTCATAAATTGTGTGTTGTGAATTCTGTGATATAAAGTTGCAATTGTGAGTTATAAAGTCAGAATTATGACATATAAACTTTTCTCAATATTGCGAGTTTATATCTCATAATTCTGACTTTATAACTCACAATTGCAACTTTATATCACACAATTTTGAGCGACATAGTCAGAATTGTGAGATAAAAACACGCAATCACCTTTTTTGTGTTTGTTCCACACTTACTAGTATTCCAAAGCATTCTAAAGTATTTAGATTAAGTTACTAAACTAACGAAATACGTTACAAATGACCTATTTTTAAAGCACGTATTTTGTAATCTGTAGTGAAATACATTTTAAAAGTAACCTACCCAGCCCTGCACATGCGCTCCAGCGCTCTCCTGATGGCCTGACAAAATGGCAGAGTTTAGATTGCGTGACGTCAACCTCTGGAGCTCAATACAAAGACAAACGTTGCATCCGAAATCGAATACTTCGCTATAGAGGCTATGCAAAAAACAGCATGCCAAAAGAGTAGTGCAGTATGTCCGAATATATATTCGAAACAACAGTGCACGAAAAGTTAGGGTTGGGACAACATCACGAATCAGAAATGATTCTGGATCGATTCTGATACTTTCCGTTGCCTACATATCGCGATTCTCTCTCAAATCAATTCGATGCATTTGGAAAATATCAGAAACAATCCATCGATCGAATGCATCAACAGTATTGTACCAGTCCTACCACTGATGGTTCCAGTTCCTTTTTTTAGGCCCTTCCCTCGCTAATTTCACTCAGTCTCGTTGACTCAGACGTACGTCATTGCTTGCGTTACACGAGAGCTCACTACTGGCGGAACCTTTGCAATGGGCTGAGCTGGAACGTCCTAAATCCTTGAAGACTTGGAATCAGCTATGGAGTTTATTTATTTATGAATTTTTCCCCTTACAAAATTGTTTAGTGCAGCATTCTATATGTGTGTTTTAAATATTTATAAAAAAATTAACATTGAGTGTTTGTGGTGGGGTAAATTAGATGCGAAATGTGGTGATGTGATATGGAGCAGCCTGAAGTGTACATATGAAGTAGACTTGCTTCCTCTGTCAAAATCGAGGCAGTGTGAGTATGACCATTTAAACTTCCCTCGTCCACTTCACGAAGTGGAACGCACTTCAAAATGGCGGCAGGGATTCCCCGAGGGGAAATGCTGAGGGAAGTTCATGATTGCGTATCTGAACCTGGAGTGGAACGCAGCCCATGGACACTTTACTATCCCATGAGGCCACAGGAAGAGATTTATGAATGGCAGTGAGGCGGCGCAACTGACGCTGGTATGTCATGTGATAGTAGCAACATGATGAATGTAATTTCGGACACGTTCAAATTGTATTTCATGTTGGACTTTCTAATAAATGATCACAAATTGTTTTAACTAAAATTTCATTACTGTGTGAGACAAAAACAGCCAGATTACATCATCTTTGAGTGTACTATTACAGTTGAACGCCTGCCTATTGTATACTGTCTGAGCTTAGACATATATGGAAATGATAAAGAAACCAAATATTTGAATGCCTCTACCACTATTTTGCATTTAGAGCACTAAAACAAGTTTTGGTCCTCCTCATCATTACTCAAACGTTGCATGGGGGAACTGGTATCCCACTATACCAAATAACTTTGAGTTATTTTATTTCCACTGTATTGACTCTGATGCGGGACAAATGATGCCGTTTTCAGCATACCGCATGAGAGGATGTAGTGATGTGAGAGATACGTAGGCTTCTACACAATTTGGAGAACTTAAAAGTAGGACATTTAAAAATAGTGCAGTGAATCTCTGTGGTCACATTTCAGTGTAAGTAGCCTACCACTGAACAGAAACCCGTTCTTCTTTCTGCCTCGGTCACATGACTCTTAATTTGATTTATAGAAATATAGACAGGTGTAATCTTTCAACTTAATCATCTCAGGCGCTTTTAAACCTTTAAACAGTGTATTCACAATAAACATGATACTTGTGATTCAGTCACTGCGTGTACATATTAGAATATTCCCCTGAAATGTCCTGAAATTTGTTTATTCATCCTCCCCAGTTATGACATTGAAAAATATTATTAGCCTCCTTAAAGGAAGTGAAACTTGGAAATTAAAATACAGCTTAAAAAGTTTGGTCATAGGATGCCGTTTCCGGAGGTGCACAACAAGCACGCTCATCCTTGGAATAATGACATTATGGCTTATTTCTTTCATGAAATAAGCCATGTTTGGTGTGACAACACAATGTGACCCCCCAGCTTCCTCCATTTGCAGCATCATGGGATAAACTGACATCTCTTCATGCGACTCCCACATATTCGCTGACAGACATGTGACTAATTTAACACTCATCTGACTAATCTCAGAACCTTATACAATACAAAACTCTATATGTACTCTATATAGCGTTTAAAAGATTTTTTAAATGTTTTTGAACAAATCACTTATGCTGAACAAGGCTGCATTTATTTGATTAAAAATGTATTAAAAAAACGGTGAAGTAAAATTGTAATTTTGTGAAATATTATTACGATCTAAAACAACTTATTTCTATTTGAATATATTTAAATAATTTATTAATGCAATGTAAAAGCTGTATTTTCAGCATCATTTCTTCAGTCTTCAGTGTCACATGATTCAGAAATCATCCTAATATGATGATTTTCTGCTCAAGAAACATTTATTATTATCAGTGTTGTAAACAGTTAATAATATTTATTATAATGATATTTTATGACATTTTGATAACATTTTTGTGTAAACTGTGATTTTTTTCAGCATAAATGTCTTTACTGTCATTTTTGATTAATGTAATGCAGCCTTGCTAAATAAAAGCATTTATTTATTTTTAAAAAAAAGTATATCTTTCTATCATGAGCTCGAGACATCACGTATACAAGTGCTACTGATCAGTGAATACAGTGTTGTTCAGAGTTGTGCATGCAGTTGAGGGGAAACATCCTGTTGTGGGTTTCATGGCAGGTGAAACTTCTTTCTACACACCTTTCTAAGTTGGGGGTTACCCATACCCCTTGACTCATCTTTGAGGTAGGATTGTGGGTGGGGGACTGTGACATACATAATCACACTCCCTAAATACTTTAAAGTCTGGGAACTTTTTTAATGATGGTTCATACTTGAATTGCTGTGGAAAAAATACAGATGCAACACAGTTGACCTTCCAACAACCCTCTAACACACACGCACCTGCTTATTTCTGCCGAACAGTAATGTGCTACTACTGGCGTAATCCTGTGCAGACCACAGTTTCCTAACTCTGTTAGATCATTCAAAGTCCCTATTGTCAAAAACATTGCACAATACTATCTGCGTTTTATTTACTTGAGTATATTTGTTTATATATGTGTATATATGTATTGTGGGGGATTTTACAGTTAAAGACCCAAAAGACTAGATATGATAAATGAAATCCCGGAGTCAGAGTTTAAAAAAAATAATAATTTAAGAAAATTTTAATAAAGAATAGTTTGCAGTTTCATCATCAGAAGCCAGCTTCAAGTCTCACAAGGAGTTCGTAGGCCGCTCTCTGTCTCCTCCTCTCTCTCTACATTCACATTTCCAGAACAATTATACTCTAACAGAGTCCACTTACTACGTCATTACAAAGACACTGATTGGTTAAGAACACTAGACAAAACTGGTAATTTTCCACACATGGACAGTTAGTCAGAATCATATCTCCTTCCATTATGATGCTGACGATCAAACCCTGAACTTAGGCACAGAATGTCCTTCTAGGTCAGGCCTATAGGCACCTTCAGGTCTCCAGTCCAGATGACAACAGTCCACCAGTACCCATAACAGACCAGTACAGAACACCAAGCGCACATACATAGATACACATGATTCACAGCTTCTTCAAGGCTGTAGTTGATCTGAGCTCTGCTCTGAACAGGAAACTTTACCAAAACATACTGATAAGTTGTACTTTTCTCTCAGTCAGAGGTACAGACAATATACATCATTATTTTCTAGTGTTTGAAAATGAAAAGGAAATTAAAGGCTTTAACATAAGTTGAAGTTAGTCATTCTAAATAATTCAACATTTAGAAAGATAATTTCGTGATAAATCACTCAAATATATATATATGTTGAAGCGGCAGTGGATTCCAGAATCCACCCCTTCATGTACATATATATGTGTGTGTGTATATATAATTATATATGACTTAATATGTCATAATTTTGACTTTTTGTCATACTTTCACATTTTTATATCATAAATATGATACTTTATCTAAATTTTTACATATATGTCATAATTTTGTCTATCATAATTATATTAATAATAATTATAATAGGCTAGTATCTCAGACTTTTTTTTTTCAACAATTTTTTTATGTGGCAGAAATGGGCTTCTATACGTTTGAGACATTTCAATTAAAAATATTTAAATGAGATACTAGTATTAAATACTGGTAGGGCCTGTGAGTCTTGAGTATGAAAAATGTATTGAAAAAATTATAAGCTTAACAACAAACACAATAGCATTGTTACTGTTTGAGAAGTAAATAAATAGTGAATAAATACTTATATATTTCATTGACCGACCTAATAGCATATAAAGTGAGACAAATAAGAACTTTTTTTTAATTTTTTTTTATTAATGCACAACAACATAAGAACATTGTCAGGGGATTACATACAAATACATAAAACAAATAAACAAAAATGACGCAAGGATATAAACACTACATCATTGGTATAAAAGCATACAGACAATAACATATAGGGAAAGCTTTTAAACCCATGTATTTTCTTTAAGCATTTCTTCATAATGTTTTAAAAACTTAAGGGATTTTTTGTTATTTATATAATGCAGAGATTTGAAAAGTAATGTTAATTCAGTTTTGAAATGGGGATAGGATGGGATATTATTTGACAACTTTTGTTTATGAATAAAGAATTTGCCATATAAGATGAAGAAATTAACAATGTATTCAAGGGGTCTATTTTTATCATCAATATAATAGAATATAATATATGTCTTTTAGACTGAAGGAAGAAATATCATTGTTAGAATTGAAAATATAGGAGCCAAGATCGGACCAAAATTGTTTGGATATAGGGCAATCATAAAACAGATGTGCAAATGTCTCCTCTGCTTGTTTACAAAAAGAGCATGAACTGTCGATATCAAGATATTTAGAAATATGAGAATTGACAGGATATATTTTATGTAAAATCTTGTAATGTACTTCTTTAGCTTTGTTTGATATGCAATATTTTCCTGGTAAAAGCCATGCCCTTTTCCAATCTATATCTTCTACCAAAGATCTCCAATAGAATTTACCTCTAGGAGAAATTTTTTTCTTGAATTGAAAAATCTGGCGTAAATGCCTATTGGTGCATTTCTTTGTCCAAAGGATCAATTCCATCCAAGAGCAAAGTAGATTGTATTGTAACTGTTCTCCTTGGATTATATAGGCAGTGGCTTTTAACAAGATGAGTTAACCCAGGTGAGATTGCATTAACTACTGTGTTAAACTCTTTTGGAGGAACCGGGAAATTGTGGAAGGTCATAAATTGCTCATAAGTAAAAAGGTTACCCAAGTTATCAAATAAGGAGAGAATACCATTAATATTATTTTGGAACCACCTGGGGGGAAATAAGGATCTATTTCTGACAGTGATATCACTGTTATTCCATAACACTGTTTTATGTGGCGAAAAACTGTGAACATAACACAGCTTCCATGCGAGGAGACATTGCTGATGAAATTTTGACAAAGCAATAGGCAGCTTAGAAGGTAAATAATTACACTTTAAAATAAAAGAAAGGCTACCAATTTTTTCAAATAATTGGTTGGGGAGAGACAAATAAGAACTCTTCTGGATCTTTAGGTGCAAATGAGGTAACATGCACCGTGACGTCTCAACCTTCCTGGCGCCACTCCCACATATACGTCACGACGGAGTGTCCAAACGCGGAAGTGAAGATGGCGACCGCCTACGAGAGGTTCAACCTGTAAGTTGAAACTTTTATTCGAGCGCAGCGACTGATATAAGCCCATACAACGCTCAGTTCCACTTTAATGAATGTAAGCTTGTTTAATAGCAGCGTCTGTGGGCGCTGTCAGTCAGTGTGCTTGTCTGTACAGGGCAGTTTTGTGTTGTGGTGGAAGCTGCACAGGCTTAAGCCGTTCACAGACCGTTCGCTTTGGCTGTGAATCAAAAGCCAGTGAGCTACCTGTCTACACAGAACGCTCGAACCGAACATTTGCACCGAATTTAGGCAATATAACGCGCCTGTGATGCGCCAAAAGGCAGCTCACTGGGTTATGGGACAGGGTTGAGTCTGGACAGCACCTGTTCTCATACATTAGTGAGTGTAAGTTAGATGTAGACGAAGTTGCTCGTTTTGACTCTGCATTGAAATGCTCTGAAGCACACTGAGCTGTTTCAGGGCTGTAGTTTTGTGGAGAGATTAGTGTAAAGCTGCTGTTAATTCGTTGATGCTTTTCAGTAAACATTAAACTTTTTTTTTTTTTTGTACGGTATGGCATATATTCTGCAATTAATTTGAAATATTACATTCGATTTGAAAAAGCCATGGACAAAATCATTGGATATGTACAATAATAAATATCTCAGAATTTGAGATATATTTCATATCCAGCTATGTATCCATACTGTTAAAATGTGCTTTTTTTTTTTGTAAGGGGTGAAGCTGCAGGTGCACCTCTGACAGGGAGGTGAACTTGAATGGAATGTACCTTGCCAACACCTTTCTTCAACATGACACACAAACACTGATACGAGTAACCGTGCTCTGACATCATTCCGGTGAATGTTTTTGCTCTAGGATAATATTTTCAATCCTCTTATAAGGATACCATTTTTTTTTTATTATTATTATTTTTTAACAATATAACCATGTCATAATCTGGCATCATTTGGCCCATAAGAGTCTTTATGCTCTTTAAAGTCATCATGAAATCAAAATACACAATTCTTGTTTTTTTATGGAATATTGGAGTATTTATTATAAATGATTCATCTATGAACATCATTATTTCTTTTCTTTTTTAAATTAATGTGCCCTTTTAATATTTAATCAAAATAACTTCCCCTTTCACTTCCATAAAGACATCTCTTCTCTACTCTTCTTCCTCTTTTTTTCGAATAAAAAAAAAAGTAAAATAACAAAATACTACCATGATATGAATTTGTATGTTTCATAAATTAAATAACAGGACAATATCTTTTTTAATGACTTTTATGAGTAATTTTGGCATGACAGTGATGAGAAAATGTGCTTAATTGTCATCATAATGTCACAATGCAACACTTTTATATGTATTGTTAAAAAAATCAATAGTAGTAGTTATTTATTTGATTTTAATAATAATTATTTGTTTATTTAATGTATTTATTTTATTCGCAGGGGGGATCTAGACATGTTCTTTACAATCTTTCTGAGGTTCACTCTTATGCTTACTAAACACCAAAAATATAAATGGTTATTTTTGCATCAGCTTTAATTGTGTAATTTGCCCTTTTTGTATAATTTGTTTAGAGGTACAGTAAGCCCTTGAGTCTTATGAATGGCCTCTTGTATAATAAACAGCACATTGCCAGTGATACCACAGCTCAGAAAAGCTTGTCAAAACTAAAATGGCATTAACACTTGCATTATATGCACAGTGTTTTCTTGGACTCTTTACCCATTTGATTCAACTTTACTGTGCACATAATTCATAATGGCTGTGGTTTGTCTTATACAGACACTAGACACAAAAGTGATGTAACTTTGATGCAACTCTAGCAAAAAAAAAAACCTGCAAGCTAAAGATGAACATCTGTGTTATCGTTACTTGCGTGACCTGATCGATTGGTTCTGAGAATTAAAAAAACAAAAAAACAAGTGGTGTTACTATGTGTCATTAAAAGTGTTTGCTTAGCAATTTGCAAGGAAGGAAGTCTCCAGCCATAAAATTGGGACACACACATAGGTTGTGTTACTGAACTCCTCACACTGTTGAAACTTGCATTTGTAATTTCATCTAAACTTATCCACTGCCAAAAGTAAAAAGCATTTCAATTCTGATTTATTAAGTCTGAGATGAGGTTACATTTAAAGCTATGATGCTTCTGACGCTGTTTCACCTACTGATATTATCACCGGTCAAGAGATGTTGTACTGCATAAACAATTTCTTTTTGAATCTCAGTCTCTTTTGTCTTCACTCAGTACTGTTTAGCACATTTCCAATAATCTTCATGCGATTTGCAACCGGAGTGCAAACTAAAAATATGTGTTTACTAGCACAATAAGAAAAGACTCAGAATAGACTTGCTACTCTCAGTTTAATGAGAAATAATTAGTTTTAAAAAATAGGACACACGATTGCGGATGTTTCATGTCTTTTCTGCTTTCATAGGCATGCAACTCCTGAGAAGTTCTACATTGAGGCCTGTGATGATGGAGCTAATGATGTGTTGGTTATTGATCGGGTGTCCACCGAGATGACCCTCGCAGGTACGATCTGAAATTTATGTACCCTGCATCAAAAATTGATTATAGAGTCATTTCTCGAGTATCATGTGACTCTGAAGACGGGATGATTGGCTGCTGAAAATTCAGCTTTGCCATCACACGAATTACGTTTTAAAATATATTAAAATAGAAATCATTTTTTTTTTTTTAATTGTAGTAATATGTTGCAATATTACTGTTTTTACTGTATTTTCGATCAAATAAATGCAGCCTTGATGAGCATAAGAACATTTTCGAAACCATCTTACCGACACCAAATTATTTTCTATTGCTAGAAAATTGGCAAACTACCAAACTATGGTATTTAAACTATATTTCAAAATGTCCCACTTCAGTAACAAGGTTACTAAAAGTGAATAGAAAATAAAACGGCTCATATAAAATGTAATTTGTCTTCCTGAGGTTGGAGATGAACATTTTCTGAAGGTTAAGCACCTTATTTCTCTGACCATGTAAAAGTACAGTGAAAGATTCATAGTATGGGCTGCTGTGATTTTACTTTTATGAATACCATCAACTTAAAAGGGAAAAAGGTTTTCCAAGTGTACTGACATCAATGAAAAGTTATGGCAGCTCTTCGGCTTTTGTTGTAGTTCTCTGTTTTCATAATGACCTCCATGCAAAGTGACTTTTTATCATTGCTGTCATTTTCATCATTACCTTCATTTTTATCATTACCTACATTTGAGGTAGGTGCTGTTATAAAGGTATATCCCAAGAATAGCATTCCTTATGCTGAAACAGGGAAGTATATTAAAGAGGACCTATTAGGCCTTTTTTCAAAGACTCTATTGGGTTAAGTTTTTATGTTTAAATGTAAAAAAAAATAATAATAAATTCACATATTTTACAGCTCCTCACTTCCTAGTCTGTATAACGCGCATAGACTGTTAAAAAAAACAAGATGGACGATGCACCTTCACCCTCTTCCATTGGAGAAAATTGAAGCCACCAATGCCCCGAGATGAAGCTGACATCTTGCACTAATTACATTGTTCAGAGTCCAGGTCTGCGCAGTAACGAGCGTGAAGTGGAGCCGCGGTACTAAGGTCCCGCCCACACTCAGAATCAATCGCAAGCGCACGCCCCTGAACTATTTTTAAGTTGCCTAACTGCTCCAATTTTAATTGTATTTGTATTTATTTAAAAAACAAACACCTCAACTTACTTCAACGTGCTGCACGCCCAGTAACGCACTGCTTAGTTCCTGTCTCTATAAAGCCCCTCCTTCGAAAAGTGGAGTGTGCTCTGATTGGTTGGCTGGATGAGTGTGTCGTATTTGGTCAACTACTTCGAACTTCAGAAATGTCACGCCCCTTACAATAACCGCAAGTTTCAAAACACTACTAATGCAACTTAACCAGGCCTCTGCCTTTTTTGTGCATGCCTTGGGCGGACTTATTTAATATATCAGGGATATTGTGACATGTACGTTCCCTGAAGAAAACTCAAGACTACAATCGAGGCGTTTCTGGGAGTTCACTGATAAAGAAAATAACTCCCTGTGGAATGACTTTGCACTTTTGTAACTTTGCAAACAGCAGCATTACACTCTAGAGAAAGCTGAAAATGTAAAAGAGCATAGTACCACTTTAAATCTACCCAATCTGCAAAATGGGTTAGTGTCATTTGTATGTTGCATTAATGCATTAATGTTTTTTCTTCTTGAAGGTATTAAGGACATTCCTCCATCAGGCGCAACCAGGCCCATTTGTGGAATCATGGGAACTGTTCGCCTTGTGGCTGGTAGGTCCCATTTCGTTATGTTCCAAATAAAATTCGGAACATTAATTGTTTCAAGTAAATATTTGCTTACCATGACGCATGACTTTTTTTTTTTTTTCGGCTTCTTCAGGGATGTACCTCATAGTCATCACCCGGAAGAGGAAAGTGGGCGACCTGTTTGGCCACACTGTGTGGAAAGCGGTGGAGTTTGATGTGATTTCTTATAAGAAGACCATTTTGCACCTCACAGATATTCAGGTCATCAAAGTCCCTAACCTCAACTTTCTGTATAATGCTGATGTTTGTAACACCTTAAACAGAAAGTGGGCTCAAAATGTCAATTGTTGTTTGATGAGTTGCCCAGTGCATCACTAAATCGTAACTGAAGGTTTCCTGCCACGATTTGTTTTAAGCCTTTTTCCATTTACAGTTTACTCAGAAGTGCTGTGAAAACAGCGCAGCAGATGCACCCCCAGTTTGTGAAAGCAGGAACTCATACTCGTACTCATACAGTAAATTTTTTATTTGAGCCCACGCTCAGAGCGCAGTGATATCTCATTACAGTGTTGTATACTTGCTGCATTATTTAGCAAGGCTAAGACTTCGGCTGAAATGCTGGCCTTGGATACAGCCTGTGAGTAGACCAGCATTTTACACGTGAAATGTTTTCCTGCTAGAGTTGAAAGTACCTGCAATGCTTGACTGCAAGTGGACTAACTAGACCAATAAAGCGCTCCAAACGTCTCTGAACCTTCTGATAAGAGTAATGCAAGGGTTCAAGTCTGCAGTGAATGCTTGTAGCTATGCGAGCATGGTTTAATTGCATTGTTTTGTCTCAAAATGTGCCAGGCCATAACAAGAAAATGCAATTATGTTTTGCATTCTTCTGGCCTCATTGATAAGGCGATGAGATGAAGGTGCCACATGTTTACTAGTCGTTTGTCCACCCCGATCTTAGCAGGTGATGATCCCATGTATGAATTGTCTATGTAATGATTTATGTTAAATATTGTGAAAATTTAATAATGAATCGCATTTAAATATTATCTTTTAATTATGTGGGCACAGAGATGAGCAGAATGGAATAACTGCAAAAAGAGACAAGCTTGCACAGAATGTGCCCAAAGGCAAAATGTTCTGCTGACCAAGTTCTTCTGGGTGGAGGAATCAATTCAGGTCGTTCCTGTTCCACTCCATTCCCAGAGTCAGAGATTTGTGGCTAGCGATCCTGTGACTCCAGAAGGGATATGCACAGACTGAAAGGCCTGCCATTGGCTGAGAGCATAGTTTTGGCAGCTGCGCAAAATAGCAAAGCTTGTTTTCAGTAAGAATGAATGAGTTGTGCCAAAGTAAGATTGCCTTGAGTGCTGTGTGATGCATTGGAGCAGATAAACTAGTGAACATGCATGTTTTGAATACATGATATGCATTGGCCTCAACTACAAAACTTTCAACAGCCTTGTCGAAAATGACAAACTCCTCCCCTTTGTCAAAGTCATGGCTTAGCAGTTAGCTTTGGGGCAGTCATAACTTAATGGTTAGAGAGTTGTAACCTGAAGGTTGCGGGTTCGATTCTCAATACCGGTAGGAAAATGTAGGTGGGGAAGTGAATAAACAGCTCTCTCTTCCACCCTTAATACCCATGGCGCCTATCCCGCAATCACTCCCCGGGTGCCACAGCAAATGGCTGTCCACTGCTCCAGGTGTGTGTGGCCACGATTTGCTGTGTGTGTGTGT
Source organism: Opsariichthys bidens (assembly GCA_037194245.1). NCBI lineage: Eukaryota > Metazoa > Chordata > Actinopteri > Cypriniformes > Xenocyprididae > Opsariichthys > Opsariichthys bidens. The sequence goes on from CM074302.1 coordinate 11,877,428, forward strand.
GTGTGTGTGTGTGTTCACTACTCACTGCTCCTAATGTGTGTGCACTTAGATGGGTTAGATGCAATGGACAAATTGTAGCCATACTTTGCCTTCACATCACGTCACACAGTACATAGCTCTGCTCCAGACGCATTAAGTGTTCATGAGAGAGATACAAGTTCAGATTTGGCCCTCATTATATTGTGATCCAAATTTGCCAGTGGTTTATTATAAATTTAGTAAATATATTTTTTTCATGAAATTGGGTAAAACAAAAAATGTGAGCATTTTGTTTTTTGAGAGAGAGAGAGAGAGAGAGAGAAACAGATAAAATGCTGTCATCATTAAAGTATATTAATAATGCATTAATTATAGAAACAATTGTTTTATTATTAGTAGTATTATTGATAATTATTAGTTGTATCATTAATAATTAATTTTTAATTAATAATTTAACAATAGTAAAATCATAATGCACACGAATAGAATTAATATATTATAAAAAAAAATTTTTTTAATTATTTCATCATATATTAACAAAAATAATTTAAAAAATACTTTAGTTACTTTATACTTGTTTCATTTTTTTTTTTTTTTCAAAAGTGTATCTTTAATTTGGACATTTTGAAAAGGACTTTAGGTAACCCTTTACAATAAGATTCATTAGTTAACTACATTAATTAATATGAACTAATAATGAATTGCTCTTCTACAGCATTTATTAATCTTTGTTAATATTAATTTCAACATTTACTTATACATTATTAAAATCAAGAGTTGTGTTTGTTAACATTAGTTAATGCACTGTGAACTAGCATGAACAAACAATCAACTTCTGTATTTTTATTAACTAGCGTTAACCAAGATTAAAAAATACAGTAACAAATGTACTGCTTATTGTTAGATCATGATAGTTAATACGTTAACAAATGAACCTTATTGTAAAGTGTTACTGGACTTTTTTAGTAGTTAATTTGGTAACACTTTACTTGAAGGGGTGTGCATAACACTGACATGACACCTTCATAATCGGGACATGACGCATGTCATGAATATGAAGGAGGGTTTATGACAACTGACATGAAGTGTCATTCGCTCAATTGTCATTCTTTTACTGCAAAGATGACATTGTTTGAGGTGTCTTTGTTATGACAACTTGACATAAACCAATGCATCATAACCTGTCATACATTTGTCATAAACACACAGATTAATTATAAAACTTAAGAAACTACTTTTAGGTTTTTTACTTTTATGGGTTAACATTACATTAAACTGTCAAGTGGATGGTTTTGACACTGGCTGTCATGAGACTATTACAACTGTCATGAATATTTTTCTGACCACTTTTTTTTTCTTTCAGTGGTACAAATTGAATTTGACATTAAAATGTCATTAAGTGTTAGTACTCTGTCAAATTATTTTATAACAACGTCATGAATATTTTCCATTTCATAATGTCTTTTTTAAGTACCACTGTAGTTTAGGTCAAGAGAAATATTCATGACGCTGATATATGTCTTGGTAATGTCAAGTTGTCATAACAAAGACATCTCAAACAATGTCATCTTTGCATTAAAAATGACATAAATGAGCGAATGACACTTCATGTCATTAGTCATAAACATGCATAAAACCTCCTTCATATTCATGACATATCACGAATTATGAAGGTGTCATGTCAGTTTTATGCACACCCCTTCAAGTAAAGTGTTACAGTTAAGTTTAAACTTTTAAAAAATTATATATTTTATCATTATTGACCATAATTGTAATTTACTTATGGTTATATTGCCAGGATTTATTGTCAAATTAATATTGCTCACCCCTACCTGATCACATTTCCCCATCTTCTCCCCATTATGTCCTGTGATTTCTTTACTTTTTCCAGTAATAAAATTGTTAAACTGCCCCAGTTAATTACATAAAAACAATAACAAGCATAGTCTCATTTCTGTTCAAATCATGTATTGCCGATAATCTTATTCAATTTCCCTCTCACAGATGCAAGACAACAAGACGTTTCTGTCTATGATTAGTAATGTACTCAACACAGACGGTTTCTACTTCTGCACGGACTATGACCTGACCCACACCCAACAGCGCCTGTCCAATACCAGCCCGGACTTCCAGGAGATGAGCCTGCTGGAGAGGGTGAGCGAGTGATTATGGCAGAAGAGAGACTGAGCTGTTTGAAGTTTCAGAGGAAGAGAGAGAAATAGGCCACAGCAGGGTGCAGGTTTTCATCAGTCAGTCACATACAGAAGGCTGGTCAGCTCATTGTCTCCAACCACATCCCTCATTTACTATAAAGGGCCGTCACTAGAGATGTGCTGTCTCTTTGTAAGCAAGATTTGCAAAGCTCTTGTTTTACAAGCACACTTGCTGACATGTGGGCACACGCTGCGTTTTCCCTCACAATTTGTTTTCATGTTTTCAAAGCCAGTTTGTGCTTTTGTGTCTGACTTTTGACAGTTGTCTTACACACAAAAAAAATGTATATTTTTTTCTCTCTCAGACAACCACCTCCATCCCTTCTGATAAAGTTCACGTTTAGTGCATTCAAACTTTCTAGGCATATTTGTTTGCATTCTTCATCATGTATTAAATCTTGCAAAATGACAATGACTTCTCAGATGATCTCTGGAGTTGTTTAATTTGGTCTTCACTCTTGTCTCTCCACACAGGCAGACCAGAGGTTCATGTGGAATGGAAACCTTTTAAGAGAAATCATATCACAGCCTGAGGTATAAAAATATACCTAATTCATGAAACTTTAAACGTATGAGGAAATCATACATATTTATTAACTGGTTCCCCTTTTCAGCTCCATAAATTTGCATTCCCTGTCATCCATGGATGTATCCTTTGAGGTGCATTTTAACAACGTTGTTCATGATTAAGGGGCCATTTTTATTTTGCCTTGACTGTCTGCATAAAGAATAATATGAACTGTGAGCCGTTTCTGCTAAAGATTCTGTAACTGGACATGGTTAGTTGAAAATCCATGATCTAAAAATACATTTGATTTACCCAGGGAATTGCCCCTGTCATTTGTACTGTAAGTTGCTTTGGCTAAAACCGTGAGCTAAATGACAAATTAGTAAAACTGTGTGATATTGAGGCTTAACTTACTGCTTCAGTTATTGTGATGAAGCCATGCTGCATCAATGGGAAGGTGTTTGAGTGGATCCTCATCTCTAGACGGAGCTGTTTTAGGGCGGGGGTCCGATATTATGTCAGAGGTCAGATATATTCGAGCGCTCATACATATGCGCACAGTTGTCTTTGCTGCAGATATTATAATTTTCCCATGTACCCCAGGCATTGACTCTGAAGGACATGCTGCTAATTTCGTTGAGACAGAACAGATAGTCCAGTACAACAATGCTAGAGCATCCTTTGTTCAGGTTGGTTGAAACTACTATTGGCCTTTTATTGCAACAATATTTGTTGTTGACCTCCCAAATTCACTTAATTTGTGCTCTTTCGCGCTCCACTTACAGACTCGAGGCTCTATGCCCTTTTTCTGGTCTCAAAGACCCAACCTGAGGTACAAGCCCAAGCCACAGATAAGCACTGAAACCAATCATGTAAGACCACATATATCGTATCTTATCGTATCTTAAGGCATCTTATCGTATCGTATCGTATCGTATCTTATCTTGTCTTTCTCTCATTGCAGATGGATGGATTCAGAAGGCATTTTGAGTCACAGGTTCTCATTTATGGCAAACAAGTGATTCTAAATTTGGTAAATAACAGTGTTTATTTTTGTTGTGCTGGAATATTTCTGAATATTGTAACCATTGGTCACAAAGTTTAAGATAATTGCTTTATCTGCAGGTGAATCAGAAAGGATCTGAGTTGCCCCTTGAACAGGCCTTCGCCAAAATGGTCAACGGCATGGAAAACGGACTCATCAAGTACTTAAACAGTTTTGCAATGTTTACAGTTGCATCTTTAGTCGTGTTTGCTAAAGCCATCACTATTGCTCATACTCGGATTTAGGCTTTTTTCAAACCCTTAAAACTAAGTATTACAGTGTCGCATAACTCAAGTCACATGCCTCAAATCATTCATCTTGTTGAGAAGTCTGCTCTTTGACACAGTAAAAACAGTAGTATAGTGAAATAATATTATAATTAAAAATATTACTAGAATCATTTTAATGTACTTTATAATGTCATTTGTTCCTGTGATGCAAAGCTGAATTTTCAGCATCATTACTTCAGTCTTCAGTGTCACATGATCCTTCAGAAATCATTCTAATATGCTGATTTCCTGCTCTATTTTATTATCTTTTATAGCATTTATTCCAGGATTCTTTGATTAATAGAAAGTTCTAAATAACATAATAATAATCTTTTATTAAACATTATAAATGTTTTTTTACCGTATTTAAAAAAAAATCTATTTAATGTATCCTTTCTGAATAAAAGTATTGAATTCCTTTAAAAAAAAAAAAAAAAAAATCTTACTGACCCCAAACATTTGAACGGAAGTGTATCTAGAGACTAGAATATCAAGGAGACGTGAGACGTTTTAAGTTGGGCCAGTAGTGGCAAAGAACACTTTAGCATCCACTTGGCAACAACCTGAGCAGATGTGTTATGGTCATCAGATCTTTCTATTTGCTACTTGTATTTGACTGTAGTGATGCTTGTGTTTCATTAAAGGTACATAGCCTTTGACTTTCACAAAGAGTGCAGTAAGATGAGATGGCATCGCCTCCAGATTCTCGTTGATGCAGTTTCTGACATGCAAGATGAGTTTGGGTTTGTATTTATTACTGTACTGTCATTTCTACACATTGTTTTTTAGGAAATATTTCATAAGAAGCTTTTGGAGATGACACAAAAATGAAATGTCTGTGAAGACAGGATGGAAAGTCTGATGTGTGAATATGCAAGTCATTTAAGCAGGACTGTGGTCTCTGATGTTATCACTGGCACAGTTTGATTCTTGAATGCTGATTCTGCAGGTACTTTATGGTGAGCTCAGACGGGAAGGTGTCGTCTGAGCAGTCTGGAACCTTCCGTAGTAACTGCATGGACTGCCTGGACCGCACCAACGTCATTCAGAGCCTGCTGGCCAGACGCTCCCTTCAGAGCCAGCTGCAGGTGAGAGCGCATCACAAATAGCATCATCAAGGTGTGACACAGATGAGGACACTTGCGCACTTGAGGCTGTGGTTTTTATGCAGGATTTTTCTGTCAGTGAAAGCCACTAGCTAGAAATTTGACACGTCATGTCTGTTTAGGACGTGTAAAAGCTCTCTTGTGTAGTCATGATTACTTGCAAACATTTAGAAATCAGTGATATGGATCCATAATGTGGTTGGGAATTGATTTATCATTATGTGTACCTCCCCACCCTGATCTACATGTCATTTCAGAGGATGGGTGTCCTCCATGTAGGCCAGAAGATTGACGAACAGGCTGATTTTGAGAAGATTTACAAGAACGGTGTGTTTATATTTCTATAAATTACTTCAGTACACACGATTCTCCTGTTATCGACCGTAAATAAAGCAAGAAACCACATTGTTTTCATTTACTCTTTCTCTCAGCATGGGCAGACAATGCCAATGCCTGTGCTAAACAGTACGCAGGAACAGGAGCCCTGAAAACTGACTTCACCAGGTACTCATCTCAGACTCCTTTCAGAATATCTGCAGTTGTGTATCTTCCGCTGTAACCTTCACCTTCACCTTTGACCTCAGAACCGGGAAGAGGACTCACTGGGGCTTGGTAATGGACGGCTGGAACTCAATGATCCGTTACTACAAGAACAATTTCTCAGATGGGTTCAGACAAGTGCGTATGACATCTCCGTCTTTATGTCTTTCAATCAGACACCGTTTGCTGTGGTGAATTTTAAGTAGTTGACTTTGCCCACAGGACTCCATCGATCTCTTCCTTGGAAACTATACAGTGGATGAAACCGATGGCTTGACACCTCTGCATGCGCAGAAGGACTGGAAGTTCCTTTTGGTCAGTGCTTTGCCCATACTGCTTATAAGAGAATTTGAATTAAAAGAGGTCATTTCCATGATGAATAAAAAAGAGAAAAATTAGTCCAAGCTGCTTCAAGCAGTCCTAACATTTATAATTCAACACCACCAGCTGCTGGTCATTCCCTGCATGTTTTATATTCCTATGTCTCTGTAATTCCTTCTGCAGCTTCCTGTTATTATGGTGGTGGCTTTCTCCATGTGCATCATCTGTCTCCTAATGGCTGGTAAGTTCTGGCATTATAATGCAATGTGAAATAAAGCAATAGGGTCAATGACATGACACTTACTTTTTATATCCAGATGCATACATTTATTTAAAAATCCATTTAAGATGCAATTTATACATACAGTGACTTAAATACACAACTTCAGTAATGAGCTTATTTTTAATTTCTCAGTTAAAATGAATTTTAACTGTGTTGATATCATAGATAATAAGAAAGTCTCATTAAAGCGGTCCTATTATGCTTTTTTTTTACATTTTCAACTTTCTTTACTGTGTAATGTTGCTGTTTGAGCATGAAAAAGCTCTTTAAAGCACAAAGTCACTCTGAAGGGAGTTATTCTCTATGCCAGTAAGCACTGTTTCTGAACTCCTTGAAATGCCTCGATTATAGGCTTGAGTTTTCTTCCAGGAATGTACCCTTATTTAAATAATTCCCGCTAAAGGCGTATGCAAAAAAAAAAGGGATGAGGCCTGGTTGAGTTGCATTAGTAATTTTGAAGCTCGGGGTTATAGTAAGGGGTGTGACACTTCTGAAACGCGCTCAAAGCAGTTGACCAGTCACAACACACTGATCCACCTGACCAATAAGGGCACATTTTTTTAAGTACTTAATAGAGACAGGAACTAAACCGGGGTGCGTTTCCCGTGCAACAATGTAACTCACTGATTAACAGTGTTAGGGAAAGTTACTGTAAAAGTAATGCATTACAGTATTGCGTTATTCTCTAAAAAAGTAACTAGTTGCGGTACTTGGTAACGTTTTACGAAATGTAATGAGTTATATTACTTTGTTACTTTTTCTCTCCTGGGCTGGGCTTGCTTGTTTTTTTAAGAACAACAATTCTGTTTTTTGTCAAATGTTAAGGCTCTTTCACACCAAAAATGAAATGAAAAAGCCCCAGGCTGAAGGAATCATATTTACACCAGTACAGGAGAGGGCACAGTTCAAAGAAACCTTTCAGCTGTGCTTCCATTCTGGATTAAAGAAGAATAGGATACAGGAAAAGGAAGTTCAACACTTATTTCTAAATCTAATTTAGTGTAATTTTTGCTTTTCAGTATGGAACTTTTATATGAATTGGATCATTGAAAGACATTGGTTAATAAAGTGAGATTAACTACATAAAGTATATTACATTTGTGTAATTCATAGTTAATTACAGGTTTACGTAAAATTCTGAGATTGCATTTCACTGTTTTAATTCACTTCGAGGAATACTGAATGTTTTCGTGCAAGTGAGTTGAGTACATGCATGTTCACTTTCAGAATTACAATAACCATCATGTTTACACAGCGCACAGCAATTTCTCTCAAATGGGGACAGGAGAGCTGTCAGTCAATAAATGTGAAAAAGTAACTTGAGTTGCTTATTTGAAAATATTTTGTTCTAAATTAGATATTTTGTTGTAGATGGAAAATGAATGTTACTTTACCTAGTTGATTGAAAAAGTAATCTGATTACGTAACTCAAATTTACTTGTAATGCGTTCCCACCAACACTGCTGATTAATACCATAGTTGGAGAAACTAATCAAAATGGACGCACATCTGGTGTTTGAACCTTATTCTTTCAACAATTTAGGACTTCATTTTTTTGTTAATGAAGTCATGCACAGGTGGAAAAGTAATAACTTTTGCTATTTGATCCATTCAAGATCTCCAAGATGCTGCTGTAATGAACATGGCACCTAATGACTACTTTACTGTTTTTTGTTCCATGCTTTATTTCATGTTTGATTCATCGCAGGTTCCCTCATAAGTCATACTCTGGAGTTCCCTTGCGCATTTTGCGCACATGCGCACTCTTCAAAAACGGCATTGATTGCTGATATGCTAAAATACATATAGATTCAATTGTATATATTTAAATAGAAATAAAAATATAGAATGTAGAATATTAGCTTCCTTATTTTTTCCAAGAGCATGATCTGTTTAAGTCCACGTCATTTTAAATAACAACAGCCCGAGAGCTGTAGTTCCAACCACGCAAGTTTGCGATGAAAAACTACGGTTTTGGGAAACGGCAAGTCGTTGAACCAAGTTTGTAATGACAGAACTTGAAAAACACCCCAGACTATTACAGATAGACTTGGGAAGAGAGATGAAAATAGAATAATCAAAATCGTGTGATACAAATAACAAAGTCAGGTGGTGCATTCAACATGTAGAGACATGAAAACAAATGTAAACTGCAAACGATAATTAAATCACTGAGAGGACCCCTGCAGATTCTCTTGACTGTGTCAATGTCAAAACATTCAAGGTAAAAGGAAAAAATTGTAATATTATTACCTAATAATAATATTAATATTACACCACATGACATTTAATGCATTACATTTAAATTTTTCAAAAGTACATGGAACCAACATAAATAAAAAGAGTATAATTTTAAGAACTTGGTACATGTTTTAAATTCAATTTGTACAAGATTTTACCTTTCTTTATCGTGTACACCCTTATATGTCATTGACCAACAAGACGTCAATGACATATTACTAATTATAAGGCTCCATTGCTATACCTTCTTTGGAAAATGTACATATGTAGTTTGTGAATATTAATGGATCCTATACTCTCTATCAGGTGACACTTGGACGGAGACTCTGGCATACATGCTATTCTGGGGAATGGCCAGTGCTCTTACGGCTGCCGTCATCGTCGTCAATGGACGAGAGTTTGTTGACGCACCGAAACTGGTCCAAAAAGAGAAGATGGATTGAATATACAGACTTCCTTCCTTCTGCTCGGTTTCCTCTTCATTTTCCTCCTTTATTGACCTGCTCTCCACACTGTCCTTAAACTTCTTCAGCAGAGCAAGTATCCCTGTTTCCTGCTCCTATAGATGGAGCCTTTAAAACTGTATTACCAGGCTGTATTACCTTATAATTTCACTTCAGTTACTGTCTGCACTGCAAGTTTCCTTTGAATCACGGGACATGGTATCCAAATTTCCTTACTTGTTTAGTTCCATTAGTTCAGAATTTCACATGGGTTGCACAAGATCTCCAGCATGTAAGTGCATTGTGGACATTGCATCTGTCTGTGTTGTTACGTTTTAGAAATCAATCCAAATTGACCCGTTGTGAAATTAGAGTCACTGTTTTGGCGCTAAAGTTTCTGCTTTATGATATTGGACACCAGACGTGTGCCCATTGGCCCAGTGCATGGGTTGACAGATCAATGAAGGTCTATTCTATTTAGATTGCTATGCAAGGGAATGTTACATAATGCATCAGTGGCTCAGCCCTTGGTTATAACCATTTCTGTCCTTTCAAATCTGTCTCAAAATCAGCCTTATGCCTTGGTTATGTTTGAAGTATTTTCTTTGCAATGGGAGTTTGGGTTTTAAAGTGGTTTCCTTTTGTTCTGCCAGCGGGTTTATGGTTTTGTGTGTCTCATAAATTATATAATTAGACAGCTGTGGGCCGTACTTGGGAGAGCGAGAGGTATTTAGCACTGTTTCTTTATGAGTTTACAGAAAAAACATGAACAGCACTTTCCTGTGTGACTTCTTTATGTCTCTTCGTGGACCAATGAACACTAACAGATATAACACGCATAAAGTCACTCTTTAATGGCTCTTTAATTGCACTCCTCTTCACCGTTACCAGTTCATTAGACGGAAGTAGACTTCTATCAGATTACCTGTCAAATTGGCTCACACTTTCAATTGAAATCACTTAAACTGTACTGACGATGGAAAAGGTATTTGCTTTTCATTCAATTATATAGACATGAATGTCATATATCAGAATAAAATTGTCAGTTTTCTTCTTGTTCACTTGCATGATGATGCATTTCAAAATGTCTTACCTTTAACCCACCGATTTCCGTTCGTTTTGACAAACTCTGATACATTTAGCAAGTTGTTTTTGGGAAATGAATTACTTTAAGGTCTTCCTTTTGAACTCATTACCACCTTTAGAACTGTATGGTTATCAGTTTGATTTAATGTAGACAAAGAATGTAGAATCGATGCCTTTATATCTGTGTTTTGTAATCATCTGCAAATGATAATGCAAGCTGCAATGTGCAGTACAACTTGGAATTAAAATGACTGGATAGAAACACACTAATAATGAAGTCATGTACGTTTGATGTTGACTTGTGTAAACTGTACATTGGGAAGAAATTAAGAATATATATATAAATATGAGTGTCATTGTAATAATGTACAGTACAGTGTAGTTTACAACATCATAGCTTTAGCACTTTCTGGTTGAGTTATTGATCAATCGAAGCGATGTTAGTTAGCACATTCTTCCATCGCAGGGTTGGATGAATATGGTTTTCATTGCCCTAGATTATGAACCGCATCGTTGTATTTCCATGGTGCGACGGTTTGAAGTGTGTTAAATGACATATTATCAATATCAATTGTGTTTTGGTCTTGTTTCTGACAGTGTTTTAAATACTGTTTAATCTTCGATCTTGTCTTTTTGATTAAGAGAATATATGCCTCAACATTACATTGGGATTTATGATTACTGTGGTCAGTCAGAAGTATTCTTACTCATGATTTCAAGGGAATAGTTTGTGAGACATTACATCAGTCAGTCCTATCAGTATCTAACATCTACAGTTATGAGGAAAAACCACACTGCTTAAGGCTATTGTTCATAATCTTGGTATTGTTTGGTTTTGAGTCATTGAGGTGTAGCTTGTCATCTTTTCAAAGAATTTACATCCACTGTAACTGATGGATTGGTAACTCATGAAAACATGTTCAATAAATTCCGCAATTAAAATGCTTGTTCTGCTTCTTATTAATGAAAATACTTTTAACTGGGCTGAGACATAAACACCTGAGTTTATGAGATAAGTCTGTGGTTGATATGTCTTCAATCAGCCATCTATGTAAATAACATTACATTAATCACTGAAATGAACTGATAATATAATGAAGGGATTCCAGTTCTTTCTGATAGCTTTAACATTTTTTTGTCTTATATTTACTTCAAAGATTTCCTCTGTTTGCAAAATGATTTTTTTTATTCTCTCTCTCTCTCTCAAATTCAAAATGGCTTTATTGGCATGACTGTAAATCATACAATATTGCCAAAGCATACAAAAAACAATAATGGAAACATCTGTATAATAGAATAAAATAATATCAAATATTATAGCACTATCAAATATTACAACATAACTTAAATTAACAGTGTAACACAATAAAACATCTCTGAACATTTGGTACCACAGTGGTGTAACAAATATATACACACGTACTGAGGGTCACTGTGGTGGACGGTAGAGAAACACACTGAGGTCAAACACACACACATGGAGGCGCTGTGAATTCAGGATAGACCTTGAAGGGAATTAATTATATATATATATACAGCTCTGGAAAAAATTAAGAGACCACTGCAAAATTATCAGTTTCTCTGGGTTTACTATTTATAGGTATGTGTTTGGGTAAAATTAACATTTTTGTTTTATTCTATAAACTACTGACATTTTTCCCAAATTCCAAAAAAAAATATATTCTAATTTAGAGCATTTATTTGCCAAATGCAACAACTGGTCAAAATAACAAAAAATATGCAGTGGTCTCTTAATTTTTTCCAGAGCTGTATGTGTATATATATATATATATATATATATATATATATATATATATATATATATATATATATACACATATATGAATTCACAGCGCCTCCATGTGGTTGTATGCAAATTATCACCACGTAAGACATTTAAACTCACAGACAGGAAAAATACTTGCTAAAATTTTATTTAAAATACAAAAGATACAAAGGGTAAAACCATTACATATGCCTAAAATACCAACAACAATGTTTTGAGCTCGCCAAGCTCAAGCTAGTGCGCGTTGTAGATATGAGGCGTTTGTCTCTCGAGCACAGCCGCCATATTACGCGTTGCGTCGCCAAGAATTCTGTCCGTTGTCTACGTGGTCTTTTATTTTGAAAATCGTCTTTCGGGTTCGACATTTCCTGTTAAGTTTTCTGACTTCATTTCAGTCCGCGAATTTTAGCTGTTAAAATTTTAGCTGTTTACAACACACGGAGCAAAATAGAAAATATATAGTAGGTATGACCGCAATCAAACACACAAACACAACAGACTTCTGTGAGCGAGTTCAGTTTGAGTGTTTGAGTTTGATGTTTTCGCCATTCCACTGATGTGGAGGAAGCTGGATTGATCTCCAGACTCCATAAATGTGTTTGTGTTCTGAATGATTATTGATTTCTTCACACTAAATCACTCTCAAGTAAGTTCGTGTCGTTTGTTAGGTTAGTTTGTAGTGTAGTGAAGACAGTCTGTGGTAGACAGCCTGAACAAAAGATGCTACTTCACAACACTGTTATACATATGCAATAACAATGATTAATTGTGCTGCTGCTTTCTTATAAATATGAATGTATAAAATTATGAGAATATTCATGGCCACTTGTTTCTGTTGAGTATTTTTATTTGTAATTGTTATTCACGTATGAAGTAACTTCACTGTTTGCTGGACATCCCTTAATTATTTTATTTAGGATACCATGATCATTTATCTGTGGATCATTTATTTAAATGTGGATGTTTGTTGTGTTTGTAATCATATATAATGTATATGATACTATATATCATATATGTTATGTAATATATATATATATATGTCATACTGCATATCTGATGTTTGTTTGTTTTTTTCTTTCGCTTCTTGTAGTAAAAACATGAATGTGGATGTGGTGAGTTTCCGTTTGCCCGGGCATGGAGACAACACCTTGAGTAACATGAACTCCCTGCGGACACAGCAGCACTTCTGTGATGTCACCATTGTGGCGGGAGGCAGACGCATGTTCAGGGGTCATAAGGTCGTGCTGGCCGCTTGCTCTGCATTTCTTAGGGACCAGTTTCTTTTGAACCCCTCATCAGAGCTACAGGTGATGGGCTTCTCTTGCGATCAGAATTACTAAGTTAGAGTGTCATCCGGAGCAAACCATTTGATGTTCTGTACCATTAGTGTTTTACTATTTGTGTAGTGGATCTAATAAATGAGTGTACAGCTAATTACTAGTGTACATTATTTGTGCCAGAGATTTTTAATTAATTTTCGTCTTATAATCATGTAAAACTAATAAATTGTAGTTAGTAGATCTGTAGTTTGTGTAACAGATTTGGAGAAAGATGCAGAAATGGAGATCAGCTTTTCTGTGCATTCCAGGCAAGTCTGGAATGCCATTATTTTCATTCAGCAGTTCCAGGAGACTTATTTCTGAATATAAAACGTGTCCTTCACTCATTAAACCTCTTTCAATACCTTTTCATTTTGATTTAGATGTAATAGCTGCTGCTTTGATAGACTTGTTGGGTTAAGCTAAAATGTATGATTTTTTGGGATTTGACTCAGGGGTGCTATGAAAACATTACTTCATCAAAACACAGCAAAATTAGCTCGAATCGACTTTGGGCCGGGATAGTGTCGGGAACCCTGTTTGAAATCAATCATTATATGCAATTCCATTCGCCATTGCTAGTGATGCAGAAATTACACAACTTTAAAGTTAAAGTAAATAATGAAAATTCACCCTATCTATTTTTAAATGCACTCGATCTTCCAATAAAACAACAGACTTCTTTCTGGTGATGTATGCCAAACATTTTTAAGCATTTTGTCCTATTAAACTCCACCCCTTTCTTACAATCGACTGCAAGCTCACAATTAGATTTGCCTCCATCCAATCAACAAACGATAAATAGACATTTTATTTCCATTCCATTTGGATATGTGTGGATTTATGTCACTGCCGTCGCTCGTACCGTTTCTTTTCAACTTTCATTTGAAGAATCATTTGTTGTTTTAATTCTGTCAACAAATGCTCTCTCTGTTCACCAGGTTTCAATGTTGCACAGCTCAACGGTGGTATGTGAACTCCTCCAGTCCTGTTACACGGGGATGTTGCAGTTCAGTGCCAAAGAGATTGTGAACTACCTGACTGCAGCCAGCTACCTGCAGATGGAGCATGTGGTGGAGAAATGCAGAGGAGCCCTGAGCCAGTACATGCAGCCACGGAGTCGAAGCCCAATTGTGAGTAGTCCCATCTTAGGTTACTATTACAGACCTTGTTTCTTCTATATGAAATAGTTCATCCAGAAATAAAAATCCTTGGAGGAGCCAATCTTTTCTGTACATTTACATGAAGACCTTACCGACTCATCAGCTAGTGGCACATATCCCAACAAACCGTCCCATACCGGCGTGATCAAAAAGATCTTAAACTAGATGGAACTAGATTAAATATTTTGACTGTTGCGATTCCAAACCGGTTTAATGACCTGTAACTCTGCCTGAGTATCGGACAAGTGTTCACTGTTGGCCAGAGGAGAACTGGCTCCCGACTAAGCCTGGTTTCTCCCAAGGTTTTTTTTTTCTCCATTTGTTGGAGTTTTGGTTCCTTGCCGCTGTTGCCTTTGGCTTGCTTAAGTTGGGGACACTTGCTTGATATTCAGCAGTGTTTTTGATATGCCTGCATTGGCGCCGTTGTATGTGAACTGAGCCGAGCCGGACGATTAACGTCACTGTTTTCTGCAGTGCTGATATACATAAATTAACTAGACTAATAACTACTGATATTTGCAACGGAATGAATCAATAATATATAGAATAAGCTGCACAATGACACCATTTTCTTATTAATGTAAAGCTGCTTTGCCACAATTTGCATTGTAAAAAGCGCTATATAAATAAAGATGACTTGACTTGACTTGACATAGAAAACGCTTTTATCCAAAGTGACTTACAATAGAGGAACATTAGTGATTAGTCATAGAGCCAACAATATTCAAAGTACACAATGCCAGGTTTACTAGAAAACTAGAGCGGGGGAGAAATGCAGAGAAGAGAATTTTTGTCTGAGTGTTAATACCCGTCTACACCTGGTATTAAGAAGTCAATCTGATCTGAAGTGAATCTGAAGTGGACGTCGCCAAATACAGGTAAACGGCATCTAAAAAGTTTTGAGCTTGTCTACTTTTGACCACTTCCAAAGGTAGTTGAAAACACATTCGACTGGATTTCTTTCATGGTGTAGACGTTCGTGTGGTCAAACGCGTTTGAATAGCCACAAAAGACCGCCTTTTCTCCGCCTACTGACCTGGAAGCATGCTAACCAGACGGGATTTAAGTCAGTTGAAGACCTAAATTTGTTTTTTTAGACAAAAAACTTCTAAGCACAATGTTCGCTCACCATTCCCGAGTTCTCCGTGGTCTTGCGCTTTCAGAGTACACACGAAAGCTGCTGCTCTCGTATGTTTTTGTGTCATCTCCTTTTGGATTCATATGTAAATTGGCGCTTACTTTGTCCATTAAATCGAAAGATTCGAAGAATCCTATACCGACATGTAGACCCCTCCCCTCAAACAAACCAGGACTGTGGTCGAAAGTGGACAAGATAGATGGATGAAAACACCAAGTATAAACAGGTACATGTCTCCTTTTTCTACTTGTGATTCAGTCAAACAAAACGCATCTTAATGCCAGGTGTAAACCTGTGCATTGGTTAAAGGTTGTGGAGTGGTTAAATGCTTGCAGAAGAGATGTCTTCACCTGCTTCTTGAAAGTTGTGATGTTCTCAGTGGTTCGGGTGGAAGTTGGCATCTCATTCCACCAGAGAGGAACAGAGAGGGTGAAGGTTTTGGAGAGTGAATTTGTGCCTTGTTGTGACGGAAGGCGCTGCTCATTCAGTGACCATAGCTGGTGGATAAGAGCACACACTTGTATGAGTGAATTGACCCTTCGCAAAGACCCGTCCCCTTTAGTTACTGTTGCTTTGTCCGACAAGCCATGCGCTCTCTCGCAGTGAAAAATGATGATGGAATTTTTACTTTTGGGTGAACTATCCATTTAAAAAATTATTATAATGCAAAATATAATGCAAAATTGCAATTTTGTCTCACTCACTCCCTCCATTTCCACTTCTTGTTCTTGTTCATTCGTTGTCTGTTCCTCTCACGATCTATTCAGACTGTGAAATCAGAAGACCCTCAGTCTATGCCAGTGATTGTCAGTGGAAGTACCCATTCACTGGGATCTATTTCGTCTCCTTCTGATACTGCATCGCTGCATCCTCACAGTTCAGGAAAGGAGCTCCAGGCTGCTGATGCTGAACTCTCCAACATCCCTCTCAAAGATGGCAGTGATTTGACCATACATCATGTAAATATCTGTTGGATTTGCTTCAGATGCTAATAGATTAAATCAAATGTCTGTGTTAGCATTTTAGGATTTTAAGATGTAGATTTGATTTGTCTTTAATCTCAAAAGAAAATACATTTTCCCTTTGAGATATTTATTTGAGATTAAAACAACCCATATCAAATCTACATCTTAAAATCTCAGAGGAAAACACAGAAGGACCATTCGCACTGACAGCCCTATCACTAGAATTTGTCAAGTGTTGATATTATTGGTTGTAGTAATCGTCCATGCTGATGGATAGTTGAATATGAAACAGGTTTCCATGATTTTTACTCTGAAAAATGCCATTTAGTGATTTCTGTGAACGAGTTTTGAATTGATAGCAAAAAAGAGCGAGGCCTGTTTGAGTTGCGTTAGTAGTATGGTGAAACTCGTGGTTATGGTAAGGGGCGTGATGTTTCCGAAACATGCTTGAGGTGGTTGACTAATCACACTAAACACACTAGTACAGCCGACCAATCAGAGCACATTGTGCTTTTTGGAAGGAGGGGCATCATCGAGACTGGAACTAAACAGAACATTTCTGATAGGCTTGGAAGAAAGGTGCTGCAATAATTAAAAAATTTTGAGCATCAAGATTAAAAAGGGCATAATAGGTCCCCTTTAAGTAGCGCAGGGCTTCAGACTAGCATTTGAAAGCTGGTAACTAAGTTCTACAGAAAGTGGCACAAGCACCTGATTTGGTGGTGCTGTTTTTGTTTTTTAAATCATAAAGGTAATTTAATCTAATATTATTATTGTTTTACATTAATAAGTGCAGTTACTAATAACATAACATGTTTATTCATTGCAAATTTGACAGTAATGAAATGAGATGAAATGATAAAATTAAATTAAAATTAATGGTAATGAGCAAAAACATTTTTATAGAAAAAAATGTAAATATACCACTCCTATTAAATGTACCATACTGAATTCAGTGCTCTTTTTAATTGCATTCTGTGTAATTCAGTCACTATTTGAAGTTGTTTTTTTTCATGAGGCTTTTTCATTCTTATTTCAATTTATTTCATGTCTTTTTTTGTTTGCCTAGGTGTTATTTTTTCTTCATCTTTTTGTTTTACAAATCATCACATTAAAAATAACACTAAAATTTGATTATATTTAGAGCTATTAAGGCTATTAAGTGCTTGAATTTCACTCTCAAAGTTTGCATGAACCCTGAAATAAACATTGTAAAAGCATTGAGTATTTCTGCCACAATACCATAGTTTCAGTTAGTGTTACTACATTAAATCCATGGTGATTAGTGTGACGTTCTCACTGGATCTCCCAGCGGCGTGTAGTAAGCGGTGTCACGTGATTGAGATTGTCTATTATTGCTCAGTGCCATAGATTGTTCTCAGTGCTGATATTTGCACAGCTCAAATGGGTAGCGCTGTTTCGTTACTCTTTAGTTTTTCGTTTGCCATTTGATGTTTCTCAAGTGAAACAGAAATGGTAGCTCATATCAGTTGCGCAATGTGGTGGTTTTCTCTAGTGCAGCCTATAACAAAAATTAGTCGCGCTGGCAGAAAAAAAAAAAGGTCGCAAAATGGAACCATTTAGTCACAGTCTGGAGCCCCTTAGTGACCCTATTAAAACCGCATATCGCTAGTGTATTAAGACAAGGAAGGATCTTGAAATTTTTATAATGGCCTTCTGGAAAATTTAATGGCTAAATAAAAACTAAATTAACTTTACGTTGCAGCAAAATCATGTCAAAATGTATATATTCACAATAAAGCCCAACCCTATTTGGCCTGCTCATTTGCATATATTGCTAAATTGCTAAAATTAATGACATATTGCTGTCAGTTTGAACGCTCCTAATCAAACAAGGTCAGATCAGCTTTTATTTGAGCAGTTTACTCGCTTACATCTAACAAGTTTGCGTCTAACAACTAATTTGTTTTCACCATGACAGGTAAGGGGATCAGACGCATCTGGCCACTTCGAGGGAGAGGACGGGCATGAAAGTGACGTCTTTCAGGTGCACATCAATGATGAACATCAAGATCCGGAGAAGTCTGCTGGGGAGGAAGACAGAGAAGCTGTTGTTGTATTAGACGACCACTGTCAGCTGGACACAGGCATAGATGATCCCAATATGGAGGGGCGAGTCAAAGGTAACAGCCTCCGAGGAGCGGGCCGCATTTGGAGACGACGGCATGGAGAGCACAGGGGAGGCAGAGGAAGAGGCTTTAAACACAGGAAGCGGTACACCTTCAAGGACCGCAAGCTCTTGGGTAACTATCAGGAGGCTTGGCGCTTTCCAACCCCAGATGAGATTATGGGGAGTTTTGGAGCAGACTTTGGGGCCAGTTACTTGTCCAATCAGCATCTTTCCGACGGTACGGTCCGCATTGACTACAGGACTGGAGAGGGACAAGGAGAAGAGATCGGCTCTGATGGAGCTCCTGCACATTTCAGTGTGGAGGCTTCCAGCGGGGAAGAAGGAATGGGAGTCGGGGCGCCTTCAAATGAGCGTGGAGCTGCCGATGAGTCCGTGGCAGTGGTGGGATCCACGTCTTGCGTAACAGGACCGGTAGTCTGTGAGCATTGCGGACTAGCGTTTTCCTCAACACAGGATTTAGCCATGCATTCCTTGTCGACACACCGGCTATATGTGTGTCCGTGCTGCGGGAAGAACTTCAGCCACTCCAGTAACCTCAACCGCCACATGATCGTCCATCGCGGCGTTTCAAAGCTTCACTGCTGCCCCCTGTGCCACAAGACCTTCACTCAGAAGTCAACACTGTGCGACCACATGAACCTGCACAGCGGGGAGCGCCCGCATGTGTGCGCATACTGCCACGTCAGCTTTGCCCACAAGCCTGCTCTACGCCGCCACCTGAAGGAGCAGCACGGACGGACCACAGCCCAAAACTACCTGGAGATGCAGCGAAACAATGAAGGCGGTGTTGGGGGAGGAGTTTAGATAGTGTGGGTTGGTAAAATGAAATCAAAATGAACCTTATTTACTTTCTTAATTCTTGTTTGTAGGCTTACCGGTGCACAATTTATCATTGCACATTAGAAAAAAAAAAAATGTTTGTCTTTGTAATCAATATACACAATAATAACTTTATTATAACTTTATAATGTAACTACTTTATGGTTGCTTCAAAATTATTCCGAATTGTCATTGTGTAGACCAAACACTGCCAAAGCAATTGCTCTTTAGCCTGGAGAAACTGAATGATGATGCCCTGAAAGGCTTAGTTCATCCAAAAATGAAATTTCTGTCATTAATTAGTCACTCTTATGTCATTCCACATCATTGGTTACACATATTTTTCAAAATATCTTCTTTTGTGTTCAGTAGAAGAAAGAAGTTCATACAGGTTTGAAATAACTTAAGGTGTGAGTAAAAGATTTTAATTTTTTCGGTGAACTATCCCTTTAAATCAGCCCACGAGCCACTGGCAGCTCCCGTCGCAAGTGAATTGTTGGAGACCCCTGCCTTACGTTGTTCCAGACTTGTATGACTTTTTTTCTGTGGAACATAGAAGATATTTCGAAAGTGTCCTCAGTGTTTTTTGTTTTGTTTTTTATTTGTTCAATGTTTAAAATCAGTGAGGTCCAATATTGTTTGAACCTCAACATTCTTAAAAATGTCTGAAATGACAGAATTTCCATTTTTGGGTAAGCTACCGGTTCATACCACCTAACAGCACAAATACTACAGTTCTCAGTTTCACTTTACAGGTTAAAGGTCACTTACTACAAGTGAGCAGACAATAATGGTCTGGTAAGCTCTATAATATCTGTGGCTTGTAAGATTGATCTACATGTTAATACAAACAAATGTTCATGAATTAGTACTGTGGTGTGATAAGGAAAGTAAGAAAACTTTTGTCATTTTTGCTGTTGTGTAATTTTAGTGTCTGTATGTCGCCAAATTCATGAAAGCCTTATTAAAAAGCTTTTGTTCCAACTGTAATTTTCCTGCTGTGAATTAATATTACATTGACGGTCCCCTTAAAGGTGAAGTGTGTAATTTTATGTATGACTTTCATCTGCGGAACACTAAAACCATAAGGTTTTAGTCACCATTGACTTCCATTGTAGTGTTATTACACCCTGCTCAGGGTTTAGTTTATCCAGTCACCACCATTGGTTTCCTCTGCTACCCATAGGCTGCTGACCAACATTTGAGGGCTATTTCTTCTTACCTAGATTCATCCAACAATATCTTGATACTTAAACCTTGAAACCGCCTGGTTCTCAATTTCCTTTCAATTTCCATCTCTTTATCCAAATAATCGGTGTAGTCTCAAATATGCTTCTCTTCCATTGCTGGAATAGTGTCCCTCTACGCATTGAATGATATCTGGTCATTCTTCACTCCTTAATGTACAGAAAGGCAATGTGTTTTTGTCAGTTTGCACATGCAGCTGTTTAGAAAATACTTGTAACATCATCCACGTTGCTGCATGAGGCTGGCCATCTCACTCTGTGATTCCATCTCTCTCGCCACAATTTAGATCATCTCAAATACTGCTGTGAACAGTATAGGAGAGATTAAACTACCCATTGCGATTCCTTTTTCCAGTTCCTGCAAACTAGCTGTGAAATGCCATACAGGGTTTATATAATTGTGCCTTGCCTCTGTATTTGTATTCTGTTTCCCTTTAGGCAAAACCAGAGCACATTTAATCAATAGCGTCTAATGTTGTGGATTGTTGCGGGAGGAGCTTGTTCCACACATTATTCATGCACACAACTATCCTCATACAAAGCTTAGATTCGCTTGATGTCACCTGTAAAAACTGAACAGAAACTGCCTGTTAGGGTTACTCTTTAGATGCACTGTATAGATGTTTCACTGAGGTAATGGTTATAAAGTGTCGCCCCACATGTTGACACAAAAGTTGGATTGATTTATTGAACACAACGACATAAACCATAACAGAGATAAATGTCCAGAGACGCTGAGCAGTAAACATGCTCAAACAGCATGATAGTTACTTAAGAAAATGACAGAAAATTAAAATCTACTTTATCACTTCTGTGAAAAACAAAACGTCGGATGCAAGTAGACAATCTGATGCTGGACTTCTTTATAAGTTCATCATGTGCTAAATAACAGTTTTTAAAGGAAATCCTCGCTGTAGACGACCTGGCTCCGTTTGTCTCTGTATGAGCCCTTGGCGCTGTTCTGCACAGCTGTGAAGGATGGAAAAAAGGAGGAGACAGAAATAGAAATGGGTTAGTCAAGTGTGCAACACTCAGTCTCCTTGACAGATTTTTCCTGTGAAATGTCCTTATTTACCAAGAGAAGCCCAGACAGATTTCCCTGTGGCGGCATCAAGCATGGGCTGCTTCCTGGCAATGCTGACTTTGATGTTGACGTCACCCACAGTAGTGCCATTCAGCTGAGAGGCAGAAAGAATGGAAAAACGGAACGTTTTTTCGCTAAATAAATACAGATGTGTTAAATTCTAACACATTTAAAGGGGTCATATCATAGAAAACACGATTTTCCTTGTGCTTTTTTAATACAGGACTGTGGACAAGCTCGAATATACACAATACAAAGCTCCAGGACACACACCAGACTATTTGTGGATGCTAAGCTGCAAAACATCCGAAATCATCATGATATTGAGCTCATTAACACATGACCATCAGAGCTTGCATGACTGCTCATAAAAGCAGCTGGTGAGTGCTCAGATCACTTGTGCGGTTGGCTTCTAATGTACCAAAAAACAGTAATTGAAATAAAGCTGAAATAAAAGTTGACGTATTAAATTATTATAAATGAAATGAAAACAAATTAAAGCATAATGGAAATATAAAAAAATAAAATTACAAAAGCAAGTGAAAAATTATGAAAATATAAGGACACAATTTGGATAGACAAAATATTCTTTTGCTATGACCTTGTCTACAACAAGCATGGATTTCCAAGACAAGTATGGATCATAATTGTGGTTATTTACATATGGAGGTCTTAAAAAACAACGGAGGCAAAAACATGTTGAATTGAAGGTCAGAATAGATGCCCTGTAAGTATAAAAATATGACGCTACATAAGTGTAGAAAGTGGCCCCATAAAGAGACTGGACCACTGACCTCTGCCACAGCCTGGTCTGCTGATTCCATCTTCTCAAAGGTCACAAAAGCACAACTGGTAAGAGACAGAGGGCAAAAATTGTTAAATACTTAGAGTTTTCCCACACATACACTCCTGTTCAAAGGTTTGGGGCTGGGAAGATTTTTTTATTTGGCAAGGATTCATTAAATTGATCAAAAGTGACAAAACATTTCTTTGTCAAATAAATGCCGTTCTTTTGAACGGATGTGTACTTGTATAAATCTTTCCAAGAAGTGATGCAATACATCCGGAAAGTATTCACAGCGCTTCACTTTTCATTTTGTTATGTTACAGCCTATAAATTCATTATATTCCTCAAAATTCTACAAACCCCATAACCCCAAATAATGAATTGAATCTATTTTGGAATAAAGTTGTAACAGTTGTAAAAGTGAAGCGCGTGAATGTGAACACCGCGAATGCTTTCGGGATGCACCGCATGTCTGAAACGACAAAATATACTAGATCCTGGCTCAATTTATTCCCGTTTCAACCCAATCAATCCTATAAGCTTTTCTATAAACAATCGGGTCAATAGTTGATCCCTTAAATGTCGAAATGGATCAGAAAACGATCATACTTGCGTGGTGAGTCCATTGAGAGGTCGATGATGTTGCCATGCAGAGCAAAGGCGGAGCGCAAACTGTCTTCCACTAAACCTGTGCCGTATACATACACCGTGTTTCCTTTGCGTACTCCCCTGCGCTCTGGATAGGAGTCTGACCCTGAATAACATTACAGAACATAATTATTAAACTACTTTCAGATTTTCAACAGAACAAAGCTTATCGTCATTAACTATTGGTGAAGAACTATTTTATGTTTCTCTCTCTCTCTAGATAAAAGTAAGTAAGAGTCCTTACGATAATCTGCTCATTTGTTTATCCAATAAATTTTGGATGGATGGATGTTTTGCGTGGAGCTCACTTTGTAGCTCTCAGAGAAGTGTTTTGGTTTAAATTTCAATTTTAAGAAATAAATTTGGTTTGATAATTTTACTGTTGAGTGGCCTCAATTATAGCTGCATTTCCACAACACTATTAGAGAACGAACATCCATAAAATATTCTCATTTGTTAACAAACATTGCAATGACACAATATAAACACTGAACGGAAGTGAATTAGTTTAAATCAACTGACTGTTGCACAGATTCACTTACGTCTGTAGGGTCCGTCCCGCTCTCTGTCTCGTTCTCTGTCTCGATCTCTGTCCCGATCTCTGTCCCTGTCTCTGTCCCTGTCTCCGTCCCGGCTCCTGTCTCGTTCACGTTCACGATCCCGTTCTCTCTCCCGGCCTCTTTCACGGTCCCTCTCTCGGTCCCTCTCTCTGTCTCGCTCTCTCTCCCAGTCCACTTCTCTTTCCCGATCCCTCTCAGGATCTCGACTCATTCCTCCCTCATCATCACCACGAGATCGATCTCCAGGAACAAAACTGTAGGACAGACAAAAAAACAGCACTGTTTTTCTATCAAGATTTTAGATTATTAGTGTTATTCTTTACACTGAGTCTGACGGTCTCACCTCTCATATAGGGATTTCCTGAGGGCTCGTTTAGCAGACTACAGTGAGAGGAAACAACATGATGTTAGGTCAAGTCTACTGACATATCCATTTATTGTACTCACCAAATTTGACAAATTTAACAGCATGAGTATCTTTTATATATATATATATATATATATATATATATATATATATATATATATATATGTATGTATGTATGTATATAGGCCACTCATGCTGTTGTAGTTGCACGTTTATACATAGACACAAACTCACATATCTTACTGTTGCCACCACTATATAAAAGCTGTAAACCACATTTGGACGTTTGTTGCGGTCATGTAACCACGGTTAAGGGGGTTCTGCTTGATGCTGTGGCTCATAAATCACTGAAATTTATAGCCATGAGTACATAATTTCTACAGTGTAAAACAACATTACATCAGGAGGCTCCTCATCTGTAGAGACGCTCCTTTGAAATGGCAGGAATGCCGGGGCAGGACCTTTCTCAGGATCCTGGGAAACAAAGAAAATCCGTAATTAGCTATGTATGGAAATCAGAAAAAATCTAATTTATGTTGATTGACATTAATGAGGTGAAAGATGTCTCTTACTTTCAGTTTACCCTCAAGTGTTCTCGAGCGCTTAAAGCCCGAGTTCTTGTTCTCTGATTTGATGGCACTGATCGCTCCGGACTTAATCAGCATTTTCGCTTGCTCTGTTGCTGTCGCTGTGTCCACCACCGGCTGATCTGACAAAGCTTAACAGAGACAGCGAGAGAGATGGATCATTCGTAGAGCACCGATTAAAACTTATTTCAGGAACATCTGTAAATTTCAGAGATTTTCACAGATTGACTTACTGCGCTTCAGTCCTGTCTGACTCGTCTGATTGGTGGAGCTCTGTTTCTTCAGAGCCATTAGGGCCTTTTTCTACATAAAGTGAAGTGAACGTACACAATATTAAATGTCAAACGGTTAGTTTATGTATTGCATAAGTGCATAATATTTTGTTGAGTCAACATTGATTTAACTGACTTGAGACTATTGTCTTCTGAAGAGCTGCTTTACAGCTGAAACTGGTTCATGAATGATGAATTTTGAAACAAATACTGTCTTTCTGGTTTTTTTTACTGTGAGGCTGCTTTGAAATTACAGTTTGAATTGTATAAAGCAATATATAAAAGCATGAGACTTATTAAGAAACGTAACTATAGTTTTTTTTTTTTTTTTTTTACCTTTTTCTTTAATTTGGCATATTTCTTCTGCAGTGCTTCCTCTTCTTCTGTCAGTGAGCTGGGAAATATCGCCATTTTGATGGATCTCAGAAGAGAAAAACAACACCAATAATGTTACAGCAGTTATCTTTTCCAGTCAATGCATCACGTTAACATTTATCGATGTTTCCGTTAAAACGGGATTTTAACATTTTTTATTAAAAAAAAAAAAAAAAAGGTAAACTACATAAAGTACTGCACTTTATATTTAATTACCCTGAATTTAAAGGATGATTTTTTTAAGACTGAACGCCTGCGGTATTCCTCACTAGGCGCGCAAATGTGACGTCATCTGTTGTCTTCCGACGAACTAGCTCAAAATAAATCATTTGTCCATTATTATTTTTATTTTACACTTTTTTAAACGAGTGGATTAAAAAGTAAATTATTTTAGATCGCGTACACAGACCATTATAATCTAAAATACTAAATAAACAAAATAATATCCGTCCCTTTAGTTCTGCGCAGCTTCCTGCAGGACTGAAACTTTATTGATACCGAGGAACAGCAGAGTAACATCATGGACAAAATAGGTATGAAATATATATATATATTTGTACTGTTTTTATTAGTAATTCTGCGTGTTTTCCTGTCGTAGTGTAGTAATATCACCAGCAGCTAGTTCAGCATTTAGCTGCTTTGTGTCAAAAGTCGCTCATATGACAGCCAGCTCAGCAGCAACTAAAGTTACATTGTAAATAAACTACATCTGACAGTTATGGTCCAACGGGTTTTATGAGCTTCTTGTTCTAACGCCAGATTGTAGACTGTGCATTTGTATCCAGCTGCCGTGGAACTGATGAACTGTGTCCTCCTCTATCTGTAGGTTTGCCCCCAGTTGGTCCTGATGATTTGCCCCTGTCTCTGCTGGAGATGGGCTGCTCTGGGAGATTTGAGCTCATCACACACCCACTGCCCAAAAACAAACCCCTGCCTCCACACAGCACAGTTAGACATTCATTAATACTAATAGCTGTGAGCTAATATATTTACATTTAACACATTTTGTATTCATTCTGTAATCTTCCTCTTTTTCAGCTCCCCCATGGGCTTCCTCCTACATGTCTGGACTTAAAAACAGAGGTAGAAAAGCGCTTTCTGCGAGATCCTGCTTGGCTTCCGGTACATGATGTAGATGATGCCTTCCACAAGTTCCTTAAGTATGAGAAGAGACGTTTTCAGGAGATAGAATTTGTCTTTGCAACGTATATCTCAGTTCTTGAATCAGTTTTGCCTAAGACAAATTCGTCCTTTTTAGGATAAGTAAGAGGGACAAAGAAGTGGACTCTCTCTTGCACTGCTCATTGTCTCCACTGCACTCTGGTCTGTCTGTGGTCAGAGATCCCACCACTGGTATGCTGCTGGATTTCACTGAGGTAATACTGGAAAACATTCACTACATTCTGTTTATTTTCCTATCTTAGCTTAATATTCAAAGATGGGTTATTGCTAACTAAAACTATAAATAATGTTTTGGTTAATTTAAATAAAATAATTTAAGTACTAAAATTATTAAAAAATTATATATATATATATATATATATATATATATATATATATATGAAATAGTCTCATCTTTTTTTAGTTCATCTTCATTATTGTGGTTAATGTTAACAAATGGAAGCTTACTGTAGAGTGTTATCAATAAATTAAAGCTAAATCATTTTTTTTAAACAAATGCAAAAACTATTAAGAAGCACGAAGTTAACAAACTTAACAAAATATAAAACAACCAAATTTATATATTAAAGAAACTAATTCAAATTATTAATAAATGGAATAATAGTATATAAATAATACTAAAATAACACTAAGTTGATTTCACAAATAAATTCTTATTTCATAAATATATCGTTTATTTGAATGTCCCAACATGCCAGCTTCTTACTCAATCAGTGGTGTCAGTTTTTAATGCGGAAAACTATTTGTTTGCCCAACCAATGAAAAGCTGTCTATGTAAAGCAATCATTATGTTTGCTGGACATCACAGTAAATGATCTTTATAACATAATGCAATTTTTTATAATGTATATAATTGCTGTTGTTGATGATATTTTTTTTCATTATGTCAGGTGTTATTAGAGGACACAGCGTTGTCTGCAAAAAATTCTCTTTCATTACAAAGACAGCCTGGACCTCCATCAGAGAGCCTGAGAGGGAGTAACACAAACTATCCTTTTCTGCCAGGTGCAGTGCTTCATATTTAGATAAATGTCTCATAATTCTGTTTAAGTATTATCCAGCTTTTAAACTCTTCTGTCCCTTGTACAGGTGGAATGGAAGAACTGACGTTAGAGCAGATTAAGAAAAAGTCAGAGCTGGAAGAAGACATTGACTTTGAGAAAGGTTGGTGATCGGTTTGGTTTTGTTTGTACACAATCATATGCGAGTGTGTGAGATATAAAAAGAAACTGTGACAGTTTTTTTTCTTGTCTTAGATTTGTTGACGGTTCCTCCAGGGCTGAAGGCTGGTATGGACTTCAGTGAGAAAGGTCTGGTTATATATTGTTCTCTGCGTGTGTGCAATGTCATCATCCCACTTTGAGTTGTGCATTACTATCCAAAACTGTGCTCTTTCAATGTCTTTAGAAGCCAGAACCATGAAGAGTGAGGTGAACCTGCTGTCGCTCCTGTCAACTTTTGACGATGTCCTTGATGCTTTGCCGGAGGAGAAAGAGGGAGTGTCACAAAAAGAGGAGACCGTTAAACTCCCCAGAACTAACAGCCTGGAGGACCTGGGAATTAAAGTGTGTAGAAATTTGAGAAAGAACCCAACATTTTAGTTTTGTCATTTTCAAAATATGTTCTTCTTAAACACATGTACGTCTCAGGATTCGGGCAGCCCTCCCTCTCAGCCTCAACAAAAGAAGAAACCTCAGGAAGAAGACAAGGGAGACAATAAAAAATGGGCCATTCATGTGGACATTACCTCACCCTGTGACGACTTCTACAAACGTGTCCCTGATCCGGCCTTCAAGGTCAGAACTCATCCACGTGATTATTAAGAGTTCACTAAAATAAAGGTTTGTTTATTTGGGTTGTTTTTTCTCAATTCCTGCCCCATCTCAGTATCCCTTTGAGCTGGACGTGTTCCAGAAGCAGGCTATTCTCAGACTCGAAGCTCATGACTCTGTCTTTGTTGCGGCCCACACCTCAGCAGGCAAGACTGTGGTGGCTGAATACGCAATTGCACTTTCCCAGAAACACATGACCAGGTCTGTATGTCAGACCCGACTGATTGTCGACTGATTGCATCATTTTATTTCGCTATTCTTTCCTTTTTCATGTTTTTAAAAGAAGTCTCTTATGCTTACCAAGGCTGCATTTATTCGATTAAAAATACAGGAAAGACTGTAATATTGTGAAATAATATTACAAATTAAAAGAACTGTTTTCTATTACAAATTTTAAAATGTAATTTAGTCCTGTGATGTTAAAGCTGAAGTGTCACATGATCCATCCGAAATCATTCTAATATGTCGATCATTTCTTAATTTGATCTATGTTGAAAACTGCCGTTTAATATTTTTGTGGAAGCAGCGATGATTGTTTGATGAATGGGAAGTTCAAAAGAACAGCATTTATTTGAAATGTAATCTTTTGCAAAATTATACATGAATTATTAAATGAATCTTTGCTGTATAAAAGTATTAATTTCTTTAAAATAATAATATATTTGGACGGTGGTGTAGATTTTATATTTTGGGATTTATTGTGATTATTTTTTTAATCACATTTATATAAGGCACTTTTTGAATTACCAATGTGTATGACACTAAATGTATGACCCACACTAATATGACTATTCCTCCTGACAGGACCATTTACACATCCCCCATTAAGGCCTTGTCCAATCAGAAGTTCCGGGACTTCAAGAACACGTTCGGTGATGTGGGACTTTTGACTGGAGATGTCCAGCTGAATCCTGAAGGCTCTTGTCTCATCATGACCACTGAGATTTTGAGGTGATTATACAATAGAAAGCCTTCATGTCAGTTGGTTATAATTCATAATTTTGTCATGTGTATGATTTTTTTGATAATCTTTGTTAATCAGTATGTTTTCATCCTAACAGATCTATGCTTTATAACGGGTCTGAGGTCATTCGAGATCTGGAATGGGTCATTTTTGATGAGGTTCACTATATCAATGATGCGGAGGTGATGAATCCACTAAAAAAAATCTAGTTCAGTTATGCTTTTCTCTTTGCTGCCTTCAGATCTCATATGCTGTTGTTGTTTCTCAGAGGGGAGTGGTGTGGGAGGAAGTGCTCATCATGTTGCCAGAGCATGTTAGCATCATCCTGCTGAGTGCCACGGTGCCTAACGCAGTGGAGTTCAGTGAATGGATTGGGTGTGTGTGTGTTATCAAAGCCATGAAACTGAATTTTTTCCTGCTTGTTTAGATCATACGGTTTTACTGTGCTTTCTCTTTCTTCAGGCGTATCAAGAAGCGTCCCATCTATGTGATCAGCACTGTTAAGAGGCCTGTTCCTCTAGAGCACTATCTGTACACCGGCAACAGCACCAAAACTCAGAAAGAGCTTTTCCTGTTGCTGGACTCCACTGGAAACTTCCTCACTAAAGGGTACATTTTAATAGGGTTTATTCATGTGACGGCAAAGCTGAATTTTCTGCATCATTACTCCAGTCTTCCTGTCACATGATCCTTCAGAAATCATTCTAATAGGCCAATTTGCTGCTCAAGAAACTTTTCTTATTATCAATATTAAAAATGCTGCCAAATATTTTGGTGGAAACCATGAAACACTTTTTCCAGGTTTCTTCAGAAAGCAAAAAAAAACATTTTTTTGGAAATAGGAATATTTTGTAAATGACATAAAGTCACTTTCGATCAATGCATTCTTCCTCAATAAAAAGGATTCATTTCTTTAAAAACAATCTTACTGACCCTAGATTTACATTTTCAGGCTATCATTGTCAGTTTTAATTAGTTTTTAATTTTTAATTAGTTTAAATTATAGCGAAGGGCTCCTGTGAATTCATTTAAGTTGAGTCCAATGTTTTGTTTTTCAGCTACTATGCCGCTGTAGAAGCCAAGAAGGAACGCACAAGTAAACATGCACAGTCTTTTGGCACAAAGAATGTATCACAGCACAACACCTCAGCCAGTCAGGTCAGCATCTGTACCTCTCATTATTCCCTTTAAAATCAATTATCAAAAATAATAGCTCTCTATTTCCAAAAACAACAGTGATTTTATTGTTTTCTGCATCCTCCTATTGCAGGATCGATCAGTATGGCAGACGCTGCTGAACTATCTGTCTCAGAGACAGCAGACTCCAGTGGTGGCGTTTACATTCTCTCGGACACGCTGTGATGAAAACGCCCGCTCTTTGACCTCACTGGACCTCACCAGCTCCATAGAGAAGAGCGAGATACACTCGTTCCTCCAAAAGAGCCTGACTAGGCTAAGAGGAGCCGATCGGCAGTTACCGCAGGTATATGAGAGTTGGGTCCAGAGAATCCGACAGGTTGAATGATTTCGATTGTTTAAGAAATAGATACATTTATAATATATATATAATCATTTATAATATTATATAATAATAGATAAAACCACATGTGGTCTTTGTCGGAGAAAACAAGTGACTCCATCTATTATGCGGCTGACACCAGGACCCTAGGTCACAGATATGCGTTTCTGGGCGCCAGTTTGTTCTACTCTCCAATACTGGACCTGTAACAAAAATATTTGCGCGGATACACAGCTTCTTCAAGGTTGAAGTTGGCTCAAAACAGGATACTTCCCCAAAACATACAGAGAAGTTGTTCATTTCTCTCAGTGAAAGGTTCCGAGAATTTAAAAAAATGATTTATCCTTTTAGAAAATTCTTGGTAAATTAACAGAGAAGTTATTAATAATAACCAGGTGGATGATACGACAATTGCAAAATATAAAAAAATTGTCAACGTTCACCACGATACTCATATGGACTTCAAAGTCATTTTAATACAGTTATGGTGTAATTTTGTCGTCACAGATCCTGTTGATGCGTGATTTGCTGAAGAGAGGGATTGGTGTTCACCACAGCGGCATCCTGCCAATCCTGAAGGAGGTTATTGAGATGCTGTTCTCCAAAGGTTTAGTAAAGGTTTGTGTTATGGACTTGTTTTATACAAGCTTTATTTGATTAAAGAAATTTTGATTAAGGAGAGAGTTGGTGACTTTCAGTTTTTCTCTCGTTAGGTGCTTTTTGCTACAGAGACGTTTGCCATGGGTGTGAACATGCCCGCCAGAACCGTTGTGTTCGACAGCATCCGCAAACACGACGGCACAGGTTTCAGAAACCTGCTGCCAGGTAAAAACACAGCTCCTTTACTGCCTTACATTACAAACAACGACGTGCCTGTCTTTATATGACGTTAATGCCTAAATATACCCTCACTTGCGTCACCTTAGCATGCCTGTTGCAGTTATTTTTGTAAGTTCATAACAATAGACATTATAAAAAGCTGCCAGGTACTTGTTGGCCGAGACGCTACAGGCAGACAGACGCTACTGATGACCAGGTGTTTGATGAATTCGCCGTCTCTAATGAATGAACAGATTAATTATGCTGGGGTAGTGCAGATGTTTGTGTCATGTGACTGGACTGCAGTGAGACTAGGGAATGACAGCAGGAGGCCTTTGATGTGTGTTTTAGTGATGCTTGAGTTTGTTCACATCTCTTCTAATAATTTATGCTAATAATAGTGTAAAAAAAAATTATGAAATAACATGAAGCATATGTTAGGAATATTAAGATGTTTTGCACTGTAATGTTCTGTTCATGACAGTTAAACACAATTAAACTCCCTTTGAGGAACCTATTGTAATGTTAAATGAACATTCTTATTACTGAAATGCAAAAAAGAGGATATATTATTTAATTGTGAAAGAAAAGTGTTGCATCTGTAAGTGTCCTTTTTTTAAAATACGGGTCTGATGCTTACTAAGGCCGCATATTCTCATTGAACCAAAAATACAGTAAAACATTAATATTGTGATTTGTGATGTGTTTTCTATTTGAATGTACTGTAAAATGTAATTTATTCCTGTGTTGGCAAAGCTGAATTTTTTGTGTCACTTGATCTTTCAGTAATCATTCTAATATATATTAACATTTCTTATTATTATCAATGTCGAAAACAGTTGTCTGTCTTAATATTTTTGTGGAAACTATGATCCATTTTTTTCTAGGATTCTCTTATGAATTGAAAGTTCAAAAGAACAGCATTTATTTGAAAAAAAAAAAAAACTAAAAAAACTTTACTGTCACCTTTGATCAATTTAATGTATCCTTGTTGAACAAAATTAATTTGTTGTACTAAATTTATGATTATTTTAATTGTTGTTTAATTGTCATGGAAATAATGTCACAATGCCAAAAAGTTTTCTCTAAAATAGTATAATATTTTAATTTCTTTTGAATTCAGTGTGAACATTACCAGACATTTCTAAGTGTATGAGCTGCATAAATGTATCACAATACTAAACTGTGTGTGTGTGTGTGTGAGTAGGTGAGTACATTCAGATGGCGGGTCGTGCTGGCAGAAGAGGTTTGGATGCTACAGGGACCGTTATCATTCTCTGTAAGGCTGGAGTTCATGAAATGGGAGACCTCCACGTCATGATGCTGGTCAGTACTGCGCTCTGCATTAAACGCCTACAGGTCATATCTGAGGCCTCAATTCTGTTGATTCCACCACACAACATATTATTATCATCACAAATAATGACATAAAAGTTATATATAAACATTTATGCCTACATTTGGACACATGATTTTTAAATTTGTCTGGAAAATGTGAGAAGATTGTCTAAATTCCATTTGTTTTACTTTTAAACTCCTTCAATTCCATTAGGCTTTACAATGATCTGATGAGATATCCCAGATTCTCTTTGTAATTTGCAGTCCGATTGTTCACTCTGGAGCCAAATACAAACGTCTTTGGTCTTTTTTTAGAGTCATGCCGCCTGTGAGTGCACTTCTGTCATCCTCTTGTGGATTGAGTGTGGGTGAAATGGGCTCTTCTTTATTAGAGTGTCCAGCCTGCTGGAGCTGTTTTAACCTCTCTGTGTTTCAAATCACAGTTGTTCAGTCAATTAACCCCTGTTATTGACTCAGTACAGTCATTCCAGCACAAAACTCTCTAGGATTCACTAGTACTGTTGTCATTTTGCTCTCCACATGGCACCCACATTCTTCAGAGCTTATTTGTAGTGTTTTTTTAATACTCAAAGTTAGGAACCAGTGATATTTTAGTATAAGTATAATATTATAGTATAATTTATCTATATACTATTATAGTATTTATTATTATTTTTCATTAAAAAAATTTCATTTAAATTTTATTTTGTTTTAGTACTTCTATGTGCTTATGTCATTTTTATTTAAATTCTTTTTTTTTAGCTTGAATTCATTTTTATTTCAGTTTTAGTAATTTTAGTCCTTAAACTTATTTTATTTCAGTCAGTTGCCAAGGAAACATTTTTAATTGTCGTTTTAAGTTTTTCATTTTCATTTTTATTTCAAGTACAGGAAATGATTTTTAATAGTTGTTGTATTAGTTTTAGTTATCAGTAACAACAATGTTAGGAACAATCCTACAATAAGTAAATTTTTTTACCTGGAAGATGATAAATTGAGCAAATAAATCCCATAGACTTACATTGAGGCAAGTGAGCCATATCTAGTGACCAGAATATCATAGAGGCCCGGGCACTTTGGAATTACATCGGTAAGAAAGCACCTAGCAATACCTAGTTTAAAATACTCAGCCAAATAGCAATATCCTGGCAATCAACAACAACAGCCTAGCATCATGGTGATGAGTTTTTCATGGTCAGATCTTCAGAAAATGTAATGTTCTAGTTGGTGTCACAAACTAAATGAGTTTGACCCAGTCCGTGCAGGATGAGTATCTTTGCAGCTTCTCTCAGAAGGGCCAGTAATGTATGTGCTGATCAGCTCCATGTCATGGGCATCATGGCAACAACAGCTGATGCTGTAATAATGCACAGTATGTTGTCATGGGCGATTGGATCTCTGTTGTATGTCAACTTCATTTCCCCCATCTGGTTACACTGGATGAGCATAAAGAGCCACAATGTGTACATATAATTGTGTTCTATTATTTGTCATATTTTGAAGCCAGTTCTTATTTTATTTGTTTGTATGTATAGCATGCTCTTAAAAATAGCTCAACTATTGGCAATCAATGAATTAATCAATGCTAATCGATGATTTAAATGAAATGGAGCACAGAGAGATGGCATTAATGTGTGATATTTTCTTCTGTGTCAGGGGAAACCGACAGTGCTGCAGTCTCAGTTCAGACTGACATACACGATGATCCTAAATCTGCTGCGTGTGGAGGCCCTTAGGGTTACCGACATGATGAGGAGGAGCTTTTCTGAGAACCACAGGGATACGCAGGTAAACGGCCTAATTTCCCACCAGCCCCTGGGTGACGATGAAATGTCTTGCATGCACCAATAATTCAATCTTACAAAAAAGGCTGAAATATGTGATGAAATGTTTTGAAATTCTTCCGGCTAGCCAAGTCATTTCTGTCTTTGTGTTTCTCAGACTCATGAGAAGAGAATAACTGAGCTGAGAAACATGCTCTCCTCTCTCCCTCCGCTGGACACAGAGGGGCAGTTATCTGATTTACTGTCATATTACCACACCATCACAGAGCTGCGCATCACCACAGAGACCCTGCAGGTACACACACACACACACACATACACATTTATTTGAACACAGTGTACTTGTATATCACACTATGACGGAGCTACACACACTAGATTCACAGCATTTCAGTCATTAATATGATGTTTCAAACCAGCTAAGTAAACCTTGGACATTTGAGTTCAAATTAAATGACAGAATTGAATCAATTGAATGTTTGTTTTTTTTAAATAATATTTCTGTTTCTTGTGTGGCAGCGAGCTGTGCTGGAGTCAGTAAATGGACTCAAAGCTCTGTCTGTGGGGAGGGTGGTGATGGTGAACAACAGCCAGCATCACAATGCCCTGGGAGTCATTCTACAGGTGTGTGTTTGCATAATGAACACATTTTACTCAGTGTTATAAAAACTATAAGCACAGATTTGCAGCAATTGACCATTGACACGTTCACGTGTTCAGTAGGGGAGAGTTGGGTCAGATGAGCCACCCCTTAATCTACCAAGCACTGTTAATACTATTACAAATGCTATTACAAATTGTTTCGCTGCATTGATATTCTGAATATTAACCCTTTCCTGAGTCATTTATGAAAATATTCATTAGTAAATAGTTTTTACTCATTTGTGTTCTTCTATTACGTTGTGATTTAGCCTATCCCTCGACATGACAGATACGCTTAACTATGCTTATAATTAGGAGTCTGTTTGGTTGTTTTTTACAAACACATTACTTACACTACCACTCAAAAGTTTGGGAACGGTAAGATTTTGAAAGAAGTCTCTTATGCTCACCAAGGCTGCTTTTATTTGATCAAAAATGCAGTAAAAACAGAAATATAGGGAAATATTATTACACTTTAAAGAACTCTTTTCTATTTTAATATATTTAAAAATATGATTTATTTCTGTGAAGCCAAAGTTGAATTTTCAGCATCATTACTCCATTCTTCTGTATAATGATCGTTCAGTAATCATTCTAAAATGCTCATTTGGTACTTCAAGGATTAGTTCACTATATGGAGAAAAATCCTGGGTTTTCTTCAAAAACTTAAAAAAAAAAAAAATCTTGGATGACATGGGGGTGAGAAAAAAATCAGGAAATTTTTAATTCTGAAAGTGAACTAATCCTTTAAGAAACATTTCTTATTATTATCAATGTTGAAAACAGTTTTGCTGCTTAAAACTTATGTGCAAATCATGATACTGCATCAGGATTTTTTGATGGAATAGTAAGTTCAAAAGAACAGCATTTACTTAAAATGTAAATCTTCTGTAGCATTATAAATGTCTTTAATGTCACTTGATCAATTTAATGCATCCTTGCTGAATAAAAGCATTAATTTCTTTAAAAAAAAAAAAAAAAATCTTACTGACCCCAAACTAATGAACAGTACTGTATTTCTGAGAGGACAAATTAAGAAAAAAAAAGTTGCCTATCTCACCTCCACTCCCCCTTATTTGTTTTCCTCTCTCTCTCTCTTTCTGCTTTCCTCCCATCTCCTCCCACAGGTGTCCAACGATGCAGTAAATCGTACATTCACCGCTCTCATTATCTGTGAGAAAGGTAATGAGGAGGCGGCGGGCGATAATCAGTCTAATAAAGTCTCACTTCACATCTACAACACTGCACTGTTTATTCCAGAGGGTAAGCAGACACATACACACACAATAAACACACACCGGTTAAGTTGGAGAGTGTCCTCAATCAACATCACACCTAAAAGTTTGATTTACAGTGTAACTAACTGTATGCAGGACCCTGCAGTCATACAGTGCAGAAACTGAAGTTGCAGGACATCTCCGCCCTCACAACCAAAACCCTCAAGGTCATTCCAGAGAGAATCATCGACAACTACAATAAAAGACAGCAGCCACGCTTCAGGTGTGTAACTCATCATATTAAATTTATGAGCGAATTTGCAATTGTTGAACAGTGGTAATGAATAAATGAAAATTTCCTTCCTAGACTTGATCCACCTGGTCAGGCTATTTCTACAGCAACTCAGGAGCTCTTGCGATTAGCTGAGGCCAATCCGAGGGGCATCACGACCCTTGACCCTGTGAATGACCTGCACCTAAAGGGTGTGGATGTGGTGGAGGGAGTGATGAGGCACCGAATGTTACAGGACTGCCTAAAAGACTTCCGCTGTATCCACTCGCCCACCTTCACTGAACAGGTCTGTCTGTTTATCATACTCATGTGTCACATTCATACACTACTGTTCAAAAGTTTGGGGTCAGTAAAAATGTTTTCTTTTTTTGAAAGAAATTAATACTTTTATTCAGCAAGGACACATTAATTTAATCAAAAGTGATACTAAAAACATTTATAATGTTACAAAAGATTTCTTTCAAATAAATGTTGTTCTTTTAAACTTTCTGTTCATCAAAAATTCTGAATATCAGGGTTTCCAGAAAAAAATTAAGTTGCACAACTGATTTCAACATTGATTGTAATAAGAAATGTTTCTTGAGCAGCAAGATCAGCATATTACAATGATTTCTGAAGGATCATGTGACACTGAAGACTGGAGTAATGATGCTGAAAATTCAGCTTTGCCGTCACAGGAATAAATTATAGTTTTAAAAATATTTTTCAAATAGAAAACAGTTATTTTGAATTGTAATAATGTTTCAGTATTATTGTTTTTACTATTTGCGATCAAATAAATGCAGCCTTGGTGAGACTTCTTTCAAAAAACTTAACGACCCCAGGCTTTTGTTTGGTTGTGTTTTTCAAGTTATGCACAAATCCACTGTGCATACACAAGGAAAAAATGGCATTTCTAATCCAAATGTGTCCTGTATTTGCTCATCCATATTTAGTAATTTGGCACAGTAATTCTCCCAAGTGCACAGACTCTCATTTATGGAGTGTGACAGTGGTAGGGCGGAATAAGGATGTGTCTCATTAGTTCTCAGTAATCACTTCCAGCCTTCACCTTCTGCAGTGTGCTGATGGAGTAGAGTGATAAACTCGCTCTCTCTCACTGTCATATTCATATTCTCTCTCTCTCTGTGAATATCTTGCTCAGTTTGCACGTGTCCAGGAGAGGATGAGTGTACAGGAAGAGCTTGATAAGCTTCTGTTCCTCGTGTCTGATCAGTCACTGACACTGCTGCCTGAGTACCATCAGAGAATCAAGGTCAGTTCGCCTACAGTCCAACTAGTTGTATACTGCATGTGTATGTATAGATGAATATGTTTTAGTAGCACAGTAATATGTTCTTTGACATGCAGTTATGAAATTATCATTAACAAGAGTTTTGTATATAAACATGAACATATTTCACTTATAAAAATGTGTGAAAACTCTATTAATTAGTATCTAATAACTATATATGGCCCTGCCAGTAACCTTTTTTATAGCATTTATTTTAAATTAAAGGATAAAAGTATTGTACAAAAATGAAAATTCTGTCATCAATTACTTGTTTAATTTCGACTATTATTCGCATGTAATGTGCTATGTACAGGCTTCAACAATAATGACTGCCCAATGGCCCAGGGTCAATGTGAAAGACGCTTGGTCATCATGAAAGTTTATCATTTGCAAGTTTTTAAGTTACGCCATTTAAAATATTCAAGTGATTTTAACTCCTCTCAGACAGCGTGCAAATACTGAATTGAGTTCTCTTTCGCATCTTCTTGCTCTTGAAATTTTGTGCTGTTGCTTGTTTTTATTACTGACTGCTTACTTGTCTTTAATAATGTTTGAAATTTATTAGTTAGGCCATTAGGCTTTGGTATCGAAATTGGAACCAAGATTTGTGAAATTTCACTGGTATTTAAAATTTTGGTTTCACCATCTTATTTATTAGAATACAAGGTTATGTGGGTCAAAAACAATGAAAACATTTTTTTTAAATTCTTTATTAATATTACTCTTTTTGTGGCAGGGACAGTGAAACATTTTCAGGGCAAGTAAAAATTTTAACCACTGGCCAGTAGAAAAAATCCCTAGCTTTGAGATGTAAGTGCTTTGATCAAAGTTTATATGTGAATAAAAACCTAATTTAAATTTGATAATTAAAAAACGATCATGTCTCTTCAGAAGAGTTGCATTAAGCCTCTCAAATCATATGGATTACTTTTACATTCTCTTCATGAATTTTTTGAACCGTCAAAGTTTTGATGGGATTTACTTTCAATGGAGGGACAGAAATCTCTCAGGTTTCATTAAAAATAACTTTCGAAGATGAATGAAAGTCTTACAGTTTTAGAACGACAAGGATGATTAACGAAATGACTGAGTATCCTGTAAAGTTTGGAATAAATGGAATCTGGCATTAAACCTTTATTATCTGTACCTCATAAATAACAGCATATTGCTTTCAAAACCTGAGACAGAAAAGTTTAAACTGTTTTAATTATGGAAAAAGTAGATCTAGTATTTTTTGTATCCAGTATTCTTAATTAGACCAGAATTGATCATTTAAAACTTTGTGGCCCACAATACTGATCACTGATATTTTGTGCTACTCTGTGTTCACCTGGTTTATTATGTTAAATTTCACCATTAAATGTTTGCAAATGTCACGAATGTTTGAAACAGTCAAGTGATAACACTATAGCTCCATATTCCCAGGTGTTGGAAGCTCTGCAGTATGTGGACAGCTCTGGGGCGGTTCAGCTGAAGGGACGTGTGGCATGTCAGATCAGCAGTCATGAGCTGTTACTGACTGAACTCCTGTTTGAGAACACTCTGAGTCCTCTTGCCCCTGAGGAGAGCGCCGCCCTGCTGTCCTGCCTCGTCTTCACACAAAACACCCAGATAGACCCGCACATCACCAACACGATACAGGAGGTAATGCAGTTCTCTACTCACAACCGCATTCCCACGGTCAAGGAAAACCTGGAAATAGATCAAAAGAATTTTACCCCAGAACTGGAAAATAAATGTCCTAAATTTAAATCTAAAATACCATTGTAATGCAGTATGAAAATATAGAAAAATGTTTAAGTGCCCCTATTATGCTATTTTAAAGGCTCTTAATTTTCTTTTGGATGTTTCCTACAATAGGTTCACATGCATGCAAGTCAAAAAACATACATTTTTGGTCTCTCTAAATCCCACCTTTCCAAGAGCCTACTTTAATTGGTCAGATGGCTCAGTTTTTTGTGACTGGTGTATCACTTACAGCATGTGTCGGAAATGAAACACCATTACCATATTTGAATTTCAGCTCCAGAGGCTTCCTCGGCACTTGTATACACAGTGATGAGAACAGTAATGTTGGTGTCGGTTTTACAGTATCAATTTGAATCCAAGTCCTCATCATTTGGAAGTGCATGCAAAGTGGATTTGCTTTCGGAGTGTGGACAGCACAATCACAATCCTCTTGCAGGCCTCAGCTACAACTAGAGTATTTGGGGGCGGGTCAAAGTAGGTGTTGGTTTGCGGGCAGCCAGTGAAGACCATGGGGCTGGCATTATGCAAATAACTCTATTTATTGTGCATTTTGATCTTTGAAACTTTGCAGAATTTTTACATTCACAAACCGGTATATTCAGACTACATGAAAGCTAATATCCGAAAAAGCATAATAGGGGCACTTTAAAGCCAATGTAACATTTAATGCTTGTTTAAGCCACAGATGAAAGCTGAGGAAATTGTATGAATTACACAAGTTACCTAATATTTTATGCCCATCTGAAAAGCATCAAGCATTTTATTTGAGCCCACAGCCATTAGAATATAAAGCATCAGATATGCTTGTTGTCATGTTTTTGGATGGATTTAAATTTGTGTGGCTCTCTAAGCTCAACACCCAAGAGATGTGCATAAGAGTGTAGTGGATGTGGCCTGGCTGCTTTGCTTTATGCCTGTAGCAAAGGATGCCGTTGCAGATGAACATGTCGGTGTGTGTTGTCGAATGGCCCAGAAACATGGAATTGCTTTAAAGGGACAGTGAATAAGTCATGACACTAGACTGAGAAGCACACAAGAGTTTTATAACGCACAGCGGCGTGTAAACCAATGCGAAAATGCTCTTTCTGTTCAAACACCGCAAGGTTAGGGGTGTACAGGTAATGTAACTGCAGTTTGACTGCATGACTACATTGCCTGCCTTGCTCTAGTTGTGTAAGCACTTAGACAGAAGATGAGAGTGGAGCAAGGGACAAGACAGACTGACGCAGTGCTGTACTAAGAGATCTCACTATGACTAATGCACAAAACGATACATGTTTTTAGGCCTGTCAATCTAAATGTTTAATTGAATTAATTGCCTAAAATACCATTGACCCCTTAGCATTCCTGTAAAATATGCAGTCTCAAAATGCTAACAAAGGTAAATAAAAAAAAAAATTGCATGTTTCTTGAACCATTTGGAGTATATGCATTTTTTTTTCTCTCTTTTTGAAAGTATGTTGGGGGGGGGGGGCGCAGTATGGTCGAACGCTAACAGGTTAATTAATTGAATTAATGATCATTTATCATATATAACAATATTTGCTGAGAAAATTCTCTAATTGAAGATAAGACTTTATATGGCGAATCATTATTATATTGTATTATACTTAAAGAAGACTTTTCTTATTACAATTAAAAGAAATGTTTTCTGCTTGAATATGTTTTAAGATGTAAATGAATCCTGTGATGTCAAAGCTGAATTTTCAGCATCATTACTCCAATCTTCGGTGTCACATGATCCCTCAGAAACCATTCTAGTATGCTGAAACATTTCTTATTATCAATGTTGAAAACAGTTGAGCTGCTAAATATTTTTTTTCGGAAACAATGATAAAAAGAATTCAGGATTCTTTGATGAATAAAAAGTTCAAAAGAACAGCATTTATTTGAAATCGAAATCTTTCTTATAAATGTTTTTACCATCACTTTTGATCAATTTAATGCATCCTTGCAGAATAAAAGTGTTAATTTCTGTAAATAAAATAAAAAAATCATTCTGACCCCAAACCTTTGAACAGTAGTACATAATATTTATTATAACGTATATAATTTTTCTCTTATTCACTTGCTTTCCTAGGGCATCAATCAAGTGCTCTGTGTAGCACAGCGCATTGGTGACCTGCAGAGGGATTGTGGGATAACTCAAACTGCTGAAGACTTTGTGGCCCAGTTCAAGTTTGGCCTGACTGAGGTTGTGTATTGCTGGGCAAGAGGCATGGTGAGCCGTGACAATTTGTACAAATATGTAGATCTATGTAATTCAAGAATATGAAAATCTGATCAAAGATGAACTATATTCATATTTAGACAATATTCTTATTGACAATGGTGTGTTTTGTGTTTGGTAGCCATTTGCTGAGATCGCAGAGCTGACAGATGTGCAGGAGGGGACAATCGTGCGCTGCATCCAGAGGCTGGACGAGGTCCTGAAGGAAGTGAGACAGGCTGCTCGCATCGTAGGCGACTCCGTCTTGGGCAGCAAGATGGAAAGAGCCTCACTGGCCATACGTAGAGACATTGTGTTCACCGCCTCTCTCTACACACACTGAGAGACAGGAAGAATGTGTTTGTGTGTTCATGAGTGTGGAGTGGGATGTAAAATAGATTATACAGAACCTATTAGAAACTTTACTTGAATGATCGAGTGCATGTTTACATTGAGTTGAGTATGCATGTATGAGTAAAGGAGTGGTACACCACTCTTCACACCTGACCAAAGTTGTTGTGTCAATATGAAATGGAGGTTGACGTAATTAATTATACAGCAATAAAATGCGCTGTGTCTGAAACTGGTTTCATCCACATTGGCAGAACAATAGAAATTATATCGTGCTTTGCTTTGAGATTGTTTTCTTTTATGTATGTGTCGATGTACAGAGTGCCGATGCACTACATTTTGCATTTTGCTTCCTCTTAACCCTTTTATCATTGAATATTGTTAAAAATCATGATCAGCCTTAAGATGAATCAGGGATGCAACCACCATAGACATTTAATATTATTAAAAAAATACAATATTCAGACAAATGAATAATCAGTGTGTTTTTTACACAACTTTTACTCCCCAAATCCTCAATATTTGATTACTTTTTGAATTTCAAAGGATCTCAAGAATCGACTTCTGTATTATTCTGCTTTCAATAAATTAACTGTTTATGATAGAGCCATTATGAATATTTCACAAATAAATCTCCATTGTGACTTTTCATACCAATAAATAGGAGTTTCATGCAAACCGAAAAGCCTTACTATAGTTACTACAGTAAAAACCATCATAAATTAACATCGGATCTCCTTCAGACAATGAGCGATTGTATTATTTTAATGTCAATGATAGCTAGATTAGACCACAGATTTATTCTAACAATTAGTATTATGGTAGTTTGGCGGGAACTGTTACCATGGTAACAACATTGCTCTTTATTTATTTATTGTATATCTTTTTGTAAATACTATATTAGTCTTAGGTTTCTTGAAATTAATTTCGTTTACCTGTGATGTGTGCGCTAGTATGCTGTCGTGTGATTCTGCTACTGTCCCTTTAAGACGCTCTGGTTAATTCGGTGTAACTAGATGCGTTCGTTGAAACCTGTTTTTCTCCTGCTGCTGCTGCTGATGCTGCTCTGGATGTTGCAGTGTGACCGTGGAGAAAAACAGCAACAGACATTCAGAGGCTTTTACCCCCAGATAACCAGCCTTTACACAGCATACATCAGTATTACCATCTGAAGATGCGTTATAATTAGCCTGGAGAGAAGTCATCAGCGTCGTCTGTTGTGATATTACAAAGACAGACGTACTGGTTGGATTTGGGTTTTAACTCCTGGAGGGACACACTGAACGTCGTTTAAACGGAAAAGTAAACACAATGTCGTCGGAAAAACACGGTAAAAAAAAAAAAAAATGTCTATTTATGTATTTGGTCACATCGCAGCTAGGCTAATTAAATAAATTCATGCCGCTGGACGACTGATTTAAATCAAAGGTATTAAATGAGTGCGAGACAGCCGTTCATGTATATTATGTTGTTAATGATTTTTCTTTTCTTTTTCATTGTTCATCCTTATTTCATCAATGTAGTCGTATATTCGGGCTGTGTGTCAAATCCTAGTGCGCTGCCTACATAGGCAGCAACAGCGCGGAATGTCAGTTGTCGCGTGCTGCAGTTTTCCCATTATAATCGTGTGCTGAGCGTTTTTGAGCATCAAATGTCGAATCATTCCAGACATAAAACTAGTGGATGATCTCCATAAATGCTGTCTGTGTAGGCAGCAGCCGATATGTGTCTTATTCGCGGCTGTATAACGTCGTGTTGAACATGTAGGCTGCGTGGAGTTTAATCAAATGAGAGGAAATAGGCACATAGCTGTAAGTGTGCTTTGAAGGGTGTTGTATAGGGCTGTAGGGCCCTATTTCAGTCAGCAGGTCCCTTGGGTCCGTGATTCACCGCGCTGTGCGATGGAGGGTCCTTATAAATTCACTTGAAACTGTAACGTGATTTTGTAAAATTACGCAGAAATGGTTTAGATATAAACACCTTTTTGATTATCAATAATCTTTCTTACGATAAAAAAAAAAAAATCATATTTCAGGGATTTGAATCAATGTCTTGTCTGATAAAAGCTGCACATCTCTCTCAGCTCTTTGTCAGCCCATTTAGACAAAGAATGAAAGTATATTCACCATACATATGAATTGTTTTATAGCTTAATCTGCAGGATGTTGGACAGTAAGGAGGACACAGATAACGCTATTTAAATATGCTCAGAAAATGACGCATTAAATATGTATTTTTGTGCATTTGTTTGTTTTTTTTTTTCTCTTCCAGCTAATTAAATATGAATTCCAGTGCCTTAAATCCCCTTATACCATCCTGGACTATATATGCTGCTGACATTGTGAAGGATTACATAATGATTTAGTCGCTTACACATAGAAACACACACTCAACTAAACTCTCCTGGGTGGCACAAACT
Organism: Opsariichthys bidens; assembly: GCA_037194245.1. Lineage (NCBI taxonomy): Eukaryota > Metazoa > Chordata > Actinopteri > Cypriniformes > Xenocyprididae > Opsariichthys > Opsariichthys bidens. The sequence goes on from CM074302.1 coordinate 11,922,321, forward strand.
GGTATAAATCTCATTAAATCTGTACCGTTCCAGGTTGAATCCGAGTTGAGGAATAGTTTATTGGAATTTCTAAATATAAATAATAATAGCATGCATCAGTCGACGGCGGAAAGTAAAAATCTTATTCTTTTTCGCTATGGGAAATTGATTTTCAGTGATGACTTCTATACCAGATAGACCTGCTGTGACCTCAGAGGTTGTTAATCGATGGTATATGCTTTTTTGAACTCATCAGTTTGCATTGTTTTAAAAAAAAAAAAAAGATCATGATTAACAGCGGAAATAGCGGAAATCCTGGTGAAAAACTACATTAACCACGATGCAGAATAACAATCTTCACCAATCAGAGAGTGCCGGTGAACAAATTGCACCAAGCAAGCTGAGTCTTGCTATGCACTAAAAATACTTAAATATTTGTGTTTATATGTATTTTTTGCAATAAACTTAAATATATTATATGTATATATATATATATATATATAAAATCAATCTTTAAATTAATAATTTAATATTTCTTCATCATTTTCAGATTTAATAGGTAATTCCCAGTGCTTCATGGGATTGGAATTTTTTTTCCTTTTTAAAGCCTTTAAGTGCACTCTGGTGCCTTGTCACATGTCACGTCAATCTTACTCTTATAAATAATTGTCTGACAGTCTTTATTCGTGTTGTATGACTGTGAATCTGTCATGACTCAGGATTGGAGGAGGCAGCGGGGAGGCAGGCCATGTCTCAGCCGATGATGCAGATGGCTCCACCTCCCTATCTCCCCAACCAGGACCCCAACATGCCTCCACATCCCCCTCCACCTGGCTGTGGTCCACAGCCGAACTACCCCCCTCCCCCTCCTCCTCCTGGATCAGAGGGGTACATGCAGGAAACCCAGTTCCACTGTGGCACCCTCGGACCTCAGGGTGCTCCGAACGGATACCCGGTGCAGACTCACGGACCAGTAGGCACCGTCCCTCATCCGCCAGTGGGCTATTTACATACAGGATACCCCCTACAACTGCAGCCCTGCACGGCCTACGTGCCCGTCTATCCCATAGGCACAGGGGTGAGTGAGGATTCATCTCATAGGGTATATAGAGTCAGCATGAAATGAAAATTGTAATCTGAATGCATGCAACGTATTTGATTCATTGATGTAAATCTTACTTTTTTAAAAATAACGTAAAAATCATAATATTTAATCAAAACTACAATAGTAAATTTGTAGTGGCTTGTTAAATTTAAACCCTGCGTGACCTACAAAGTATCTGTGAGATCAGATCTTTTTCTAAATCAGAACATATAGAAATGATTCCATTTCAATTACGCACCAGTCTCTGTAAGCTGAATTGACCTTTCCTGTCTGTTTTCTTTACTCAGGCACAGCCTTACATGCCTAATGGTGCACCTCATCCAGGTGTTGCTCCCGGCCAGATGGCCATGCATATGCCAAATGGCATCGCTCTGATGGAGTCTCGTCGTCCTCCTCACGACTACCTGCCCATCGCTGTCCTCACCACTGTCTGCTGCTTCTGGCCCACAGGAATAATTGCCATCATCAAAGCCGTGCAGGTAAATGAGCCCAAACAGAGCACTGATGACAGTACGGCCGAGATATGACCAATCTATCATGAGATATGAATCAGAATATCATTTCAGTTTTGCGCTGGCTGCTCACACAAATATGACGCAACTAAAAAGGGGCGCGTTTCCCATACAGTGTCGTAACTCTCTGCTACCATGATAAGTTGCATCATTGGAGAAATTAACTAGCTAATCACGACTGTTCCCAGAAGCCATAGTGGCCACACCTTCGCCATTTGAATCATGCTTGTCCAATAGATAACACTTTATTACACTTTCTTTATTAGACATTCTGTTAACTATAAGTAACTTTGCAACTACATGCAACTGTCATGACTCAGGAGAACTGTCATGCGACTACATGACATCTGCCAACACTATATTTTGATGGTCCCCCCTTTAAGTAATTTTGCAAGTACACGTCAACTTATACTGCTAACCCTAACCTAACAGTCTACCAATACTCTAATGAGAAATACACTTTGTCTACACCGCACTCAAGCGGTGTGATGTGATGCAACAAAAGACATTATAATCAGTGATGTTTTCTACACTGGATGCGGCGAGACCCAACACGAAAAATTCCCGACAGTAAACTGATGTTCCATTTCTGAATTAATTCAATCGCTACCGCTACTTCTGACACTAAGTACAAATGGATCCAGCATCCAGACATCCTGAAGCTGTTGCGGAGCAACACGACAACTGTTGTGTCTGGTGTAGACACGGTGTTAGTTGGCATGTACTTGCGTATCATTGAGAGTTAGTTGACATGTAGTTGCAAAGTTACTTATAGTGAGTAAAATGTATAATATGGACTATCAAAACAAAGTGTAACCATCCACTAAAATATTGCTGGTTAAAGGCCCACTGAAGTGCCTTCACAACGTGAAGCATTATTCAATGTGTTGATGTAATTTCGACTCAAACAGGAAGACGGGGTTGGACATAGCGAACAGCTCCTCCCCTTTTTTAAAACGCCTGAGTTGTTTTCTTCTAAACTCTTCCTTATCTCCTCCATATCGCTTTAAAATATAACTTTGTGCCGAATTCAAATAGGTCCGATACGTTTTGTTTGTCTGCACCGACTCCCACACATCATCCGCTCTGTGCAATTGTGTCTCTGGACCGGAGATCAGACTGTGTGCGCACAGTGGTTCACGTGACACTAACGTGAAATCAGACTTGATTTGCCTCAATGGAAAGCATATTTGTTCCTTATCCCCTATGTAGTGCACTATGTGCCATTCACCATGTAAATAGTAAATGTGTGAACAAGTGACCGATCTGTTTATAATGTTGGGGGCAGGACGCTTTAGATTCTTGAGCGCATTTGGTCCAACAGAAGATCTGATGAGAAGCTGAAGCGTAGCGTTATGTCATCAAAAAATCGTTGATCCGTATTGGCAAAAGTGAGAGAGTGTAAGTTCTGAATGCTTCTAAATATGAATTTTGTCATTTTTTTGGAGCACATTAGCTTATAGAGAACAGTAAAGCTAACATATTCATACTAAAAACCAAAGAACAGGAAGAGGAGTAATAACTGCTAATTCACGAGTTCACACTTACCAATAATCAGATAGGGAATTAGTATGCATATTTGGCGTGCTGTCCGAGGAGAGGGCTCCGAGCTCGGTATTTGGCCCGAGCCCAGAGTACTCCCCCCGTATCTGGTTTAGGAAGTAACCAGGCAAGTGTGAGGAGACGGGGTGGTGGAGGGATGCTGAAACTGTCCAAAAGCATAGGTGATATATATATAGGTTTCTGCTCATGCTGATTGGGCCGGCATGTTGATTGCTGATTAAAGACAGCTGGCTGGAGTGATGTGATAATTAGCTAGATTTTTGCGACTTAGCCCGAATTTTGTTAATAAAACATCATTTAATCTATTCAAGAAATATCTAAGTAATGTCAAATTATTATAGATCATTTACAAGAAATAACAGAACGCCGTTCATTGTTTAAAATCACGTTAACAACTATGCTTTAAGGAAACACCTAATCGTTGAACTTGGCCAAGGTTGGCTAACAATGCTTTTAGGTAAAACGCACCCCAGATATTCATGAAAGCATTAGGTTAATGGATGTATTCCAATATGATATTTTATTATTATCCATGTTTACAAACAATTTACAGAGATTTTTTTTTTAATTTCAAACTTGGTACAAACAGTTCTCTCTGATCTAGATGCTTACAAAATAAGATTTTTTTTTCCATATTTGTTTAGGTGCGTACCGCTGTTGCTCGGGGCGACATGGTTACAGCAGAGATTGCTTCACGCGAGGCACGTAACTTCTCCTTCATCAGTCTGGCAGTGGGAATCGCCTCCATCGTGCTGTGCACCATACTCACCGTCGTGGTCATCATCGCCTCTCAGCACCATGACGACGACTGGGAGCCCTAGAGACCACAGCTCAGGGACGAACCTCCTCAACCTGCCCTACAGACCCCTGGCCACCATTCCAGTCGGTATTCTGCTTTTTCTTTCACACAGCACAGTTGTGACTTCTCAAGCCACCACATCCTAATCTGCAGTCAAAAATACGATATTACAGCCATTTGTCCTTGTATTAGTTACAAGATAGAACAGCAGGAACTATGGGGAACACAAACGTCTACCATGTTGTAAGTGTGCTCACACTCACGTTAACCTACCTGAACAATTCCTGCTTCTCCTGAACAAAAGCCTGTGTTAGATAGGTAGTTTTAAAATATAGTTTCCTAAAGATTGAGGTCAGGTCAGATGTGTTATTGTTTGCTCCTAATTTGCCAAAAATATTACTTTTTAAAAGAAATACACAAGTATTACTTGAACATGATTTTGGTATTATTAATTGTGTTTTTGGACATTCAAAACATTCCATCTATTATTTGTGCCATTTATATGTTTAAAAAGAAAAGTAATATATTACTTTGTAGGTTGAACTGACAAATTTAGTCAATGAAAATCTGGATAAATTGTGTTTTATATAAACTAAGTATTGAAATTGAAATTCAAAAACACTAATTGGTTATTGGAAATCATTTCCGATGTAATAAAACTGGAATTTCAGATTTCATCATTTACCCAAAGGTAACATTTGTCACTATGGTGTAGTTCAGAAGAGTGTATATCAGTATTGTTCACTCATTGGTTTCTTTTCTTAAAACCTAAGGCCAGAAATATACTCTACGCAGTACACAAACACAGATGCCAACGCTCGGCTAACACGTGGCAGCTAGCGATGCGCCAAAAACACCAAAACCGAAATGAAAGTTTTCCTTTAGCTGTTAAACAAAACCACAAATAAAGCTTGAGCAAGTAAGCTTAGGTAATTGCTACTCATTTTTACATTTCGCTACTCTAGCATCATTTTTGGTCATGGTGAAGTGTGTCCGCACTGTTAACTGTTGTAGAATTTCAACATCATGTTACGCTCACACATGAAATAGATGCTTACACAATCAAAAGCTTTACATGTTTCGGTCAGTGATTTCAGCCCTCCAAACTATTTTGGCCGTAAACAAAAATTCAATTTATTGCTGTTTTTTTTTTTTGGTTGTTGAAATTTGCATTGCTATTTAAAGCTGTGATGTTACATTTTTGTGCTACTAGTGGCACAAAATGGAAATGCAGCTTGAAATAGCAACATTGGCTTAACCAATAGTGCAAGTTTTTATTGCAGCTCGTGGCACAGAATTGACACTGAAACTTTGACAGTATTTTTACCCTTGAATAGTTAATCTGCATGTGGTATTATTGTGCTAGCCGGCGATAAAAACAGTTCAAGTTTAACTTTAATAAACTGGCTCAGCAGAATTTTCTTCAGACTGTCAAACTGACCCCAGAAGAAGACAGTTTATGCTAATGTATAACTCTTTTTGTGGCAATATGTATCATTTTGAATTGCTGGCAAATTTTGTGAAAAAAGCATTCGCGTTCATGTGCTTGCGTAGAGTACGTCTCGGGCCTAGGAGTTCCCAAGTGTCTTGTTGCCAACCGGTCTCAAATTGATCCAGTTGAGAGATGTTGAAAGAATGTATTATAGGGTGAAATTATTGCTTCATTACTGACTTTTGTAAATTGGCTCTTCATTAAGAGAAGACATGACATTTCTGTGTGGTGATCTGGTGTATTATTTATTGTTTAAACACTAAATTATTAATTTGTGTATTAAACTGATAATGATGTATTTATTGAAATATGTAATCATAGGTCTAACTGTTGTGCTGAAATATTTCGTTATCTTTCCTAGATAACACTCAGCTGGCATATTTTGATGAAGCATGTGGTAATATGCACTTTTATGCTCAGTAAGCAAGTAGCTAGTTTGTCTCACTTCTATGTAGATGAAAGTGTAACTTGCTTCAATTCTGACCTCATTGAAACTCCTCACATGCTGCTGTCAGTTAGCTGTAGTTTGTTAGATAAACACATTTAGCACAGTGGTTTGGTTGAACTAAAAGAATCAACCAATCCTAGAGTGTTCCTACATATATTATACTGAAACATGGATGCAATGTTTTAGATTTGTAAGACTCCAATATGTGAATTTATCTCTTACTGCTTTCAAAATGCATCCATTCGTGCCATTCACTGACTGTATGATCTGTCAAACTCAAGAAAAAACCCAAAAATGAAAATCCCGTCATCCTTTACAGCAACAACGCCCATGTTGTTCCAAAAACCTGACTTTCTTCCATGGAGGATAAAAGGAAAATCTAGCTAAATGTTGATTCTGCTCTTTCCATAATGAAAGAGAATGGGGCTGACAAATAACTCAAATATTCAAATATTATTGGGAATAAGGATTTTATTATTTATTTTTTTTTATTTTTTTTTTGGAGCTTGATAGTCCCAGTCACCATTTTCTGTAATTGAGTCGTGCAGGGATGATAGGCCAAAACCTGGAAACTTCCGGTTCCATCGTCCTGAAGTTGAAATAAGGCTTGAAATAAGGTCTGTGGTGAATCAAGTTCAGGATATTTTCACATTTTTTTCTATGACATAAAATACATCTCTTGTGATTTTTTAAAAAGCTTTTACTTGTCTTGCAAAAGGTGGTTGCTAACAAGTGGCTAAATGGGACTTGAGAGATTGTCGGAGGTCATCAGCTGAACCCGTAAACTCATCTACTCATTAGTACACTTTCATAGCCTCGTAGTGTTCATACACTCGCTCTTGCAAACTGTTAGAACTTGAACTTTAAAGGTAAGTGTTTTTAAATAAAGACTGAAAGAATTGTCGGAAACTTGGCGACGGTGACGTTAAAGTCATCCGACTGCAGTGTAGTTTATTGATAGGCTTTTGACTTCTGTAGATTGTATTTATGCTTCAAAATTCCTAATATAATCACAATGAACAAAATGTGTAAGAATCATAAGCTTTTGTTAGTCACAGACCTTACTTTCTGCAATATTCCAAACGCCAATGGAAAAATCCTAAAGGGTTTTTGTCGAGGGAACCAGGGTGATGCTAAAGTCAGGGTTGATCTACAAAAATACATCATCTCTGCACCACTCTATGGTATGGAAAAGTGCAGCCCACATTTTCTGTAACTTTATGGAAAACTGCAGCCTGGATCTGCTCAATTTCTCCTGTTATATTATAAAGGTTTTGAACAGTATGAAAGTAAAAGTCATGACAGCATTTTCATTTTTTTTTTTTTTTTGGATTGATTCAGTGGATGATCTTTTCATTTGTGTATAAAGCTTTACGATTTCTACATTTGCAAGCTTGACAGTCATGACGAAAGTAAACTATGCTTATTGTCTCAGTGAAATACAAGAAAGAGAACAGCCAATTTTGATAAATGAATGTGTCCCATGATTAATTAGAAAAGACAGGAGAAAAATCATCTTTTGCATCCGTTTGAGCACTTTCTGTCCACTTCTACCATGTCACTCAATTTTAATTCTTTTTTTTTTTTGAGGCTTGTGTAATTTGAACTGCGTCATATCGTTCTTTTCCTGCTCTCTTTAATCGATTTCTAATATCTTTCTGATCTATTTTTGAACAAATGACTTGCAGCGCATTGCAAGTGTTTTGCTGAACTGTTTGTTGAATGACTTCTGATGTATCGTTTATACCTGTTAGAGGTGTGATTGCACATGGTCATGTTTATATGGGCTATGTCTAAAAGTATGGCCCTCATTTTCTATCTAAAAGAGCATAGTTTCAATAGAAACCCTGTCTGTTAATAAGACAAGCTTGTCCGATACATTTTATTTTGGTGTTTTAAAGTTGTGCAAACACTGTACAGTTGATGTGAAACTAACTCCTGTTTATAATTAGACCAGCAATATGCTTTTTCACACAGTTGTGATGTAAAGCTAATGCTTTATTGTTATAAACATGGCCACTGAAATCTGATTGCCTACTGCACACAGTTTCTCTAAGCTTGTAAATGCGGCAGACGGTTTATTCAAAATAGCCGCAAGCTCCCGTGTATTTGTGTGCTTCTAGAGGTTTATTCTTCTGTGAATCTCACGAAACCTGCCAAAAACATGTCCTGGTCGTATTTCTCCTCAAGTCAATAGAATAAAATATGGAATTCTAATTTTCATAAATAAAATGAAGCTTATATATTCAATTCTTTACATTACTTTGATGCCAATTAAACATTTCCCCCATCTCTGAAAAAAAAAAAAATCCTTCTTACTGAGATGCAAATCTAATGAGAATCATTATTGAAAATAATGGTAATTACTCAGAATTTTGACAAAAATTTGCTTTATTGTCATTGAAAATAATGTTGCCAAAAATATTCTTTAAAACACGCTTCATTTTCTTTATGCAAAAAATAATTTCTTTTTATTCCCTTTTGATTTTGGGTGTGAATTGTGATCTAGACATGTTTTTATTTTATTTTATTTCTTTTTTTTTTTTTTTGTGAGATTTGCCCTTTAATGAGACCAATCATTGATTTGCAGTGTATGAATCCAGTGATTTGAATTAAAGAGGAATACCTGGTTGTGCAAGAATCGATTGTGTAGCGTTTTCTCTCCCTCTCTTTCTCATGTTTGGCCTTTCTCTTTGTCTCAGAGGTGCTATTTTTAGTTGCCCTGTTTTTCCTTTCTATCTCTGAATCTTTTTCCCTTGTGTCACTGGAGCTGCAGTATAACTCCACATCAAATAACTGATAAACTGATAGGAGGGTGCCAGTGCCTCATAAAACCCTCTCATTTACATATTGTATCCATTATGTGGTGTACAATAATGGCCCAGGGGCTGCAGCTCTTCTCAATCTGTGGGGGCATCTGTCATTCTGTGGATCAAATTCAATATGATACTCAGCCATCATAGTGAGGGAGTGAAGATAGCTATCAGAAAGCATCCGCACGACTGTGCCTGGCTGCACAGGATGGAAAACATAATAGAAAATATTACAGAACAATATAATAGAAATTAAAGTTCAAGAGAAGGAACAGAAAAAGATCAACGAAAACATGTCCAACTCATATTTCACCTCGTTTAAGCTGCTCTCAGTATTTGTTTGCAGCACTGGCCAATATGGCAGTCATCCTGGCCTTATACTGACACCTGGTGGTGTGGATGAATAATTTAAAATGAAATGTTTTCAGTTAGCAATGCCAAATGTCAGCCGTGATTCATTTATTCAGGATTCATTTGTTCCATTAGTGAAAGCGTCCAATAGCAGAAAAAAGGGAGTAGTATACGGATGGTCATGTGATCGCAAAATGACGGCCACCATGAGGCGACCCACTCCATGTAAAAAAAAAAAAAAAAGCTTTTATTAGGCTACTGATATAACTTCTTCATATCATGTTACATTGTATGTTTTTAACTATATTTTTCAAAATAACTAAAAAATAATTGCTGTTCATCTTTTAGATTTAGAGGTTTTAAAGTTATTCTCAAAGGTGATTCTCATTAGATATTCAAATGGATTTAGACGCTAATTAATTTGTCAAATTCATTTTGTCTAAAGCATTGTTTTTATTATCATTAATGGTTCTAAAAACATTATTGTTAACTAAATAATATAAAATGTTGGATGAAAAACTTAAACGACATTTGCAACAAACTGAAGTAAATAAGTTAAATTGAAATACCAAAGTAACTAAAACTAAAACTGAAATAAAAATGCACGAAACCTAGATGATTCGTAAAATTACTAAAACTTAAACAAAAAATATGACAACAAAGTGTAAATAAATATTATAATGTATATAATAAAAAATACTAAATAACTCTGCCTAAAATGGGCTTCTTCATTTTTAAAATGTAATTTCTTTTGATTTTGGGGTGAAATATGACCTGGATTCATTCTTGACAGGTTTTGTGAAATTCATCTAAAATGGAAAGAGGTGGGAGAGAAGAGAGTTGAATCAAGTTAGAAGAAGGAAGCAGGCCAGACTGTGTCGGGAGGATCACAGATGGTCGTTTAGCCTCCCAAAGAGACCCATCGTTTCAGTAATCATTTAACACCGCAGGCCTGCCGTCTTCCGCCACACAGTTTTGCCTCTTCTACTCTGACCCTCACAGCGTGTGTTTGTGTCACCCATACTGCGTCCGTGTACTCACCCACAAATCACCTCTACAGTTCCATCAAGGCTGATTAACAACCTCTGTCGGCCAACTACATCTGATGTACACGTCCCTCACGGTGCAGTGCTGTTATGTGCTGCTCTGTGCTCTGTTGGTTATGATCGCATACCCGTGTACTACTTGTGCCAAGCTTTGAGCAGCGCAGTAGATTCACCGACTTGCTGGTTGATTCATGTTGACACCATTACTGTCATTTCCTATCTCTTCCACAGTGGCTGTCCTCTCTGCTCTCACTGCACTGTCCTCCCCTCACCAGAGACTTATGTAAGACCCGCACTTTACTCAGTGCCCTAACTAGGCACGACAAGTTTCCAGGGACAAGTCATTTCTCCATCCACACTGAAAAGAAATCTGCAAAATCACAGCCAATCGGAACATATTTCATGTTGTGTGTATATATATATATATATATATATATATATATATATATATATATATATATAAAAAAAACAGGTCAGGGCAAATCTCAGATAAAAATAAACATGAAATCAAAACTGACCCTATTTACTTTAATACATGTTCATTAGTGCACATTATTTCAAAGAAAACTAATTATCAAGTGTAGCATTAGTTCTGGCAGGTCACGTCAGTTAAGCTCGCATCAACTTACTCTCAGCTGATCCACATATGCCGCCTATCACAGCATCCGTATATATAAGGTCCATTTTTTTTAAGGTCCTAATTACCCTCCTCCATCCCCAGCTCCTCCTCTTGGCATTCTGATATTCCTCTTTGAATCAGACTCATTTTTCTCGAATTATGTTGTATATTCAATTATTGACCATTATATCTGTAATACATTTGTGTTGGTTCGGTTCTGTTTACCCTAATGGGTGTTATCGCTGCCCTCACCTGTTCTTACCCATATAGGCTGCATGGATTGGCAGGGAGTTCTTGCCAGATCAGAATCATACCACCAATCCCACATACTAATTTTCAATCATTTTTAACAATAGTGGTCCCGACAGAATTGTCTTTGTAATTTTTCATCAAAATATAATAACTTTCCTATTTGACTGACATCATCAGTTCCTCTTATTTCTAGCCCCGCCCCTCCAAATTCTTATCGAGACACTTTTCCCCAAACATTTGATACAATGGTAACACTTAGCATTGCATTCCAGTAGTTAATATTAGTTGGTGCGTTAACAATGAACAATATATTTGTGACAGTATTTATTACTCTTTTTTATCGTTGGTTAAAAATAAAAATAAAACTGTTCATTTCTGTTAGCTCAGGTCCATTAAATGATTTTAATATTGTATTAGTTAATGTTGAAATTAACATTAAAGGGATAGTTCACCAAAAAATGAAAATTACTCCCTCTTATTTATTCCAAAGTCATTGTAAGTTATTCCAATGTCTTTGTATCTGCTGAACACAAAATATAAGATATTTGATATTTGGAATAATGTTTGTAACCAAGCAATGTTTGTAACCACCCCCCCCCCCCTCCCCCCACACATATATTGACTACCATTAGTAGGAAAAATAAATTGCATGGTAGTCAATGAGGGGCAAGATCTGCTTGGTTACAAACATCCTTCCAAATATCTATCTTTGTGTACAGCAAAACAAAGAAATGTATACAAGTTTGCAACAACTTGCGGGAGAGTAATATTCATTTTTTATTCTATCCCTTTAACTGAGATGAATAAATTCTTTAGAAGTAATTTTAATTGTTAGTTCGTATTAACTAATATAGTAAACAACAAATGAGACCTTATTGTAAAATTGTCAAGATCCTCGACTGCCCTGAATTTTTTCCTGGTATCGTTTGGGGGAAAAGAATCCATGTTGATGAACTTAGAGAAGAAGCTTTTATCTCTTGTTCTTGCATCCAGACTGTGAATCTTCAGAAAGTTCAGAATCTACTGAACCACAAGTCAGTCGTGTGGTACAAGTGACAACTATGTGGTTCAAGATTTTGTACAAGTGCGACTGATGTCTTATCAGTTTGGCTGGTAAATACAAAAACTTAATGTGGAAGAGGATAAATTGTCACTTCATCCTTTCACACCTGGGAGCATATGGTGTGGATCAAAATCACATAGAGAACCACAATAAGTCAGGAAACAAATATATATATATTTCAGTTCACAGATTAAATCATAACAGTTTCAAGAGCAGCAAGAACAGTCTGTGACTATATGATAATTGACAACAAAATAATCATCCCACAGAAACGGATGACTAATACTTTTTAATGTAAGATGTGATTGTCGTGTTCCATCTACCGCAAGACCTTTAACTCCACATACTCACACAGACACAGAAATGAAGAGAAATGGGTTTTCCCTGCGCCTGAAGGCCGTCGGGAAGGAGCAGGAAGCTTGTTTGATACTAGCAGTCTAACATAAAGTGCACTGTAGGTCATCAGGAGCTGGTGAGCAATAGCCTGAAGAAAACAGTTTGACATTTGCTTTACTTTAATTGAGTCAATGTAATACTCAAAGGTGATCCATTAAATGAGGCAAGGGAAGCTTATTCTAAATATAATACTATTCTAATTAATATGAAGGCAACTTAAACACACTTTTACATATGAGAATATTAAAGTTGAGTTTGAATCACTGAGGGAATGAGAAAAGATTCTTAAATATCCTATGATGCATAAATTGACCAAATTGGTTATGCAAATGATGAAATATTTCCTTGTAATATATATATATATATATATATATATATGATTCTCTATGTCTATTCAAAAGATGTTATAATCTTTTATTATAAAAGGTGAGTCAGACAGGTTTGATCAGTTTCCATTTTCTGCCTAATTCCCTCTCAAACTTATTGTTACACTGACTGATTCATACAGTATTATTATTATTAATAATATTAATAAGACTTATTTTCACCTGATTTGAGAGAGTGGTGTCAGGCATCAAGCTGAAGTTTTTTGTGAGTTTAGAGTCGTCCCGCTGACTCCTTGATGAACTTCTCTCTCGTCCCTCCACCAGCAGGGGGCGCTCTTCTTCTGGAACCTCTTCGTCCTGTAGTCCACCTTCAGGATCCAGGGTCGTGACCTGGGTCACTAGAACTAGGTGGGACATTCTTTTCTTGAGTTTGCTCTGCTGGGTAAAACGAGAACTTTGTGACAATATTTCATTCTCGCAAAGAGTTATTTTACTATCATTCGAATACCATTAATTAATATTTTGAATTAGTTTTAAAGTCTTTGTAATTACGTTGTGTTTCATTTAATTAGTTATTGTATATTTGTCTATAAAAAATGTCTATAGTTTTTGTTTACTTTTATTTCAGTTTTAGCTTTAGTAATGTATAAGTTAAACTAAATAAAAAGGACAAAAGTTGCCTGGCTGGCAACTTGCTGAAATAAAATAAGTTTTCAATTTTTCAAATTTGAAAACAACATGTAATAATTCCCTTGTTCCTATCAGAGTAAACTAAACAACCATTAACTTTTGAAGTATGACAGTGTTTGTGGATATTTATCCTGCAGCATTTGAATCTAATCTTCACTCTACAATTACAAAAGCAAGCCAACCTGTACTTGATCCCTGACAAAACTCATGTTACCCAGCGTTTCCACTAGACAACTCATACACGGGGCCATGTCCCAGTATACACAGAAGAGCTGGAGACAGAAAGAAAGATCAAGCAAAACAGCAGTTAAACAAGTTTGTTCGTGACTTTAAACATTATCAGTTCCATCACATACGCTACAGAAGAAAATAAACAAGATAAGGATGCAACCCAGGAAGCTACTCAGTTATCTGATTAAACAGTACAGCTTACAGTACAGTCTCTTTGACTCTCATACTAATCTCCACTTTCAACAGTTTCTGCAAGAGAAAATCTTGCTTACATATTCAAAAACTGTAATAACAATGTAACATGCATTCACGTAATTTTGGTCGAAATAGTCAATTACATTTCTTTCTTTTTCAATTTCAAACAAAAACTAGTGCAAGAAAATCAAGAGCAAAGGATGCTGGTAGCTTTGCAGTTGATGCATAATATTGTATTTTAATATCGCAGCATTCCATAAAAAAAATAAGAATGATCAGTTTTGAGTTTGTAGTGACTTTGAAGGGTTAGTTCAACCAAAAATGAACATTCTGTCATAATTTACTCACCTCATGTCGTTCCAAACCTGTAAGTCTTTCTTTCTTTTGCGGAATGTCTTGTTTTTTTGTGTCCATAAAATGGAAGTCAATGGTGACCAAAACACTTTTGGTTACCAGCATTCTTCCATATATCATCTTTTGTGTTCCACAAAAGAAGGAAAGTCATACAGGTTTGAGGGTATGTAAATGATGAAAAAATGTTCATTTTTGGGTGAACTAAACCCTTCAAAGTCAATACAAAATCAAAACTGATCATTCTTATTTTTTTTTATGGAATGCTGTAATATTAAAATACAATATAAAGCATCAACTTGCTCTTGATTTTCTCGCACTAGTTTTTGTTTGAAATTGAAAAAGAAAGAAATGTAATTGACTTCAAATCAACGCTGGTTGATCAAGCTCGTTTCACAAGGACATACCGTATGTCACAATCGCAACTTTCGCTTAATGCCCACTTTAAACTTCTTGTGCTACCACAGAGGATGATGGGAAATGTAGTTTTGTGAGCAAGTCACCATATATACTGTTTAATTAGTAATATATTCTAGCATGCTTTATCACACAAAATGTGTACAAAGTACACTGCACAGTCAACACTGATGGAATTGTTACCTTCAACCATAAAACTTTGATTGACATATCACCCAACTTAAAAAGCCAAGACAATTCTACAAGACTTGCGGACAGCATGAGCCCAGACACAGTATAAGGGAATCGCACATTATATTAAGAACAGGAGCAATTACTTGCAGTTTTCCTGTGCATTTATGCACCCAGTTTGCCACTCCTAACAGCAGCCTATGCTTGACCATGTGCTCATTAACCCCCACCAACCGCACGTCTGTGTTCATGTTGATCTGAAACAGACGCACAAAGACCTCTTAATCTGCATTAAAAGACAATACAGGTTTATTGTTTTAAAAGAAGGCTGAATTAGACTTAACAAGAAAGGTGTCATCAGACCCTGATGTCATGTGACAGCCCACCTCTTTGTTGCTGTAGTGGAAGATGAGGATGATGGTGGCGGTGAGGATTATGGACACCAGACTGACACACAGGCAGAGCACCCAGATGTTTGCCACGCTGCCATTAAGGTACATGTGAAGGGTCGAGTACACAGCGCACCACAGCACCAGATACAAAAACTGCAACAGACACATAACAAAAAAAACAATCCTGTATTTCCTTTAAGCCACCTGATCCTCCAAATTCCTGTCTAGTTGTTTCATCTAATCTGTGTATTGATTGGATGTGTTATTGTGGAAAACATTGAAAAGGTAAAGGGAAAATCCAAAAAGATCTTCCACAATGAAGTAATTAAACTCATAATGGTTCTAAAAAGAAAAATATTACACTAATAAACACTTTTTCTTTTGATTTTGGAGTGAAATGAGCCAGGCCTGTTCTTAACAGGTTCTGTGAGTTTCATCCAAAGTTGACTTTGCTCAGTGTTGGAATGTGTGTGAACTACAGTGATTTTGAAAGGAGTTTCTTACGGGTGCAAGGAAGAAATTAAAAACGCTTGAGTTGAAAAGCAGGTATCTTTTGACGGACGGATGGTCCAGCGCTAAATGCAGTGGAGCCTCAAAATCTTCAGCTGGAATCTGGAATAGATTTAACATATAGCATGGAAATAAGTTGATTCATTTAGAAATCTATATAAATGATTGTTTGGCATGCTGGAAATTCACTAGCCTGAAAGCCATTGGTTTCCAACAGAGTCCTGCTGTGTGAAAAGTCAAACGTGGGAGTGAACCAAGAGGAAGTGGACACAGATGCCACACACTGACCTGACAGAAAGACATGCAGTGAGGTCAATCAAACAGTTTAAATCTGAAATCCAGCCTTTAATACTACAGTGTCTCTTGTTGTCAGAGAGAATTTGATCAACCTTTTGAGAATTGAAAATAAAAGTAATGTATTGAAAGGATGGACACATATTTCTAATTCCTGTGGTTTTACAGAAGAATCTACAGCACGACATGTTATGATTCATTATATCATTACAAGCATTTCAGAACCACTGTGTCCTTCAGATAAACCAGGTGGTAGAAATCACACTGCAGTCACACTGGTGTTGGTGATTTCAGTTAGCTGGTATTTTAGAACACAGGCAGAGAGAGAAACAGGGAAATATGTATACCATTCCTCCATGTGGACGCTCTGCTTTGTTCTCCTGCCACGGCTGACTGTCCTGTGGGGGATGCACCATCACTTCTTTCCTCTCCATTACACTGCCGCTCCCTCTCCTCCATGGTAACGGCCACTGTCAGAACCTGCTGGAAAACACATGCACCAAAATATTAACACTTCTCACTGCAGCTTGCAAAATAAATGTTCCAAAAGGGGGTTTTCACACAGCGATGCCACAGAAGAACCATTTTTGTTTCCTCGAAGAACTTTTCATTAACCATAAATGTCAACCTTATTGTTTAAGAATGAAAGAAATTATTATTTAAAAGGAAAAATCTGTTGCACAGATTTGCACAGGCAGATGAATGTGAGCGGGGAAGGATTTATGTGGACAAAATGACTGGAGAAGACCTGAATATGTCACCAGAGAGAAGTCGTTTTCACCGGAAGGTCCAGCTATGACATTTTGATGAAAATTCAAATTGATAAAAAAAAAAGAAACTCGTGCATGATTGACTTGTTCACAATAAGATATTTAACCTGCATTTCTAGAAAATAGATGAGGCAAATTTTCATGTCAATGCGACTTTATTTTGTGTCCACTATAACATATTTATATTAAGTAATTAACTCTTAGTATGAGCAGTAATAATAGCGATGCTTTCCTCAACAGGCACCAGGTATATGATAATATAATGTATAATGTAACATAAGAAAAGCTACATTTCTGTCATGACAACTCTTAGAGTGTTTGGCATGGTAATGGGTATGACAATGTTGATATGTTTGGTCTTGGCGGAATAGATCTGCTACGCTGCTGCTGCTCCAGAGCAAGTGCAGGACTTGCTATTGCCAATACATATTCGACGTGCTGTTATGAGCAAGTAAGACATGCTGCTGCTGTACAATATATCATACATGAATTACTTGTAGCAGATATATACAGGTGGAGCTGGGGAAGGTGGAGGGTTTCTGAAAGCGTGCTGCACTGCTAAGGCAAATGCTACCCATGTATTTTGAAGGTTGAACAGAGAGCTCATTGGCTACTGATACCAATCATCTGTGTCCTAGAGATAATATTGTGATTACGAGCAGGTTGAGTTAATGGACCTATTAGCTTGCGCCATCTAGAGTTTCATGACAGAACTTTGTATTTACGTTTACTGTTATGTAAATTTATTTATAGCTATGTCATTGTATAACTTATGTCAATCAAATGAAATCTTTCACTCATGCAAAACAACTTCAAACTTCAAAAAAGCCAAACAAAGAGCATGATTGATGACAAACCTTTAGTCAGGGCAGCTTGTTTCAGCTGATGCCTTCAGCACAGCGCACTGCCTGAGAACAGGAAACACCAATCTTGCCGTGAACTTCTCTTTTTAGAGTTTCGTATACAAGAAAGTGAGGAAGATGTTAGGGTTTCTCAATGTCAAAGAAAACGGATAGCATTTCTTAAACAGTTTCATAAAATTTTGCATGTCCTCTTAAGTTATTGTGAGTGATTGCAGGAAGTGTTTTTATGTACACAATATGCATTAACCTTTGCATACATTATAGAGATAGTGCTTCAGAGAGCTGTTAATGTTTTACCATTGTGACCCAGGGAACACAAATCAAGAGGGTTTTACAGATATTTCAACAAACCTGTAAACACACAGTAGCGTTCACAGCTGACTCCACTGCAGCCTAAGCTGAAGAAAATGGAAAGACACATAGATATCATGTAGCAAGTGTGTAAATATAGAAAATTAGACCTCCATCTCATTCTCACTCACCCTTGCTCGTTTTACTGATGAAGAACAGGGTATGCATGTGACAGCAAGTCCATCTCTTCATTGTGTCTGCCTTTGTTTCTTCTCAGTCATGCTTGCTGTTGTCACAACCTTCGTTCTTTTTTTTCTGTTCTTGTTAAGCTCCTCCCACTGTTTTAACTCTCATTTATTTAGCTCTTCGTATCAATTTGTTCTTTTTCCTAATTTTTCAATCAGGCTTCTCTTGTCGTCTCGTAACCACTCTCTTTCTCTTTCACTCTCTGTGAGTGTCTTCCTCTTTATGTGAATGCAAAACTGATTTTAAACCCTCCCCTTTGTGCTCTTCCTCTATCTCTTTATTTTCTGTCATTTCTTTTTCTCTAAGCTTGTGACTCAGCTCAGTCTGAACACATGACTGCAGGAATGTACACACAATTTCACAGACCAGTGGTGAAATGTGTGCGCTTGTGCTTGAGTTAGTGTGGGCCCAGGAAAGAGAAAGACACTTGACATAATGATGTTGTGGTTTTCACATGTATTTACTGTGGCCAAAACTGGTGCTGGTCATCGAGTTTGTAGAAAACAAAACAGGTTTTGAGTCAAAGGTCCATTGACACGGCTCTCTATCCGTGGTTTTATATAATGGTTCCATACATCTGGTTCAGAACTGAGCAAAATTAGGTAATTTTTTTTTTTTTTTTTTTTTTTTTAAACTAACTAAAATGTCATTATCATATTTTTTTGTAAAAACTCTTGGGTAAGTGAACACTATTGTTCAGATTACAGACTTTTGTGACAATTTACCCCATGTTGAGTAAAAACCAGATATCTACACATATATTAGTAGAATATCATCTGTTTTTGTCGTGCTGTTTAGGTCAAGGTGTAGGCTACTTTTTTTCAACATCTTATGCCCATTTATTCTATAACACAAATCATAATTGTACAGATAGCCAATCAATATCTTCAAGTTTCATCCTGTAATGGTCAACAGAAGTGGTCTCTTTCTGCTGATGCAGCACACTTAGAGTATTCAACAAATAGATGTTAGGTTTCCATATGAACACAAGCATACTAGTATTGACTGATCACATTTAATCTAGTAAAATATCCTCATGAATGGCTCCTAATACAGACAACTCTTGGCTAATGGCCGGCCAACCACTCACTGACTCCACCTGCTGGAATAAAAGTGTCCTTGAGTACACAACAACGCTTGGCATATAGGAATTAACTGAATCCAACCATTTAACTCGTTTTAACATCTATCAAATCAAGTTTACGTAAGCATTTTTCGATATAAAATATATAATGTATATAATATATTATAAATATGCAGGCTATAATAAATATACTATAATTGAAATGTTTGTAATTTATATGCCTTATATAAAATGTAACCAACATTCTGCACATTAAAAAAAAACGTATTAAAATAAAAGTTGGCCACTTCCGCCCTATTTTTCCTTATGTAAATTAGTCTGGCATGTGACTCTGACGTCTCGCCGTGGCAAGAGTGTTGCCAGGTAGGTGGTTTTTACACTTTTGCTTCGGTTGATTGTTGCAGCCCTTGGGTGGAAGGGATTTTGATTAGCAACTGGTTTTGTTACGCAGACCTGGCAACCATGCGTGGCAGTCATATGACCGTATGGTTAAGGATGTGAGTCGTTTGTGGCTGTCAAGTGTCGATCATTCAGGATTCACGAGCGATATTAAAATTAATAAATACCTTAATCAAGAAATTGTCGCTTCTCTTCACGTGGTATCTGCACTTTTGCTGCAGCCTTTATCATCTCAATGGATTTTATTCGACAATTTGGGATTGTATTTGGGATTGCAGTGCTTTCCTGTGCGCGTGCGGACAAGTCTCAGGTAAAAACAATAACTGTCACATGATGATGTTGTCTTGTTCTGTCATGAAACTGTAATGTTATATTAGTGTACATGCTGTTCCTTTGTTCGACTGTAACATGTATATTTTTTTTATTTATTTTTTTGTTTTTTATATGCAGACTGAAGTGTAATTTGACTTTAGGTTTGTGTTGCAGAATTTTAAAGCACTGTGGTTTCCACCAAGAGAATATTAGTGTTTTCAATTTTGCAGTGTAAGAGAACTCATGAAACGTAGTCAATCTTTCTTTCCTTTTTATATCTTAATCCAACTCAAAATGTTTGTAAAAAAATCAAAACATTCAGTCAGATATATATTAACCCCTTTTACCAAACTAACCAAATGTATTTGTGGTATACACATCTTTACAGAGGTACTGTGAACGAACCAGAAAAGTAGTGCATTTTAGGGGCTTTTTTCATTTATTGATTTGTCATGTGATAGAGATTAAAGATCACTTTTTTAATGATTTCTTCATCCCTTTGTTTTATTTTGGTAATTCTCCATGCTTCCCACAGATTGACCCACTGATATATGAGGAGCAGTTGCTATGGGTCGGCGGTGGAGCCGGTCAGGTCAACACTTACAGGATCCCTCTGCTGACCTTCACAGTACGTGGTAGTTTGCTGGCGTTCACTGAGGCCAGGAAAATGTCCTCCGCTGACATCGGAGCAAAGTTCATCGCAATGAGGCGTTCCACAGACAGAGGTGGATCATCTGCTTTCACCAGCTCACTCCTGAAATGCTTCATAAATGACTTGTTTTAGATGAAATTGAATTCCAATCTCTTTCTTGTATTTCTCAGGTGCCATCTGGTCTCCCACCTCATTCATAGTGGATGACGGTTCTCTAGCAGATGGGCTGAGTCTTGGTTCTGTGGTTGTGGATGAGGAGACTGGTGCTGTGATACTCATCTACAGTCTGTGTTTTCACCGTTATCATTGCAACCCCTCCAGCACCATGATGGTGGAGAGCCTGGATGACGGCTTCACCTGGAGCGCCCCACGAAACCTGTCCATTGAGCTGGGGGTGAAGAGTTTTGCTCCAGGGCCTGGCTTTGGAATACAGGTGTGGTTAACGCCGTCTGCTTTCTGTTCCTCCTTCAAAGAAAAAACGTGATTTTATGACTTCCTGTTGTTTATGACACTTTTGGGACTATTGGGTTATATAAAACTAGATTTTATTGTGTAAGTGGTTAAGCATGTGACATGGCCCTTTTTCAGCTCTTTCTGCTCAACAGCAGTTTTTATGCTTTTAGTTCATCATATACCTGTGTTCACAGAAACGTTATCCTCCCAATGTGGGCCGTTTGGTAGTGTGTGGCCACGGCTCCATTGCTGGTGATGGGGTCTTCTGTATCCTGAGTGATGATCATGGTAAATCCTGGAGATATGGAGCTGCTCTGAAGAGCATCCCTTACAACCAGCCTAAACAAAACCTGGACTTCAACCCGGATGAGTGTCAGGTAATATAACCCAACTTCATCTCAATACACTCTATGAATATATATGACTAACGTGTAACTGTATGATAATTAGAGTACGTCATTGAATCTAGCCATCGAATCGAGTTGTTTGTGATTTACTGGATAAGGATTTGAGAAGGATTTTTAAACATATTTTGTACTTACAATTTCTACCCCTTTTAATATTGAGCTTGCCATGACTAGATAAATGATTTTGATTTAAATGATATGATTTTATTATTTTAATCCAGGTCTTTCAACTCAGTTATTGAGCGAGGTAAATTAAAAAATATCTTGATTTTTGTCTTAAATCATCTTGAGGCCCCTTGGAAGTTTCCTGCGGCCTGCTAGTGGGTGCCTTGGTAGAGAAATTCTGCTATAAAAAGTGAGGCTAACTACCAATTTTGTTCACTTTCTGTAGGACACCCCTCTGCTGCCCCCTATAGGTGTTCTGTTTCATTAGTCAGAAATGCAGCACGTTTGCATTGTTGCAGTGTGGACACAATTTGCTTAGCTTGAAAATGCAGTCATGTGCCGAAGAAGGCTGGGTCTCGAGTGTGACACGTGGTACAATGCTCAAAGATGTCCTTCTAGCTTATATTTAAATAGAAAAACTATTAAAAATCAGTCGAGCTGACTGTAAACAGTGCAGAGTGAACATAATCACATCATCTCAGTAAGAATTTTATGACTGGCCCAAAGCAGACCACTTATGTCAGCACATTCAGACTTTGTGCGTGCTCATACCTGTAATCCTTGTTACTACATCCCTTACTGGTAAATTGTTAGAACCGATTTACTGGTATTTCTGAAAAGGTCCTTTTCCTACATGATCTCTTATGGTAATTTACCTGTAAACACTGTACGTGTAAAAGGGGCTATAGACTATACAAAGATTCACCAGTGGTACTTTCATTGCTAGCTGTCATGTGGTTTCAGTCCTTTTCTTTGAATATTTCATAAATAATTTCCTCATGCTTCATTTAATAGCTATCATGTGTTTTCAGGCTTTGGCTGTGAATATTTCAAACAAAGCACCATAAAAATACAGCTGGTAAAATAAAATAAAAAAATCCACAATGAGTTGGAATTGAAAATATGTGGCCTGACCATAAAACATGGCTATTATTCATATATAGGTGGTTTACAGTGTCATACACACAAAGACAAAACACCATCAGGGTAACACACATGACCCTAAAATAGTGCTGGAACAATGTCAATACTTAAACACTTAGGAAGGAAGAGGACATGGTCGGGTTGGGCTGTGACTTCTTTATTTTTATTAGTTTTTCTTACAAGCATACACTGCGCTCTCAGCGCTCCACATTCAAAGTCCTTTATCAAAACTCTTTAGGCAACACTCCCATCTCTCTCTCGTTTCCTCTTTCTGCTCCCCTTTATTCGGTCTTTCCACGCCAATCACTGGAATCAGACATAGGTGTTCGTTATTTGCATAAGAGTAAATAATAAACAGGTTGTTTGAAAATGTACAGTGTTTTCTTTATTCAAGAAACACTATATTTTATGTTATGATACACACTCACCTAAAGGATTATTAGGAACACCATACTAATACTGTGTTGACCCCCTTTCGCCTTCAGAACTGCTTTAATTCTACGTGGCATTGATTCAACAAGGTGCTGAAAGCATTCTTTAGAAATGTTGGCCCATATTGATAGGATAGCATCTTGCAGTTGATGGAGATTTGTGGGATGCACATCCAGGGCACGAAGCTCCCGTTCCACCACATCCCAAAGATGCTCTATTAGGTTGAGATCTGGTGACTGTGGGGGCCATTTTAGTACAGTGAACTCATTGTCATGTTCAAGAAACCAATTTGAAATGATTCGAGCTTTGTGACATGGTGCATTATCCTGCTGGAAGTTGCCATCAGAGGATGGGTACATGGTGGTCATGAAGGGATGGACATGGTCAGAAACAATGCTCAGGTAGGCCGTGGCATTTAAACGATGCCCAATTGGCACTGAGGGGCCTAAAGTGTGCTAAGAAAACAGCCCCCACACCATTACACCACCACCACCAGCCTGCTCAGTGGTAACAAGGCATGATGGATCCAGTCTTCAACTGTCCAATTTTGATGAGCTTGTGCAAATTGTAGCCTCTTTTTCCTATTTGTAGTGGAGATTAGTGGTAACCAGTGGGGTCTTCTGCTGTTGTAGCCCATAAAAGATCTTCTATAAGCTTGAATCAGTCGGCCCATTCTCCTCTGACCTCTAGCATCAACCAGGCATTTTCACCCACAGGACTGCCGCACACTGGATGTTTTTCCCTTTTCACACCATTCTTTGTAAACCCTAGAAATGGGTGTGTGTGAAAATTAAATTACCTTTCTTTCCCATTCTGACATTCAGTTTGGAGTTCAGGAGATTGTCTTGACCAGGACCACAGCCCTAAATGCATTGAAGCAACTGCCATGTGATTGGTTGATTAGATAGTTGCATTAATGAGAAATTGAACAGGTGTTTCTAATAATCCTTTGGGTGAGTGTATATTTTTATTTTTGTATATATTTATTTATTTATTTAGGCTAATGTTTAATGTATTTGTGTAGTGGAGAAGAGTGTCTTAGTCTAGCATTTGTCATCCAGTCATAGCCAATACTGTCTTAAATAGCCTGTGAGTTTCATTTTGGTAAAATTTTAGTAATATAATGACACATGTAAGTGTCTGACCATATACAAAGCCACAATATTAACTTATTTGATATTGACACATATCAATATCAAAAAGTTGATTTTTTTTTTTGTTTGTCTCCTGAAAAGTAGTGGATTTGGGCATATATGGTTTCTGCCTGTCAGTGACAATTTAATGCAATTTTAAACCATTTACAGTTTTTCACTGTACATGGTAAGATAGCTTACAATTAACCAATTATCAGTTGTTTCACTGTACTGTATTCTTTTTTACAGTGTAGGCTTGATATTAAACAGCTGCTCTACTTGACTTCCTGTTTGATTTGACACATTCTCACCTTAACAGCCAGTGGAACTAGAGGACGGGAGTATAGTCATCAATGTTCGCAACCAGAACAACTACCACTGCCGCTGTCGAATAATAGTGCGGAGTTTGGATGGAGGCGAGTCTCTACCTGTGGAGGAGCTGGTATTTGACAAAACATTGATTGACCCCGCCGTTGCAGCCGGTGCCCTGCAGAAACAAGGAGTGATGTACTTCACCAACCCCTCCAACACTCAGCACAGTGAGGAACAACAGCTCACAAAGTCTTACTTAGAAATATCAAAGTTAAATCTTCATGAAACAATCATTTCTGTTTTCTTGCACAGGGGTCAATCTAACTCTTCGCTGGTCTTTCACTGATGGGAAGTCATGGGAAAAGGAGGCGGTCCAGATCTGGGCTGGGCCAAGCGGTTATTCGACTATGACGTCATTCAAGGGGGATTCTTCAGAAGACAACAAATACATCTTCATCATTTATGAAAAGGGCCATAAAGATTACTTTGAGAGCATCTCTTTTGCCAAAATTCATCTGTATGGAGGGAAATAACATACAGGTGGAGAAGCCAAGAAAAGGGATATTTATGACTGTTAAAATGGGCTTTTCTAAGAAAATCAAGATATCAGATATCAAAGTAATTTTTACATGTCTCTACATCACATTTGGGATTTCAACAATACACTGTACTATACACTGCTTTGATATGAATTCCACTCCAGAAAGAATCAAGACATCCTGCTTCATTGTAAGATTGATAAGTACAGTAATGAACTACAACTATGATTGAACCTACTGGTAATTTGACCCATCTCACTCCAGTTCACACATCTTTCTAGAATGTAAGCATCTTGATGAAAGTTTTCTTCATTTTTATGTGCAGTTGCACATGGTTTGCACGTTTATTGAGACTATTGGATGGTTTTTAAACCACTCAGGTTATGTGTGTCTTGCCAATCCTTTTATTTTTTAAATCTGGTTTGCAATAATGTAACTGAAGTGAATCTTCGTGAAGCTACCACAATCTTAAAATGGTTGTTTGTTTTGTTGATTTGCAAGCCTTCAAATAATGTTTTAAAGGTACACTATGTAACTTTTTTTTTTTAGTTCAAAATTTATATAATGTGTGAGTACATTAACTGTGTTTTTGTCTTATCCTGAATCACTGCCTACAGTAAGGGTTTATATTCGGACTATTTTAGACACAGCGGGAAGACAGCTGCTGCGGACTAGCTCAGTACCTGCGTGACTCGTATACATTATCAGAGAGTTGTTCAGCAAGACGCATGCAGTTTTGTTTATTGACCACCAGAGCACAATAAAAATTACATAGAGTACCTTTAAATAAGGGAATGTAATTTGATTATGATTACCTTAAGGTGTTTCTCCAGTCCCTGGTTTTTCTTAAATTGATGAAGACATATAATGCTACTGATATGAACTGGAAGACACAAGGGTTTGAGACACATAGACACTCTAAGCAAGCAGTGTTTTTGTATGGTTTTGTTTACCCAGTCTGGCACTTTTGTGGCCACAGATGTTGTATTTTTAAATGACAGCCATTTATTTTGGTAACATCCTACTGTGAGCGATCAATACATGTCGAAAGTCAACCGAAAGGCTTTCACTCTTTCACATTTGATACTAACACATTTGACTTTTCTTTTGATTTGCTGGATTACACAGGGACATCTTTCATTGTTCAATAAATTTTTCTATTTTGATACAGCAACTCATTGTTTAATTTAGTTCTCATCATATAGAAAAAATTCTTATGTATAAAAAATACATAAGAATACAGCTTTGCCAGCCATTATGTTTTATGATAGAAACATTTCCACATTGAAATTAATCACATGATCACTCTTAACATTATGTTCTTAACACAGCTCCTTTAATAAATAAAAGAAAAACAGAAAAATACACAGGTTCAGCACCATTCAAAAGTTTCAAATCTGTAAGTCTATTATACTCACTAAAGGAGCATTTATTAAATATTCCGTGAAAATACATTGACTTAGAATACAGTAAAAATGGTAACATTGTGAAATATTGTTGCAGCAGCCATTACTCCAGACTTAACTTACTGCTCTGCTATATCAAGATAGAAGGATGGGGCAATTTAAAAAAAAAAAAAAAAAAAAAACTTGTCAGTTTGTCGACACTGTCAGATATCTATGAAAACATTTTTAAATTTTATATACAGTCAAGCAAAGAAATATTCAGGCATTTTTGATATTTTTGGTATATTTCTACTAGTGGGTGCAGGACACTATAGTTCATTTATGTACGTGAGGATAGCAAAATAAAGTAAGCTGATATATTATACCCGAAATTCTACCAGTAAGATTGCTAAAAAAAATTTGGAGCCAAAAATTTTTCAGACACTTTGACCTGACCATGTTTTGCTTAAGTGTTATCTGACATAATTGATTATTTTTTTACTCTGAGATCTTGTCATATTTTATTGCCATTTTTTAAACTATTAATAAACTGCATTAATGAATGAAATGTTCAAGGTGTCTGAATAATGGAATTTTTAATTTTTATATATATATATATGTACAGGGTTGGGGAGTAACAAAATACAAGTAACTTAGTTACGTATTTAAAATACAAAATTTGAGTAACTGTATTTCATTACAGTTACATTTTAAATGGGTGGTAATCAGATTACAGTTACATCTGAAAAGTATTTTAGATTACCAAAGTGATTATTTTGAATTTTAATGTCATTTAAACAGCGATTGGTGATTCTGTGACTCTGACCATCTGAAAAAGAGTTAAGTTTCATGTTTTCGACTGTTTTCATGTTTTGTGATAGTTGTTTGTGAGTCATTTTATAATTGTAAAAAAGGTTACTGCAACTTTTTCTCACAATTTGTTTTTTTCACCTCACAATTGGGAGTTTGCATTTCACAATTCTGACTTCTTTTTCTCAGATTTGCGAGATATAAACTCACAATAGTGACTTTTTTTCTTGCAATTGTGAATTTAGTAAGTGAGTTTATATCTCATAATTGTGACTTTTCTCAATATTGTGAGTTTATATCTCATAATTTTGACTTTTCTCAATATTGTCAGTTTATATCATTCTGACTTTATAACTCACAATTGCAACTTTATATCACACAATTCTGAGGGAAAAAGTCAAAATTGTGAGATAAAAACTTGCAATGACCTTTTTTGTGTTTGTTCCACACTTATTAGTATTCCAAAGTATTCCAAAGTATTTAGATTAAGTTACTAAACTTGAGTAATGTAACGAAATACGTTACAAATGACTTTTTAAAGCATGTATTTTGTAATCTGCAGTGAAATACATTTTAAAAGTAACCTACCCAGCCCTGTATATATATATATATATACATATATAAAGGTAGGCTAGCCTAATATCAAATCAGCCTTAATCCTGAAGAACAAAATTTGTTTCATATTGTGTTCGTATTTTCTGTCACTGTCATATCAAATGAGCCTAAAGTGTTTGTTTTTTTTTTAAATAATTTCCCTCATTTTAAGCGGGAAAATATTAGTAGGCTAGCTGTAACACCAGAAAAAGAAAACGTCCACTGCACTTATGCCTATCTGCAAAATAGCCTAAGGTTATATGTCTTTTGCGCTTCTCTTAGCAGTAAGTAGGCAGTCTATGGCAAGTGAACCGGTCTGTTAGACCAGTTCTCATGTCTATTATGTTATGTTCCTGACTCATTCCGCACGCGCACTTGTCGTTTATAAATAGGCTGAAGATAAAATGACTGTAGTTACAATGGTGCATATGACTTGACAAAAGGCGCCGTCATGTATCGGACTCTTCTGCGGATTTTGCATCTGACTGTGCTGTGTTCATTTGCCCGAAATGAAAAGGTATTGGCTGCGATTTTGTTTATCATAACTCTGGCGATTATAAAAGACAAAGCGTTACTTGTAGCGAACAAACATTTCAATAATTAAACCAGAAAACAACACATGTAGTTTGGCAAGCTGACAGTGTTCATGTGCTATTTTATAGACTATCAATAACTAAATCTTGGTGCCAAAAGTCTACGTATTCAGAGTTGCGAAATTGCGATTTATAAACTCAGGATTGCAAGAACAAAGTCAGAGTTGAAAGATAAAAAGTCGCAAATACTTGTTGATTTATTTATATTCCGTGGCGGAAACATTAATAGCCTGTGTGTTTTCTCTAGCAGTGGTTTTGTGTATTGAATTACTAGACCACGTTGTTCAAAAATGTCTTAAATGAGAAAAATATTTGAATTCTGATGTTCATGATCTGAATATTTGCCTGAGCGAAAAATATGGAAATGTTCATTATAGTCAAGAATCATTGGTATGTGCCTACACAAAACCTGTCTTTCAACTTTAAGCTAGGAGAAATGTTCACTGGAATAAAAATAGCCTCGTCTCGCCTTTTTCCTTTTGTGTTTTTTCTTTCTTTTCACATGCACAGATCAATCCTGCTGTCGTTGATGAGCAGCTGCTCTGGGTCGGCGGTCAAACTGGAGAAGTTCACACCTACAGGATTCCCCTGCTCACCTTCACTTCTCAGGGGAGTCTGCTGGCTTTTGCAGAGGCCCGGAAGATGTCCTCCAAAGATATCGGAGCAAAGTTCATAGCTTTAAGACGCTCCACAGACAGAGGTGTGTCAGATTGAGTTGTCCAGTTTAGTAGCTCATTTGATGTCTGATTTTCACTTCCCCTTTCTTCTCCAACTATCACTTTCTAATGACACGTTCTCAGGTGCCACCTGGTCTCCCACCTCATTCATAGTGGACGATGGTTCTCTAGCAGATGGGCTGAACTTAGGTTCGGTAGTTGTGGATGAAGAAACTGGTGCTGTGATACTCATCTACTCGTTGTGTTTCCACCATCACCATTGCAACCCCTCCAGCACCATGACGGTGGAGAGCCGGGATGACGGCTTCACCTGGAGCGCCCCACGAAACCTCAACCCTCAACTGGGGATCAAGAGTTTTGCTCCTGGACCTGGCTTCGGTATACAGGTGTTGCACTTTCATCTCTGAGTTCCTCATTTGCACCTCCCAGAGACTCATATTTTAGCCATAATTTTGACTACCAGCATCATATTTTGGCTAACTGCTGGTCTTGTGGTCACATTTATCTTTGTTGGGCCAAATTTCATGGATGAAACATTGTGATTTCAAGATGTCCGGCTTCTGTCTGTGTAATGTGAATTGGCCTTTAGACAAATAAGCTCTCGCTGCATCTAAAATCGAATTCTTCCCTATAGTAAATAGCATGCAAAAAACAGTACACCAACAACAGCAGTATGTCCGAATGCAGAGTACTCGAAAAACAATCTGCAAAATGTACTCAGATGACATACTACTTCCATCTAGATTCTGAAGCGCACTTTTAATGGATATTTTACTATCCCATGAGGCCATGGGAGAAGATCTGTGAATGGCAGTGAAGCGACACAACGGGCGCCCTTAAGTCACATGATAAGTGACAACGTGGCGGATGTAGTACATCCAATTTCCTTATATTCTATCTACAATCATACTGTACAGAACATACTTTTTTTAATAGTCACAACGTAATTACAGTAAACTAAAAGCAAACTAAACAGTAAGCAACTTCGACAACTGCGACTATCTGACCTATGGTTGAGATGTATATCAGTTCAAAAAGTACCGCGATACCAAAAATATAAAGCAATATGATACCAACGTGCTCTAAAAATTTTAAATAAAAAATTTGCTAGGTATAAAATTAGTTCATTAATAACAGCACATATGGCTAATTCGCCATTTACGAAGAAGTGTAGTTTAAAACTTTTAAGTCTTTTTCAAAGTTGAAATTATTATTTTTTGTTTATTTAATATTTTAGATTTATTCTAAATTTATAATATGTACACCTTATAAAAATACTCAATTCACTTTGATGGATATTTGTTTGAAATGCGAAAATCTTAAAATCATTCTAATGTTATTCTGAGTGTTAGTATCTGACAACAATGTGTCACATACTAATGTGTTATTTAAGTATTATTTATATAATATTATAGCATTTAATTTTGAAATATCTTTTTTAATTTTAGTTTACATTTTTAGTCATTTTCATTGCTTGTTTTTTTATCATATTTTTTTATAATTTTATTTATTATTTCATATTTTCTACTTTGCTGTAATTTTTTAAAATTTTATTTCAGTTTACTGCTGCTATTGAATACAGATTGGCAGTTCAGGCAGTCTGATGTGAAGCATGTTAATATATATTTATAAGTGCAAAAATGCATCAGTGCATAATTTGACTATCAAAATGTAATACATTGATTGTATAATTTTATAGCTGATTATTACTACTAATGATATCCAAATGTTAGATATTAATATTAGTAATAATATCTATATCTCCATTACATGTTATGCAAATCTTTCATGTAAGTTCAGTGGTCTTATAATGTCTGTTTGTATCAGCTTTAAGCATAAATTATTTAGCATATCTAGCGTATTTAGCATAAATATCTTGATACTGAACCATGAACTAGTCTATAGGACGTAAAAGCATGGTTAAAATAGTTTTTTTTTTTTTTTTTGCTGCTTAAGAGTGTGTTTAATAAAAAATAACTGATACCACATGAATAGACCATAGAAAATACCAATTCAAGTCTGAGGTTGACTTTTCTTCCAGTAATAGAGATTCATTAAATGATTATTAAATGTTTTGTTAATGGTTCTAACAGAAACATCATCCACCTGCTATTGGGCGTCTGGTGGTGTGTGGTCATGGCAGCATCGCCGGAGACGGAGTGTTTTGCATCCTGAGTGATGATCATGGAATCACATGGAGAAACGGAGCTGAACTGAAGAGTATTCCTTACAACCAGCCCAAAAACAACCTTGACTTTGAACCAGATGAGTGTCAGGTATGAAGAACTTGTAAACTATGTGCGTACAAACTTCTGTGAATCAGAAGAATTTAGAAAATCTTCTGTCTTGTGTTTCATCAAAGCCAGTGGAGCTGGAGGATGGCAGCATCGTGATCAATGTGCGTAACAATAAAAACTATCACTGCCATTGTCGAATGGTTGTACGCAGTCTGGACGGAGGGGAGTCTCTGCCGGTGGAGGAGCTGGTGTTTGATCACACACTGGAAGATCCTGCTGTTGCAGCTGGAGCTTTAGAGAAGGAAGGAGTGCTCTACTTCACCAACCCAGCCAACTCTAAAAGCAGTAAGCATGATGGGAAAAAGAAATAAAAATTAAAGGAATAGGTCTCCCAAAAAAAAAACAAAAAAAAATGAAAATTTCCTGATTATTTACTCACCCCGAAGCCATCCAGATGTATATGACTTTCTTCCCTCAGTCGAAGAGAAACTAAAGTTTTGGAGGAAGACATTCCAGGATATTTCATGCAAGTGAATGGTGCTCAACGTAGACTATTTTAGAAGTTTATCAGGAGCTTCCAAACGTGTGTACTTCACACAAGAGGTTCAACCATCTTGTGAATGAACTTTACAGAGCTGGAGCAAGGTGAGGATTTGTAGTTAAAAAGTGTATCATTTTTTTTTTTTTTCAGAAAATGACTGATCGTTTCGCTAGAGAAGACTCTTATTTATTGGCTGGTGTTTTGTGGAGGCTTTGAAGCAGCTTAAACATGGCTTTTTGGACATTAAAAATTGGACATTGAGCACCATTCACTTGCATTAGATGGAGAAAAAAACTGGAATGTTTTTGTGGTTTCTGAGTACCTGCATACTTTTTATTTAGCTAAAATTGCCTACAACCCTTTAGACCGCAGTAAGTGTCAAAAAATGTGATGCTGAAGCTGCCACAGCAGTTTGTTGATGTATAAACCATAACGTTTAAGCAATAATCAACTGTATGATAATGAATTTAACTACAAAATGATCTGCAAATGCAAACATACTGCAACAAGTTGTCTCATCACCAACAAGGGACGTTCTTTAAGTACATGTGAATTTGATCACAGCCCTGATCATTTCTTATGCTTCCTCACGCCACCTCTGCAGCCACATTGGAATAGATAGATTCTAATAGATAGAATATATAGTCTTTTAATAACTAATTCCATAAAATACATTTACACCGGGATCATTTAAAAGAAGTGGAGATTAAAGCTAAAGCTTATTCTATTTGCTCAATAATATAATAGTATTACATACACCTTAATTCTATAATATTTCTCTCTTTTGTTTTGCCTTCTCACTCTGTTTTGATGTCTGTGGTTTTCTGTGTGCCATAAGAGAGCAGCATGTATAATATGGCTATATGGTAAATGTGGCTATAAGCAACTGTGATTGTTTTCTGTAGGAGTGAACCTCACCCTTCGCTGGTCTCTGAATCATGGTAAATCATGGGTGACAGATACTCTGAAGATCTGGGCGGGGCCAAGTGGATACTCCTGCATGACATCGCTTAAAGGCAATGAAACAGAGGATCATAAATATATCTATGTCATCTTTGAGAAAGGCCAGAAAGACTACGTCGAGTCCATCTCCTTTGTGAAAATTGATTTGTACAGTGACCAATGAAGAAAGGCATTGATGGGCTAATCATGGCTGATCATTTTAAATAATGATCGTTTTAATAAAATTGAAATCAATTGTCTTTCTTATCTCGGCTGTCTTTTATCTCTCTTATAGCTTGACAGTGTGTAAGAAATAGAGCCATACTTAAAGCTTTTCTAAGGTTGTAAAACCTGATTTTTGCTTTTGCTGATTGTTGACTGTTGGATTATCTCTTTTGTGCCAGTTATGTTGTTGTGATGAAAAACATAAAGCGAAAGAAAACACAGAGATGTGTATATTTTAAGTTTAATTGTTTTATTTCATATGGAATTTGGTGAATGTAAGTTTCTTTATTTGAATGAGAGACGCAAAAGTGTAGGCCTACATGACCTCCTGTGTGAGCAGCATTCGAAACGAGACAGCTACTGTTGTTTTGTTGTAGTTAGGTGCAGTCACTAACTTCACCAGAAAAAGCAATCACAACTACTTACCAACTTTTGAGGAAATGACACAGTCCATAATGTTTAACCTCACTCCCAGCTAACAGGGAAAGTTCCCACAACTTTCACTAATGTTTTGTAAAGGTTATATGCTAGAACATAATTTTTGGAATGTTCAAACAACAATGTCATTTTCCTAACTTTCTTGGAATGTCTTAGTTTAGTTTGTAATTCTTCAGTTCCTGTGTTCCTTTGTTTGAGTGTCCCGCCACTACCAAGGACACTAACTATCTTCACAGCTGTTTGTTATTTAGCTCATCATCATTGTGAGAATGAATGCAAGTTTTATATGAAATATATAGGCAAGCAGGTATAATACACAGACTTCATTGAACATAATGCATTACAGTTAACAATCAGGACTTTGAACTTCCCCTTCTGTAACAGCATTTAATCTGATTCTGATCTAAACGCCCTCATTGCCTTTCTATTACTCACAACTCTGCCATTTTTAAACAAAACCTCCGGTCTGCAGACAACCATTACACTGTGGTCTCTCTCGAGCCTGAAGCGTCACAAAGCATTTTGTAAAACAGTGTTTGAAACTTCATATAAAACAGTTCATATGCTACAGAACACAAATTTGTGATATCTTTATGGTATATTTTTCTATTGTGTTGTTTTCCTACATCTCTTGTTATTTGACTTGTGTGTCTTGTAGTTGTATGGGTTTGTGTTCTTTTTCCTTCATAGCCTATAGCTTGGTGTTGTTGTGTTTTTGGTTTGGAAAATGTAAGCATTGCTCTTTTTGATTCCATGTTTTGGACTGTGTACTTCCCAGAGAGACTCAGTTAAGTGTACCACTAAAGTACAATGTGACTCTTAAAAGTCTTATCTGTTATTTTTGAAATTCAGATATTTAATGCACTTAGAAACTTTTATACTCTGGAAAAATGTAAACACATGTAGGCTATATAAAATCATAAATGATGACAAATTTTTGCTTTGTGTCTTACAGTTTTTGGCATTTAAAAAAATGAAATCCAATCTGGTGGAATGTTTTGATAATTTTTGAATAACAGCGAAAAAAGTTCTTAATTAATTATTAAAACGTTTTGAACATTTAAAAACCATTTCGATTTTTTTTTTGTAACATTTTCGAAACGATATAGAATGGAATGTTCCTCAAATGTTCACATAAACCAATAAAAACGTTCTTAATACGTTAAACAAATGTACGTTTTGAACGTTTAAAAACATAGAAATAACATTTTCTTTCATATTTTACTGGGAATGTCAGCAAAACATTCTAAAAACATATTTTTGTTAGCTGGCACGTTGCTCTCTAGCCTATTTTTCATTGTAATAGAACAATCCTCTACATTTTCATTTTTTCAGTTGTTTTTCTG
This sequence comes from Opsariichthys bidens, assembly GCA_037194245.1. Taxonomy (NCBI): domain Eukaryota; kingdom Metazoa; phylum Chordata; class Actinopteri; order Cypriniformes; family Xenocyprididae; genus Opsariichthys; species Opsariichthys bidens. The sequence continues at coordinate 11,957,106 of CM074302.1, forward strand.
CAAGTCGAATGTTGTCATGTCCAAACTGGATTTCGGTCGAGTTTCCAGTTGACACAATCGTTAAATTAGGAAACAGTGACAGAACTGTCAATCAACAGTGCAATAGGAAATGATTTCGCCGCAAGAGGTTATTAATTAAAAAAAAAAAAAAAAAAAAAAAAACTAGCCTGAATAATGATGCATGTAAATCATGCATAGTCTAATAAATGCTGCAATATTCAATAAAAAATAAAAATGGTTATTTTGATTTCATGGTGGCTTAAAGCAAAGATAAAATAATATCGATAATTTGTCACCTTGTTTTTGATGATCATTGATCGGGGCACCTGATTATTTCCTTTGAAATTTTAGTCTTGGAACAAGTGAGAAAAACTACATGCATGCTGTTCCAACTTCTGCCGCCAGGTGCCACTTTCAGTAACCATTGGCATAATATGAACATTACACAAGTGGTGCTCACTGCAGAGCCAAATGACGTCCAGCTCTTCATCAGTCGAGCTCCTCCTCTGTGGATCTAATGGGAGGAGGGATAGAGTTATGGATAAGGTTAGGGTGTGGTTGGACATTCTAGCTACACCCATTACCAAGTGGTGCTCGCTACACCCAAATTACATCTGGGGGAGCTGGACAAATGACAAATGCCATTCTAATACATTATCATAGTCAACAATTCAGTACAAAGGTTACATAAGTATATTAAGTAATGAAACTAAACTTTGCTCTCAGTCAAAACTATTTGATCAGGAACAAATAACAGATCTGTAATATCATATAACATTACTGCCACAAGCCAAGGGTCGCCTGCCAAGGCATGGAGGGATGGCCGCTTGTGTCAGGCTAAACTGCCTCAAGGAACTCTGGAATTGTGGCGGTAAAAAGTGCAATTAAAGTTTCCAATTGACCATTCGCGTTCCCTTTAGTTACTGCTGCTGTGTCCGAAAAGCCATGCGCTCTCAACGTAAAGTTACTAACCTGACTGCTTTGTCGGACAAAATGGTGGATAGGAGGTTATGATTGGTTAGCTTGGTGTCAATCAAACTGCCGGCGAAGGGTCAATTAATTTACACATTCCTCTTCATGTCTTATTCTTTGACCTGAAACAAACAAACAAACAAACAAAAGTTCAGGGAGACAGGCAGATCAGGAATGACCTCTGTGATTGCATAAGGGCAGACAGGAAACTCAGGAACAACCTTTATGGTCACAATAGGCCAGACAGGAAACTTGGGAGCCACCTCTGTGGTCTCATCAGGGCAGATAGGAAACTCGGGGATGACCTCCGTGGTCATGTCAGGAAAGACAGGAACTTCATGGGTAACAGGACTGGCCTCTGGGGTAGGAGCAGGTTCTGGAGGAGATCACGGGCTGGAGAGCAGACTGGAAACACTGACAAGGCGTCCATGATGGCTGAAGACTCTGGCTTGGCATTGATGCTGGTTGGAGGCTCTGTGGTGGCGGTCATGTTGTAAACAGTCTCTGGTGCGGCAGCCAGATTGTGAAGTGGCTCTGACGTGGGAACCACAGGATGGAAAGGTACTGAAAGTACAGGACTAGCGACCTTTATAAGTGGACATCCTGGTAACAGAGATGGACCAAGTTCCATGGCCACCAGAGCTTGGTGCGTCATTAATATGAGAAAATCAGGAAAGCACTCAGAAATGCAGTACTAACACATACAATACTTAGCAATGAGTGACAGAATTGACCAGGCTGAAAAAGGGTAAACTAACAAGATAAATGAGACCAGTGGAATGGACAGGGGAGTTTTGAAGTCATCATCTGGTTGGTAGAATTCCACAAGATCTCCACGAGACGTGTGTGTCGTGTTATTTAATGGTCCGCCTGGATACAAATGCCGTGACGCCAAACCCCCTCATAGAAGAGGAACGCTGTCGTGTTTGCAACTGTTACAGTGAGCGCTTACCAGGATCAACTAAGCGGTGGATTTTCAAAAGGATGTGAAGTTCACGGCTCCATTGTTGCAGTAAACTTGCAAGATGTTCTTGAATGAACAATTTAATTAGATTCATGCTGGTCTGTTATTGTAGGAACATTGACTTTACATTTTCAGACCCCCAAACAAAATATCAAATATAATATGCGTTACAAAATATCAATCAAAGTGCCATTTGCAAACAATTGATGCATGCTGGAATTTATTTACATTTTTTTTTGGTATTATTTTGGTAGCCTTTATCTGGTTAAAGTGCATATATCTGATTCCCATTGTTTAACTTATAACTTATTTTGCTTAGCTCTTTTTTAAAATGGCTTTAGGTTTTGTCATCTAATAGAGACGTTTAAAAGGTGACTATATAGTTTCATGAATAAAGACCAAATTTATACTGTGAAAATTAATATTAAAAAATATGAATAAAATAGTATTTTAGAAAATTGTTCTATTTTCAACTCACTATATTACTCTGCTGTACTGTCGATTAATTATTTATGTATTTATTTTAAATTGAAGTATTTTAATCAAATGTATTTTTTCATTCATTCATTTTTTTTTTTTAGTTTTTTTCAGTCTTATTTTTTAATATTTACACTGTTTTTCTTTTTACTTTTTCACACATCTCCTAGCACTGCCTTGGGGTCTTGATCTACTGCAATGGCATTCATACATTTTTAAGTGCATCTCAGAATGTCTACGTAAGTTTTCGGTAGGTACCATGGTTTTACCTTCCGACATCATTGATATTGAAGGAGATATCAAGTTACACCTGTATGTGCAAGCGTTGTCCTCACGGGTCATTCATAGCGGACTTCTATCATCGAGAGAGAGGCGTGTCTTGCATAAATGTAAATTGGGGTTTGTTATATATGATCTGATTTGCCAAGAGGCCTGTTCGGAAAGTGTTATGTTAATTTAACCCCGCCCACTCTGCGCGCATCCGCCCCTCTCTGCGCTACCATCCTCAGAAGCCGTTGACGGCTCTAATAGTGACGGATCGACCCCCCGCAATATTATTTTATTTTTCCTTTTTCATTTGTTTTGTGGAAAAAAGAAAAAAGAGTACAAGTAAGCCTCACTGCACACATCCGTCCTCAGCAATCCCTCTCAGATCTCTTCAACTCATAATCCTGTTTTGAGCTTTTGTAAGAGCTTGTGCTAACGGTAGCTAGTGCACGATTATTGCTAATAACTCCACGAATCAACCTCGAGACAAGTCGGGACAAGACCAGGTTAGTAGCGGCGTCTAATCACCAATGGAGTGCATAAAATAGCTTTTATTTTAGGGGTGCCTGTGATCGTAGTGTTGTGGTCCGGCTGTCCTGCTTTTCATCGGTCGGTGTCGGCTAACGTTAGCATGCTATCAGCATAGCTTGTGTGTAACATTCTGGTAAAGATGTACCATATAAATGGTTTTTTAAGTAAAGCGCCTGCGAGGTTTTAATTGAGACTGTTTTAGTTAGTTTTGTTTTCACGTTGAGCTGGAGTAGTACGCATAGTTCGAAGGAAATATATATATAGGACTTGCATTGACTGAGACTGCATGTCTGTCAAGTGTATTGTTTTGGTTCAGAAACAAGCATCCCGTTGACTTGTTTGGTTTAAAAATATATCAAATCGCACTTTAAAATCCCAGAACTCGGCTTCGAGACGAAGCCCATGTTGTTAAATCGTCACAAATCCCGATGCTAATGTGCTTGTAGCTCTGGCCTCACTTTACCGCCGCCATTTTGTTTTGTTCTCGCCATCAAATCCTTTAGTCAAACCCGCAGCATCAATTATACGGATAATTTATTTCCCTATTTTGTATTTGCCACTTTTTCCTATTCATCTCATCCATACCTAGATTAATGTACATGTTTGGAGTGATATGTAATCGTGAAGTCTTGTGTATGTTATGAAATGTATAGGGTTGCTCCCTCCTTTCAGCACGAAACATGGAGGCCGCGGTTACAAGCAGCTAGTTAACCAGTCAAAACAGACAATTCGCCGGTTTATAATACACCGGCCTCCGGTATTTTATATCATATAGCGGATTTTTCGGATAGTTAGATGAACAACCCGAATGTGTTTGTGGAAAGCTATTCTGTGCTCCTTACGACCAGTTGGCAAAGCGTGTAAAATAATCTACGCAGCTCTTGTTCGCCAGCGTTGCTTCATGTTGCGTAGAGATTATTTTACAGGCTTTGCCAAATGGCCATCGCTGCTATTCCTAATCTGCATCTGATGTGAAGTACACCGCGCTGGTGTTGTTAAATGGGCAAGCAGGAATGTGCTTTTTACTTATGGATGATGCTCTTTAAATTCGTGTTGGTGATGGTTGTTTTTGGACATACTTTAAGATTCGGTTTTAGTTGTCCTTTGCAAAAAAAAAAAAAAAATACCACCATTTCGTCAGGCATGTTGTTACTATTGTAAAATACAAAATACGGTCTTTCCGAAACGTTATAAGAATAATTTATGAGCATGGTAACCACAGTGGTGGCAATGCCAAATATTCTTGCAACTTATTTTGGTGAAACCTGGGGTTATGGTTTCTTTTTTGCAAGTGATGTTAATGTACGTTTTATGATTGAATTGTGGGCTTTTAATCATTATATATCATATTGAATGTCATACTGTAGAAGAAACAGAAAGAACTTTGTCAAAAATATCATTCGGATTTACGTGTACATGTGTTAGGGCAGGGTTTTACTTTTGGGTTTTCAATCTTCCAAATGCTACAGACCCCCTGTGTGTGTGTGTATATATATATATGTGTGTGTGTATGTGTGTATATATATATGCGCTGTGGAAAAAATATTGTAAATGTCTCATTTGTTACATTGTGTTTTTCTATTCTCTGCAGTACTGTACTATTGTATAATATCAATTTTTTTATTTGAATTAAATTTAAAGCATTTTAATTATCTTAATTCTATTTAAAATTAAGTAATTTTATAATTGTGAACTCTGCACATGGCATAGATTTCGTCATTAGCATAGTGTGCATGTATTGTACCCACACAGTCTGATTTATCCCAACTGCATGTACTTATTGCTTTTATTTCTTTACTAATTGGTTTGTCTACAAGTTGGTCCCGCTGTTGTTTTACAGTCAAAAGAGAAATGGACGAGTCATAACAATGGCAAAACACTGGAAACCACAACAACGAGACACGTGCTTGTGTGAGGTGGTTTAAACCAGTGGTCGACCGATGTTGAATTTTTGATTGCCGAAACCAGTCAAAGCAGCAGTTTTCAGGCCTTCCCGCTTAGCTTTCTCCAGTGCTGGAAAGCTTCTCTAATATTAACACGGGTCCACACTGCCCAGTCATAACCCTTCATTACAGTGATAGTCTTCTGAGATTTTCTCTTTTGTATTTTGCGTCTCGTCTCTCTTTCTGTGGTCTTCAAATATCCCTCCTAAGGCACACTGTGTCCAAAATTCACATCCGAAAATTTCACACATTAAAAAGATAAATACGACCTCACGTTGTGTCAGTCATGTTTACTCACTGCCAGCGAAACTTTTGTCCGTCATAAAAAAAAAAATCAGATCAGGTAAAATTTTCTGCGTTTTTCGCATCTGTAGCTAGCAGACAGAGTTCATCCCCTTCGGCTCGCCGCAAAAAGCACTGAATGACAATAAACGTTAAGAAAATGTAGAACACCAGTATTTCCTACACCTACAATGATTTTTTTTTTGGGATAATCCCGCAGCTCCTTGATATGGAGGTGGAACTCTCCATCCTCTCTACGCAATCTCAGGACTGGATGGACCCAATATTTCCTCTTTCTTTTTCTCTTTTTAAGACAAAATCATCAATTACAGTCAATAACAACAGAGACTGTGGAAAAGTACATAAAATCAATGACAGCAAGAATGCAAGCTGTTATCAAAGCCAAAGGAGGCCAAACAAAATAAAAAAAAAATTTGGACATTGTGTGAATAATGATTTTGTCAGATCCCTAAAATATTTGTGTTCTCTTTTCTGACTGGTAGTCTAAGAAATTAAGCTCTGTATGATTTTATAGCATTCAATTGGCACGTTTGTTTGGAGGACATTGGACAGGATGTGCAATAATGTGTTTTTTTGTCAATAAAATAAAGAAAATTAGGGTTGTTATTATCAGATTAATCGAAAAAATAATCAAAATAATCGTTAGTTGCAGCCCTACACTGATTAATTAATACACTTTGGACTCTGTGTGTGGTGAATTTCTAGGATGACGAATACGGAAAAAATGCATATGAAATTTCGGACTCAGTGTGCCTTCAGACCTTTACTCGTTCTCTCTGCTCGACCGTGATACGCACCCTAATGCTGATTGGCTACACATTTGTTTTTGTTTACTGGTGTGTCTGTCCGACTAACATCTCACACACGAGTGACTTAAGCACTCTATTTAGCAACTTTCAGATCCCTTAGCACCTTTTTTCCATGAATGGCATATAGTGACATCTAGTGAATTTTTGGATAAACTAGCTTTCATTAGGTTGGAAGATGTCACCAGTACTGCCCCGCAAGTGGGAGGTCTGACTTTCCCTGTGCAGGGTCGCCTCTCTCAGCGTCTCTTCTGTGTAGTGAGCGGCAAAGAAGCAGCGCGTTCAGTTGACTCTATGATAAATTGGTACAAAATAGGGCTGTGCAATTAATCGCGATCGCAAAACAATCGCGATTTGAGCACATGCAATTTCTAAATCGCACAAGTCTGCAATTTTATTTGTTAATTTATTTATATTTTAATTTAAAAAAAAAACCCCTATCCTTCCCTTTTCCCTTCGTACTCTAGCTTTTGGTACTGAGCAATGTATGAAACTTGTATTGTGAGCATTTCCTGTGTCTATTTGCCAATTCATGAAGAATCGCTTGTTTGTTTTCCTCACTTGTAAGTCGCTTTGGATAAAAGCGTCTGCTAAATGACTAAATGTAATTCAGAATACTGCAACGTTATTGTGCGCATGTTTTAAGATGTTAACCAATCAGAGCTCGCTCAGCACACGCACAAATGAGAACAAATCAAAGCGGGGAACAGAATAGGCAAACGGGAGGAAAGAAGAAAAAATATGGATGCAGTTCAGAATAAAAATGATTTAGTACCAAAGAGAAATTCAACATCAGTCGTTTGAGAGAATTTTGGATTCAAACACTGGACAAGATACCAGCTGCCAACTCGCACTTATTTCACACAAGTTGCTGTCTGAGAAATGTAAGGCGGGCGTTGAATATGAGTTCAAGCAGGTGAAATAATCGTCATTTATTTTATGTTGTCTGTTTTTAAGACACTATTTTTTTTTACAGTTTTGTTTATCAAGCAGTTAATCCCACTTTCCGATATGTTACTTCATTGTGAAATGTGTGCACTGAAATACAATTTTTTGAAGTTTACTTATTATGACTGAAATTTCAGGTTAGTTAACCTTACTTTATTTTATGTTGTCTGTTTTAAAGACAGTTAATTACAGTTTTGTTTATGAAGCTGTAAATACAGTGACTTCATTGTGAAACATTTTGTTATGCACTTCTTGTGCACTGAATACATTCAAAATGTAGCATGTTTGAAAAAGCAAAAACAATTACCAAAATTGCAAAATAAATCGCAATTGCAATATTCGTTAAAAAAATCGCAATGTGATTATTTTGTCCATATTGCACAGCCCTAGTACAAAACTGCGTTTCCAAGCAACTGTTGCTGACTGTTTGGGCTTATAAACATAGTTTGTTACTCAGACGCAGACAGTGCGCTGCATGAGACAAATGATAGCCAAAACCACCGCATATGGGGATCCGTCCGCGCCGCCTTTTCCTTCTTTCTAATGTGATTAACTCATTAATGGCTTTTGTCAAGCGTAGCGAAAGAAACATAGTTTAGATGAGAAAGTGAGTTTTGTTTACTGTTAGAATTGAATACTGTTGGAATGTCTACATGTTGTTTGTCTGAATGATGTGTGCAAATGTCCATAGTGTTTAGCGTAAACATGGGTCAAATGCTATCAAAGATCTGTTTTGTTGATATTTGATAAAATAGGATACCTTAGTATCTTAAATGATTTGAATTAGTTGAGAGTAAGACCTAGTGAGACTTATGTAAACAAACTGTTGGCTTGGGTTAGGGTTAGTCTTGTGGGCTGTAAAGTGATCTAAAAATGCTGCCAATTAACAGTAAATGTCATGAAGTTTTTCACTGATTCCATATCAGATTTTAACTCCATTTGTGTAAAGTCACAGAACAGATCATAGCCAAATTAAGGCATATTGAAGGAATATTCTGCATTCAATATGAGTTATGCTAATTATTAGTGATTCATTTCCCCTCAATTTGTTTACAGGGCAATTTAGTAAATGTTAAGTTTAGTAGTGGGAATCAGCAGAAACCTTGTGATATTTAAAACTTATCATATTGAATTCTTTATTAACTTGTTTCTCTTTCATCTGCGTTGAATTTAGTTGCTTAGCACGGTAGTTCATCTCGTTCTGAGAGTCCAGACCAACTATGTAAATTTTCGCGGCGAGAGGTCGCTTATTCAAGTTGTTGACGCCTTGATCTTGCGGACTCGTGGGAGTTGTCTTCACGTCTACAGCCAGTGGGAAACAATCGGGCAGAAATCGTGTTCATGGATGAGATTATTATCGTTACTGTAGTTTGAAGTAGGGCGCTGTGTGAGCAGAAACGAGGCAGCTGGAGTGATTGCTAATAGCGACTTTAAGCAACAGCTGTTGATGGAACTGCAACCGGAAATAAACTGTTGATAAAGAACGCGAAAATAGCTAAGCAACAGCAAAGAGTATGGTTGCTTTTGGCACTAAATGACATGCAGATACAATTAAAATACCACATAACCATAAAACATAACATTTACTTATCTAATCTGTCATGTATTATCGACTATAGTAGACGGTTACAGTAGAACGTCAAGAAGTAGCAGTTAAATTCGGCATTGCGCAAACAGAACGCCAGAATGTCGTTGCCATTGTATCAGCTGCTGCTGCTTGAAGTCCCTAATGTGCGAACTGTCATTATGCCGCAGTCGCCACATTCGCTTCTTCTGGCCAATGTATGTGAGGTAAAGCAGGGCTGTTTTATCATATTAGATATATTTGTTTGTTGAAAGTTGTTATAGTGCTAGTCTGCGTTGGCTCAGTTGCTACTATGAGACACTTAATGCACACTGCAGTAAGCTAGATCGATATTAGGCATGGTAAAATATGGTACTCTCTGTAAGTCAAGAAAACAAGATTTAAACAATAAGATTACTGTGAGTTTTATAACATGATTAGTTTGCTGTCAATGAATGTATCTATAAAAACAGTTGCTCACCTGTCTAATAAAACACACAACATATTAAAGCGTCTTTTGGTAACGGGTTGTCTCTGGATTTAAACCTTCTTGGAAACATTTGGGATTATCCAAATAGACAAGTCAACAAAATTTATCAAATTGTTCTAGTGGTTTTTGGATATTTTAATCCAAAAATCTTACATATTGCAGTCGCCATTGATTTTGCGGAATAAATGTTTGAAAGGCTTAGTTCACCCAAAATTAAAATTCTGTCATCAATTACTCACTTTCATGTTGTTCCACACCCGTAAGACCTTCGTTCGTCTTCGGAACACAAATTAAGATATTTTTAATAAAATTCGATGGCTCAGTGAGGCCTCTATTGCCAGCAAGGTAGTTAACACTTAAAGATGATGATATTGTTGAAAGTCGTTATTTTGTTCTTTTGTTGCTCAAAAAATATTCTCGTCGCTGTAAAACATAAAAAATATTAGCAGATGATCCATGGCATCCCTAGCTGGTCGCGGTGATAACTTTAGAACCCACTGACTAGTAACTGTGTTTAAAATTACTCGATAGTTTATCATCGAAATCGTGGTTTTGTTGATTATCGCCCATTCATTCTGTGATTACTTAAGTGTTCCTACAAACACCAGTTAGAATATAAGAAAGCTGACGTGGACTAACAACTTTGTAACGCTGCAAACTTCATTAACTAAAACAGCCTTTAATTATAAGAAAATGCCATCAGATATAAATAATATATAAACATCCTCCATGCTGAAATCTCTCCGCTGTGTGTGTTCAAAATGTCCCTTAGGTGGTGGTAGTTGTTTTTAATGCCTGATCAAAAGTTACTGCGAACCTGATACTACTACTAACAACAGAACTCATTACATAATTGTTGTTATTAAATGAAACATCTGGACGTTTAACATTTATTTAATATCATTACAGATTGATCTGATAAACAGGGTATGTGCAACTTTGGTGTATAAGACAGCAGGCTAACCAAATGTCTTGCCCCAATAGACTTCTGACTCGCAGGCCAAAGTTGGTGAATGACCTTTCATTTGGCCCACGATGCCATATAACAAGAGGGGGTGAAATGCATTGAAATGTCAAGAATATTAATTCATAAATGTTTTTTAATATAATATTGTTAGATACAATGCAACATCAGTTGCTTGAAACGCTTGATAGGGAACACTCTTTGCCTCAGCATTATGTTCTCCGTTTTCACTCGCTCTTTCGCTCTTTCTCTTTCAGTCTCAGGACTCACCATACTCAATGAGCGTACAGCGCAATGTCAGAGCGCTCTGGGCAAACGGCAAAGGGGAAGGATGGCAAAACCAAGTATGCGTCTCTCAACCTGTTTGATACCTACAAAGGAAAGAGCCTTGAAGCACAGAAGCCTGTTGGTGAGTTTGCATTGAGTAAAGGCTTTTAGGATTTGTTGTCACAAACTTTTTTGTTGTTGAAACTAATTTATCTCTATCTATTGTATATGGAGAATCTTTCTGGACTGTGTATAATACACACACACACACACGAATTGTCATATATACATTTCAAATGAAATGCTGAAATGCTTGTGAATGACTCTCAGAGCAGCTGTGGAGATGAAGTTCATGTGGAGTGTCCTCGTATTCTGAAAACATACTTGTTTGAGTGGTAGATGAAATTTTGTTGTTTCTTCACACAGAGATATGCAGAAGATGAAGCCTTCATATCTACTTTTGTTTTATTAATCCAGATTTTGCCAAATTCCGTGTTATACTGTAAATGCCATTTTTATGACCGGATTCTGTGATTCCGTCCAATCATAAGTTTCCACGGTTGGACAATTAATGTGTAGGCAGGAGGTGGCTACTGCTCTGCTGATAAGACTGATGGAGCTCATCTGTTTTTGTCACAACAGTGCAATACAGCTGTTGCACATTAAGACAATACTTACAGTCCTTTGCAGTGTGCAATCTAAGAACATAATCTGCCTGGCCTTTCTGAAACAAAGCAGCCTCATGTTCATTGATTTCTAAGTTTCTTAAATCCCAGTCTGGATCACCCTAGCATTATTTAAACATTTTCCAGTTGTGTAAGCATTGTCCAGGGTAGCTCGCTGAACTGTTGAGGTTTGACCTAAGACAGAGTTCTTCTTGTGATCTTCGTTTTCCCTGCTTATGTTTTATTCAGAACTACCAACCCTAAGCAGCTGTCCCTGTTTTCTCAAATAAAGCTCTCCCAGTGGTTTAGGCTGCTTTGCTCCAGGAAACAAATGGGGGATTGAGAGTTGGGACAGATGTGTTTTTCATCGTCTGAAACCACCAACGACTGTGCATTGTTCAAACTATTTTGCAGGGCCCAACTCTGTCATGACAGTGTTAAAGTGGGAGTTTTTTGACCAAGTCAATTTCAAGTCATCCACTTAAAACAAATCCTCATAAGACCATTTTGACAGTTTGCTCCTTTCACTGTCCAGCCACGCGTTGCTAAGCCATTATGCATGAGGGAGTTTGATGTTCTCACACATGTAGTAGTCTCTCCCGCTCAGTCAGGCGATGTCCCGCAAGACGTTGTTGAGTTTCTGTGCTTGTTTATTTACCTCTTCCTGTTCCACTTTTACTTTCAGTTGCCCCTCGTCATGGCTTACAGTCTCTTGGTAAAGTTGCCTCTGCACGGCGCATGCCCCCCCCTGCCAACTTGCCTAGTTTGAAGGCGGAAAACAAAGGTAACGACCCCAACGTCTCGCTCGTTCCCAAAGACGGCACAGGATGGGCAAGCAAGCAGGAACAAGCAGACCCAAAGAGGTGAGGGATGTTCGTCTTTTTGAAGGAGCTACATTGCCTCATGATATTTTTTGTAAAAGTCAATGCAGAATAACATTAAAACCCCTACTGAAACTCCGTTGTCATCAGTCTGCTCAAATGGTACATTGATGCATACAATTTTTTTTTTTTTTTTTTTTTTTTTAAACTGTGGACCACCCAGATTGTTAAATCAGTTTTTTTTGTTGAGATATATCGCATCATATCTTGGTTTGGTTTTGATTGGACTGTTCAAAACATAATTATCTTCAAGACCTTCTAGCCTCTGCTGTCTGTAAATGCAATCTGTTTGGGTACATGCCCATGCCTGCCATCTAATGCCTGTTGTTTTGGTTCGGATCTTTCCTGTAGTACCGATGTATTGTCAGCAGCGCAGCCGGAGTCGCAGCAGCCTGTGGCCTCTCAGATGTCTGTGCCGAGCGCGCCGAGAACACCTCCAGCTCAAGAGGTGCCTTCACACAAACATGAATAATCTTGAGTATTATGCGTGTTATTCAGCATCCTAAGTTTGAGTTAATCAAGTCTGTACTTTACAGCTGTTGTTGTATGACAAGCCATACCACATCTTTAAAATAATACACTTTTGGCACTTTTTTTGTGTTTGTCACAAACACAAAAAGAAACAATGTTTGGTGCTTTTTTGTATGTCTCTTAGGCCCCGACTCAAGCTCTAGCCGTAGGACCAAGGTCCTGGGCACCGGCCAGTGTTACACATGGAGTACAAGGAGATGGTAAGATACAGTGCCAGGAACATGCACTTAGATAACATGGGGTACACAGATTACAGTGTTTGAAACTCTATAAAAAATGATGAGCTTTTAAAATATTATTTTATCTTGTTTTCGAAATTATTATTTTTTTAAATCAGCAGTATATCACAGAAAACAATGAGGTTAATAATTAGGATATTTAAATTAGGTTGATGTCAAAATTGAAATCGAACATTTGTTGAATTACGCTAATTACAACTAATAACTAAAAACATGATAACGACTTGTCATTTACTTTAGTGCTTGACCGATATATTGCCAGTGCCGAAATATCGGTCAATATTCTGAATTTTTTGAAACATCTGCATTGGTCGATAAGTTTTTCTTTTTGGCCGATGTGCTGGAAGTGGAACTTTTATTTTGATGGCGTCTTCATTCAGTTTTGTCTAGTACGTTACTAGATAGAACTGTTAAACAAAGAAAGTAAACTGTATACGAAAAAGTATTATTAGGGCCCGAGCACCACAATGCGAGGACCCTATTGGATTTCCTCCGTTCATAGTGTTTGCTTTTATATTATTAGTGACAAAAAGGCAAATACTATAATACTTTCTTGTTTACCGTCAGCTTTCAGAAAATACGCATTTATGTAATTTAAACAAATCTTTGAATATCAAATAAACATTTAATTTCACAAGCTTTGCAGAGTAATGCTTCGTTTCCACCAAGCGGTACAGGACAGTACAGTACAGTTTAGTACGATTTCGGATGGTAAACTCTAGTAAACACTTACTTGATAGGCGTGATGTATGACAGAAAGTAGCAATCAATGTCATTCTCAAGCAAAGATCTTGTTCTAGCTTTTTGGCAAGTGGCTGTTTGTCAGAAGAAGAAACATTATTGTTTCAAATTTAAAAAATGGCGTGCTTATCATTCCCCTTGTAGCATGCACAAGTGACGATTCTGTCAACCAATCAACATTCTGCAGTGAGTCTAGCTCCACCCTTTAGTACCTGACTACTGTTCTAGGTACCCCAACAGAAGGGTCCCAAAAAAGTGTTACAGTATGTTTCGGAATTAGGGTACCACTCACAACTTCTGACAATGAAAACGGCAAAAATTGCATACCGTACTGAACTGTAACTGCACCGTACTGCTTGGTGGAAACGAGGCATAAGTCAAATCCAGCTGTTAGATATTCTGAAGTGTGCATTTTTAGCCTGCATGAATGTGTTATTCTGTGCGTGACAGTCAATCTTTGTGAACTGAATGTGGACAGCAGAGTTCAGCTTCACTGGAGTAGATGACTTTAAACCCTTGATTTCAAACTATGCGGCACTATAAGTTGCCCTCTTTCATATTCATGTCATTTTCACTGTGTGCTGAAAGTAAAATTAGTTTTACTTTGTCTTTATTTGAAAATTTAAAAAAAAATATGATTCCCAGTGTGCACAAACAATAACTGAGTGCCCTCTTGGTATTATTATTCAAATAAATATGAAGCGTAATAAATATGAAGTGTGTGTGTGTATAAAACTATATTGATAGATACTTAGATACTTACCCTTACATTTTTTTTTTTTTTTAATATCAAGTCCAAAATGTGTGTGGACCCTTGATGTAAAATTTGCTCTAAATCTTTGTTATATTTTGAAACATTAGAAGTGGTGTTTGTAATGAGACATTCTTCGTACATCAAGGATATTCAATTTGCTCTCTCCACAGGTGGAAAGGGATCAAACCAACCGTCGCCATTCTCTCGCGAGGAATTTCCCACCCTGCAGGCGGCTGGAGACCAGGACAGAGCTGGCAAAGAACAGGCCACTGCAGATCAGTGGTATGGGCCAGGACCAAGCCTCCGCCCCCAGAGTAAGCATGAGTGCCCCGTTCTCCTTTCAGTAACTTTTGTGGCGATTTGTGGCTTGGAACATGTGGTATTCATATTAAGTCAGTTATCTTCTGATGCTTCTAATCCGTGTTGGTTCACACATTCAGCAGACTCTCAGTAAATAATTGATTGCTTTCTGTTCTAGACGTTACGAGTTGGCGGGATGGTGGGGGCCGGGCATTGGCACCCACCCTGGCTGGGGAGGCAGTTGCGGAGGGCGGTGCTGGGGGAAACATGGTGATGGAGGGTGCTGCTGGGGCCCCTACCATCCCACAGCAGAATGCATCCTCTCATGGGCCGCCTAGAACTCCCTCAACCAGCAACCCCGCACTTCCTCTCCCCCAGCCTCCTATTGGCCCGCAGTTCCAGGCTTACAGAGGGATCATGCCTCCCTTCGTAAGTTTGAACATTTTTGTCTTGCCTCATGTCTAGAGAATGTCAAAGTGTAAAATTTTAATTGATTTGATTTGTTCAATGCATTCATATTCTTTCTGTTCTGGCTGGATCTTTATCTCTAGATGTATCCACCATACCTGCCTTTTCCACCCCCTTATGGTCCACAGGGACCTTATAGGTACCCACCCCCAAATGAGGCCCCTAGGTAAGACCATTTGAGTAGAAATGCTATTAATATTCACTTCCACAGTCATCTACTTGGCTTCCCTAACCACCTTCTGACTTCTTGCCAGGTTTTCTCGTTCCCAGGGTGGAGTAGGGCCAGATGGGCGGCCACCTGGAGGCCCCCGGGGTGAAGTGGTAAAACGCCCATCCATCCTCAAACAGGATGACCTGAAGGAGCTGGATGAGCTGGACCATGATGGAGATGAGGGCTGGGCTGGTAAGAGGAAAGCTCTCAGTTCATCTGACACATTAGTGGGCCATAACTACTAACTATATGAGATTGAATGTAACAAAGAAAATTCTTTTGATTTAATGTTATATACTGCATAATTGGGTAACTTTATGAAACTGCTAACTTAACATGCAAGGAGACAGTTTAATAAGTGAAAGTGGCTGAATATTTCAGAACAAAAAAACACAAAAAAGTTAAACGCACAGCAATATATATATATTTTTTCAGTATTGATTTAGAGGTACAACATACAACTACAGTGTATTAACCTTTTCTTGATGATTTGCTTTGTTCTCAGGAGCACAGGAGGAAATTGACTACTCCGCAAAGTTGAAGTTCAGCGATGATGAAGGAGAGGATGATGGGGAAGAAGAACGGACTGAAAACAAGAACGGAACGCGGTAAACGTTTCCGAAATGTTACCTTATCGGTTGATTAGTTTAACCATTCTTTTTTCATTGACGTTATTTTTGCATATTTTTCATATTCTGCTGTAACAGAGAGTCAAGGGAACAGCAGAGAATCCACGATGGACCTGCACCTGTTTCACGTTCCCGGGCATCCGACAGTGGAGGGGATTCGCGCCGCACCCCTCCGTCCAGTGCTGAAGATGGCTCCGTATCCCCCTCCAGCAAGCCAGGCTGGGCCGAGGAGAGTGGAAGCAGCTGGAGCAGCCAAGCAAATGCAGGATCTTATCAGGTATAAAACCCATCTGCCCATCCAGGTGCAAGCCTTCAGTGGTACCACTGACCTTTGCCAAATAATGTGCGGTCACTGTGAGGACAGGAACATGATTGTAGTGTTTCCTGGAAGACTCGCTGATTGATGCGTGTACCCCTATGCAGGGGCGTAGGCCTGGACTAGGTGGCCCAAGGGAGCAGCCCTCCCCCCCACTAGGTCCACTTCTTGGACAAGGGCCCAACTCCTACTACCACCAGGTACATGGGGAAAGAGTCCAAGAAGTAGGACGGAAGCGACATCAAGCACTAACAAAAGCATGTTGGTGTTAATGACAACGTGGTTAGATTGTTGAATTTTACTTACTAACCCGCCTTCTGTCAACAGGAACGGCCATCAAACCAGTCGCCAATCTCCGGCCCAATCCTGGCCCCCCAGAAGCCCAGTGGTGCCCAGGCACAGCAGCAGGCGGGGGCAATGCCTGGTGGGCTGACCCCTCCTCCCTCCAACACCCTGCACCCCCAGCAACAGGGTGAGGATGAGGATGAGACATGGCGGCAACGAAGGAAGCAGTCCTCAACAGAGATCTCTGCTGCAGTTGAGCGTGCTCGTCGGCGGCGGGAAGAGGAGGAACGGAGGATGCAGGAGGAGCGCCGTGCTGCCTGTGCAGAGAAGCTCAAAAGACTTGATGAAAAACAGCAGCAACAGACTATAAAACCCAGCAGCCCCAGTGATGCTCCAGCAAACAGCCCTAGTCCTTCCTTGTCTGCCTCGTCTCCTAATGTCAGTCAGCCACCGTCACCCTGTGTGGACACTGAAGAACCTCCTCTATCATCCGTTCAGGGAAGCGGTGCAACGTTAGGGCTAAATGTTAATAACAGACAGAGGGCTGGCAGCAACAGCAGCCATGACTCAAACACTGGTTAGTTTTCTGTGAATAGTATATTTCTTCTTGTTTGAATGTTTGTAGTAGAAGATGAACAAACCATTTCAGTATCTGTTTATGATTTCCTTTGCTTTCAGAGTCCCAGCAGGCTTTGCAGCCTCAAGCCACCCAGCATCCACAATCCTTGGATGTCCCAGTGCCTGGAGATGCCAAGGAGGAACCTGTGGTGGGCGGGCCACATATCCGTGGCACTAGAGGTGGAGATGACTCTGTGAAGTTGGTTGAAATTGTTGGTGGAACAGGACGACAGGGAAGTGGTCCACCTGGTCAGGGGTTTTCCAAGTATCAAAAATCGCTTCCTCCTCGATTTCAGCGGCAACAACAGGTTTGTTTTGTCCTGCATATTTTGTCTCCAAGTATGGAAAAAGTCATATCATTGTATACGATGTTTGGAAATCGGGGGTGTAAAGGTACATAAAACTGACGGTTCGACGTTCCATGTGTCCGGTACAGTGGGGAAAGAAAACCAATCATAAATTTTTTTTTTTTTTTATTAAACTGGTTTACTGAACAAATTGTCTTAAATTACAATAAAACGTTTCTTGATGCTAAAACAATTGTCTGCTAATGCTATAAACTATTTAGGGAGTCCTTATTTGAACATAACTATAATATTAAAGGATAACAACAGAGCTCAAACTATTAGCCTAAATTCAATTGCTGTTTATTTTTAGATTAACACTTAAACAAAACAAATTGTATGTAAACTGCACATAAGGCAGTGCCTGCATTAGCTTATAAATCTAATTATAAAGTTATTTTTACTCCTATTCATTTTTGAAATATAATCATTTATGTGTATAAATGGCTATCATTTTCATAACAGATTTATTTAAACATACATTAAATAATAACTTGTACAGCATTTATTAAGCATAGTTAGCATTAATTTCAACATTTATTAATGCATTATAAAAATCTTGTTAACATTAGTTAATTCACTGTGAACATTGAACAACTTTATTTTCATTCACTAACGTTAACTAAATTTAGTAAATACAGTAACAAATATATCGCTCACATTTGTATATTATACAAATTTGTATATTGTATGCGCTAATATAGTGCATATATTTAGCGAAAGAGTGGTAACTAACAAGCTGTGGACATCGAACAGCTTTTGAGGTAACTGCTACGTGACATTGTTTACCAGCTGTTTTATTGATGTCTTTTCGCTGTTGAAGATATACAGCTCAGTAAGCTGTACTGTATCTTTCAACATACCTTTGAATGTTCATTCATGTTTATTCTGTAACTAGTATTAATGAGGAAGAGATGATTGTGTTCACTCATCAAAACATTTTCTGTTTGAATTTCATGACAAAATGGATCGAATTTGAAAGATGACACTTTGTTTCTTATCGAAAAGTAGCAAAACTCTTATTTTAAACTTAAGCGTTCCCAAACAGGAGACCTTAATGTTTCAATGTAATGCATTCAGTGCACATGTGCTCCGTACCGGAAGTCGTTGACCGTTTCGGTATGAATACGTGTACCATTACTCCCCTATTGGAAATGTCTCACAGTTAGCGTTTCAGTTGATGTATTATACACGTGCCAGAAAAAGTGTGACCGGTTTTAATTCCCCATCAGATTCCCTATTTTCATAGTACTAGAGTATAAAAAAAACTAAGCTTCTGGTGTATTAAAGATAAAATATCGGAGTTTCTTTATGGACTGAGATTAAAGTTTGACAAAAACTAATTTTTAAAAAAAAAAAGTGTCTTGTATCGTTTGTGTGCAGGAGCAACTTCTCAAACAGCAGCAGCAGTGGCAGCAGCAGCAGCAACATAACCAGGTTGCCCAAAATCAGCTCCAATCCCAGCCTCAGAATCAGCAGGGGCCCCCTCCAGGTACCACACCACAGTCTGGGCCTAAACAGCCAACCCTTTACCCCTCTGGCTCAATGGGACGCCCTCCACCTCTGCCTATGAACTTTGATCCCCGCTGGATGATAATGCCCTACATGGACCCCCGAATAATGCAGGGACGTCCCCCACCCATGGACTACTACCCTCCCAACATGCATCCTTCTGGTTAGTAAAAAAAACAGATAAACTGTGAATACTAGACGGATGTATTGTTGTCCAGAGATGATAAGAGCTTTTGTGTTTCAGGGTTGATAAGTCGAGAACGTTCTGATTCAGGTGGCTCTGGGTCAGATACGTTTGATAGACAGCAGCATAGTGGACCCCCTCATCCTCATCGTGGCACACCTCCCATGGATCCCAAACTAGCTTGGGGACCAGATGTTTTTCCAGGGGGTACTGAGGGTCGAGGTCTGACTTCCCCCTTAAGGCAGAAAACTGTCGAAGAAGAGGAGGCTGGCAAAGGTCAAAGGTAACGAGAAGCTATTTCATAGCTATTTATATTAAAAATGCCAAGTAATTGAATTAAACTAACTATCTTGAGTTGAAATTCTTTGTTCGTTCATTTTAATGTTGAATATGGTTGTAAACTCTTCCTTTTATAGTAAATTGTAAGACTTTTTTGAGCATGACATCTTTTTCTTTTCTAAATGTTTCTAGAAGTGAAACTCCTCCAGTGCGCATGCGAGAGGGAGGTACGGCTCCCATTCAGCCGTCCGGTGTGGCTCCCAACTCTCCATCTGGCTCATCCAACCAAACCCCACCACCTCTGGGGATTCAAGTTGGGGGCCAGGGTGCTAGCCACCATGCCCATCATCAGCCCTTTATGGGTGGGCGAGGAGGTTACAATAGCTACCCTGACAATGGATCCAGAATGGGCCCCCACCTGCAGCAAAGAGCCAGCAGTGGAGGGACACTGCATGGTTTTGGCCATCAGGAGAGTAGTCAACAGAGCCAAATCTGGGGGACTCCTCATCCCCATTATGACCGCAATGGTCGTTCTGATCACTCAGCCATGGAGGCCAATTCGCATCTCCAACACCATGGTCCTCCTACTCACCCTCCTCATTTCACTCTTCATCCTCATAAGCAAGAGAATGGCAGGGAGCGAGAAAAAGGGGGGGAGCTAAAAAAGAGTGACCCTTCACCTCCACTCCATCAGCCGTCCCTGTCCTCTTCCTGTTCATCGTCTTCATCATCATCTTCCTCAGCTAGAGAAGATGGCAGTGGAAAACAGTCCCTACATAATCAAGTCACACCACAGCATGAGCATGAAACTGGATCCACTCATGCTTCAGGAAGGAAACAAGAGAAGATGGGAAATGTGCATAATCAGCCCCCTCAGCATTCTGTGCAGCAGCATCACCCTAAACCCAACCCTCGCAGTCGGGAGCACAAAACTGAGACGCACTGGGGCCCGAGGCCTGGTAGCAGTAGCGTGAGTGGGGGCTCAACCCACAACAGAAAGGCAGGCTCTGGAACGAGTGGAAATACTGAAGAACCTGCTAATCAGGGGTCTGAGAACAAATGCTTTACTCAATCAGATGGCATCACGGTCAAGCGGGCAGGTCCTATTAAGAGACCAGTGCTTAAAGAGATGAAAAGAGAGGGTGGTGAAGGAGGAGGAGAAAAGGGCACTGGAGGCTCTGGTAAAGATAAAGAACAAGATTCTAGCCAGACCACAACCAAACAAGAACCAGCCCCTGGAGCTCAAGCCTCCTCAGCACCCAGCGGGAAAGATGATGCAGTCTCATTAAATAAACCCAGAACTGGCGGAAAGGAGCGAGGTAACGCTGGGGGTAAAGGATCTAAAAACGGAGAAAGCTCTATTCAGAATTCTGGCTATTCAGCTCCTCAGTCCAGGAGAGAAACAGAGCTTTCTTCTGAAAGAGGAAGCACAACTTACCATGCATCCTCATCCAGAGGCAGCCGATCCAACCGTGGCCGAGGAGAGTTCTTTGGCCGAGGCCGAGGCTACAGGGGCACTTACACAGGCAGTGCAGGTGGTGGTAGCCGTGGGAAAGCAGGTGGCAGGAGCAGCAAGGACTATAGGTCAGCTGTCAACAGTGGCTACCACCATGGACCTTCTAATCAAGAATACAAGCGGGAGGCATCATCTGGCAGTGGTAGGCATGGACATGGGGGCTCTCAGGCAAATCCAGGACGTGCTAGGAATCGAAGTGAGACTCGAAGTGAAGGGTCTGAATATGAAGAGGTGCCAAAGAGGAGACGACAACGGGGATCTGAAACGGGCAGCGAAAGTGCTGGCAGTGACCTTGCTCACTCTGACAAGGAAGACCGCAAGCTGAACACCAAGACTGGCACCGGAGGAGAGAACCCTACAACAGGCCCTTCATCATCTTCAGCTCCAATCAGAAACTCCCAGACAAGAGTGTTCACTCCAAGAGGAGTGCCATCAAGACGTGGCAGAGGTGGAGGTGGTGCTGGAGGAGGTCTTCATAGAAGTGGAGGCACTGCCGGAGTGTCTGGTGGACATAGATCTGGACCTGGCTCTGCTTCTCATGGCTGGTCTACAAAATCTGCAACTGTGCGAAAGCAACAGACATCCTCACAGCCATCCCCTCCTAAAGATTCAGGCCGTGGAATGAATGGTGACAAGAAGAAAGCTGCAGACCTGAATCAGTCTCAGAGTCAAAATGCAAATCCCTCCACACCTAACCCCTCTGTGCCCACAGCTCTCCAACAGGGGTCCACTGAGAATGGAAGTGTTGGAGCCCCTCTGCCCACAAGTAATGTTTCTTTAAATTCCACTGGCGCTCCTACCCAGACTCTTCCTCTATCTACCCCTGATGGACGAAGTTTCCCTAACAGGGGATTTGAGCGGCCTCCTCGTCGTAGGCGCCATGGACGATCCCAGCATCAGCAGGACAAGCCTCCCAGATTCCGCAGACTTAAGCAAGAGCGAGAGAATGCAGCCCGTATAAATGGAAGCAGTGGAATTGAAGTCGTAGCTGGACAACAGCAGAATTCCCTGCAAGAAACCAACAGCACTCCCAATGCCTCTGCCCCAGCTGTTGCAAATGCAAACCATAGTGTGTCTGCAACTTCTAACAACAATAATAATAGCAGCAACCTTGGGGGTGGAAACCAAAATTTCAATAGTCACCATCACCATCACTACCAGGGCAACTCCCAGTCACACCCTCAGCACCATCACAACCACAACCCAGCTGGGGGTGCCAAATCTCCTGACGTCTCTAACCAGAACTCTGACCAGGCCAATGAAGAATGGGAAACTGCCTCAGAAAGCAGTGATTTCACAGAGTTTCGAGAAAGAGAGGGTGGAGGAGGTAAATCCTATTCTTCGCATCATCATCATCACCACCACCATCACCATCCATCAGGAAGAGGTGGAGGTGGAGGCGGCGGTGGTGGTGGTGGTGAAAGAGAGATGACGGCTAAAGAATTGGCCACCAGCAAGAGAAGCTTCTCCAGTCAGCGCCCTGGAATGGAGAGGCAGAACAGAAGGGTGAATGCCGGTGGCGGCGGCGGTGGTGGTGGTGGTGGCGGCGGCGGCGGTGGAGGAAGAGGCCACAGGGGTCCGCCCGGTGCTGGCGGGGCAGGGGGTGGCGCTGGTGCTGGCGGGGGCAATCGTGGTGAGAGGCGTGGCAACTGGCCCTCTCCCAAGAACAGGAAGTGATGTTTTGTTTTTTTTTTGAAAAGTTTCAAATGCATCCCTCTATCTTTGGCCACTCTTTTATGTAAAACCTCTTCTCCCTTAACATGTTTATTATTGTAAAAGATTAGTTACCAAGACCATGTACACATTTTGTCCCTTAATTGGAAATCCACACTGTCCTTTCACACTCCCACAGAACCTAAACTACTCTTGAGATTTTATGTACTACACCCCATTTTAAGTATTTCCTGACTGAAAAATGCATTCAACCACATGACCCATTTATGTTTGCATATACAAGCACAATATTACATCAACCTGACAAAAATGTGCTTAGTTTATGTATGCTGGGCAAGTTTCATATATTTATGTAAGAACTGTGGCTTGACGTATATATGAAAGGCTAAGGTTGATATTATGTACTTGTGTATTCACATCACATGTTGGATTTTGGAAGTTGCTCTTTTAATGAGAACAAATGTATCATAGATTTCTTTTCCCCCCCTTTGTGTGTTTTGAATTTCTCTGTCAATTTTCCATTTCAACCTCTCTCTAAAGGTGAGGATTTTTTTTTTTGTTCTTCTGCAAAGCAGGTCATTAAAATGTATTTTTAAATGGAACCCCCTTCATTTTTGGTTCGATCTTGCATACTACTATGCTTGCCCCACTAAGTATTACACCACAGCTCACTTTTTCTTTTTTTTTTTTCCTTTTTTTAAGAATATCACTTAAATGCCCACTTTTTTCAGAACTACATGGTGTATTTTTCTTTGTTAAAGTCATAGGTCTTCTCTGCTCATTGCTTTGGGTTTTCAAATAGTTTCATTAGTGGTTTTGGCCTCGGCATGGAATTAGTGCACATTATACATGTTTATATTGTTGGACAGTGATCTTAAATGAAGGTCCTTCAAAAGTTCCTCTTTATGGATCACATTGTTTTAAGGCCGTTTCTGTTGTGAGCAAATCAAATGACTCTTAGCCTTAGTGTCAGATCCTCATTAAATTAGATTTGTTTTTGTTGAACATACGTTACAGATTTTCTTTTTTCTTGCACTTATATTAAGCCAGTAAACTCAGAAACTCTCCTTTTAGATTAAAGAGAGTTTGTTTTTGTCTTTCTTTCTCCATGATTAGCTGTATATTGGGCATCTTATTTGACTAGGTGTCATACTGCAGTTCCAGGTTATTGAACATGAAAAGTATTGTGCTATTCTTATATTCACTTACCAGTGTAGAGGTCACTCTTTGACCACCCTCTGCATTGCAAATGCCCTATTTTTCTTTTTTTTTCCCCTTATTTTTTAAAGAAAAGAAACGCACACAAGCTCTTCCTCGTGTGTATTCCCAAAGTCCCCCAAAACATGTATCGGAACATGAGCGATTGTCTTGCTCACGTCCTCGGACTGATCTTCAGTTTACCAGTCATCTCATTGAGACAAAAGTCAATGCCAAGGAGTCTGTGGCCCTTTTTTGAGTAGTGTTACAAAAAAAGAAAAGAAAAGAAAAAGACATTGGTTCAATGTGCAATATGCCTGACGTCAAACAAAACCTGCCCATCCAGGGAGCCTGAGCCCAGGTTAACAAGAAACCACAAATGCTTGACGTCTAAACTGAAACGGATCAAAGCATTGTTCCCTCCTCATTTTGACCAGCATCTGTATCCTAAAGGTGTAAGTTGGGGTTTGTTTGTTTTCTGGGAATGCCTTGGTCTAATGAATAGCTTTGAAATAATATGTAGGGCTTTTGAATGAAATGTATGTGTGAGTAGGGCATTTAAAAAGTATGTGTGAATTTATATCTGATCTCTACATGTAATGTGCTTTTTTGAGGCTAGAACACTTTGTGAAAGGCAAACACGAGTCCCAATTGCCCACTTTTTCTGACACTATTAGGATGTTTATTTTACCTAGGATATTTTCATTATATACATTCAAGTGTGTGTGTATATGTTAATCCAAATGAAGTGCAGTGGAAAAAAAGTTAAATCAATATATATTTTTCCTACCTACTAAGGAAAAGAACTAAAATGGGTTTATTTTACTTTTCTTGCAGACATTTTACCAAGCATGGTTTCGGCCTCAGATGCAGCTTGGTCGGTCTATTCGTTGGAAGCCATTCTCTTATTGGCTTTCAGTGCTGTTTATCATCCCTCTTAAACTTAATCCATTGATGTGGTCACATTATATGTACCAATATTTGAATAAAAATTTATAGAAATGTGTATTCCTCGAAATACTCAGAGATTGTATTATACTTCTAACTATACCAAGGTACCTGAAGTTGTTACTGCTGTTCTAGCATCTATGGCTTATTATTGGAACCTTGATATACACAACATGTATGTATATTGGTATGCATCTGAGTTTGTCTGCCCCAACTTACATTCCCACACACAGTTGTTGCCATTTTTAAGTTCAAGGGAGCAATGTACAAGCAGAGAAGTGTCTTATTATAATAAAAAGTATACAGAGAAAATGTTAAATAAAAATCTTTTGTTTTAATGGAAGATCTGTGGTTTGACTTCATTTCACCAGCACAGCGTCGTCAAGAATTTCTAAAAGGAAATTGAAGTGTTTTTTTTCTTCTTTTTGCTTGCCATATCATCATAGTTTTATTGATTTACTCTTTAAGTACACACATAAATATATATATAGATTTGTGTGGGTTTGTAAATGTGTGTACTTAAAAAGTAAATCAATGAACATGTTTTAATTTAGGTGTTTATTTATATTTATTATATGATATATATATATATATATATATATATATATAACACCTAAATTAAAACGTTTATTTAGAACATCTATTACTACAAGGTAAATACATCAAAGTTTTGTTCTTTTGATGCATTCAAGGAGGAAAAAGATAGCCGTGCTTTGCATAATTAAACATATTTCTGCATATCTTAACATAAATCTTTAATGTCAGTTTTGCAATATTATTTGATGATTTCAATATTTGATTATAGGGATATATAACATGAATACATGGTTTATTCTAATCCACATAATTGGCAAGAACACTCTGAATGATGGAAAAAAAAAACTCAGATTATAAAAACTACAATTCCTAGAAGATCAGAACGGAAGTGACCCACCTTATGATCACGTGTTGTAGCTCAGAAGCCTCCAATCAGCGTACAGTTGTGTCGCTGCGGCTAACATCGACCCCGGGAGATCCTTGAGGTAACACGAATAAGCGCTTTAATCGCTGTAATGAAGAGGAATATGTTGTAGCTTCGATATTTGTGTGTTTTTCTGTTATTTCTGTGAGTTCGTTGTTAATTTTACGTTTTAGGACACTCCCCGATCGACAATTTTTTAGGGGCAGTCTGTAAATTTGCTGCGGCCTAGTTTTTTTAGTGTTAGCTGAGCATGCTACACTCATCTTGCGTTAGCTGAGTATACAAACTACAAAGTGGACATTTGCAAGATAGAAACGCGTCTTTCGAAAGCGCCAATGTTTTTTTTGACTTTGGTTTAAAACAAAACAAAACAATTGTCCATATGTATTTCATTATTTCGGCGGTTGCACTAAACTAACTAACCAGCAGGCTATGTTAGCGTGCGCCAGGCCAGTCCAGTCAATTGTTTACGTGAAAACAGTCAAACGAGATGCAATTTTATATAAACGTGTATCTACCAAAAACATTAACGCAGAATTATGACTCTTATCGTTATTGTAAATTATTAGTTAAACGTGACTTTTTTTAAGGCTGTAAAACTAATGGTCTTTATATCTGGTATATTATTCGCTTAATGTTGCTCTCATCTCTACAGTTTCCCAACATGAGTAGCTCAGAGGAAGTGTCGTGGATTTCTTGGTTTTGTGGTCTACGGGGAAACGAGTTCTTCTGTGAGGTTTGTATTCGTTTCTGGTCTCTTAATTAGTATAATAACTGTACAAAGCAGGCCAGGGAGCGTAAAATTGATTGATCAGAAATTAGATACAGGGTTGAAATCTCTATCAGACACGTGCACCACCCTCTTGAGATGACAGAAGTGTGTAGAAATAGAAATATAATGAATTTACTGGACAAAGTGTGACATTTTTTCCATCTACAAGTTCACTACTCCCACAATTTATTAAAAGGACATATGGGAATATCAAAGTTTGAGGCACAAAGCGTTACAGACATTGATCTAGGCTGTCATCTCTATATAGTAGTTACACAGGTCAAGATTTTATTTATTTTTGTCCCCAAATATAATCATCCTTGTATGAGGGACTTCAAATTAATAAGGAATTTATAGACATAAAAATTACACATTTTAATAATTTTATAGTATTAATTTTTCAATTTTATTCCTACTCACTGTAGTAATATACTGTTAAATTTATTTAATTTTAATATTACTTATTTTAATCGGTTCTTATTTAATATATTTAAGATTAATTTTTTTTTTCATTTGTTTATTTTTTAAAAAGAAATTTCTCTAGACTTTTCGACAGACCCCCTTTTCCCACTGGAGCAATGTTTTTGTAGTTCCTATAACTATTGCCGGAAGTACCCTCTTTTTGGCGTGTTTGCTCCGCAGGAACTGGGAACAATTTTAGTTATTGGAATGCTTCTTGGGGGGGATTAAATGAGCTCCTACTTCAGAGCAGGGTCTAACCCAGCACAATAGGAACTATGGTGCAAGTGTATGTTGATTGGCCTAATGCATATCATACAAAACACTAGCACCCACCACCATTTATATATATATATATATATATATATATATATATATATATATATATATATAAAAAAGCTGCATAAACATAGTTTACTTACATACTCCACAAAGTAACTAGACCAGTGGTTCTTAACCTGAGTTCGATCGAACCCCTGGTGTTCGGTGAGTCAGTCTCAGGGGTTCGGCGGAGGTCAAAACACACACCTGACGCATATGATTCGTGATGACACGCCCTGCTTTTCCTATTAAGAAGGGTTCGGTGAATGTGCATATGAAACTGGTGGGGTCCAGTACCTCCAACAAGGTTAAGAACCACTGAACTAGACAATTCACGAACATGGAAAATGGTGATAGATGCACCGACGTCCAGGCACTTCTCAACCTTTATGCTGAGGAGGAAATCCAACACGACTTTGAAAGCTAAACATTATTGTATTTCTACTCAGCTAGCGACATTGGGCATCAACAACACCGCAAACACTATATTACTTTTTCATATATTTTCTTTAACAGTTCTCTCTAATGAAGTTAACTAATGAAGATTGAGAACGGGAGCGCTGTGTGCTCAAGTTCTGGCCTTCTTGGTGCCGCTGTCAAAAGACCCACAGCAGGATACAAGTGAAGGGTTATGGCACTTCAGAGTTTCTACTGGCGGTGCGAATGCAACCAGGAAAATGGCCCTAGGGGAAAATGTAGTTTTTTGGTGACCACCCTGGTGGCTTGTTCCTTTAACTACCCGGTGTGAAAGCCCTTACTCCCTCTTGGTCCCTAAACCCCTGACATAGCAAGCCCTATGTATCTGAATCACTTAGAAATATGTTGTTTTGATCAAATCAAGGTCAAAGTCAATCAACCTGCATTGTTGTAATGTCATTTTAGAGAAAAGTAGACGAACCTGCTATTATCTGTTTTAATGTTGGTATAATGGAGATCTCTTTTCACTCCGTACAGGTAGATGAGGACTACATTCAGGACAAGTTTAATCTTACGGGACTCAATGAGCAAGTTCCCCATTACAGACAAGCCCTTGACATGATCCTGGATCTGGAACCTGGTCAGTGATTTAGTTTGTGATAAAAGCCCACTTTACCTAGAAGTGGATTTATTACTTCATTACTTTTTCTGTAATCGTACGTCACAATATGGAAGAAAAGGTCTTTCGCTGCTTCCTTTACACTGCAACTTTAACTTAAAAGGGTGTTTGTGAAACCATCTGCTGTACTACAGGATACACATACAACCAACCAGACAATGTTAAAAATGTAGTTTAAGGCAAGATCTTTTTATCCTAATCCATTGATTCATTGATCCATGAATCTCGGGCAATTACTTATTTACTTGCATGCATACAATAATAGTCATAATTGTCTGCCTAAAGCAAAATCCAGATAAATCATGAATGCATTTGAAATGCCTTTTGCTCTAAAAGTGCAGTGCCTGTAAAACATGCTAGTCATGACTTTCCCCATCTATTTTAAAGTCACCGTGAAATCAGTGAATTCATGGTATGTTGCAGTATTTGATTTTTTTTTTTTCTGTGTGTTATCGTTAATCTTTTTAAAAAAAATTTTATATATATACACGCAAGTAATATACCATCTTTATACATTGGGATTTCCTAGCTGTATTATGGAGGTGTTATTGTGTGTGTGTGTCAGATGAGGAGCTGGAGGATAACCCCAACCAGAGTGACCTGATCGAGCAGGCCGCCGAGATGCTCTATGGTCTGATCCACGCGCGCTATATCCTCACTAACCGTGGCATTGCCCAGATGGTATGTTTTCCCTGGGTCTCATAGTTATTGTGCATTAAAATTTCATTAAAGACAGACTACATTTTTTCGTCTTAATACAGATGTTTTTTTCTCTTGCAGCTGGAGAAGTATCAGCAGGGCGACTTTGGCTATTGTCCTCGTGTTTACTGTGAGAATCAGCCAATGCTGCCTATTGGTGGGTGTCTGCATTATTGTTGCACATTATTTTAAAGAATTTTTTGTTGTTGTTTGTCATTGTTCTGATCGGTATCAGTTGTTTTCACTTGAAAAGCACATCATCACAGTTTTCGTGCTTTAGAAGAATGTACGTGTCCGCAGTAATGGCCTATGTTTCGTACAGATTACATAATCAGAATATTTTTTGCATTTGAGTCGGTTCGTTTAAAAGTACACATTTCAAGCTTTCTGTAGATGTATTGCTTGTGTCTGTGAGGGAAGTATATGCTGAGTTGGAGTTCATTTTTGTTACGTGCTCAAGTTCACTGAGATGGCATAAAGCGCATCCAAATTCCTTTCATTATTTTGCCCAGCCCAACACTTTCCTGTTTTTGCGAGTTTACGGAAATGAAAGTGGACCCTTTACAGTTTATTACTCTTGACCAAATAATGGAGTAGTTTAAGTTAAATGCAAGTGATCGTCCCACCACATGCATGTCATGCAGTGAGCGCACTCTCAACACAAACACTTGGCTTAGTGATAAATGATAGCGCTCATTTATTAACAGTGAGCAGACATGCAGAATTGCTACTAACACTTTTTAAATGATATGCCATGTTTGAGTTGGATGAATGATAGGCAAATGTTTGGATTTCGTTAACGATCTGTCTCATGGACTGCATGACTTCGCCACTTGCTGTTGAGTTTTTTTTTTTTTTTTTTTTTTGCTTTTTTCTTCAACTGACCGACTAATAAAATCTTGGGTCGACCAAGACTCTTCTATTCAACTATTAGGGGGCAGCCCTGATATTTATATTTATTTGATGGATAAAATATTATATATTATAGGGCTGCTTTTTTCAAAAGCATCATAAGCCAAGTTGATTGTAGAGACCATTGGTAACGACGGTTCCACAGTCCACTTGGGTTTGCCATGCTTTGGGGAAACGCAGACCAGACCAGGTCGGTTCGGGCCAATCGGCAAAACCGGTAAATCTTTATTGGCGCTTCCCTATTAAAAAGTAATGAGTGTCTTTGCCTCTGAATCCTTATTTTTAATCCTTAATATTGCTTGAGTTTCTCCCATTGGCCATCTGCTACTTTCAATCGGATTTCAGTCAATTCTAGTGGACAAAGTCTATTTTTGCCTTGCATGTTATTTTTTTCTCATTGAATATCCTGTTTCCTAATTCCACTTCATCTTGACTTTTTTTTATTTTTTTTATATATAAATTCGATAAATGAGTAAGTGGTTGTTGGAGCAGGAGTGTGTGCGCCCCAGCACACGCATGGTCACATGGTCAATGTTAACTCCAGTGAGTGAGTCTAGTGTCTGTCTCTCTCTCTCTCTTTAGGGCTCTCTGACATACCTGGCGAGGCCATGGTGAAGCTCTACTGCCCTAAGTGTATGGATGTGTACACACCAAAGTCGTCCAGGCACCATCACACTGATGGAGCCTATTTTGGCACTGGCTTCCCCCACATGCTCTTTATGGTGCATCCCGAGTACCGGCCAAAGAGGCCTGCCAACCAGTTTGTGCCCAGGTTTGTCTTTCCTTTTATATGGCAGTCACTTGCTGCTTGGTTTAAATTGATTTTCTGATGTCTCAAATGGTTGTTTCACTATTGCTTCTCAGTACTGTCGTTCTCCTCTTGCAGGCTCTATGGTTTCAAGATTCACCCAATGGCTTACCAGCTACAGCTGCAGGCAGCCTCCAGCTTCAAGAGTCCCGTCAAAGCGATCCGCTAAGAACCTGAGCAGGGCGGGATGGGGTGGGATTGGGTGTGTTGTGTGTCCGTCAACATGGCTTCACTCTTCTCCTATAATTTTAGATTCGACCAAGACTAACGTTCAAATATGGAGAGAGTGAGACTATAAAAACACTCTGGGGAGAAACAAAAACCTTACCTCTGAAACACTGTACAGAATATGGGGTTTCCTTGTAAAAACAATTTCAGTTCTTAACTTCCACATAGAAAATAAAGTTATAATTAAAGATAGATACCTGTAGGATGGCTCTGCTCGCTCTCTGGTCCTGTTTGTTTTAGTTCACTAAATTTCAGTATCGTTTACATACAAGACCATCATGAGTTGATCTCATCAGTTCGTGGTGTAATGTATGGTAGACTTTGAATATAAAAGTGGGGTTGATCGATCATCAAAACCTGTTATATCATCATTCAGTCCACTCCTCCTCCGTTCAACCAGATATTTGTCTTACTTTAAAATGGCTGTTGCATGAAAAAGGCAGTATATTTTGGATTTGTTTTAAGCTCTGAGTAATGTTGCTGGGATTGTCTGATTGTTCTTTGTTGACAGACTGCAAGCTTTCAGTGCATGTATTAGAGAAGACCAGAAATGGGAAGACACAAATGCAACCGGGAACCTGTCTCTGTCTTAATTGGGCAACTGTTTTTTTTTTTTGTTTTTTTTTAATAATCAGTCCTGCACTTCTCCAGAATGACGCCAACCTGTTAAGTTCCTCCAGTGTCAAGATGACTTGGGAAAGATTTTACTAGATTCACCTCGGAACCACAATTAGGATGTTTTTTTATTTGGTATATGCCCAGGTTTTTCTTGTTTAAAGTATTTCTTGTGGTAGAGAGGCATAAGAGTAGAATATATAAATCAGTTTTGAATGCATTGGATGTATTTTTTGTGAGATTTCTTTTTTTTTTTTTGATCCTGTTGAATGTTTTGTTTCTTTACAGCTGTTGAGGAACCAGGGTTCAGAATTCACAATAAATGTCTTTTCCTATAAGCTGCGAGTCCTACATATGTCATTTATTTATGCTCATACGTTTCTAAAATTGCATGGTTTCCATAGAATCAAAAAAGGTATAAGGTTCCATCAGCTTGCAGCTGAGTTGTCCAGTTTCGGGTTGCAATCGCTTAACCCAGAATAAAACCTGCTCTGAATCAGGTTAGTGTTGCATAAGTTACCATGAATGCCACTAATCCACATTCTTGAACCTGAAAAGAAATTTATTCAAACTTTCCTGGGTAGCAAGTGAAACTGACAAGCCTCAGGATAACGACAATTAAACATAAAAAAAAAAAACAGCTGACCAAAGTCAATTTCCTTTTTAATAAACAATATTTGAATTTGTTTAGCATTTCCTGTTCAAATACCAACTTACTAACCTTAAGGCATACATGTAGTAGAAAAAACACTAAAGTGACAGGACAACGTTTACTTTGTAAATACACAAACTCTACATAAACAGTCAAAAAATAATCATTAAACCAATTCATAACAGAATTCAGAATAGCAATTTGTAATTTGAACAAAGACCAAGTCCGAGGAAAAACTTTATGGGACTTTGGTCCTAGACAAAGAAACCCTACATGGGTTAAAAGATGCCATTCCAAATGAACAGCTCAGTAGGAAATCAGGGCCAAGAAATTGCAACTCTAAACACTGATAATGGCTCCATGCTGATACACCACAAACTGAAGCTTAAACCAATTACCATTCCATCTACTGCATGAAATCTAATTAGTTTGAATGAAAATAATGAGTGTCAAAACAATAAGGAACAGAGCAGTGAAGCTCATGCAACAAAGACCGTAACAACAAAAACAGGACTCTAGTGTAATTAGCAATCGGCTCTATTTTCTATCTCATAAAACAACATAAATATAAATTAGAACTTTGTATGATATACAATTGACAATTAGTTTTATTTAATTGACTGCTGCTAATTGACCCGTCACAAACAGTTTGATTGACAGGTCATCTGATCCTGAATCCGTTATTTTGTCTGGCAAAGCGGTCAGGGGAGTTAGTAGATTAACTTGAAATATTTTGAGTACTCACGTATTTCCACACTTGAAACAACATTCCTTCTGATGTTCATTCATGTTTATTTGATGCTATAAATGAACTAGTATGAAGAGATGATCGGTTCACGAGCCGCTTGAAGGAGCTACAGCCATCTGTCACCACACATTAAAGAGCCACTATACGGTATTTATTGTTTAAACTTTTAAAAAAATTACACTATGAAACTATTTCATATGTATGTCGACATGTTGTCAGTTTCCTCTTTGAACATGATGTGTGGCATGAGAGTGCATGGCTTGTCGGACAAAGCAACAGTAACTAAAGGGAACGTCAATTAATTTGATTTGACATGTATGGCTGAACAGCAGCAGAATTCTACGGTATTCTCCATTCTTCATGAACAACAATTTCTCTTTACAGCTCTTCCTTGACTCCGTTTAGGACAAGAGGTTTGGACGCCTCACGCTTCAGGAAGCTGATGAAATCCTTCACTTCACGGGCTCCCTGAATGAAAATACAAAGAATTCATGTTCATAACGACAAATATATGAACATGATAGCCACAGCGCATCATGAGAAACATGGTCATGGTTGAAATAAACGCTACCTCATATCTTTTTGGCTCTTGCTTCCGTCCGGCAGCAGCAAAATATATTGTAGGAAATCTGTGAAAGAATAACAAAACATTAATAATGGATACTAAAATTAATATAAAAGATTTGATGATAAGATGTGAATACATGCCCTTGTACGTCATAGCCCTGAGGGACATCGTTGGCAGTCGCATCCATCTTGGCGATTACTATATTGGGATAACTGTACAGCTATGAGTCATGCAGGACCACAGAAAACAGAAAAACAGGATCAGACGAAATCAGACAGAAGCCATAGTGACGTCCGTACACGTCATGTAAAGCTCACCTGTTCTGCAAGTTCTGTATATTTGGGCTCCAGTTTTTTACAATGGCCACACCACGGTGCATAAAACTCAATAAGTACGTCTTTCTCTGGGTCATTCACAATCTCTTCAAACGTATCTGCCACAACCACCTTCCCACAAACATCAAGTTGAGTTAATGCCTGAAGTGACACTGCAAATGAAGACTCAGTGAAAAATGCATTTAGATACACACATCTCACTAACCTTGACTGGCCCGTTGTTTTTGGCAGGCACAGGCTCTGATTTGACATAGCGCTTTAGTCGCCCAGCAAAATAGTCTTCCAGAAAACTCTCTAAAGACTTGCCATCTCGGCTGAGGAGGGGTCATATTTAGTTAAAACCAGACATAATTATAATCACATTGAATTTAAACAATATTAAGACAACATTCTTATCAATGTTAACATATTTTCCACGCCATTGACAGAATTTCACGCTATTTTGCATCTTCTGAAAGATTTGAGAATCTTCAGATAAAAAATTGCTTATTATGAAACTTTCCTACATTCATGTGTTGGTAAAAAGGATGCAAGAAGCATCATTTTATTTATTTATTTTTTAAAAGAAGAGGCTGTGTTCTTTCTTTTGCTATATTGCATGTTCAGATATTCATACAAGCAATTATTTGGGGGGCATGAAATGCTAGCCTGCGATAGCTGGCCATCTTAAAAAACAATAAAATAAATAAAACCCTGGTGGGGTAAAAGTTAATAAGTATGATAATGGTACATGCTCAACAAGTGCATTCATTTGATCAAAGGACAGCATAAACAGTAATATTGCGAAATATTGCAATTTAAGTTTTCTATTTGAATATATTTTAAAATGTGTCTTCAGTGTCACATGATGCTTCAGAAATCATTCTAATATGCTGATTTGCTGCTCAAGAAACATTTATTATTATCAGTGTAGAAAACATTTCATATTTTTGGGGAAACCGTCAGGATTCTTTGATGAATAGAAAGTTCAAAAGAACAGCATGTATTTTATTTTTTTTTTATTTTTTTTACAATTATTATTTACTGACATTTTTAATCAATTTAATGCATCCTTGCTCAATGAAAGCATTCATTTCTTTCTTCTTAAAAAATTGTAGTGAATCCAAACTTTTGAGATTAAACGTTTAATGTAGATTTTTTTCATCTTATGTGAACACATTAACTCTTTCTCCATCACTGATGGAATTTTGACTGAATTTTCTGTCAATCCACATTTTCACTGTTATATGGTAGGGGGCACTTTTGTGCATATTCTCAAAGAATCTCTGGATCAAAACACAGGTGAAGAAAAAGCAGCGCATAGGGACAAAACAAGGTACAGGAGCATTGCTTATGACAAAATCACAATTTTCTCAGCTTCTAAAATAGAGTAACATTTAAAATCAGAGGCTCCACTCTTTCTTTTGATATATTGCATGTTCACATATTCAAACAACAAAATATTCAGGGGGCCATAAAAGTTTATGAAAATGATCAAAATTGCTGGTGCTGGTTGGAAACTTTTTGTAAAAAGCACTGATGGAAAAAAAAAAAAAAAAAAAAAAAAAAAAAGAGTTAAAAGTTAATGTACTACATTTTTCAATAATAGTCATTCTAATATTCATGCAATATAATATAATATTCTTAAAAAAATGTTTTTAGAAATAACCAATAGCACATTGGAGTGATCAGATGACAGTTTCTTGGTTGAAAATGAAATATGGCGTTTTGGTGTTGATGGCTTGTCGTGGCATGCACTAATTACTTAACTGACACAAATTTATTTGAACAATAAATCATGCATAATTTCTCCGAAAAACTTAAAACAGGATCACAATGAAGTGTTTGCACTTACGTAAACTCCTCCCGCATGGTGTATTTGTTTCCTGTTCGTGTCCTGATGGTGACAAACGGCAGCTCGGTTCCATCTGACGCACCCAGACCGAACTCATCTTCAAGCTCCTCCATAAAGTCATTACGGTTCGCCACAGAAAACAACAGGCCCTGAGAACTGAACTTAGACGCCACCTTCAGCACTCTAAGCGCAGTTTGGACAGAGAAGTAGAGATGAGTACTCAATGACTTTGTCATAAACATATTCGCTCACTGATTCGGAATGACCAACCTGTTTCTCCAGTAGTTGGAGCCTTTGATGTTGTGAAGATAGTCCAAGTCATAGTAGGCAGTCATTAAATCCCTCTTTTTCAAAGAATCCTTATTCTCTTTGGTCAGGTGAGGACAAAGTCCAAAACTACAGAGCAAAAGCATTCATCATCTCAACACCTGCTCTCTGTGTGTTTGCTATGTGTCAGTGTGTGGCGTATCAGTGTCCGCTCACATGTTGTCTCTGATGAAGCGCCGCAGGCCTGTGATGGACATCGGTCCTCTGTGGTGCACCACACTCTCCTCGAACTTACTGCTCAGTCGGGGGGCCGGAACAGAAGCACAGACCTGCAGGCATTTCCAGTCCAAATCAATGCTTCTCAACTGGGTTTGCTTCAGGATCCAGATTTTACATTAAGTACCAAAATAGTGTATTGAACCAAAGTGAACAAAAATGTTTTTAACATCAAATATTAATGTTACAGATCCGGCAATATGCAAAATCATGAACAGGAATTCATTTATACTACCGTTTACGAGCCCCTCAAGGAAAATGGTGATGGAAAACAATATGAGATAGGAGGGAAAATTATGTCAGTGCTTTTGCATTCTCTCACAAATGTTTTGCATTCGAGAAAATTTGCAATCGCTCAGAAAGCTTGAATGTTTTGTGAGCAAACGCAAAGGTTTTGAAATATATTTGCCACCATGTCCCTTTAGCCGCTCTGTAACCATTCCAAGCATAAATGTTTTGAGGTCGTTTTTTAAATGTTTTTAGGCTTACTGAGGTTGCATGTATCCGAATAATATTGGTACAATTTAAAACAAACGTTTTCTACTGTTAAGGTGAATTTTCACACGAGCCTTCAGAAATCATTCTAATATGCTGATTTGCTGCTCAAGAAACTTTGATGAATAGACTTTTGATCAATTCATTATATAAAAATAGGAATAAAATAAATAAAAGTCTATCTTTAATGCAAATGAACCTAATATATTCTAGCTTTGTTCAAGGTTTTGTTGCCATCTGTTTAATTTCGAAAGTTGGGAAGCATCATGACTAAGCCTATTTGTTTTGCTATTATTCACAATTTTATTTTATTGTTAGTTGCAATGAATTATTTGCATTTATAATTGTTTTCCCCGGTTGTTTGGGACATGACCCACCAGTTGAAGTTCCTCCCCTTGCTTACTCGTATGTGACGCCATATTTGTTTCCGAGCTGAAGGTCTGTGGCGTGGGCAAAGCGGAAACTCTGCCTCATTAAACTGGCTCCTTTAAGAAACTCTGCGAGTTGAGAGCTGTCAGTCCCTGAGAAGAATCCTGAGAGACGGACAGAGAAAATAAACAGAAGAACAATGCAAGACATTAATAAAATATCTATCTATCTATCTATCTATCTATCTATAGCCAATAAAATGTACTTACCAACTACACTGGCATCAAAGTTGTTTAAAAAGTTCTCCAGGTCTTGCTCACTTTGCAGCGGTACAGAATCAGGCCCGGCCTGACTCTTCATATAGTTCACAATTCCCTCTGTTTGGAAATTTGGACATTTTACATCCACTACATGCCAATTTGCATTTGCATTTATGGCACACATAATTTGAAGTGATACATAAACACTTAAAAATAAATACCAGCTGAGCGTGGCCCATCATATGATGATGATTCCTGTCCGTTCCGAAATATTTTGAGTGTTGGATATCCAGTAACCCCATAGTGCTTACAGGTCTCTGTATTAGAAGTACAGTCCACCTGAACAAAGAACGGCACACATCCTTAAACCATCGGAAGAAAATGCAATCTCTACTTAATGGCCCTATAAACATTACTATATCACATAATATTGACCCCTAGAAGATCAGTTTCCATGAAAGAAGTTTTGCTGATACAATACAATTTGAGCTCCATCTACATAATCTGGCTTTATCTAAAACTGCACATACAGTAAAGCACTAACTATAGAAGTGGATGTGGAAAGAAACATTACAGCGGTTTTAAAACCAGAAATGAGAAGCTTCAATACTTCAACACTAAAGGTGTTAATTGAGCTGCTGTCTAAACCTGTGACTGTCTAAGACTGTGTGTGGCTGGATTTTGCTTTCTGGTATCCTCGCACATATTGTGTGAAATTTAGCGCTTTACATGGCCGCGAGTCATGACAGATGTTGAAAGATTTAAATAACTTTACACAATGGATCACATTTAATGCTTGTGACTATACTTTCAGAACTGTGTGTATTTTATCCCAGTGCAATGTCATGCCCATTGACTTACATTGTAAGAGCATTACTGCAAACCAGTGTTTCCCAATCCTATTCCAGGAGGCACATTTTGGATGTCTCCCTCATCTGAGCCCTTTATTTTCTATCTTGGAGTTTCTGCTGATGAGCTGATGAGTTGATTCAGGTGTGTTTGATTAGGAAGAGTTGCAAAATGTGTAGTGTTGGCGTGCCTCCAGGAGCTGGGATGGGAAACACTGCTGTAAACAATTTTGAACAAATTTGAAATAAGTTTCTTTCTTAATTTACAGCACGTCACAGAGACTTTAAAGAGAGCCTAATTTGTACCGAACTCAGAACATTCCCGTTATGTGATCCAAGAGATCCAGAAACGGCCATTTCCGTCTCCTACTGTATTCACCTTGGCTAAAGTTACTGTTCCCTTCAGTCGAGTAGCTGCACTTTCAAACTCTGGGGCGAGTTTCTTACAATGGCCACACCTAAAAAACAAACAAACAGAGAAGCTGAAAGATGAAAAGCTCCTGGAATGTTTGGAGTAAGTGACAACAATGCTGTGGAATAAATAACTTGTAATAGAACAATGGATAAACTAAAGGTGTTACTTATCCCAAGACTCGGGGTTTTCCTAAAACCTCAAAATGCTTTGTGAAAATGAGCACAGGCTCTTGTAAGAAGCGAGATTGCATCGAAGCTGTCAGCTGTAGGCAGGCACCATGGACAGCTCACGCCATCACTTACAGCAGCGCTTGTACCGCGAGTTGCAAATGTAAGCACGAATTCTCCTTTTTCTAATTTTACAACAAAATATTCTTATGTGTAAATGAATAATCATTCTCTCACCATGGTGCATAAAACTTCACCAGCAGGGTCTCGTGCTCGGGCGCGAGGTAATCGAAGTCTGCGTCTCTGAGCTCGAGCACATCACTGCGTCCACGCGCTGACAAGCTCAAATGGCAAACAACTAACACACATAAAACCCCGCGCAACAGAAAATTATCCATCAAGGCAGGAATACGGAATAATTTTCCAAATCCAGAAACCAAAACTGAACTAAAAAAACGCTCCTGCCCGGGTGGCTTCCACCGATATGCGCGTGCCCGTGTGAGGGGCGGGATGACAACACAATGTGTTCCTGACGTAGGCGATGATTGGCTAGCAATTCTCCAGCTGATGAGATGTAAAACGGTCATTGGTGGATTTCTGTGTCAATCAAAGCTCTTCCTGGGAGACTCGGTATTACATGGAGATTTTATAGGCAGAATAAAAAAATATTCGACTACTCGTGATAATAAACAAATAATTTATTTTGTGATACTCCTTCACATAAGATGATATGCGAACACTTCGCATTTCTTTATAATTGTAATAATTAACAGGAAACCATATAAATAATAAATTAAGACAATTCATTGTCTGGCATTTTTTAAAAATAATATAAAATAATTACACAACGTTTTAAATGTCTGCCTTTAGAAAAAAACAACCATAAATATATCTTGACTCAATGATCACACATTTCTTAGAGGGACAGTTCACCCCAAAAATAAAAATTCTGTCATCATTTACTTGCCCTCAAGAAGTCAATGGGATGTGAGATCTGTTTGGTTACTGACATTTTACAAATATCTTTGTGTTCACAAGAACAGGTCATAGAGGTTTGTAGCGACTAGTTTTTGGGTGAACTATCCCTTTAATACAATAGTGTTTTTTTTAGTTCAAGTTCATCAGGAAAAAAGTGTTTCTGAATCAATTCAGGCAGCAGGTCCAGCCTGCAGTCATTGTTCAAGTATTATTGCTCAACAAATTTTAATCTCAGTCTGGTTCATCTTCTATTGTACTGGACTGGAGCTCTGTGTCCGACTGGCTTGTGTGAAGTAACTTGCTGGATTTGCGGAACAACTTAATGAGGTCTTGAAAGCGCTCAAAAACCTAAGGAAAAGAGGGGAAAAAAATGGGTTGTTTTCCTAAGATTTGACTTATAATGGTTGAGCTGACTGCAGTATACACTGGATTAGATGGATTAAGTGAAATGTGACTCAGACATGATCTTTGTGAGAAAAAACCTCTGAAAGTGAAAGAAAGAGCTCAAACCTCACTGGCCGTTTTGTTGCCAAGATGGGCTGCAATGGCATGAAATGTTGCCGGCTTAGCTCCTCTCTGCTGACAGGTGGTCAGTATTACACGGTCTGCCTCCCTTATCACACAAACAAAACACAGATACATTTATTTTACAACATGAATATGCATCTAAATGTGTGCCAAAAATCACTTTTGTAAAGGCTTATATATATATATATATACATACATATATATATATATATATATATATATATAACTAGGGTTGTGGAATAATCAGAAATTAAGCAAGGACTTCAATTTAGTTAATTATAGTGAATTTCAATAAAACAGGCCACAATCCACAGGATGTTGAATTTGAAAGACAAAGCGAAATTATTGATCTATAATAATAATAATTAAAAAAAAAAACAAAAAAAAAACAGTTAAACAAATTTTGATTTTCCTCCACAAGTGACAAAAGATGATAAATTTCATCTCATTTTGATCATTTACTCCATGACACACTACTGTTCAAAGTTTAACATCAGTAAGATTTTTTCAATGTTGTTCAAATAAGTCTCTTATGATCACCAAGGCCACATTTATTTGATTAAAATACAGTAAAATGCTGCAATTTGTGAAATATTATTATGATTAAAAATATCGTAAAATGTTATTTATTCCTGTGATGGCAAAGCTGAATCTGGAAGAAGCCACAACTGTATATATTTATATATACACATTTCTTTTAGTAGCAACACATTTTTAATATAATCTAATGGATCCAAAGTGAGACCATGTGTGATGAACTTACAGCACATGAATTTATCCAAATTCTTCTCATATTTCAGTTTTTTAATTCTACATCCTGTTTGCAACCTCTATTTAAATTAAGGACTTGAATGGCCATTCAATTTGGTTCTGAAGAGCACAGAACCCTGATAACAAAAAATATTTCTGTATTTAATTATATCTCAATAATTAAGTGATCTACAGTTTTAAAAAAAAAAGGAAAAAAAGATGATGTATTGTGTCAGACATAAATTCTAACCTCGTCCAGAGGACTACTTTTTTCCCATTTGGTGTGCGGCAGATATTTTTGGCACAGACTGAGCTTCCTGTGGTATTAGATAAAGACTGTTGATTGTCCACTGAAAAAGCTTCAGCTGCCTCCTTTTCCAACTCTGCACTGTTTTTCTTGGACTTGTTGTTTTTTGTATCTGCCATCTGAGAAAGATGATGATTATATACTGTGTTAGATTAAAGCCAGATAAAACAGGAAAAAAAAATTCAGACACAATTCAGGTGCCTTGGGATCTCTATAGACATTGAATATATAAGAAGAGTAAACTTCTCTCCTGATGTGATACCTTGGCATGTTTGTCTCTTTTTCTTCTATGTTTAATGGCTGTTTTGACTGGCTCCACTTTTTCATCTGGTATGACAATTCTGATTGGCTGATATAGCTGGGTTTCTTCCAAGCCCTGATTCGTTTCCACATCGGATACATTGTCTGCATGATCTTCATCTTGCACTTGGGGGTATAGCTGTTTAAAAAACTCCCAGAATTCCTCCAGTAAGTCAGTGTGATCCCGGAACAGTAATGTTATTTGAGCTTTCATCTGAAAATAGAAAGAAAGAGAAGACATGCTAAAAAGCCACAATAAGAAAGTAGGACTGTTTGTCTGCTTGTGCCCTTTTAAGTACCTCTTTGAAGTCAGCAAGATCCTGTGATGGACCCCTGTGCAAAATATGCACCACCTTTCTACAGAGCGCTGAGTCCTCTCCAAAAGTATACTCCAGCTGCCGTAGAAATCGTCTGCTGCGCTCAAACGCCTGCTGTTCTGCCAGCTAAAGCGACACATTAAGAACAGCCTCACATTTGTACCATGAAACTTTATGATCGTGTGCTATATTGAGCCATGCTTATGAAAGTATTGTTCATTCTCTACCAGGCCACACTCTCTGGCTTGATCTGGATGCAGGAAAGCAGCAAAATCTTGAAGCAGTTCAGGCCAGTCGTTCAGCACAGGCTTGAGTCTCGTCAGCAGCTCTAGTGATGTGCGACTTTCTGGATTTTTCTCAAACTCAGACAGAACACGCAGGAACTCGTCCACCTTCCCTGGCACCATCTGCAGCACTTCATACACCTGGAGACAGACAGACAGTTCTAGGACACTTCAGTCTGAATATGCACCTGTAAAATCTGACAGGGAGAAATACTGTGCAATTAATATAAATATTATATCTGGACATCTAAATGTTTCTTGCCTTCTCTAGGTAAGCTTGGGCAAAGGCAACATCTTTAGCATCTCTGTAGGGATCGCCATCAGGTGTATCATTGTGAAGAACAAAAGGGGTCTCCGCAGCCAACTCCTCAGTGCGGGTACCATGAGCACCTGAGAGTGCCACGATTATTCAGTTTAGATTAACATTAAAAAGGATTTCTGTAAATGTGCCTGCTTACTATTACAACAATTTTTTTCAGCAACATAATGTGCTGAATTCACAATGAAATCTTGTTTTTGGAGTACTCCTGTATAATGACTGCACTGACCTGAAGGTTGATGGTTTGATTTAACGTCATCTAGTATTCTTTCCTTTTCAGATCTTGTCTTTGAGGCCAGATGTGAGAATTTATCCACGGTTTCCTGATGTTTACAATGACAAGGTTAATTAATGAAATAAAAACATACCATAAATACAAAATACATGAACAGGAACCTCCAGCTATTAAGTAT
Organism: Opsariichthys bidens; assembly: GCA_037194245.1. Taxonomy (NCBI): domain Eukaryota; kingdom Metazoa; phylum Chordata; class Actinopteri; order Cypriniformes; family Xenocyprididae; genus Opsariichthys; species Opsariichthys bidens. The sequence goes on from CM074302.1 coordinate 12,000,195, forward strand.
ATAGTAAAACATGGTAACATAAAATAACAGAAAAATGAAATCACAATAATCACAATTTTTTTAGGCTTGTGATTTTGGAGTGACGTATAATCAGAGGCAGTTAATGTAGGGGCAGACATCTCTCAGATTTCATCAAAAACATCTTCATTTGTGTTCTGAAGATGAACGAAAGTCTAACGGGTTTGGAACAACACGAGGGCGAGTAATTAATGACAGAATGACATTTTGGGGTGATCTCTTTAACAGAATTCAGTTCATTAGTATCATGAAAAATGATCTGACCTGAAATTCTGGCACAGACGAAACGTCTAAAATATTGTTAGCTCCGTCTGCTTCCTCCTCTCCAGTCTGCCTACTGCTACCTTGCCTTTCTTTTGCTTTCTGCTCCTCTAGTTTCCCTCTCCTGTCCAAAACCATCTGAATGTCAGTATCTTCCCTGTCGATGCTGGGCGTCGGGCTCCCAGAGGATTCAGAAAGTGTGAGAAACAGCTCTCTAGAGTCCTTCTCACCACACTCTTCCACCTCATTCTCAACTCCATCATCATCATCATCATCATTATTCAGCTCTTCTTCTGCTGATGTAGTTTCTTGTAAGTGCTCAGTAGAAGTATCTTGAATGGAAGGCATCTGTGGTGGTCCTCTTTGTGGCCCGTGTGCGCTGTGGAAATTGGCTGGAGTTCTCTGTTGCTTACTGTGTTTCACCTCTGTGCTATTCAGAGCTGATGAGTGCTTTAAGGTTTGATGGCCAAAGCTACTGCTCGCAAACACATAACCTGGAGGGAGGAGAAGAAACCGATTAAGAGGTTTTTGATATACTTGAGCTAGACCACCAGAGTCCCTCGGTATGAGTCTAAGCAGTGTGCCACAGCGCTGACTAATATGATCTTTAGCCAATGGGGCTTTCGTCTTTATGATGGGGGTGGGACATATTAAGGTGTTGGGAACTGGAGGCGGTTGAAGAGTAATGATGAGATTTGATCCTCTTGGAGGAGCTGGTTCAACATTAGAGGCAACTATTTGCACAGTTTGGTTCACAGTTATATGCCCTGAAGAACAAGAATTCAGCTCTGGTGTCATAGCAGCAGGTAAAGTGATGATTAAGTCCCCTTGGGTTGCACCAACTTGAGCTCCCTTTGGAGAACCAGAGACACCCACTGGTGTTTCTACAGCATTTTTCACAGGAACAGTCCTTGAAGAGCTCAGTTCAGGCGGGACTGGAGCAGTCGGTAAAGTGACAACTACACCACCTTGGTTTCGTCCCACTGGAGACACGTTTGACATGCTAGACAGTATGATCGCTCTCTCTACAGGACCATTCATAGCTTCATTTCCGAACAAGCATGGACTCGTGTTTGGCCTCAGAACCGGCGCAACATGAGGAGGATGGGAAATCATCGCGCTTGAAACTGTAACAGCTTTTGGTAAAATTGGTGGTAACTGGTTGAGAACCGCTTCTAGCTCCTCAGCTAACTGTGGAGGTTTTAAAGGCTTGATGGATTTAGAGGTCTTGTTTTTTTTCTTTTTGCAGGGACCCTGAAGTGAAGATTCAAGTGCCTTAGCAAGGTCTTCAGGAAGGCTGGGAGGGTAACATGTGCCTGGAGAGAAGCTACAGTTTGGTCCTGGCTCTGGAGACTCAGTGGCTTCTTCTGCCGAATCGGAAGTCTTGGAGTTTCCAGATGGTTGGTTAAACGTTCTTACATGCTCATAAATGCACTTAAGGTTTGTCTACAGGAGAGACAGGTTACAGATTACATTTAAATCTAATTTTCACCACTTGGTAGAAACAGAAAATGAAGAACAGAAGGATTTACAAAAAACAGAGAAAGATTATAGGCAGTTATACCGAGAGCCAAGCAGGCATAAGGCTCTTTTCTCTCTCCACTGGGGGGCGCTGGTCACAAGGACTCACCCTCTTACAGGCCAAGGGCATGGAGGAGCATTTCCCTTCCAAAAAGTATGTCTGTAAAATGTGGAGAGAAAAAAACAACACAGAAAGATGCAGTCATATTCCACTGAGGGTGAAATATTTACCCATGGAGATTTTGGAAAGGGTTATACAGGGGTTGAAAGTGTTTACGCTTAGAGACACTTCTGTGTGTTATCTGATCTGTGTGTCTGGACTAAGTCTGATCAGTTTGAAATACTAACTTGTGGTGAAATATGTAGTTGTGCAATAATTAGGCATAGTGGAAATCTGCACATTATGTGTGTAGTCACAGTCTGGCCAATAAATTCAAGTACTAAAAAATTAGCCTACATATTTCTCCCCTTTAAGTCATAAGGATCACTTTATCATAACTTTCAGTATGCCGTCACAATGTAATGAACATTTTTTTCCATATTCTGTGCTCACTCACCTTGATGACATTGGGAAAGGGCTTATGACAAGCCTCACGGATGTGTGATTTCAAACTGACAAAGCTCCTAGCAGCAAGCAGATAGCGGCAAGTCATCTGCAGTGGGTGTAGGGTACTTATAAAGTGCTTATGACCTAGAACGACAAGACTGATGACAGAGAGATTATCAGTAAAGCGGTGTTGATTGAGTACCTTTTTAGGAATGTATGATTCAGGTTGATGCATGGGTGTAGTACCAATCTTCTGCTGCAGTAAACTGTCCTTTGAATCTAGAAGGGCGCAGCTGGATTGAAGGAAGTAGCTCTGGGTAGAGAAACACTGGTCGAGTCGCCATCAACCAGGCCAAAGAAGCAGGAAATGGACATCCTGCACAATTAAACATGCAAACAAAGAGTAAAATGATTAATACTAGAAAGTTTCCACTTACAATTGGCAAGAAAGTGTGCATTGTTTCTCAATTTGCTACTACAATCGGATGAAAGTAAAAGTGAAAGTGCAGCATGAGGAGTATATATAGGACTTCCTTAACTGTAGTTCAGCTTACACCGACTAAAACTATCTGGGTTTCAGCCACTGAAGAGAATATGTGAGAACATACAAAGGCAGCCACATTTAGATAAATTACCAGGGAAACGAGGCCTCGGGACTGTAGGGTCCTCCTTGGGTGACTGATCTAGATCCTCCAGCAAAGAAATAGCACCCTGAAGGTTGCAGGCTTTGAAGATGCTGGTGAAGCCTTGGTCTGCTGGACCACAAGCCTGCTCTCCACGCTGGGCAAACATTTGCAGCTCCAACTGAGAAAGAAATGAGAGAAAATGATAGATTATATTAACATGTACACTACAGGACAAAAGTTGTTGAATTGTAAGATTTTTTTAATGTTTTTAAAAGGAGTCACTTCTGCTCACCAAGGCTTCATTTATTTGATCCAAAGTACAGCAAAAACAGTACTATTGTGAAATATTATTACAATTTAAAATAACTGTTTCTATTTGAATATATTTTAAAATGCAATTTATTTCTGTGTCGGTAAAGCTGAAATTTCAGCATCATTACTCCAGTCTTCAGTGTCACATGATCCTTCAGAAATCATTCTAATATGCCAATTTGCAGCTCAAGAAACATTTATTATTATTATAAATGTTGAAAACAGTAGTGTACCATTTTTTTCAGGATTATTTTTCAGGGGGGGGGGGGGGGGGGGGGGGTGTTAATACTTATATTGAACAAGGATGCATTAAAATGATCCAAAGTGACAGTGTAGACATTTATAATGTTGCAAAAGCTTCATTTCAGATAAATGCTGTTCTATTGACAATTTGATGAATAAATAGTTCAAAAGAACAGCCTTTCTGAAATATGCATGTACATCTCACCAAGAACTGTCTGCTTGTTGAAGCCTCTGTCTCCAGACCCTTGACTGAGCTGCTCAACATGTTCACCTGCGTGAGGAGCTGCACATGCTGCAGGACAAACAAAAAAGCCAGTGAAAAACCTCATGAATAAAATTCCTCCTTTAAGACAAATAATCAAATTACTAAAGTCAATTGAGAAACTCTTAATAGTGTGTTAGTTGCATTTCATTAAATTGACCAAATGAAAGCATCAGTCTTTCTAGACCTGCTGGATCTGCTGTTGTAGCTGTAGTTTCTGAGCGGCATTCAGGGTCATGGATGTTATGGGGCTGGAGGGGCGTTGAGGGCAGGCAGGAGGTACAGACACTCCTTTACTCTTCAGCAGAGCCTTCCGATTCCTCACAGCCGCCAGCTGTTCCCGTACTGTCCGATACCGCTGCTTCAACACATCTGCTAACGGGTCCTCATACCTACACACAGCAAACGTTTCACCTCAAAGTTCAATTGTATATCAGTTGTGTCATCTAAGAATATGATATGGTGGTTGTGAAACTGAGGATGGACATACTGAATATTCTCCATAATGCCAGGCGACTCCTGCAGGGGACTCTCCTCTTCCTCCTTTTCCTCTTCTTCTTCATGTCCTTCCTCTTCCTGACCCCCTAAGTCATCCTGAAACTACAGTTATTGGAGAAAGAGTTCAGTACAGAAAAAGAAAAACAGATGCATGTCATAAGTAGGGATGGGTCTTGACAGTTCCACAACAACCTAACTGCTTTTTGAGGTTGTTTAGCTACTTTTGTAGTTGACTGTTTAGTAGCGACATTAAAATGCTTTTACTAGTTCAATATAGCAATCTGGTCACGTGTATAGGGCTACTTTTGATTCATTCATCCAAATTTTGATGCATTCCGTGACATTAAGTGTTATAGAGTAAAATCCATTTTTAAAAATTCAGTCCATGTTGATCAAGCAACCAATGACTATGGCAGTCAATTTTGAAAATATGTTTTCCTGAAAATCTTTATTTATAAGATTATAAGAAGTGAATTAAAATCCTTACTGTGTCAAATAGTTCCTCCATCAAGTCATTCACTTCCTTTTCTGAGTAACAAAGGAAAGAAAGCGATTAATATCAAACTAGCACAAATAATCAGCCAAAAATTTCTCTCAAATGAACTCACTGGTGATGCGCACTGCCTTGTCATTCCTATAATCCTCCACATCAGGCTCATCAATTTCAGCCAGAAAATTGTACTCGGGGTCATCTTCATCATCGCCCTCCTCTGGCAAGAGAATAAGAGCGTTTTTGAGAAACACATCTAAGGAAGCACATGCACGTTTACTATTTCGGCCCGTCCGTACCTTCATTCTCCATATCTGAACTCATGAGGCCCTGCAGCCATTGCGTCCATTCTCTGTCCTCAGGGGCGGAGCCAAACTCATACATGTCTGGAGTGATGTCAGGAGCACGTAGTTCCGCCTCCAGCCGGCCTAGAGGAACGTCTCTCAGTGGTCGTTTGGATCGCGTTCGAAATGAAATCAGGCTCTCCTCTCCATTAGCGCTACTGAGACTCTAATGCCAAACAGAGGTTCCGTTTTAGGAAATATTAAAAAAAAAATTTTTAAAAAGTTGATTTTTGAACTTACTATTCATCAAAGATTCATGAAAAAAATCACGGTTTCAACAGAAATATTAAGCAGCACAACTGTTTTAAAAATTGATAATAAGAAGAAAGGTTTTGTTTTTCAGTAGCAAATCAGCATATTAGAATGATTTCTGAAGGATCATGTGACACTGAAGACTGGAGTAATAAAGCTGAAAATTCAGCTTTGTATCACAGGACTAAATGATGACATGGATTGCTTTATTATTTTAATATGTTTCTTGAGGATCACTTATAATATTAATAAAGCTTTCGCAAAAAAAAAATTCTTTCAACAAAAGTTTCTTTGCAGACTCTCCATTACACTTTGCCTTCTTTACAAAACAAAATGCACCAAACAAACATATAATCATGATCCCGACATGGTCTGGGATGCCATTAAAATAAAGCATCCAATTGTTTTTGATGCTGAGATCCTTCAGAAGTCTGTACACACAAAAAAAGCTGTTTCAACTGGACACGTCAAATCATTGTTTCACGTCCTGTTGTCAACAGACTCAAGTGTGTGGAGTATATCAGAAACTGTGTTGACAGCGTCAGTGATTATAATGGCTTCTATTTTCTCTATTTTAATCATTTGCATAAATAGAAATGCGGAACAGCTAATACAGTACCACCTTATTTCAGTTTTATTTGACCATCACCCCAATGAACAAATGAACAAACTTTTGAAACAGCGGAAGTAAAGTAAGATGCACCTGATATGACTCCATGCAGTCAGGGCCGAAGGCCAGCTCCTCATCTACCGCATGGAGTTTCTCTAAGAAGCTGCACTCCGGTGGGGCCCTGGAGGGGCCCGGTGGTGGTGGGGGAGGCCCCATTGGGGCGACAGCTACTGTCAGGTGTCTGGATCTGCGAAGGTTCTGTAGAAATGGGTAAAAATGTTTTTGTGTATAGTGATTTGTGTGTTTTTATGAGAGTTTCAAAAGATATTTTAATATAATCTTTGATTTAAACAATGCTGTATTCTGCTTCTTGCATTAAACGTTTTAACATCTTAGCAATAATTGCCGTTTGGTCGAAATGATGGCTTCTTTAATTGAAAAAAAAAAAAATTAGAAGTCATTAATCTATTGAAGGTCAAGAACTTTTTGAAGGACAATCAATAGTTTTATTCAGCAAGGACACATTAAATTGATCCAAAGTGACAGTAAAGACATTTATGATGTTACAAATGATTTGAAATACATGCTTTTCAAGTCATCAATTCATCAAATTTTCAGAATTGTTTCTCGAGCAGCAAATCAGCATATTAGAATGATTTCTGAAGAACACGGACGACTGGAGTAATGGCTGTTAAAAATTCGCATCACAAGAATACATTTCATTTCACAATAAATTAAAATAAAATATAAAAGTTATTTTAAATTGCAATAATATTTCACAATATCATAATTTTTAATTTGATTAAATAAATGCATTAACCTTCATGAGCAAAAGAGACTTCTTTCAAAAACATCATAAAATCTTGACTGACCCTAACAAAATATCGAAAAATACATAAATTACTTTTTAGCAATAAAATGTTCATCTACAGAACCTTACCAGTCTGGAGCTGCTGGCTGCGTCCTCCTCATGTTCAGAGTTTGATCTATGAAGGTTCGCTCGACTGCCCCGCGGAGAAGATGAATTCTCGAAATCACTTTCCAGAAGAGTCTACCATGCACACACATAAACACAGTCTCTAGAAATCCATTGCAACAAAGTATCAAAACACACAAAAATCTTTCTCTCCAACCTCCTCAGCAGTCTCATCCTCCTCCTCTTCATCAGGCCGATATTCTTCATCAGAGGAGTCTTCCTCTTCTAAAGGAATATCCACAAACTGGGGTCCCTTCTGTAAGTGCAAACACCATTTAATAGTATATTCTGCATTTAACGACATGGTCCTGTTCTTGTACATAGTTTATTGCTGGTTACCTTCACCTCCGACGGCTTCTTAATTGGCGAAATGTTCCAAGCAGGAATGACCTATAAAAACATCAAAAAGATTGCATTTATTAATGCTTTATGTCTCAGGTCTCTAAACATTTTCACAGAGGACATTTCATGCTAACAAGGAAAAATGTTAGGTAGATTTTAAAATATGTAACTGTAAAATAAATACTGCAAAATTATAATAGATAACTGTAAATATGCAGGAGTGTACATGGTACTTTACAGCTACTATATACAATTGAAGCAACTTACAACTCCTTTCTCCACAACCTCCTTCAGTTTAGAACGAGTCATCTTGGGTTCCTGAGAGACAGAGAGAAATGTGTGAGTTTAAATATGATCACGATGCTTTTTAATGTTCTCCTTTTCCTTTAAGGCAGGGACACACCAAGCCAATAGCCAGTTTTCAGGCAATGTTTGGCAATTTCTGAACGTCGGTCGACTTAGTTGTTGGCTTTAGTTGGATGCCATCAGGGTTTTTTTGGGCTGATCCAGAATATTAAAACGGCATTGGGCCGTTGGTGAGAGAGAACCGATTGGCTGTTCAGCTTAGCGAGTCAGTGCAAGACGATAAAAGCGAAAGTGATGAAAGTGAGAAAAAAAGTCAAGACGGTACAGACAGAATCGGCTGTTATAATTTTATACCACCTAACCTGAACATGCAAATGCACTAATATTTTCATAATAACCTGAGCCAACTGGAACGAAGAAACTGAGTAGTGTGTACAATTTATAAATAAGAAAGGTTGGAAAGAATGATACTTTTAAACATGAAACTGAACCACCAGTAGATGGTGGCAAGTGATCTTAATGGGTGATTCATTGAGTCATTCATTCAAACAAAATAGTCAATATTGCGTCTAAAATGTTAATTTTAATTACTTGTACATTGAAGTCTTGTATTAATACCTACTGATATAGAGAGATATTTACTTACACGCAGGCGCAGAACGTACATAGTTGTCAGTCGTCTTTAGTCTTTTTTGTGTTCAAGCGCAATTTTTTGGCCGAGGTGAAAACTAGTTCTCACGAAAGCAGACTGTGTTGTCGCCCCTCATGATCTGTAATTGTTTCACGTCGGCTTGGTGTGTCCCCGGACTTTTAGTGTGTAATTTATCCGTTTGTGCATGTATAAAATCTGCTAAGTAACAAAGCCCATAGTCTCCCACAAAGCGATTTATTCTATCTAACAGAGAGAACACTGATCCAGACCTGCCTAAAACAGCTCGATCGAAGTCCAGATATTCCTTCCTCAAATGTCCATATCACAATGTGAAATATTAGCACAACACCACCAAAGGCATACACAATGAAAGAATGCAAGATCGGTAAACTGAAGTGTTGTCGTCATATCGCAGAGACCCTGTGAGTTTGGATGCGAAAGCAAAACCGTTTTTGCTTACAAAGGTTTAGATTTATTTATAAAGCTGTTCCTGAGTAGTACAACCCAAAGGTTTACTTGTGCACAGTGCATTTTACAGTGATCAGCTTCCTGAATCTGGGAGAGTACAACACCGGCTATAAACAAAGACTATTTACCACAGTGAAATGTTCTGCTGAAGTCATGCTTGCAAAGCTGGTTCAGATCGATCATTTGATTAACCGATGACATTATTATTAACTGTGTGTTTACAAATGAAGCCTTACAATCTAAAGCTCATGATTATTATAAGAGGTGTTACATTTCCAACACACACTTGATCAAGTTTGGCCAATCACAATGGATTGGGTAAGCTGGCCAATCAGAGCACTCTGAGCTTTTAGGAAGGAGGGGCTTGTAGAATCAGCACGTTTCAGACAGACCAGGAATGAAGGAGCTACAATAATGTAGAGTGTGTGAAAAATAACGTTTTTTGCACATTAAAGCATGTTAACCGTTTTAATTTTTTTAAATTCTACTAAACCCAATAATCAAAATAATTAACTTTTAAAATAGAATTTTGTGACCCCTTTAAAAACTACAAAACATTTATACTCACAAACACAGGAATTGGTTCAGTTTCACTGATAGCTGCTTTCATCATGGCCACAACATGCTCATTGGTAATCACTTCCTGCAAATGGACAGTAAAGATGATGTTGAGCTATAAGCTGAACACAAAGTCAAAGAGTATGATTATGAAAGGCTTCATATGCCTGAGGAAATCTCACTAACTAGTGTCTTGAATAAACACTCACATGAATTATGCTACGAACGTTCGCAGAGGTCAAGTTATGTTGTCGAGATTTATTTTCCAGTTCTCTGTCCAGCTCTCGGTCGATCTCGACCTCGGGCTGGATTTCATCCTCGACTTCCATCTGCTGAATTTCTACTTCACCAGCTGGGTCTCTCTTCCTTCTCAAACCTTTCCTTCGGCCCAGTGCACGGGTTCCACACTGTTCCTTATCTGAAAAAGAGCAACATTGTTTATTTTTCAACATATTTAAGACTGTTTTGTGTGGTAGTTTGACATGGTTTTATATATAGCAGGGTTTCCTAAACAGGATTAGCAAATCCCTGGGAATTCATGAGTTGATGAAGGCTAATTATTAATTAAATCAAATGTAAAATTAAAATTAAAATATGGGGCTGCACAATTAAACATTCCGATACCGCTCAGTGTTTTTGTTTCTAACTCCATGTTCGAATGCACTGTGAGTTTAACACGCTTTTAGGAACACAACATGTGCCAGTTATCCATTATTTATTTTCACATATGCATAATTTCCATTTCTGTAGACAGAAGTTTACAGCATTTCACCAATATTCAGATAAAATAAAAGCTTGAGGCTTTGGAATATTAAAAGCCAGAAGGTTAGACCATTTTTAAAACATAAATATTATTATTTTACCTTATATGAAAAATAAAATAATTATTATAATTATCATCAAATATCCATTTTTTATTTTACAGTACAATTGTAATTTACACAAGTGTCTATAATTAGAGTAAAAATGAATTACAATTGTTACTTATATAATGATAATAATAATAATAATTGATTAATAACCGATTGGCTGTTCAGCTTAGCGAGTCAGTGCAAGACGATAAAAGCGAAAGTGATGAAAGTGAGAAAAAAAGTCAAGACGGTACAGACAGAATCGGCTGTTATAATTTTATACCACCTAAACTGAACATGCAAATGCACTAATATTTTCATAATAACCTGAGCCAACTGGAACGAAGAAACTGAGTAGTGTGTACAATTTATAAATAAGAAAGGTTGGAAAGAATGATACTTTTAAACATGAAACTGAACCACCAGTAGATGGTGGCAAGTGATCTTAATGGGTGATTCATTGAGTCATTCATTCAAACAAAATAGTCAATATTATATGAAAAATAAAATAATTATTATAATTATCATCAAATATCCATTTTTTATTTTACAGTACAATTGTAATTTACACAAGTGTCTATAATTAGAGTAAAAATGAATTACAATTGTTACTTATATAATGATAATAATAATAATAATAACAACAACAACAATTTGCCATAATGATGATTATTATTATGCCTATTATTATTATATTCAATTAGTTTTGGTTCCTGAAACACCACTGCGACTATTAACCAACATCAGAGAATAATAAACATGCAAATGTGCTTCTTAAATTATTGGACAATGAAAAAAAAAACTTAAAATCTCAAGAGGGAAAAATCTAGTAGTATAGAAATACTAATATATTCATTTTCATAGTAATATAAAGAACACAGACTAAATATTTTACATCTAACAGGTTCAGCTGACAAAAAAGTTGGGAAAGCCCTAATCTATAATTTTACAATATTAATCTTAACTCCTAATTCCTAAAAAAAAACTTGAGACCAAAAAAGTCCAAAAACTCTACATGTCTACTGCCCACCCCTACTCTCTACAATCAACTTAGGCTCACAATGCTTTGGGAAATACACCCCTGCTCAATATATCACTAATGAGAACAGTCCTTAGTGCACTCACCGAATGTCATGCTCAAGGTCTTCCCAGCATCATCTTCAGGCTTCTGGGAACATGCAGCATGTTCTTGACCTAACAGCATTCACACAAATGTTTCAGATTATCCAGGCACTGGCCTTACAGGCGCACTTTCTGATATTACTATAATAATTAACAGCATGGCATTTAGTCAATGTACTGGAATAGCACAGTATTACCATAGAAGAATTGCCACTGTCCGTAGTACTTCTCAGTTAGTGGTAGTACATTCAAATATGAATATGAAAACATAAGAATGTGCAAGAAAGAAATATACCGTGTATTTGGAATCAATTTATTTTTATTTTATTGTGTTTATCTTTATTTTTTTAGACATTTATCCTTTTCACCATCCCTGAAATGCACATCTAGGCTGTATCTGATATCCTAGTCAGCATTTGAGCACTATAGGAGCCCATATAATAGACAAAACTGCTGTCCAGGTAGGAAGCTCATGTCTTACTGGCGCTGTCATATTGTGGGCTGGAGGCTCTGATAGTATTGAAGTGTCTGTATGATCCTGCCGTGTCTGTAACATCATTGCTCCCAGGAACTTCCCCCGGCTCTTCGACTCTCGCCACTTTACTCTGAGAAAGCCCATTTTTCCTGTTATTTAATCTCCGTTTTCGGGTTTGATCCATTTTACAATGCCATATTCACACCTGACGGGACAAAATGTCAAATAAGGATACAGATTATAACAACACTTAAGTCTTCATTCTGATAATTATGATAACGCACATTGCCCGAGAGAAACATATATTTACTTTCCATGTGTTTTATACTATTAATATTTGTTTTGGTGTCTAATTCCTAAGTTTAAGCGACAGCAGCTTTCTCCACTACAGGTTACGGCAGTAGTGTTGTCTGGAACGGGAACGTTACCTCCATTATAATTGCCATATCAGCCGAACATTCCGCGTGTCATATTTAAGATTGCTGCAAGGTTTCTATCGAAATATTATGAACATTTCCAATAATTTACACACACCCGCCAACATACGTTACATTAGCTATGCAATGACGAGAAACACAACAAAAGCGCGTCACTTCCGGTTCTCGGAACGGAAACATTAAATGTGAAAATAAAAGTCCCCTGGTAAAGAAACTAAAGCATTTGAGCCCGGTTTCACAGACCTCGCTTAAACCTAGTCCCAGATTAAATGCAAATTTGAACCCTCTTAACTCAAAGCAACCTTTTTCGCAAGATGCATACTAGCAATAGTTTTTTAAAGGCACATTTATAAATGTCCTGTAATGTATTGATTCGTCTTGACGAAAAATGCGAATAAATGTTTATAAATGCATAAGTGAACTTAAAACTCATGTACATTTTAATAGAATATTGCAATATTTATTATAAATTATTTACCTGTACACATCATTCTTTAAATTCATTAGTTTTATGAATTTGTTTTTAAATGTGCCCTCGTAATGTTCTCTCCCTCCTTCTACAGCTTCTCTTTTTCTCTGAGGACGTGTTTACTGGCGTAAGGGTGGAGCAACCACTCACATGAAATCACAGAAATAGCAAACTAATAAGTCAAGTCTCATCCTACATTTTTTCTTGTTTGAGAAGACTATTGCAACTTCCATTTCATGCCAACGCTAATGTCAGGTTACTCTCCAAGTGAAGTTGTGCTCACTAAAGAGCCAGTTCCCTGTCCGGGTGTGATTTGTGGAGCTTGACAGGTCCACCTCTGTGGACCTAATAAGCGGAGTAATGTTTAGAGGTTATTTGTATAGTTAGGGTGTGGTTGGATCCTTTAGCTCCACTAAACAGCGAACACAAACACAGTATTCACAGTACATTTAAAACAAATCAACAAAATGGTTACGAAATTCCAATAATAACTTTTATATGTAACAACCAGAAGTGCTGTAACATTATTAACATAGACAATAACTGCCAATTTAATATACTGTAGCTTATGGTGACACTTAATATAGCTAATGGTGCACAATAGACCCATTACAAAACTTGTATTTTTTTATATAAATATTAGATTTTTTATCTATAGGCAATGTAAGCTATAAATGAAGGGATTTGCATTTCATACACACACACACACACACTGTTTTCATTTTTTTATGGGGACATTCCATAGGCGTAATGGTTTTTATACTGTACAAAATATATCTTCTGTCCCCCTACACTACCCCTACCCCTGAACCTACCAATCACAGAAAATGTTCTGCCATTTTAGATTTAGAAGATAATTCTGTATGATTTATAAGCTTGTTTCCTCTTGGGGACCAAAAAAATGTCCCCACAAGATCAAAATGAACTAGTATTACTATACCTGTGGGGACATTTGGTCCCCATAACATAGGGAATACCCGCCCACACACACACACACACACACACACACACACACACACACACAAAAAAAACCTAATTTGGTCTTAGAAGTAAGAGTGTAATGAGCCTGAAAATGACACTACTATACATTTACATCACATTTACATTTATTCATTCATTATCCAAAGCAACTAAAATGCTTGAGCTTTTTAAAGTTGAGTGGATTCTGATGTATTTTTATTTGCTGTGTGTATACAGTCTGTGGCAGATCACTGTAATTTTTGACTGTTTTCAATTTAAAACATTATAACATACTTACAAAAGACTGGACAAAAATTCGTATTATAAAATATTATAAAACAATTGTCTTTCTTCCAGCCCGGTCATTCTGCATTAGAGGTCGGACAGATTATTGAGCTGCTGGACTGGCAGGACCAGCCTGAGCAAAATATCATGGTCTTGGAGCATCTCTCACCCTCAAAAGGTCTGTGGGATTTTTTGGAGCATCACAAAGGCAACCTTTAATAAGGACACGGCACATTTTATCATGATGCAGGCAACTATGGCCACTCACATGTGCTGTCGTCGTGGAGTTTTTCATAGTGACATTAAGATGAGGAACCTGCTGATCAACACAGTAACATTTGAGGTCAAACTGATTTACTTCAGATGCGGGGATCTCCAGCAAGAGTCCGCCTATGTATCTACACAAATATGTTTTCACTAAAAAAGGCACCTCACACCTGGTTTGGCCATGGATTGATCCTACTTTTGATGCACCACAATTGTCAATAAAACAACTAAATTATTTATTTATGCTAATGGATTCAGAGAAAACATGCTATGTTATTTCAAGCTTACCAATTAGACAAATCTCTCTTTCAGGCGCAGATTACTGCCCATCTGAGCTCTACACAGAGGGGAAGTTTCATGGGAATCCAGTTACTGTGTGGTCTCTGGGAGTGCTGTTATTCCTGTTGGTGTGTGGACACTTTCCAAAACCCTACGACCTGGAGATGATTTATGACGGCATCTGGTCTGACCCTGGATTGTCAAATGGTAAGATGCAATTCACCACAACAACGAAGACCATACAACATCAAATCCCAAGGCAATAGTTTGTTAAGAAGTCACATGCTTGTCACTGACACAACCTCCTCACCCTTGAGAAATGAGATATCTCCCTGTGGTGAAATGCCAATGAGATACTTTAGGGCAGGGTTCCTCAAATCTTGTCCTGGTAGGCCACTACCCTGCAGAGTTTAGCTCCAATCCTTCAGGATCACAAGAAAATCATGGGTAAATACATTTTGGTTATATTGACATTGGACATACTTTCCAATTAGTTATAAACATGTTTGTGATGAAGACGTGGCAGTTTTACTGTACTGTGCGTGTGTTCTACTGCAGTTCATTTTCAATAAAAACAAAGGAAAAAATGACTAAAATTACCTGAATATTGAGTCCGTTGCTCTGCATATGCTATACGAATATGTAGGAAAGTGATGGACCCTACATGAAAGTGCCTGCTCACTTTTGCCCAGGCAAAAATAAAATTCTCTCTACGCCACTGTCTGTGCCCTCTGTTAAGCATCATCTGGTCATGCAGCTTCATCCATCTCTGATCTCTAGCCAGCTAGATCCAGTGATGCAGGTGCAGTGCTGTTCTCTGTGAGAGCTTGTTGTCTCCTTGTCCACATTTTAGAATTTCACAGGCTGGTTTGCTTAAAAAGAAAAGGCCACGTTTGTTTGATTAGTTATATAGCTTAGCAGCTAGCTACGGGTGCAAAGTTAGCTGTGTAGCAACAACTCTATGCCATGCTTGCATTGTTAGTGGTAACAATGCTGTGAAGAAGCAAACATTGGGAATGTTGCTAAAGGTGATGTTTTTTCATCTTACTGCTGCTACCCATGTCTTGTGACTCCACCAGAGAAATGAGTGCAGTTATGGCAGTTATTTACATAGCAAGCTTTATCCATTTCACCATTTGTTTTACCTGTATAATATAGGAGTGTAACGATACATGTATTTGGCCACTGGGCATGCGCACATCAATATTGCGTCATTTAATATTCATTTATTTAATTTAATAACTGTATTTGCAGTATTGGAAGGGTAGGTTTAGGGTTGGAGTAGGTATAGATGTTAATAAAACAAAATTTGATAAGTAGCACATTTAATTTACCGTTATTTATCCTAAGATTTTGTCTCACTTCCAGCCGTAGCTGCATGTATCCCTTCTAGACACAACCATCTAGATATGAGTGAAATCTCTCAACCAGTGTTTCAACCTCAGAAAGACATCAATAAAACAGCATATTTACCTCAGGCAAGTCATTTAGTGTACACAGCATGTTAGACAGGAGCATTTTACTCTATCCAAACCGTCATGTTTGTGTACCGTTTCACCCTTAGTATAATACAAACTTTTATGTCTACTTCCAATACCACACATTGTGGTAAATTTATTTAAAAAAATATATATATTTTATAAATAAATACAAAAAAATCTTGGCTGCACTAGTTATCTCTCTGTTACCCCTTTTCTAACAAAATGGTGTTTGTTGTAGAGTCTGGTTCTCAGTTATTGCTCCATGAGTTACTGTTGCTTTGTCCGACAAGCCATGCACTCTTGTGCCACACATCATGTTCTCACAAAGTGAAAAATACATCCCGGAGCAAAGAGGAAACTGACAACGAGTTGGCATGCATATAAAGCAGTTTCATATTTAATATATCGTTGTTGTTTTTTTTAAAAGAAGTTTAAACAATAAATACCGTATAGTGGCGGAATTCGGGGTTATGATTGGTCAGATCGCCTGTCAATCAAACTGTTTGCGAAGGGTTAATTGACAGAGACAACATCATCATTCGTCAGTCCCCCATCATAACAGCTCAGACCAGCAAAACCTCAAAGGACAGAAATGGAACTGGTCTGTGAAACTACTATGTTAAAGGGGCTTCTCACTAAAGCCGTAAAACCCACTACTCGATTGCCTAATACTAACTCCACCCCACACCTAATCCTCTACATAACCATGCCGGGGAATGAGAGGTGTCCTGGGCAGGCAGTCACTTTAACCCCACCACACCGGACCTCACTAGACTTATAACTACTTATCTATATAGATCAGAGCTCATAACTCAAATCAAGATTGTATTTAAATCTAGCGTTTTGCGCAGGTTTCTGTGAGGGGTTATGTTTAGGAACAGGTAACGTAAAGACTATAAATAATTGATATCATTAACCTGATAAACAGCGCAGGTTTATGAGATGTCACTAAAAAAATAAAACAAACGTGTGTTAATTACATCTGCAGCGTCTCTAGAAATGGCGAAACCGTACGTTTTACTACGTCAGAAATAACATCACCATTCCACCTCTACGTGTGTGTGTGTGTGTGTGTGTAGTGCGGCTGCGCCCGAGTATCTGTCAAAGTGTGTGCGGGTGAGAGAAGAAATAGAGCGTGCTTTCATTCGATAATTTAAAACATATAATGCAAAAAATAAAAAACAAAATAGAAATAGTTTGTCATTTTATCTTATATCTCATATTTATTTAAAGTTTTTGTGGGTTATTTGGAACTGTTGCTGTTGGGGTCTTTGAAATAACAAACAATATGGCGCAGTGGTATGGAGCTGTAATGCGGTCATGACCTAGCTGCCTTAAACTACTTCAGCTGTGTTTTAAAAAAAGTTTTTATTCCATTGAGTTCACCGAACACTCAGACATAAAGTATGTATCATTAGTTTCACCGAAATGAAAATAATACTTGTTTTCAAAAATGATAATGGCACATGTTGAGTCTGTGTCAGTGGGATGCTCAAACAGTGCATTTTTGTTTCTTATAGATGTTTCCGTTTATTATCAGACATGGAGACAGTATACACTGTTTAAAAGAAAGGATCTTTATTGCTATTGATGGTTACAGCGAGAACCTTTAACATTCATAGAACTATTGCACAGGTTCTTAACATTACTACATTGTTCTTTACTCTAAGAAAACAATTAATCTTTTAAGAACTATTCACTGAAAGGCTCTTTATTTGAGGAGCCCAACATGGTTCTTTTATGGCATCTCTGCTAAAACCCCATTTTGAAACGGT
Organism: Opsariichthys bidens; assembly: GCA_037194245.1. Taxonomy (NCBI): domain Eukaryota; kingdom Metazoa; phylum Chordata; class Actinopteri; order Cypriniformes; family Xenocyprididae; genus Opsariichthys; species Opsariichthys bidens. Next base: position 12,017,882 of record CM074302.1, read on the forward strand.
TATTTTTAAGTGGCACTTGAGGAATTTCAGCTGTCGACCAATCAAATTTGATACTGTTCACCTGCTACTCATCAGAACCTTTAAACAAGGCTTCTTACAAAAGGAGTAAACCTTTAGTATCTGAGAACATAGAGGTTTTACCTGTAAAGTTTGCGAAATGTTTGCTTGTGGAAGAGAAGCAGCCCATCTAGAGAAGATCATGACACCCAAAGGATTCTCCAGGCAAAATCTACCTCTAACCCCTGGAAGAATCCCTAAATTTACTATTCCTCCAAAGTTTTCAGTGTCTCCTCGATGGTGTCTTCAGAAATCCAAAGATGAGGACATGCATAAGCTCTTATCTCCAGAAAGCCCAGAAGAAGAGTCTCCTAGACAGCGGCCTTCCTGTGGTTCACCATACATTTCTGCCAAACTTCGTTTTACCCCCAAGATGAAGCAGAAACGTCTTCAGATATCGGTCACAGAGGACTTCTCAGACCCTCAGACATGTGCAGCCATGTCTCTGGAACATGTTGGAAAGGTCACCACACCTTATGGCTTTCGGACCTTGGCTGCCAGTCCCAGCGTCAGCCGGAGGGAGTCTTTATTCCATAAACGTGGACGATGTGCAGAAAGGAGAGGGCTGGTGGATTCTTTTGCTTCACCCACATCTTCAAATTCGGTGTTCAATTCCACAAACAAGAGAAACTGCTCTGCTAGAAAGCTGCAAGATGGCCCAAATGATTCCTGTTCCCCTCGGAGATCCAAGAGAGAAGGCCTGGAGCTGCTACTGAACAAACCATTGACTGTCTTGAGGAGTCTTACTCCAAAAAGGAAGAACCCTAACCAAAAACTTCAGCTATAAGGTCACCAAATCTCAATTTATAAATGTCAAATGAAGCTCCCTTTAAATGTCAAATAAAAGTCTTTTTAACTCCAATCTGTGCGAGTTTGTAACTTTGTAGTTTTTTTTTGTTGAGCTAGTCAAACCATATTCACTTGTATTTAGACAACCCACAGAACCCACAGCCTGGTTTTAGACCCTCAAACCCATGATTTTTTTTTTTTAAAAATGTGAGTGACAAATATTTATTTATAAACCAGGAGTTTTCAGAGGAGTTACATAGTGTTATGTGTAAAAGGGAGGCTAAAATGTGACGTCACATGTTGACCCTTTCCATTAAAGCAGTTGTCCACAACAGTTCGACACCTTGAATTAAACTTCGCAGATTCTAGATGTTTTCTCAGAAATAAAATGTACTTTGAATTTTTAAATCTAACCTTGTGTAGTGATTGTTCAACTCTTGGTAGATGGGTGAAATATTGAGCAAAGAAAGGAATGTTAAATGGTTAGTTCACCCCAAAATGAAAATTCTGTCATTAATTATTCATCCTTATTCCTTTTATCTTCAGAATATGAATGATGGCTCATATTTGCTGTGTAATATGCAGCACATTTGAGCTTCAGCAAGAGGTCTGTTCTCATGTGTCATTCATGTTCGGTTGCGCTTTTGTTTGCTGATCAAAGTTTATACGTGAATAAAAGCCTAAATTAAATGTTCAGAAAATCAACAACCACTCAATTGCTATGGACTAGTTTTACAATCTCTTTACGAATTTTTTAAGGGTCAAAATTGCAATTACATAGGCTGTCTATGCAGGGAAAGAAATGTGATGCTCTGCTCTGATTTCATCAAATAGATCACTTGCATTCCGAAGATGAACGAAAGTCTTATGGGTTTATAACGACATGAGGGTGAGTTATTAATAACAGAATTTTCACTATTGGGTGAACTGACCCTTTAAAATATTGGCCATCATCATTTCTTGTTCACCCCTTATATTGGAAATGGAAGGCCTAATAAGCCACACACTGCATTGTGGAATAGAGTATCTAGGGTAGTGAGCACCCTGATGTATGTCGTACATCCATTGTGTATTGAAGAAAGCGATCGGTTTTCATTCCAACAAGAATACAAGACATCAAACGTGACATTTTGGTAAGAAAACCAAACTTTTTCCGCCCTTTTTTATTAATATCATAGTCCTTTAACATAGTTACAATCTGTTTTTATGAAAATAAGTCAGTAGAAATAATTCTTTAAAAAGTCCGTCAAGTCCTCCATTTGTACGGTCCTGCTTTCTGCAACTCTGTGCATTTCAAACGTGACATAAAAACTCGCAGAACCTCTGTAAAGTCTCAGGCTCCACTCCGAAGAGCCACAGTGTCCACACAGGACAGAGTGTCAATCTTAATTAATGATGGGCATGGGAAAAGGTCTGTTCAATATGAAAAGATAAAAGGCTTGAACCTGAAGACCCCTATCTGCTTTCCACTGTTCCAAAATGAACCTCCAGATGCAGTAAAATCTTTAATTTCATATTACAGTCTGGGTTCACTACCGCTAGTGGGTAACCGTTCTTTGAAGTACATTACCATGAATTTTTATGGATGGGCCATTGAGGAACATTAAATAACCCTCTTCGTTAAGGCAGTCTGTCTTGTTTGTACATCTGTCAGTCTATGCCAGTCTGGATTTAGATTTTCCAGGCTTAGCTGCCCCCACTGTGCCCATCCTTGCACTTAACCAAACTCTCAGGCTTAAAATAGCCGAGCAGTGCAGTGGTTAGAGATAGTAGAGGCTCGTCTCCCCGGCTCCTATGCATTTGAGTCCAGAGAAAAAGTTCTGCCCCTACAGTAGGAGAGTGTTTGGGCATGCTGCCCCTGAGTGGCTGGAGTCGATGATGGACAGGTAGTCTCCAGTGACGTCACGATCACAGAGGGGGCGTGGTTATGTTGGGTGTGGTTGGCATGAGGACTTGTCCTCTCAGTCGCTGTCAGAACCTACTGCAGATGAGCCTTTCCGTTTCCTCTTGGGAGCTTTGGGTTTGGAGTCCTCTTCCTCCTGGAGGGGAGTAAACAAAGGCCATTGAAAACCGATGACGAATAGAACATGATACTACTACAACTACTACTAATAATAATAATAAATATAGGTGCTGGTCTGAAAGCCTTTGTGATGATGTCAAGTTGTCAGTGTAAATTTACCGAAGCGCTGCTGGATCCACTCTCCTCTTCATTGGAGGGTTGAGGAGCCGCACCCTTGCGAGACCGTGGCGAGGTCGCCGGGGCTTTGCGTCGAGATTTATGCTGTTTGGAGGAATCCTCATATTCCTCAGCCAATGAGAAAAGATCACTGAACCTGGCAGAAGAAAGAAGCGCTGGACATTTAGTCAAAAAAAGAACCGGAAAATACTATAATATACAATGCAATAAAATAATAAATAAATGCTGATAATTGAGCCTTCAAGCAAAAACACACCTCATTTTGTGTGCCTCATCGCAGCTGGCTTGAACATGCTGCAGGGCCTGTAATATGGGTGTCTGGGAAAAAACTGATAGACCAACAAGAATAATTCAGACATCGATGTTTAAATCAATATGAAGAGTAAAACAGTATTCAGTCACACTTCAGGTTCTGTTAGGAGTACTGGCTGCGGGGGGGGGGGGGGGGGGGGACTCACAGTTGTTCTTGGTGTTGCTGAGATTGAGTCTCAAACTGTCCAAATGTTCCAACATCTGTTCCAGGGTCAGCTGAGCCAGTTTACTGCTGGAACTTCTCAAACTACACAAAAACACAGCACAACTCAAATATGTTTATTTAAAAAAAAAAAAATGACACTACCTTGAAGTAAAAGTTTGGGATTTGAATGCTTTTGAACATTTCTCTTTATGCTCACCAGAGCTGCATTTATTTGGTCAAAGAGTAATATTGTAAAACAATATTACAATTTAAAAATGACTATTTTCTATTAGAATGATTTCTGAAGGATCATGTGACACTAAAGACTGGAAAATTAAGCTTTGCAGTCACATGAATTCAAATGTGCTGATTTTTATGCTTAGTTCCTGCTCAAGAAAAAAAATCTTATTATTAGTGTATTATCAACAGTTGTGTGGCTTAATATTTTTGTGGAAATATTTTCAGGATTTTTTTGATGAATAGAAAGTTCAAAAGAACAGCATTATTTCAAACAAATCTATTGTAATATCATAAATGCCTTCACTGTCACTTTTGATCAATTGTTGAAAAACTATCAATTTATATACTGTATAGTACTGACCTTAAACTTTTGAACAGTTGTGTATATTTAAACTATAAAATTATATAATTTAAAATGACTTGAACTTGACTAGAGCCATTTTTTTTCCACAGTTAGAGAACCATAATTTCAACACACAATCAAGTAGATTTACAAATGGTAGAGCAAGATTTACTTAAAATAATTTAAACAAATTTGTCAAATAAACCAAACTTCAGCAAAAACGCAAGTTTTGCTACTGGGTTTTAAATCAGATATGCTATTAAAATATTTTATGCTAATAAAATATGCCATCATATTTGCAGGTCATGACAATGAGTGGGTAGAAAACCAAGCCACTGGCAAGATCTTTGTGATTTACACAATAATGCTTAATTTTATACTGTAAATATTCAAATGTACTTCATTCTTCTCCAGTGATCCAGACCTAGTGGTCAATCCACTTGAGCTTGAACCTGCTACCATTGTGTCCTCAGCCCAGGGCCTTAAACACAGCACTCACCTTTCGGTTCAAGGTCACAGGAAGGCTTCATACTAGCCGAAAAATATGTCATTACCTCTGTCGTTTTCGGGGCATGTTGTTGTTCTTGATGAGAAGGGCTTTGATGTGTTCTCCCAGCAGGTCGTCATGTTTAGCCGCCCAGTGCCGCAGGATGCTGGTGGTGAACTGATCCTCCTGATGATAGGGTCGGCTCAGCACCATCTTCACCATCTCCTCACTTGGCCTTCAGCACAACACAGCAAAAAAAATATAAAAATAAAGAAAAAATAACTATGTCCAACAGCAGACAATATAAGTAACCACTTGTGTGAAAACACTTACTTTTCTCTGCGTAACTGCAGCAGCAGGCAGGATAGAGCCTCAGGATGCTCTGTGAGTAGAGAGAGAATTGTGGGAAATATTGGTGGGCTACGTGTAAAGTGAAAGTGTGTCTAAGTAGAGTGATGCTTACCCTTGTATTTGAGGTGCTGTAAAATTGGGATGATGGTCTCCAGAGGGATACTATGTGCCAGGAAAAGCTGCCATGTGCTGTACTGCTCAAATGTCTCCCAGTCCAGAGACTGAACTGTAACATGGATGCACAGAGGAAAATGAAAATTACAAAGCCATTAAAGAATGTCTGGCACATTCACACAGACAAACATAGTACATTTCACACTAAAGCCTTCAGTAGAGTCAGTGTGACGTCCATGTTCTGACTAAACAGACAAAACAAACCAAGAATAGTTTGTGGCCAAAAATGATGTCCGGAGGGGATTTGTTTTTTTTATGACCCTACAAGATTGATTAAAGAATCAAAATATTTTATATATGAAGGAAAAACAAAACACTGGTAATTATCTAACAAAATTATTTGGCAAAAAAAGCTCCAGGTTTTATTTTACTATGCAAAAAAAAACAAACAAAAATAACAACAACAAAAAAAAAGCATGAAATGAATACAACAGCAGTTACTGATATTTCATCGGTTCATCTTGTTTTTGCATCCGTTCATGATTTCTCTGTATGACAGCTTGGCCAAAAAATGTCTGCAACAATTTGTCATGTTTCATTGAGTTATCACATATCAAACAATTGACTCCAAGTACAACTGAGCAATACGTTTACAAAATGAACTAATTTATTGCTTTCTACGCATTACAATCGTAGAATGAAAAACAAAATGGCTATTTATTTAATGGGAATAAATAATTTACAGAAAGCAAACAAAGTTCTGCATCACTGATCTGAGATAGACCAGTTTTCTAAATCGTAATTGTTCGTTATCTTATAATCCAACAGTGAACAAAACAATAGCAGCAAAATGGCACAGGTGGGTTTGTATGAAATGAGAAAGCGAGTTCATAATACTGGATGGCATAATTAAATAACTGTACACAAAAATATTGAAAACTGGAGAGCAACATACTGCTGGATGGTGCGACTGACCAATCAGAATCAAGTATTCCACAGAGCCATGTAAATAACAAGAGTTGTGCACTCTTCCTGTTATAATCACTGAAGCTGTCAACACTGCAAAATGAATCTCGTACTTGGAGCGTGTCAGCACTTAAGTTGTTTGTAATGAAAGAATTGTAGAAGTTAGTCAGTAAATGCACGCAGAAACAAAACTCCGCTGTTTTCAGCAGCGACTAATCTAAACGCCTCTGATTGGCCATTGCATTCATGAGGTCAACAGAAACATGTTATTGTTTAAAATGCTCAACACAGCCAAAAACATGTAAACGAAATCTGACTCATTGTGAGCAGATTTAAATGACACTTCATTTTCATATTTCACTTTCATTTGTTTAATTGTGCAGGGACATTTTTTTTTGTCCCTGCATCTTGAATTTGGGGGAATTTTTGTTCATTTGGTGGAATTCTTGCACCAAGCCTACATTCATTTCTGACCCTGGTGTTTGATTTGTTTGGTGTAATAATACAATTTGAACAGAAACCTGTGGGGTCAGATGGAGAAAAACTGCCTTAAACTTACTAAGGATGTTGAGGACTGAGTCTTTACGGAACATGACCAGATTACCCATCATCACATGACACATCAGCTCCTGAAGCTGTGAAAACAAGAAGAGGAAGTCAATAGAGATTTGAACAACAAATTAATCTGAATATAAATCATTATCAGAAGGATAGTTCACCCAGAAATGGAAAATGCCATCATTTACTCACCATCGTGTCACACCATACAAACCTTGTTCTCATGTGTCATCAGTTTACCACATTTAACGTACTCTATGAATATGTTGTAACTGTTTATGTGAATACAAGCCTAAATTAAATTTGTTTAATTATTAAAGCGAGAGTCTCAACAGAAGGCTTAAATCACTATTCAAATGGCTATCACTATTCACACTCTATATGAACTTTTTCAAGCATCAAAATTTTGGTGTAATGGACTTGCAACTGGAGGGACATAAACCTCTCAGGGTTCATTAAAATGACATCTTTATTTGTGTTTCATATGAACGTAGGTCTTCTGGGTTTGGAACAGCATGAGGGTGTGCAAATGACAATATAATTTTCATTACTGGGTGAACTATCCTTTTAAAAGGTGTATATTTGAAACCTGTGCTGAATCAATGACAGCTACGATCATGTTGAGGAGCTCTCCACTGCGCAGGGTTTCATCTGGGAACTGTACAACACAGAAAAAGTAAGAAAAGTTCGTGAAACCCTCAGGCATATGGTGTTGGAGTATGACGTCCATGCATGCACGTGCATTACCTCTGAATAAATGGAGGGGGTTAGATAGCACAGTAGCCTCACATCATCCTCCTGACAGGCCTTCATGTCCATCATCAAGCAGGTGTGCAGGTCACCCAGAGCCGTGGCCTGAGCAAATGATTCATACAGACTCATCTTCCCCGCTGCTGCTTTGCTGCAAAGATGTACAAACAAATGACAGTTATTACAAAAATACTAAGGTTTCAAAAGTAAGGATGCATGATTAATCAAAATAAAAAAAGTAATCATGATATGAATTCAGTCAAAATGAAAATGATGGTTTAACGTTTGAAGATGAAGAAACTAAAACAAATAAATTTATAAATATTAATTTTGTAATTTAACAGTTGTAAAACAAAACAATTTATTATTATTATTATATTACATTTCTTAAAAATACAGCTGTTTTTATTTTTAAGTCAAAATATTATAATATTATTTCTTAGTTTAAATAATAATAATAATAATAATAATAATTAGTGTTATTGTTATTATTATTTAAACTGTTTATTACTATTAATATTTTATAGCCATATTTGGCCAAATTGTGCAGCCCTGCAAACAAGCACAGCAAACCACCATCAGGACTTCATCATTTGATTGCTTTTGATATTTTTGGACTAAAAAACATTTAACTCTACCTGGCTTTGAGGTAGTAGAGCAGATGATAACCGATTTTCGGCTGTTTCTGGTAGAGCTCGGCGAGCAGGTCTAACAGAACAGAGAAGCCACTGTTGTCTTCCTGCATCTGACACAAGTTTCTGAAGATCAGACACACCGGCTTACACACGGACTCCTCCAGCGACCTATTAGCACAAACGCAGCAACCCATTAGCCTCTTCATAAAGCAAGGGAAGGGGGTGTAAAGGGATCAGGATACAACGCAGGCTGGAAGACACATATACCATACGACCATCACGGCTCAATGTGCTAACCACCGGATAGTGTGCTAATCGACCTGGCAGAAAGTCAGAGAAAAAGTGAGAGAAACGTACTCTTCTGTAATCTCCTCAGGCAACACATCTCCTCTAAAGTGACTCTTAAACAGTTCAGCCAGGCAGGAAGCTAGAGTGGACATCTGCTCTGAATCAAAATCCTCCTGAAAGAGGACAAAAAAAAATAAAAATAAAGTGTAAAAAGTCAGCTGTATTTGAAGCTCAGCTCGAAATATTCACCCCAAGCAAAGCTCACCTCTAAAATAAGATCCACAATTTCCTGCATGACCTCGCAGTGTGTTTCTGTGTCACTGAGAAAGAACCGTATATGAGACTTCTGCAATTGAGACCATAATATATCCAAAATACAGGTTATTAATCATGTGTCTCACCTCCCTTTCTGCAGCTGCAGAACTCTCTCTTTAAGTCCCTCGTCCAATTGGTCCACGAATGGTGTGATGTCAGCAGGTTCGTCAATGTAGGTTTCCTTGAGCTGTTGGAACTTGAACTCTCGTTTTTTACCTTGGGATAAACAAGGGTGCATATCATGATGCCACTGATACGAACTGAAAATACAAAAGTGGGTCATGGGCATCATTTTGAGCCAGAGCCACTGATCTAGATTCTGTCATGATTGAATAACGGAGCAGAGCTCGAGCTCCGCTCCAACTAAAACAACGTAGTGAAGCAGAGCCTCTTATTCTTAATTGGTTGATTTAAAGCGTATCTGCCACTACAAGCATTTTACCCTTGTTATTCAACTCTTCCTCATCATCACTGAAGGTAGCATCTGTGTTGTCATAGCAACCATCCTCCTTATCAAGCACATGATTGTCCATCTCCAAGGGAACAGATTCCTCCATTTTAACTTCATAACAGAAAAAAAAAAAGTTCAACATTAAAACATACAAGATGACTTAAAATTATTTAAAAATGAGACAAAACCAGCCTTAAAATGATCACAAAAAAGCTGATGAATTTCTTATTTTTCATTTTTATTTAAGAACCAAAACCGAGACATAAAAGGGAATTTTAAAAGTGTGACTTCTAGAGCTGGAGAAGCGAAAATGTATAAAATACTAAAAGGTCTATAACAATATAATGAATATAAATATTTGCATTTATGACAAGCTCCAAAATATTTAATTGGGTAGAAATTTAAATAGAAACCCTAAATAACATGCAAATTATGTAATTTTTTTTAAATTTAATTAAACACTATTTTTTTTATAATGTATATAGACCCCCCTGGTATTGAGCAGTACACATATTTGCATGTATGCTAAATTAATGTTTAAAATTAGTTGATGATCAACTTTTACATGACATTCATTGACATTTTTCTTTAACTACACAAAAATAGTCACAAATCCCTCCTCCTAGTATAAGATACTGTGGGTAATAATAGGTAAATATTAATCCTCATTGCTCATACTTATACTAATTTTGCTTCAGAATCGTGTTTACAAAGAAATAGCATATCCCAAATCATAGTACGCTGAAAAAAGTAAGCAAAAACCTTTTTGTATAACATTTCTGGTAGATTAAATTGGGTTGGAGCATTTGTTTATTGACATGACTGACAATAAACAGTGGTGTGCAGCTCTGACCTTCTGTAGGCGGTGACGGGGAACTGCAGAATTCTGGGAAGCGTTCTCTCAGCATAGACCGCAGCTCACGGTCCAGTTTAGGGTTGTCAAACAGAGGTGCTAGGTGACTGCAAAAGTGATAGAGATAGCCAGGATCATTATATAACATTATAAGCATCTTTAAACCCACATAGGTGGGATTCTTGAAGTGTCTGTATGGGCACATGGTAATGATTGTGTGTGTGTGTGTGTGTGTGAGTGAGAGTGAGTGTGAGAGATAAACTAACGCCAGAACTCTCTTCTCCATGATGAAGTTGAGAGAGTTGAAGACGCCCTGCCGCACTTGACCCTCAAGAGGAGGAAAAAAGTTTGGGATGATCTAAAGTAGAATAAGACAATGGGTAAACCCAACAATTAAAACACAATTAACTGGCATTCACAACACTATTATGTTTCTTATTTCTAAGTCAAAAAGAATATTCAATGGAAGATAATGCAGGGCAGGACTTTTTTTGACTGGACTGTGACTAGATTCCTTTGATATTATTGGTTTTCCCCACACAAATGACTTTGGTTACATCAGGAAAAAAGTTATTTTGGTAATACTTTACAATAAGGTTTCATTTGTTAACATTAGTAAACAATATGAACTGAAAATTAATAATACTTCTAAAGCATTAATCTTAGTTGATGTGAATTTCAACATTTCCTAATACATTATAAAAATCAAAAGTTTGATCTGTTAATACAGGGTTCTAATATTGTACAACAACAGATAATGTCAAATGAAATTCCATGACTTTCAAGGACTTTAAGCACACATGTTTTGGTTTTCAAGGACTACAATCAGAAATCTCACTTATCAAACAATTTCTTTATTTTCCTTCAAATTCAAAAAGGCAAGAATATAAATAAATATATACTAATAAAACAAAATGGTACAAAACGTGCTGCACTTTAAAGTATGCAAGTATGCAATAACTGTGGCATATTTAAGTATGGGAAAATTAACAAAGATCTATAACTTTCAGTGCATAGAAGAGCAAATAGAAAGTGACCATAAACTTCTTATACAATTCTTATTAAATGATGTAATAACAGAAGAAAACAAAAGATTTCATTTGTAAAATGTAAAGCATTTCATTGTAATCACCTTAACCATTGAAAGGATACTATGACAAATATATTGCTTTCCTTATACAAACTGATTTTTTTAGCATATGATATATGACCTGAAGAATGAAAGCTGCATCATATTCTTGGAAATATGTAGCAATAATCAAGCTCATAGACATGTGAAATGTCTCTATATCTATATCAGAGGGGCTTTTATAATTTTGCTTGAATGTTTTTTTTTTTTTAATTAAACACTACATTTCATATATATCGTCTTCCAATAATTCCAGCACTTTTCAATTTCCTCTTCATAAATATGGCTGTTTTCAGGGGTTTTCCAAGACTTAAATGTCAAAAAGTACAATTCAAGTACTTCAAGCACTTTAAGCATCTTGAACAAACCCTGTAAATATTATGTAATTGACCTGAGCTTACATGAACTAACAAAGAATAGAACTAATGTTCGCAAAGATTAATAAACACTGTAACAAATGTACTGGTCATTGTTGGTTAATGCATTAACCAATGTTAACTAATAGGACCTTATTGTAAAGTTTTACAGTTATTTCAGAGGGAAAAATTACTATACTCTGAAAAACCATGTATGGAAAAAAAAAACCTTTTAGAATAATGTGAACAGATGAATTTTGCACCATAATATACTTGTTAAAAAAATTATTTGATGCATTTTGATTTAGTGATTTTAAAGACACTTCTGGTAAGTTCTGGTGCTTCTATTTTTATAGCCATTACACACAATTAATGTGCAGGAAGTTAACAAGCTCTTAGATACAGTAAGTAGCAAGAAAGAGTTTCTCACCCGACACATAAAGTCCAGTAGTGTGGCTGTAATAGCAGGATGTGGCTTCATGGAGTGATGCATCACCAAAATGGCTGGCTCTGAAAACAAAACAAGAGTCCGAAAGAAAGAAAGAGAAAGAAATCAAAGGGGAAAAACCAGAGAATCAGTGACTGGGTTAAGGCAAAGCATGTGGTTCGTGCATATCTTTTTATGGATTCAAAGCTGAATGATACAATAACGGCATCGGCATCCTGCCTCTCGTACCGATGTTCATGATGCTGTCTTTCTCTGGGTTGAAGAAGAGCCAATCGTAGAACAAGGCCAGTTTGGCATTGGATGCAGCAACATTAGACTGCAGGGAGAGACAGAGTTAAAACTTCAGCATTAAAATGGCCATGTCCACCAAAGTGTTTTGGGGCTCTGCTGAAAACGCCTAGCTGTGGAAAATCTTATACAGGGTATCTGAAATATGTTTAAAAATCAACTCTAAGGCTTAAGACCTTTTTTAAGAACTGCACAAATAAAATTAAATACCATGTGAGCAGGGTATTGTCTATGAAAACATTAAACTGTATACGGACTAAAAAAATACCATTTCAAATTTATAGTTCAAATAATAAAAGGTTTTGACAAAAAGTTTTATAATTGTAAACCTCACATTTCAGCCATTTCTTAAGAAAAGGGAACAGTCAAAAGTATAAGTGATTAAATATATTTTTATTTAAGTAGCGCAAAAATGCACTTTTCACTCTGACAGTCGATGGCACTTATGGTACAGCAGAAGTATAGCAGTTACCCCAGTTACCCCTTTAAAAAAAAAAAAAAAAAAGCGCTGTGCTTTTAAACTACTTCATTATACGGAAGTTTTATGAGAAGAAAATGCCATGAAAACTCTCCATGCCAAAAGGCGACGAGTTTGCAGGTATGATATAAACACCATAAGGTCAACATTGTCATAGTTCCTCAACAGTAGATTAAAGTAATCACTTGGCATATACATGGGATTCATTGACTGAACTGCTTTGAAAGCACAAGTCTGTTAAATGTGCAACAGTGATGTGTTTTCAAACTTAACATTTCAAAATTAAACCATTTCACAATAATTGGTCTTCTCACCCCCAAATGTAAGCCCTCTTGAAATTATAATTAAGATGTTTATTATACAATGATATTTAAGACTTTAAGGACCAGCGGGGACCCTGCTTAGATTATAAATCAAATTTTTGAAAATGTTTTTAATATTTGCTTACCGTGCAGGTAGTCAGTAGCCAACCAATAATCGCCCAGCGTGGCAAAATATCAGAGCTCAGCACTTCATTGGATGGATGAACTACACCACATATATAACGAATAAGGTCACAGCGCAGTGATTGGCTCTCAGCTGTGGACAGATACTGCCGCTGAAACCAGTCCTGATAACGCTTCTGCTGGCCAAAACGAACCTGCAACCAAGGAGAACAAGAGGGTTTGACTTTAAAGTCATAAAGGAACTGTGGTTTCTGTGTCAGGTATCAGTGTTTGTGTGTTTACCCTTGAGGTCATGAAAAGCAGCTTGGTCTCCATGTCAGGGGTGAGTCGGCAGGCCAGAAACTTTCGTGAGGTTCTAGAGGTGAGAAGCTGCAATATACCTGCAGTGGAACAGGGAAACAAAAAAAACAAAAAAAGAGTAGTTCAATGACACATACACAATCTTTACTGCGTTACTGTGCACACTAAAACTGTAGTATGACTGTAGAAATTTCCTCAAGCACACCTGTAAACTGTGGGCTAAGGGTCTGAGGATTGTGCAGCAGGTCTCGCCACAGCAACTCCATCTCAGGAATACGAGCCACATTCTGTAAAAGTCTGACCAAATCCCTCCCGATGATAAAACACTCCATGAACTGTCAAAACACAAATCACACAGCATTTAAACATGAATCGAATGGCAACACAACATGAAGCAGCAAGAAACACATTAAACAACTGTAATGTGTAACATTCAAGAGAAATGAAATATTCAATGTGCAGAAAAAAAAAATATATATAGGGCAGGTTTTATCCATCAGGATTTGAGTGGATTGAAACAGGGGAGCCTGTGATTATACTGGCCAATTTTAAAATGATTAGTTTACCCCCCAAAAACGTCACAATATTACTGTTTTTACTGTATTTTGATCAAGTAAACCAATCCTTGTTGAGCATAAGAAACTTCTTTCAAACATTAATTTCTTACGAACCACAATGGTAGTGTATATTAACAAATATTTTCATTGTTTACCTGCAAGTCATGTGATGATTAACAGACATCAGAAAATGTGTTGTTAAATTTTTAAAATATTAACTTAATCTTAAGTAAATTGAGTCAAAAGGGCTGACCAAAAAAAAAAAATAAATAAAATAAATCCTGATATCTAACATAGCCAACATTCATATACAAACACTATTTGAGCTAGAACATTAGGAAAGGTGGGGTACAACATTTCCCCCCCCAATAAAACACAGAAAATGAAATGTCTTTTATATTGCTTATTATTTGATTATCAAAATAACTTTTAGTTGAAGCCCCAGTAAGACCAGAACCATTTATCTAAGGTACATATAGTCAATTTTGATTTCATGCCGTTTTTAAATCTGTTGAATAATTGCTGGCAGCCTAATTTAATCGCGGCTGGTTAAGGCCCAAGTCACAAGTTAAATCCCAAGTCTCTCTTGAGAACTGCTGACCCAGATACAGACATCACAATCCTGCTTTAGTGCCCCAGAATGAGCCACTTCACCTCAGCCGGCTTCAGAGGGAGTTTCCTTGAAATTAGTCTACAGCAAGTCGCAGAGAATAAAACCATTTATTTACCATTTATCAATTTATTTCTGGCCTTTTTACACAGAAAATGCAATAAAAATTTTGCAATTCAAAGTTTGGCATCATGGCTCAATGTGTCAGAATGTGGACTCAAAAATCAGCTTCATGAAGTGCATCCTAGAAAACAAATATTGGCTAGTTTTTCTTCAGTTTAACACAGACACACACACACACACACACCACCCCCCAAAATACTTCTGCTTAATGTACACTACTGATCAAAAGTTTGGAATAATTATGATGAAAAAAAAATGAGAATGATTTCTTTAAGATCATGTGACACTGAAGACTGGAACAATGGCTGCTGAAAACTTTGCCATCATAGGAGTAAATTGCATTTAAAGCCACAGTAACACTAGACTTTGAGCATGCAAAATTTCTACGGACAATGCAACAAACGTGATACGACGTCACACTGTGTGGCGTCATATTTAAAAACAAGTTCAACATAAGAATAAATCCAAAATGAAAAAAAAAAAAATATACAATTTACTCAAATATACATTTTACTACAAAAAGTTTGTATTCTTTTAATTCAGCTAAGGTCACATCGTGACACAATGTTCTGTTGGTCATGCATCTCCATGTGACACAAATTCGCAAGTCAGACTTTTACTTTGGAATACTGGATACTTTGGAATGTAGTGAAATCCGAAACTTCTTTGCATGAGTTTGCGTTTTCGGTCTCCGGCATTAGCATGTGTTTGAATGCTATGCTAGTCAATGGAACGAAAACAATTATTTTAAATTGTAATAATATTTCACAATATTACTGTTTTTACTTTATTTTTGATCAAATAAATGGTGCCTTGGTGAGCATAAGAGGACTTCTTTAAAAACAACAACAACAACAAAAAAAAAACAGGCCATAATTATTCCGAACTTTTGACCGGTAATGCAACTCTAAAAAAAAAAAAAATTATGTCCAGATTTGAAGCCTTTCCTGTACTCACCCTCTCTCTGAGCAGTCCGATGCAGAAGTCCACCTCTCTCTGTCTGAGAGTCAGCAGGTTTGGCGTCCCATGGTCCACTATGAGCCTCAGGTAAGTGTACACAGACATGGCCACTAACATCCCACTCTTCAACACCCACTCTCTGTCCATCACACAAACACATTCATGAAACTGACAACAAACTCACACTGGTATATTTGCATGGACGTAGTTACTGCCCACAGTGCAACAGTCACATCTCATGCTGTTTGACTCAGAACCTCTCACCTCTGGTCCACTAAGATCTCCAACACATTCTCTGCCAACCACAGGTTTTTGTTGGAGATGTCTCCCCCTGCAGATTGACGTATGTTACACATACAATACTAAAGGGGTACGTAGTAAATATGTAGAATGACCTGCATTTGTGTGTGAACGCACCAGCGATCTGTTTCATGAGCGTCATGAGAACACCATCTGCACCAATGACTCCGCTCTTCACTAGCTCTCTGACCAACCACACCAGCTGCCCACACAAAAAGAGACATCAATAGTGCTGTTAACGAACACGAAAACTATTAAAAAAAAACATTTATAATTGAAAAAAATATAAATATTAAAATTTAAAGTTGAAAAAATAGTTTAAGTTGAAGTACTGAACTTATTATAACTAAAATAAGCATTTACAGCATTTAACAAAATTACTAAAA
Organism: Opsariichthys bidens; assembly: GCA_037194245.1. Classification (NCBI taxonomy): domain Eukaryota; kingdom Metazoa; phylum Chordata; class Actinopteri; order Cypriniformes; family Xenocyprididae; genus Opsariichthys; species Opsariichthys bidens. Next base: position 12,034,117 of record CM074302.1, read on the forward strand.
ATGAAAACTGAAAATATAAAATAAAACTATTCTAAATATTACTGAATACTAACAGTATATAAATAATACTAAAATCACACTCATCAACAGCAAAAACAACCAGTGTACAGTTGTGTTTAAAAATGATCATTTTTGGCCGGAATTGATTGTTCAATGATCATTCAGTCATTATTTTGACAATAAAAATCATCCTGCTTACAATTAAATCAAACATTATCATGTAAACATTTATAATGAAATACATTCAATATTATTATTTATTTGCTCAATATTTTCATTTTTTCCAACATCCTTTTAAAGTTTCAAACATTTTATACACATAACAGCTTTTTGCTTGATAATAACCGCTTTAAACAGTTACAGTAGGCTTGGCAAAGCCTGTCTTGCAGCCAGCTGCCCTCTTGCGTACTGTTTCATCATAGCAATCTTGTCCCATTCAGTCACATTCTTTAGCCTGCGCACTGCTTGAGCTTTCTCCTTGTTTTCTCATGTTCTCTCAATTTCCAGTAAGTCATGACTCTTGTGCCCTGGAATGCAATGGCCAGCTTGTCTGTTGATAGGTCCAACTAGTGGACCATGTCCTGTCTGTGGGGGAATACATCTTCCTGTCCTCAAGTTCTGTTGTCCTCCCCAAAGGTCAAACGTGACTGCACAACGTCTTCCAATCCCATCTCTCCTGGAAGCAGAACAGATGAAACTCAAACCTGATTAGAAGCGAAAAGAAACGCTTACAAGGTGCACCTTCCCCACAAAACAGCCCCACCCCCTGATTGACCCCATGCCCGCCATAGGCACCCCACTTTTTCCTAATGTTCTTTTCTTCATCTTCCTTTGTTCATCTCTCCTCCAAAACATCATGTCCACACATGTTTTTCCCAACTGCGTTCGACAGTTTTCATTCCACCACACAACACAGGGTCCAAAACTTCTGTGGTTTGTTTACATACTTTTGGCCATACTGCAGCGGACGTTTCTTATTTTTGGAGCAGAGCAAGGAGGTGCGCATGACCTGTTCCTTTACGAGTATATTCATACGCAGAAACGCGCCGTATTTCAGTGACTACATACAATACAGTAGCGCACTCAGTCGTCACACGCAGACTTTTTCCACCACGTCTCGCTTCAGGTTTTTCTCAGTTGTCGAAGTCAGCGATCTTCTTTCTGAATTTTCTTCCTATGGGTCTGCCACGACCAGAACAGTTTTCAACAGTGCCCTTTGCCTGGAATGCTTTGCGATTGATGTGTTCCTATGGTGTCTCTTGGATATGTTTAACTTCTTTGACCAATTTCCTTTTTAGCCATTGCCCTGTCCTTCTCTCTTCTTCACTTCTCTCTCTTCTCTTGACTACCATTTTTTAACCACACCATTTTTGTACCACACACCATTAGTTTCAGAGTCATTTTAAGCTATCACAGTCATTTTAAAGCTGCATATTGCTGCTTGCTCTGACCCACCACAGGTGCTTTCAATACAGTGTGTGATTTGATATCTGATTCTGTCTTCTTTCCTGGTCCTTCAGAGAGTGTAGTCTTTATATTATTGAATAATTGTGTCATCAATGAAAGAATTCACAAAAAAATTTACTATTACAATTACAAAACCCATTGATGTTTAGTTGCATATGCTTCTTTTCTTTAAGAAGTCTTGATAGGATCATTGAATTTCAATACAAATGTGTACTCTAATTCTCTAAAACCATTTACAGCATTGGGGGGGTTGATAAAATTGAACACAAACTGTATATGGCATCAGACGGGGGCCCACCTGTGTGCGGCAAACGTCCTGCAGCTTAAGGAACTTCTCCATGAGGATCTGGTTGATTTTTATGAGCACCACGTTCATGCCGTCCCGATTCACCAACGTCAGGTCCCTGTAGCACTGCAGGACACAATGCTACATTAATGGTGGAATTCTGAGAGAACAGTTAGAGTATTCTGTGGTATGGATGTGAATTCGATCTCATGTGTGAAGCATCAACATACCCTCTGTGCTTGTGGGGGCTCAGTGAGCAGAAGCGTGAAGAGACCCAGACACACCTCCTCATGCTGCTGTGGACCCTTACACACCTGCACACACACCATGAAATGCTTTCATGAAAACATCAACAATGGTTCTAAATACAGCCAATTTCTTTTAAGTATTCTCAACTTGTTTTTTCTTAGTTCTTTTAGGCACTTTCATTGATCTCAGATCTGAAGTCAGACACAAAATGACAAGAAATGTTGAAGAGAAGACAACATGCATAAACCAGTGGGCTAAACCTCATACTGTACTTTATTTTAAAGCCTGTGGATAAATCTAACGCAGCATACCACTGTTGGAAACATTTATGATTACATAATGCTGACGGTTTCGATTACTATTTTTAAGCAACTGTATGCGGTATTCAGTGTATAGTATAGTATAATATGTTAGCCTAGTATTCCATTCCACACACAGTCATCATAGCAACAGCTTTGACATACACACTACTGCGGCAGATTGTATTTTGGAGGAAATTAATTTTATTCAGCAAAGATGCATTAATTGTTTTTCGAGAGTGGCAGTAAAGGCATTTATATTGTTACTAGATTTCTATTTCTGTTCTGTTGAATTTTCCAATCATCAAATAATCTGGAAATAAAATGCATCAGTTTCCTCAAAATATTATATTAACTTAATTCAACCATAACAATAATGGTTTATTGAAAACAAAATCAGCATATTAGAATTATTTCTCATCATGTGACCCTGAAGACTGCAGTATTGACTGCTGAAAAATTCTGAATTAAAATTTTACCATCAGGAATAAATAACATTTTAATGAAAAACAATTTTAAAATTAGTAATGAAATATTCAAATTTTTAAATTTGCTTTAATGGCAACGGCTGCTTAAGTTTTAATAAAGATTTGTGTCCTTTATTTTTTATAGTAACTGTTAACTGTTATAAAATCAATAAAACACGGATGTTGTATTGTGAATATAGTCACTGCTGAAGTGGTTGCAGAGTCTCCACTGAGCATGTCGAAACAAAACCCTTCCAACACAGTTATATTTCAAATATAGCACAGTACCTAATTGCTTACATAAACTGGCATTTCTCGAAATATAACAGGCATTTGCTGGAAATCCACATTATGAATAAAGGAATAAATTAAGGCCTCATTTCTGACTCACACAATCTGCATGTGTAGGATAACACAGGCACTGCATCTGAAATTGAACACTTCCCTACTATATAGCACATGAAAAACACCAACAGAGTAGTATGTCCGAATGCACAGTATTAAAAAAACAGTGACGTACTACCACCGAGATTCTAAAGTGTGCATTCGATGGACACTTTACTATCCCATGAGGCCATGGAAGAGGATTAATAAATGGCTGTGAAGTGATACAACTGGCGCTGATAGGTCACATGAACATCGGAGGTGTAATACGTCTAAATTTCATTCATACTAAGCAAATTCATACTACATTAGAAAATATTATTTTAACGGTCGTGAACACAATGTAAATTCAAATCTAATCAGAGAGTATGAGATTTTGGACACACTTTTGGACCAAAGAATTTTCATTCAATTACACCCAACTCATAATTGGTGGATAAGCAATTAAAAATCACTAGTATATTTAGATCGGATGTCTATTTTTTTGTCACTTGATATATTTAAATTACCATACTTAGGGCTGGTTCATACAGAATGTGTTTTTGCTGTTACAAATATGAGGTGCAGGTCAGTAGAATGGAAAAAGTGCAAGGAGACGATTTTTAAAAGTTGAACTCTGTTTAACATCTGCGCTGTGTTTTTAAAATGCTGTGTCATGCGTGAGACGTGAGAAAAAGACATGAGAAGCAAGCGCAATGGATCGACATCCATCTAGCGTGTTTTCAGTGAAAAATAATGGAAAGGTAGCTCAGTAGAATGGAAAAATGTATTCTGTGTATACAAATGTCTTCAATAAAGTAAACAGATATTAAGGTTATGTGGACATGCTTTTCACAACATAAGCATTCAAAAAGAACATTTTGCTGTGCTTGAAAATACATTTAAATTTCACAGAAATTTCATTTTTGTATTTTACAAATGTTATGATGTGGGAATCCTGATATATGTTATTTATATGGGTGTGACTAATAAACACTCACATGGGCAGTGAGGGCATCATTGGCTTCCCGCTCTGACAGCCCATTGGTTATTGACGTGGTGATGCTCATACATCTCTCCAGGCGCTGAAACACACACACACACACACACACACACACAAACTGGTAAACACATTACAGACCAATATGGATGCATACATGAATGTCACGCCAAAAACATCCAAAAATAATACTGTAGTATTATTATTTATTCTTTTAACTGTATGGGGGAACAAGCAATGTTAATAGAACATGTTTTTTTTTATATATATTTTCCTTTTATATAATTAGTGTAATAATAAAAACAGCAACAATAATAATCGTCATTTAACAATTACATTAATATAATTAATAATAATAATGCATAATTAATTATAATCGAGTACGGTTTAACATTTATATTTTTGAAACTGACATTAATTATTATATTAAAATACAACCAATTCCACATATCACTGCTTACTAAAAAAAGGCTAATTCCTGACAGTTATACTTTTCATAAATATATGTATTGCTGTAACTGTATATTTTTGTTTCATAATTATTTTAACATTAAATATTGCTGAAAAGCCACTAGATGGATAGACAGACAGAGAGACAATCTACCTCCCCAAAGTTCATAAATGAAGTCCAATCTCAACTGAAGGACATGGCCGTATGTTTAATACCTTTCCCAGCAGACGGAGATTCACTGACACCATCAACTGTCATGTGTGTCATACCAACATTATTGTGCTCAACACACATCATGTTTACACTGCTGCCGCAACTACTTCTTTTCCATTTCAATAATCAAATGAGATGATAAAAGACTACAAAAGCCATCGCTCAACTATCAACCCTGCTCTGAGAGACCCTGCAAGTCTGATAGTGTCAACTTCTCAATTCTGCTTGTCCTTTTGTTATTGTACTTAGTTTTCTCATGTTTTTTCTTCACATATGTGTGTTGTGAAGGATGAAGTTGACGGCCAAAGGGAATGAGTCGATCCCTACCTCCTCCAGCTCATCTTTGGCGTCCAGGCTGGTGGACACCAGAAGGCGACCCTGTGCTTTACCCTTAGCCGGCGAGGGCTCCATCTCCTCCCGCCTCGCTGCGCCCACACACACGGGACCTGACGGGGGTTTAGGGCGCTGTTTAAAACCCTTCTTTCACTATTTACGTGGGACTGTGGGGCTTATGAACTAGTTAACCCTCTCTCCGCCCAGTCCTAGGTGCCTACAGTGTGTTTACGACTCTTAATTCGCCAGCTTCGCGCGACCACTCCAGTGTTTCCACAGTGTCCGACTGTAACAATTCAACTTCCGCAGGGCATGGTGGCCTAGCGGAAGTGTTCCGAACGCGGAGTGAAGGCGGAGCGAAGAGACTCATTTATACCAATCGCGTGCTGGGCATTTTAATTGACGTGTTAGTGGACCAATCACGGAGATGGAACTGTCAACTAGACCCGTTAGACAAAAAGAAGCCCGTGCAACTTGACAAGAACGCTGCTTCTGTGTAAACAACATGTGGCCATAAACTCAGACAGACTGTAAAAAATACGGATGGGATGCAAATAACAAAGTAGCAAATAAAAAAACAATTACGATGGGATGCAAATAACACAATAGCAAATAACACCTGGATAAACACGTATTGACTTTTAAATGGGTTAACAGCAGGCATTATTATTTTTTAAATCTATTAATATTATAATTAACCCTCTGTTGCTGTTCGGTTATTTTGGACCGAAAATGTCTTTGGGAATTTTTTTTTTTTTTGGACAGGAAGCGAATTTCATCTAGTGGAAACGTTTGGTACTACGCCCAAACAAAATTTTACTGAATGCAAATTTTCGGAAATTTCAACCTTCAAATTTAGATTACAACTTGTGTAACATGTGTAAAATATGCTGTGGAAAATATATATTTCATATAAAAATTTAAAAATAGTTTTCAGACATTTTTCATAATAATAAATTTAAACTTATATACCTTTTTTTTTTCTCCTTCCACTTTTTCCCCCCTCTTTAAAAAGATACCAAACTTAAGTCTGTGCTCCAAAGCATTCAAGATTAACAATTTAAAGTTGTACATCAGGTCTATAAATATAATTATAAAAAGTACAATAAAATCCACTAAAAATACAAATATTAAATAAAAAAACATTATCAAACTAAAATATAGTATTTATTAATTGAAATGAAAAGGTTATTTTCGACTGCCACACGAGCAACACCAGAGAAATAGTGCTATAATAGCAAAAGCAACAATAATCACCCTTTTATAATTATCTCATTAACATAATTAATAATACATATAATCATTTAGAATTGAGTATTATTTTAAATATATAATATTATTGTAATTGTCATTAAAACACAACCAATTCCATATATCAATGCTTTTTAGCCACTAGATTGCCTATTAAAAGTAGCCTATAATCAATCAATCAGTCTATCTATCTATCTGTCTAACCTGCTATTTATAGACATTTTTATTTTTGCTTGAAATATGAAGTTAAAAGAAAATCTTAATGTATAGCTTTAAAATATTGTACGTTACGGTTAATGGCTTTTCAGAAAACAATAAAACAATTATGCATTTAATGCCTCAAAAATGGAAAACGTAAAGATTTTAGCTGACAGAAGATAACACCCGTGGCAATTTAGCATATAAGGTCTCTTGAACTTGAATAGTGCGAGTACTTACCTCTTACGTGCATTATTCTATAAAAGGCTGACTTTGTGTGACAAATACCACATTACTGAACACCATTAAAAGCACAAGAATTTGTAAAGATGGCTCAGTGTTTTTAATGTTCATTTTACATAATCCACCTTCCCTTGAACATAACCAAAAAAAAAAAAAAACACAATAATCAATTTGAACTTCACTTTGTAGTAATATATAGCAGTATCACCCACAGACCCAGCTATCCAAACCACACATAGAAGACAGATAAAATATTACAATCATTATTCAACAGGAAAGCAAGAGGAGCTGCATCTTAAACACTGTACATCTGACATTATCAATCAGGATCTCATGACGCAGGACGTCTGCTATCAAGTCCACATGGTGCATTGCTACAGTTTGACTGACAGCAGAAGATAAGTGACGTGGGAAAACCCAGCATTTATTTACATCTGGCCCAGACTTTCACGGTTGTTTCAAAAACTGTTGGACTTGTTGGACTTGTTTCCTTTCCGGATGTACTGTATGCAGTCATCGGCACAGGAAACGGATCAAAGGTTTTGGATTGTACTGAAATGTAACAGCCATCCCAGACGACTCTGACCCCAGTGAGATTTGATGGCTCAGCAGGTGTCATCGCAACAGGAAAAGTTTCTGTCCAAATCCTCATTATCTCAGCTTAGAGATACAGGGAGGTGAGCAGCTCTGCAGTTTATGCACCTTATAAAACACCAGAATCTGTGAAAGCTTTCAGAATGGGGAAGAAATGTGTGATTCAACTCGATCTTAAACTGGACATTTACTTCACACTCATAGCTCAGAATTTGTCATGCACAGCAGGAAATTTTTGGTTGGGAAGTTGATGATGATGAAGATGAGCTGGTGAATAGTAAAAGGTGAATGATGTCCACATGTGGTTCAACTGCCCCTCTCATTCTCTAGCTTTCAAGCTCTGAACAAAGATATGCTTATTGAAAACAAGTCAAAATGTACTCATTTACTGAGTAGAACTCCTGCTCTTGTCCACATTCATCACATTCTGAAGATTTCTTTTCATAACCCTTCATTAAAATGTAACAATATGTAGTTGAAGTACCACGAATTTCCAACTACTGAAAACTGTTCACATCTTTGTTGTTCGTATAATTTCAAGTTAGAAACATGGAATTTTAGGAAAAACAATTAAAATGGCAGCAGCTTTGACTTGAAGGAAGTACCCATTTTAAATGTCTACACATTCAGCTGTTCGTATCATTATTGGTGTTATTTTATTATAGCTGTGTGTCATACTTTCTTTGTTCTTCAATATTTTGCAAGAGAATACAGAGGTGATGTAATTACATGTTTTGCCATAATCTATAATACTGTTCAAAAGTTTGGTGTTGGTAAGATTTTTTTTTTTTTTTTTTACTGTTTTTAAAAGAAGACTCTTATGCTCATCAAGGCTGCATTTATTTGATAAAAATACAGTGAAAACAGCAATATTGTTTACAAATTTTTGAATTTTGAATTGAATAGAATTTTCAGCATCATTAGACTCCCGTCTTCAGTGTCACATGTTCCTTCAGAAATCATTCTGATATACCGATTTGCTACTCAAGAAACATTTCTTATTATTATCAGTGTTGATTCTACTTCGTATTTTTGTTGAAACTGTGATTTTTTTTATTTATTAGGATTTCCTAATGAATAGGAAGTTCAAAAGAACAACAGTTATTTGTTATTTTATTTAAATAGAAAACTTTTGTTAAAAAATATAAAATGATATAAAAGATAAAATGTCTTTACTGTTACTTTTGATCATTTTAATGCATCCTTGCTGAATAAAAGTATCAATTTCTTTAAAAAAAATCTTACTGACCCCAAAATTGTTTGAGTCCAGGCACATGAATGAATCAGAGTGGAATCTCAGATTTCATAAATGCAACAAATAACATCGAAGTAATCAAGGAACCATCAATTTCAATCTTGATGGATAAAATGAAGTTGCATTTGGAAACGTCACTTTACGGAAGTTAAATGTTGTCATTTCTTGACTTTGAGGGGAAATTAAATCCTGGTATTAACTGAACACAAGAACATCCTAACATGGGCTAGTTTAAGCAGAAACACTATTGCAACATCAAGGGGTCATTTACACAACACCGTTTTTAACAAAAAACTTAAAGCTTTTTGCGCGTTTTGGCCATTCATTTACACCACAACAGCGTTTTAGAGGCCTGAAAACACAAACTTTTGAAAACAGGTTTCAAAGTGCACATTTTTGAAAACGATATCATTATTGTCTCTGTGTAAATGACAAAAACATGAAGTTTTTGAAAACGGTGATGTCATGCACATGATTTTTACTTGTTCAGTCTATAGGCGTGTAGTGTTTCTTTGCAAAGTGACATCGCCACCTACTGGCCTGGAAGCATAATACAGTGTTTTTAATCATTTTCACAGATCCGTGTGAACATGGATCGTTTTGACAGCGTTGTCGTCTGCACACGCAAAAACTTTTCCGTTTTTTGCACATTGTTGCCGTGTAAACGTACCCCAATACTTGTGGAATTCTGCAGGGAAATGGTCTTGAGCTCTGAGAACAAAATCCATCATTGCACTTTTCTGTGCTTGCTTAATCATACTTGACATTTATTATTATTTCTCTTATATGTGCGTAACTCTCATATGTGGTTAAAAACCCTCTGGATCAGTTTTGGCAGACGGAACAGTTTTGAACAGACCTGCATCCCAGAGGAGGAATCGAGAACATTTTGGATGGTTAAAAAAAAAAAAAAATAGGGGGACTACAGCTCTGTGTCTCTGAATGACAACAAACAGACCCAAATGACTCCTGATGACTGCTTTAAAAAACTGGACAAAGACCTGTCAGGACAAAACAAAATTCAAAACTCCTACATGACCCGGACAGATAGATATCACACCAGCAGAAGGTCCTGCGCTTAAACATTCAGCTTAACAGTCACCGATCTGATGGTGTGTTATGTCATCGTCCATTTGTCTAAACAATTCTGCTCAAGTATTGTTTTTTTCTTTTTGAGTTTACTTGGCAAAAACAGTCATAACGAGATTCCCATGAAGGAAAGACGTGAAACTTTGATGAATAAGACCCAGTTTTGAAACATTACTCTCCAAGTCTAGTCTTTCATCCTTTCGTCCCAGGAAAGGGCCACCTTGGCCGACACTGCCCCAGTATTTGTTTAGATGTGTTTGTTTTGTAGCTCTTTCTCTCTGTCAGTCAGGTTTTAGGCATTGTTGGAGTTGACCTCTCCTAGCAGCCAGTACGTCCTCATCCGTCCCTTTCCCTTCATCTCAACATCCCCCCTGAGCTCCAGCTGGAAGCAGTTGAATTCCTCCAATACGGCCCGTGTGGCTTCTGACACATGGATCTTCAGGGCTGATGGAAGAGTAGACAGTACAATAAAAAAAAAAAAAAAAATCACACACACACTATTTTTGTCTGCATTAAATTAAATACTGTGACTAATGTTCATTACATTGTTTTGTTGCAAGCATAAGAAATAAAACTCATAATTTATTATAATAAAACTTAAAATGTATGTAAATTAAACTGCAAAAATAAGAAAATGAGTCATTCAGAAAATGAAAATTCTGTCGTTAATTACTCACCCTCATGTCGTTCCAAACCCATAAGACTTTCGTTCGTCTTTGCAACACAAATTAAGATGTTTTTGATGAAATCTGAGAGATTTCTATCCCTACATAGACCGCCACGCAACTACCACTTTGATGTTTCAAAAACTTCATAAAGTCAAAAAGAGATTTAAAACTAAACCATATAAATTGAGCGGTTTAGTCCAAATTTTCTGAAGAGACTCGTTCGCTTTATGTGATGAACAGGCTTTTATTCACATATAAACACTGATCAGCGAACATAAAAGCTCAAGCGAACCTGCTTCAAGCGTTTTGGAACCTCTTCCAAAAGCTCAAACGTGCTGCGTAACACAAGAATGAACCTCATTGATTGTCGCACAGGTCAAGCAAGCTTGCTTGAGCTTCCATTTACTGTCTGATGTGTGCGTTGATGAATGTTTATATGCGAGTAAAAGCCTAAATTAAATCTGTTCATCATAAAAAGCAAACGAGTCTCTTCAGAAAATTTGGACTACACCCCTCAATTCATATAGATTAGTTTTACAATCTCTGTATGAACTTTTCGAAGTGTCAAAGTGGTAGTTGCACAGCTGTCTATCGAGGGAAAGAAAGCTCTCAACTTTCATTAAAAAGATCTTCATTTGTGTTCCGAAGATGAACTAAAGTCTTATGGGTTTGGAACGACATGAGGGCGAGTAATTAATGACAGTAGTAAATCTGCCAGAAAGGGTGCAAAATGACATTTATAATCACACTACTGTACAAAAGTTTGGGATCAGTAACATTTTCTTTCTTTTTTAAGAAATTACTACTTTTATTCATCAAGGATGCATTCATCAAAAGTGAGAAATAAATTTATAATGTTACAAAAGATTTCTATTCTGCTAAAAATGTATCACTGTTTCCACAAAAATATTACATAGCAAAACTTAAAACTGTTTTCAACTTTGACAATATTAAGAAATGTTTCTTGAGCAGCAAATCAGCATATTAGAATGTTTTTTGAAGGATCATGTGACACTGAAGACTGGAGAAATGGCTGATGAAAATTGAGCTTTGCCATCACAGGAAAAAATTACGTTTGATTATATATTCAAATAGAAAACAGTCTTTAAATTTTAACAATATTTTTAAAAATATTACTGTTTTTGACTTGTGTAAATTACAACAACTGCTGTGAAAAGACCCCTCGACAAACATTATAAATGCACTTCAGGAAAAAATAAATGCAACAAAAGTGTCGAATGCAACCCTTTTAAAAGTCTGGAGGCACCTCACCTTCTCCATTGGATTCCATGCGTGAAGCAGTGTTGACTGTATCGCCAAACAAGCAATACCGAGGCATCTTCAAACCAACCACTCCTGCACACACGGGGCCTGGAAACATGAAAACACACACCCACACAGACATAACCGTCAGTCAGACCTCCCCATTACAGTCAGTCATGAACAAACAGATACATCCGTAGAGAGGTCAGACGGCTCTGTGCTCTACTTGTACTCTATTAAACACTTTCGTGACCCATGATCCTCACCGCTGTGGATGCCGATGCGTAGGCGGAGCTGCTGGCTGGGTCGGTGGCGGATTCTGAAGGAGTGAACGGCCTCCAGTAGAGCCAGAGACATGCGGGCAATCTCGCGTGCATGCAGTTTCCCGTTCCTCACGGGAAGTCCTGACACCACCATGTACGCATCGCCGATGGTCTCCACCTGGGGGCGCCACACAAAAACACATCGTTACCCTTGTGAATAATTCCACTTAACTTGTAGTGTATTTTATATCTTAAAAGTATAGTATAAAATCTGTACTATCAGATATTATAATATTAATGAAATTAAAGGCCACTTAAGTGTCACTTTCATGTTTTCAATATCCTAACACACTTAATTAGGATATTTGTTACACCATTTTAAGGTGTCTGTGCTACAGTGTAATTATGCATTATAGTAATTAAATGCATGTAATATTACTATAGGATTAGAATTAGCACTTAGGCTTTATTTTAAGGTGTCTTTGTTACACTGTAATTACACCTTTAAGTATTGAGTAATATTAGGTATCTACTGTGTACTTACGATAAGGTTAGGATTAGAGTTTGGATTGGTTTATGGTTAGTTGTATGTAATTAAGGATAATTTATAGTTATTACAATAGTAACTACATGTATCATGTGTGACAATGATATTAAAATAAAGTGTTAATGGATTAGCATTAGGGTTTGGTTTTGGGGTAGTTGCATGTAATTATGCACAATTTGTAGTAATTACTATAGTAACTACACATGTAATGTGTAACAAAGACACTGTAAAAATAGTGTTACCAGTTTTTACATTTGGTTACACTTTATTTTAAGGTAATGTTAATAAACAACATATACTTATAACATGTACTATATAAATAGACTTAGGGTTTGGTTCAGGGTTCGTTAACCCTTTAAAGAAGCACACTTATTTCGATGTGTTGACAAACATACTAAAGCACATATAAAGTAAGTAAGTGTGTAATTCAATGTTACATTTAAAGGTAATATATTTTAAATGTACTAAATTGTAACTTCATCATTATCAAATATAATATGTAACTACTAATTTAAATACATGACAAAAGTTGAATAGAAATGACATTAAAATATGTTTATAGTATATTTAACAAAAATGTTTGTAAGTACATTGAACTGTGAACTTTAACCATATTTGAAAGAAAATAGAAGTAATTATGAAATGACATATAAAGATGTACTTAAGTCCACCTTAAGTGGGTCAAAATACATTTTCACTTAAAACTTTTCACTTAAAAAGTTCCTAAAAAACATAATGTTCAGATGAAATCAAACCTATTTACTGACCCTATTTACTTTGTTAGTGCATATTACTAGTCTTGTGGTGAACAATTCATCCGTACAAGTTCATTTACACACACACACACACACACACAAAATAATAATAATAATATTAATAATAATAATAACAACATCTTTGTAATCTTTAATCAATATCTGACAATGTATTTTCCCTCTGGAATGGCCTTCCTTCTCTGATGACGTCATTTTGACGGCTTGGGTAGAACATCCCCTTTAAATGCCCGTCTACTGTGAGCTTAGACATACAGGTGAATGGAAAGCCTACTTTTCTAGATCCAATCAATTCCCAGTGGAAAAAAACAAGCCAGACCCTCTATTTTCACTAGGAAAATACATAATACTGAAGTAAAGTCATTTGCAATTTTAATTACACTGACTTTAAGTATATTCATTTAAATTATATTATTTCCATAATAAGAACTCTTTTTAAAAGTATACGAAAGTAAATGACTTTTTCACAAGGGTCGGCGCACTGATTGTGAGATGCATCTCAGGCACTTAAACTAATGTCGTTGAAGACTGAATGTAATGACTGTCTGGAATCTTAAACTAGATGGAACTAGATTAAATATTTTGACTGTTGCGATTCCAAATCGGTTTAATGACCCGTAACTCTGCCTGAGTATCGGACAAGTGTTCACTGTTGGCCAGAGGAGAACTGGCCCCCGACTAAGCCTGGTTTCTCCCAAGGTTTTTTTTTTCTCCATTTGTTGGAGTTTTGGTTCCTTGCCGCTGTTGCCTTTGGCTTGCTTAAGTTGGGGACACTTGCTTGATATTCAGCAGTGTTTTTGATATGCCTGCATTGGTGCCGTTGTATGTGAACTGAGCCGAGCCGGACGATTAACGTCACTGTTTTCTGCAGTGCTGATATACATAAATTAACTAGACTAATAACTACTGATATTTGCAACGGAATGAATCAATAATATATAGAATAAGCTGAACAATGACACCGTTTTCTTATTAATGTAAAGCTGCTTTGCCACAATTTGCATTGTAAAAAGCGCTATATAAATAAAGATGACTTGACTTGACTTGGAATTACCTTGTACACATCAAAATTGTCGATGATGGCGTCAAAGCAAGTGTAGAGATCATTCAGCAGCGTCACCACCTGTGGCATGGACAAAAATTGACAGATAATCTATTTCAACTCAATACTGCACGCATATTTGTCGCAGTAAACTACAAAATTAGCCTGTAATTATTTCTGTGCATCTCCTTGAGGAGGGTTTACTGAATTATACCCTCTGCTGAGGGTTTTCTGACCTGCATCGGTGTGCTCTCAGCTGATAATGCGGTGAAGCCCACAATGTCACTGAAGTAGATGGTGACTGAGTCAAAGGCTTCTGCCTGCACCATCTCTCCTCGCTTCAGCTGCTCAGCCACTGAGCTGAAACAAAAAAAACACACACACACACACACACACACACACAAAGAGACACGGCCTCATGCCTGTGAGAAAATGACTTCAACTGACAAAAAAGCCAAAAGATGCCTTGTGGATTCAGACTTTTAGACCCCACTACAGATTGTGTTGCTTGTTCTCTTCTTTGTTTTATAAAATCTGTGCACATCAGTTTGTATGAATCATCAAAATAAACAGCTGAACATTTTTTGTGAATAAATGTTGCATTAGAATGCCACATCTCACATTTTAGTTCTTACAAACAACCCTGTTTAAAAGTGGGTGAGACATTTTTGAAAGAAGTTTCTTATGCTCACAGAGGCTGCATTTATATAATCAAAAATACAGTAAAACAGTGAAACATTATTACAATTTATTGTTTTCTATTTTAAAATGTATTTTATTCCTGTGACTTTTCAGCCTCATTACGCCAGTCTTCACTAATACACCGATTTGCTGCTCAAGAAACTTTTACGGTTTTGCTACTTGCTACTTTTTGTAGAAACCATAATACATATTTTTCAGGATTAACGTAAGTAATAAGTTAAGAATTTGAAACATAAATCGTATCATTATAAATGCCTTTAATACAACTTTTGATTTATTAAATGTATCCTTGATGCATAAAAGCATGAGTTACCCTAAAAAATCTGATCTTAAACTTGTGATTTACAAACACTTTGGAAATTGTTTAGAAAAAAATCATTATAAAGAATCAGTTCAAATGAAAAAAAAAAAAAAAAAATCACATTAGGTATTGGTAGCGCTTCCAAAACTAAAAGCAGAAATACACAGGAATAAAAATAATTTATAACTATGAAAGATACGTGTGGGACTCACTGTGGGAGGATCTGATAGAGCAGAGCTTCAGCTTTACGTTTCTCCTCATGGTACGCCTGAGTCCTCTCTTCCACCAACTCCTCCAGGTTATTGGCATATTGCTCCATACGGGACAGGAGGTTATCCAGGATGTTGGAACCATATCCACTGAGGCCAAAACAGAGAAGGTGAGGCAGAGACAACAGATGTGAATGTGTGTCTGAATGCAGTGCATGCAGATTTCCACGAAAAAAATTGAACACCCGTAATACACAAAGTTAATTTCATATATATTATGATTAATAAAGTATATTAATTAATAAACATATTAAAAAAATATTATTTTAATTCGATTGATTTTTGGAGGAAAAATGTGTGGAACTCTGTGGGATGGCATTTAAGCATGGTAAAATGTGTTGATCTCTATCAGACAATAAAATATGAAAAATTCCTTCTCCACAGTTATGACAAGTGACTGTTATGATGAACTGATTCTGGAACAGTAATATTTATCATTATACATCCATTTTTATATATCTATATATTACAGTTTTTCACGGAACCGAGAACTAAGAGAACTGAAGGATTAAATACACAAGGAAAGCTAATCAACAGAAACAGGTGCACAACATAACCAGTAACCAAGGCAACTAACTAGTGGAAGGAAAATGGGAACAAAGGAAACAGGTACAGGATCTAGAACTAAACCAAAACAGAAAATACACGTGACAAGAACATTAGATGAACTGCATAATAATAATAATAATAAAAAAGCATTTTCTATATTAAGTTTTTACTGCCTCATATTTGTGTGATAGTTCAGTGATAGTGATAGTTCACCCAAAAATTCCAATTCTGTCATCATTTACTCACCCTCAAGTTGTTCCAAATCTGTATGAGCTGATGGTACCCATTGACTTCCATAGTATTTTTTTACATACTATGGAAGTCGGAAGTCAACTGTCTGGTTACCAACATTAATCAAAATATCTTCTTTTGTGTTCAACAGAAGAAAGAAACTCATACAGATTTGGAACAATTTCAGGTTGAGTAAATGAAGACATAAATGTATTTGTTTGGGAGAACAATGTCTATTTATTATGTAAGAGTACTTTTAAAAACTCATTTTTAAATAACTTTTTAGATAAACTGTACTACAGCTACAGGGTGACTTAAAATGATAAAATGTGTAAAATAAACAGTGACCAGTTACATTTTCTAAGAATACAAATAATACGTTATGCATATACATTTCAACCACAAATCTTGATGTTGAAAAAAAAAATCAGTTTTTTGTCAATTTGTCACGTGTTTATGAGATGATTTGTGTCTCAGGTACCGGTTATTCTTGCGGAGCAGTACTTTAATCTGGTTGAAGTCCGGCCTCTCGTTGACGTCTTCTGACCAGCAGCGCTGCATCAGTTGTCCCATCTCATCGCTGTGGCTCTGAGGACACAGCAGCGGACGCAAGTACGGCCACCGGCCCTCCACCACACGCTCTACGATCTCTAAACCACACAGGAAAACATGTAAATAAACATTCTCTGGACACAACTCTTTACCACATTAGAATTTATAGTTAGCATATCAGATTTCACAGAAAAACAGTGTGAGTGATCAAACTCCCTGCTGGTGTGGGAAAAGAGAAAGAGACAGACAGAGAGCAAATATGTGAGAGAAAGAAAGATGAAAGTGTCATTCACAGGTTTTGAGAAGACCTTGGACTTAACAAATGTCTTCACAGCAATCAAGGCGAGTGATGATGACACAATGCTGTCACGACCTTCCTGTCCCACTCCATATCTCACTACACTTGGGAATATGTCAAATAAAAGCTCCTTTATCTTCATCCTTGAACCTTTAAGCGGATATCTGGCTCTAACATATGATTGGATGAACTGCATTCAAAGCAACACAAGTGTGCTGCTACTAGTGGCATCAAACAAATTTACACTACCCTGTTTGCCATTGTTCATCAAGTATAGTTCAGTTTTAAACTTGAGCCATTGAAATGTAGAAATTTAAACATTATAGCTTTAATACATTTATTTATTGGTGTCTTAAATTGTATAACTATTGCCAATGTTCTCTTGTAATAAAGTGCACTAAATTCAATTGAATGTGCACTTAGTGTTAATTCAAAACTTAAAAGTATATTTTAAAAAACTGTACTTGCAAATAATATAATATTAATTAGCTACAAGGCCTTATTACTTAGTGCACATTCATTTTTCAACACACTTAAGAACACTTAAAATTGCACTTTGTAACAACGCCAAATTAATTTTTTTTTAGATCATTATGTGTAATTAATATTTTGTTGTGCTTTAAAGAAGTACAGTTATTTTGATGTGTTGACTAACATACTAAAGCTTGATTAAAATTTTAACTGTATTGTGTTATTCTGTATTACACTTAAAGTTAATATATTTTAAACATAGTAAATTGCAACTTCATCATTAAAAATGTGCAATTACAATTATGTTTAAATATGTGACAAACAAGTTTCGATAGAAATGACATTAAAATATATTTTAGTTTACTATAAATGCTTGTCAGTACATTTAACAGTACACTTTAACCACATTTCAAAGACAACAGAAGTATTACATCTAAAATTACATACAAAAATGAACTTAAGTCCTACTTAAGGGGTTCGAAAGCACTCTGAAAGTTACATTAATTTACACAAAGTCTATATTCATTTCACACTTAAGTATATTATTTTAAACTATTATTTTTGTACTGGTTAAGAGTTAAGTACTTAAAAGTACTTTTTCCACGAGGGTTATTATTAATCTTAGTAAAGATTGCAGCCTTGAATCATTTTTATAGCAGATTAAAAGCTGTAACTGTATTTGTTATAAGAAAGTCACATTAAAACTTTTTACCATGGCCTCCCGCTCATGTTCGTTGTCTCTTTTTAATGCAGTCACTGGTATGTGTGTGGTGATCTGTTTATGAGTACGGGTGACATCGCTGAGTTTATGTTAATGTGTGTTTTGTCCATGTCTCTATACATAAGTAATACTGACAAAGATAGAATGTAAATAAGACATAGAACATAGGCTTCCCATCCCAAAACCCACAAAATAAAGAAAGCAACAGAGACAGTTACTGTCACAGCTGAAAGAGACCAGGACACTTCTAAACCTTTAAATGCAGCATAATTTATAAACATTATCTCTATTGCATGTATTTATGTGAGTGTGTGTATATATATATTGGTATACTGAACGCTTAATGTCTGAATGTCACTGCAGTAAAAAAGTGCCATTTGTACAAATTCATATTTACAAATAAAACTTCTCTTAAAAAACTTGAAATAAAATGTGTCTCTTTTATAGTTCTCTAGAGATCAAGGAGTGAGTGGCGATTTTTAGAGTTTGTAGCTAAAAAGGGAAATTCACCCAAATATGAAAATTCTGTCATGAATCCTTCTATATTATATGAATTAATTTTCCACGAAATATGTAAGCACATCAGTCACAGCAAAACCTATAGCATAAAAGTGTCTGTGATAAAGTATAGTGTAAAGTACTGTGATATAAAAATATAGTGTAACATATGCCTAGTTCCTAGAAATGTTCTAATTCATGTTGTTTTTCAGTGTTATCAACTTGTTAATTAAGTCTGTAATTTTTATCATAGGTACTCTTCAACTGTATAAAACTTTTAAAAATTTATTTGCATTTCATTGCATGACATATTTGATCACCTACCAACCAGTAAGAATTCCAGCTCTCACAGACCTGTTCGTTTTTCTTTAAGAAGCCCTCCTGTCCTCCACTCATTACCTGTATTAACTGCACCTGTTTGAACTCATTACCTGTATAAAAGACACCTGTCCAAACACTCAATCAAACAGACTCCAACCTCTCCACAATGGCCAAGACCAGAGAGCTGTGTAAGGACATCAGGGATAAAATTGTAGACCTGCACAAGGCTGGGATGGGCTACAGGACAGTAGACAAGCAGTTCGGTGAGAAGGCAATAACTGTTGGCGCAATTATTAGAAAATGGAAGAAGTTCAAGATGACGGTCAATCTCCCTCAGTCTGGGGCACCATGCAAGATCTCACCTTGTGGGGCATCAATGATCATGAGGAAGGTGAGGAATCAGCCCAGAACTACACGGCAGGACCTGGTCAATGACCTGAAGAGAGCTGAGACCACAGTCTCAAAGAAAACCATTAGTAACACTACGCCGTCATAGATTAAAATCCTGCAGTGCACACAAGGTCCCCCTGCTCAAGCCAGCGCATGTCCAGGCCCGTCTGAAGTTTGCCAATGACCATCTGGATGATCCACAGGAGGAATGGGAGGTCATGTGGTCTGATGAGACAAAAATAGAGCATTTTGGTCTAAACTCCACTCGCCATGTGTGGAGGAAGAAGAAAGATGAGTACAACCCCAAGAACACCATTCCAACCATGAAGCATGGAGGTGGAAACATCATTCTTTGGGGATGCTTTTCTGCAAAGGGTACAGGACAACTGCACCGTATTGAGGGGAGGCTGGATGGGGCCATGTATCGCGAGATCTTGGCCAACAACCTCCTTCCCTCAGTAAGAGCATTGAAGATGGGTTGTGGCTCGGTCTTCCAGCATGACAATGACCCAAACACACAGCCAGGAGTGGCTCCGTAAGAAACATCTCAAGGTCCTGGAGTGGTCTAGCCAGTCTCCAGACCTGAACCCAATAGAAAATCTTTGGAGGGAGCTGAAAGTCTGTATTGCTCAGCGACAGCCCCGAAACCTGAAGGATCTGGAGAAGGTCTGTATGGAGGAGTGGGCCAAAATCCCTGCAGCAGTCTGTGCAAACCTAGTCAAGAACTACAGGAAACGTATGATCTCTGTAATTGCAAACAAAGCTTTCTGTACCATATATTGAGTTCTGCTTTTCTGATGTATCAAATACTTATGTCATGCAATAAAATGCAAATTAATTACTTAAAAATCAAACAATGTGATTTTCTGGATTTCTGTTTTAGATTCTGTCACTCACAGTTGAAGAGTACCTATGATAAAAATGACAGAGTTCTACATACTTTGTAAGTGGGCAAACCTGCAAAATAGGCAGTGTATCAAATACTTGTTCACCCCATTGTACCTTCACAGTATTGTGTGTGTGCTCTGACCTTTGGGGCTGAGATAAGGGCCTTCCAGGTAGAAGACGCCCTTCAGTAGGGCTAGTTCCTGCAGGATGATGCCAAAGCTGTAGACGTCACCCTTTTGTGTTCCACATGCAGGTGGGTTGTCGGCACGCAGGAGCTCGGGGGCCGTCCACAACTTGCCTACAAACGCAAACATTGATGTTACAGGCTTCTTCACACGCACACACTCTGTATCTACGTAAATGTTGCCACGGTACTCACGAGCATAGAAAGCATGCATGTCCTCCACGTTGTTCTCTTTGCGGAAAGTTTCCAGACCATAATCTGTGATCTTCAGCACGAAGCGGCTGTCCACCACGCAGTTGGAAGACTTCAGGTTGCCGTGGGAGACGATGACACTGTTGTGAATAAACGCCATTCCCTGAGTGGTAAAAAGATGACACTCTTTCAAAGACATCTGACAGCATCCATCATATTTACCAACACCGCACCGCAAAAATGTTAATTACAAACTCTCTTGCAACTGTAATATGCTTTCTGGAGTCATAATTTGCCCGTCAAGGAATTGACATCTTCATAAACCCTTTCAAATTACACATGTCTCATCCCTACATAATGTCACACCCAGAACAGTATTTTAAAAAATGTAAAGCAGTTCGCTGTTGATTCAAACAGTTACATTTTAGAGTTCTTTTGCCAGAAATACTAAAACAGCATGACATCTTTCCCTTTCCTTCTCCCTCTGAGATTAAGCAGAGAAGAAGGTGAGACGCTCACCTTAACAATGTCATTGATCAGAGAATACCGGAACATCCAGTCTAGAGTGATTCCTTCACTCTCCATGAGGTCCTACAGGTCACAAACACACACACACAAATACATCAAGTGGCTCACGGGGAGCATCCGTGTAGAGTTGGAAATAAAGATAAGTTGATGGGAATTAATTATATTCACTCTCGTCAACATGTCAGTTGTGTGTTATTATTATATTTATAGCTGAAGTGTGTAATTTTCTCTATTTAAAACACAATATACTACATGTGTGCACTGTATGTGTGACTTTTGAAGAGTATATAAACACTAGCTAGGTTTCCATCCGAACGTGAAGAGAATCTTTTCAAAGTTCGCAAAAAAAAGAAAAACAAAAAAACAAACAAATGCCAATTAGGCGCGTTTCCATCGAGTTGTTCGAGTGGATGAGGGTGGTATTGGTAACCTAGTAACCAACAGTAAATAAAACACCGTCAGCGGAAACAGCTGGGAAACAACGTGGGTTTAATGCTCACTACGTCAGAATTTATTCGGCAAATGCGTTTCCATCTCCATTTAGTTTATGTGATTTTTATTCATAAATTAAAGTAAGTTTAAAATGTGTACAAAATGTTTAATTGAGCTCTAGTTTTTTTTTTGGTTTTTGTCATTTATAATATAAATAATATCTAAGGACAAGGAAAAATGCAAGGAAAAATAAGGCTTAACATTTTTTTGGGAATGTGGGTTTGCTTGAGAAGGATACATGCAGTGCTGCATTAAAAGAGGATAGCTTAGAAGGCAGCATTATTATTCATGCCTGTGATGTTTTAAAAATGTTAAGTAGGTTTGGAAAAAAGCTTACAGAGTGATGGTAGACAAAGTAAGCGGTGACGATTATTTTTGTGTTTGTAAGCATGTATGTGTTTTTGAAAATTTTTAACACTTAAATTTTTATTAGTTTGGCAAAGCACGTAAAAATCCGAATCCTTATTGTTAAGCACTGGTTGTTAAAAAAAAAGAAAAAAAAGTGTCATAAATATGAGCCATATATCACTACATCTATGGTGTATAGAGCAGTCGTGTGTTCACCTGTAAGCTGCCCCGAGGGCAGTACTCAGTAAGGATGCAGATGTTGGGTGTGT
The DNA here is from genome assembly GCA_037194245.1 of Opsariichthys bidens. Classification (NCBI taxonomy): domain Eukaryota; kingdom Metazoa; phylum Chordata; class Actinopteri; order Cypriniformes; family Xenocyprididae; genus Opsariichthys; species Opsariichthys bidens. The sequence continues at coordinate 12,056,635 of CM074302.1, forward strand.
CGATACAAGCGCCAATAAAGCGCGTCAGGTGCTCATTCTGAACATCTCGCATCTATAATGGGAGGAGAAAAGAGCAGAAGGGAAAAGAAGAGGGAGGACAACATGAGTAGTGGACAAAGAGAGAGAGAGAGAGAGAGAGAGAGAGGGCTGTTTAGTCCCTCTTTTCCATCAGTCCCCAGCTATTAATATGTCCCAGAACATCATATAAACTTAATTATGATGAAGGCACCTGGCAAAAAGCACAAAACGACAAGGAAGCACACTTACGTGTTTGAGTTCAAACAGCACTTTCCTGGTGAGCTCAATGCGTTTCTTGTTGACATACTTAATGGCTGTAATGTTTCCCTGGAAAAGAGGCATCAACACACATTAGTTTCCCCCTGATTGCTGACGTGGGCTTAGCAAAGAGTCTGAGGGATTTAGAGACAGATAAAAATGCCTCATCATTTAAGAGAAAAAAAAGAGCAACAGAATGCATTAATTAAGCACCATCCTAATTAATGGAGAAAATAATGACATGTGGACATGAATAACATGGTTAACTGGAGTGGAGCTAACCCAACAGATGAAGAACTGGCCATTAGCCTGTGCCAGCCAATGGTATTATGGAGGAACTAAAGACAAACCCTTCCATCATTTGACACTTCAGTTGCTAGGCAGGATATGTTATTTTTAAGTGTAAAAAATAGTAATTAGTAAAACAGGAAGAGATAGAAGTGGGCGGGTCGGAGCAGACCAGTGTTTTCTCTAATTGGTCAGAATGAATGGGTCTAAATAATAATAATAAAAAAACTCTTATTTTTGACTCTTCATTGTGTATTTTTATTTTAACTCTTGTAATTAGCAATTACCCTCTCACACCAGCAGGTAATGGACATGTGCGTAGGAGAAAGGACCAAAAAAGCCAAAAATCAAAAACAAAAGACAGTCCCACACACTATCAATGCTAACAAAAGTATAAAAAATTCCCATGACCTTCATCATTCTATCCAGACAAACTATTCAAAGTAACCGATCATGAGTTGATTCACGCCATATCGTAATTACTGTAACTACGTGATTCTGGCTCGTGATAAGCATTCACGTTCTCGTAAAGCATTACAGTTTGTAAGCTGGGAGTTTTCTGAAAGCTCCCACATGGCGTCTGTACCACCTGACCGCTGTACATTCATTTAGGCGTTGATTGCGGTGCCATAGAAACGCATAATTCCCAGCCCGAGGACATGAACAGCTCCAAATATAACGTCACGTGTTGTCATTTCAAGATTACGGTAATTACACAATGGCGTGAATGCAGCAATAGTGTATCATTACTCCTCATCATCAAACAAATGGGCCACTTTGAAAAAAAAATATGGATACGCATGATGAAGGTCACGTGACCGAAACGTTGCAGCAAATGAAGAAATTTTCATACTTTTGTAAGCACCGATAGTGTGCAAGACTGTCTTTAGTTTTAGTTGAACCCTTGTGGAAAAGATGCACACTTTAAACAATAGTGCTTTTTACAGAAACAATACACTTAATTTGAAGTATTTTAAATGAAATTTGAATACGTATGTATAAAACAAAAATGGCCTTTTTCATTACTATTTTATTATATGCAAGTACAGTTTTTTAAAAATATGCTTTCAAGATTTGAAGTATAGTACATGTGCATATTCAAAACAATTACGCACACTTCTTTCTATTGGCTATTAAAGTTTCACAGTATCGTGATTTAGAAAATTATCCAATCATGTTTAACAACAAAAGTTTAAAGGGTATCAGGTTGCTACTATGCGAGATTTTGAGAAAGATTTAATGGTTGGGTTTACCAGGTTTATCAGGTTAGTGGCATAAAATCTTTGAAAGATACCAGGTTTATACGCAGTTATGCAGCATTACATGATATATTGGTTATATAGGTACAATATAATACTAACTTAAAGCAGTTTTTAATAGCAGTTACATTTTCAGAGCTTACTATAATATTTTCAATCATATTTAGAGATACACATCACATTTCAATCCTTAAAGTGAATCATTTGAAACAAATGTTTACAATAAAAGACAAAAACATCATGTGATTCGAATGCGACCTAATGGGCCCATCCTCCTCTCACCACCATATCTTTAATACCTTGTAGTAGCCAGTTTTGGCATAGATCTGGAAGTTTCCATCCATTGTCAACAGTGAGCCGTAGTTAGAGCCTCTCTGTGGAAAGAGGAGTAAGACATGAGTATGTTTACTCAAACTATTGAAAACTATTGGAAATGAAACCGAGTGCTCCCCCTCACCAATGAAATGGTGAGTTTGCTGCAGGTTCTGCGCAGCACCTTCTCCATGTTACTCATCTGGATGTCTTCCCAGTGCACACGCCACAGCTGAGCGGTCAATTCATTCTCCAGCTTCAGCTTCCTGATGCCCGCCGAGTGACAGACAGAGGAAAAGACAGAGAGAGAAAGAAAGAAAAGTATAAATAAGCAGAGGAGAGGGACAATGAGAGATTGGATGCAATGGGGGGGAACATCAGAAAATAGAATAACAGACCCAAATTAAAGATAGGGTGTCATAAATGTTAAATAAGACAAACCAATATGTGTGTCAATGTCAACACTGGAATATTGAAATGGTACATGTAAAAAATCCCTGAGAGGCAAAGAACTATGAAGTTTTATTATTATCATTATCAGCATTTGCAGAATTATCGTATATCATATAATGACTGAAGCATGCAGACATTTATACAAGAAATACAGAGCACAACAAACACAATCTTATTGTCTGTATATATCACTGGGTTATTCTACAATCACTGCGTTGTTTTACTAAAAAAATTTCATTCATCAATGGACATGTTAAACTTACCTTGTCTAATGCTCTAATTTTCATTCTTATCTCACACAAGGCAACACTAAATAACTACAGGATATTAATAATGAATTTAATTTTCCGTTGACAGACTGTTACTTTTGTTAGTGGTGTTACATGTTCACCACTTATATATATATATATATATATATATAAAAAAAAAATATTTCATGGATTAACAGAATTGTACCATTTCAATTTATGTATTGGGGTACATGTAGATTTATGTACATGTAAATCTTAAAATCAAAATTGGAATTTTGTGGCATAAACTATTTTTTTTATGTGATCGCTCTGTTTCAATATGACCTACATCAAAGTGGACAAGTCCAACTGGACTCTTTAATAAGAAGATCATTTACTAAAAAAGATATTATTTTCTATAAAGCGAGCTTGTACAGTGCAGTTGGACTTTTTTTTTTCATTTGAAAGTGAGTAACAGCATCTGCCAGAGCAATTGAAGAGAGACCCATTGGAGAATTTGGTATAGAAACGTGGCTGTAAAAAGAGGTAAATAAAATTACAGAAACAGAAGATCATCATTGCACAGAAAAGTCTCCAACCTTAATGTGTGAGCACTATTAGAAGGGATAAAATAATATACTTGAGCCTAATTGATATACGTGAAAAATAAATCTTCTGTGTCTTCATAATGACAGCAACACTGTCAGTTACTATCATGTGTAGGGCAGGCATGACACATTAATGTAATTCTGCTTGCCTGTAGAGTGTTTTTATATATATACACACACAACATACAATAACTGCAGAGAAATCTGCACCTAACCAAAATAAAGTCAGAAGAAGATGCCGTGCTTAATGACTCTAGACCCAGACAATCTCATAAAGCTGATCCGAAGGACGCTCTGTTGTAGCGGCTCTTGCATTTATGTCAGGAAGAGCATTTACATCCATTTACATCCATCAGAATGGCTATTGTGCGTTTAACTGCAATCATGCCCAACAGATATCTGTTTTAAAGCAGTGGGTGAGTAATTCACTCTTTGATTTAAAGATAGAGATAAAAGCCTACTTTGAGATTCTGTTGCGATTTTTACGCGTTGCGCAAGTAATTCATGTGTGAGGTATCTGGTTGCCACGGCAACGTCATGCTTCTTGCTGCTGCTCTAAATCACTTGAATGGTACACAGAGTGTGAATTTGTAAGTTTACTAAAGAAAAGCTACATATATTTAAAAATGTGACTGACCAAATTGTCAAGTTCAAATGTCAAGCTACAGCTACTTTTGATTCTTGACGCTTTTTTTTTTTTTTATGTAGTTTTTTTTTTAAATTAAATATTATGAGAAAAAAGTTTGAATAAACCTTGAAAGATTACGATGGCAGAAGTTACGTTAGGTTAACAAAAGGATTAATCGACTGTCTGATCAGAAAATAATTACAGTAATCATAAAAATAATCGATAGATTAATCGAAAATTAAACTAATCCTTAGTTACAGCCCCAATAATGTGTCCTATGAATTATAATGAAATCTCTTGATATCCTGATAATGAATATCGTCATTGCTACATTCTTAATAATTTTTCAGCAAACCCATCAGATAAAATTGGGTACAAATGAGAAACAAATATTTAGAATTATAAAATCTATGGAAAGCACAGCTGTTTCAGCAGCTGGATGAAAGCTGAATGCCCTTGTTTTCTATTAATGATTTCTATAAATTTATATGGCTGGGCATAAGCAGGTCATCAACTCTCTCTTTCTCTCTTGCACACACAGAACCTTGTTATTCTTTGTGCAAGAACCGAATGCAACAAGTTTGACAGAAAACTGTAAATAGAACTATGTGTAAGACATTTATTTAATGTTTTTAAAAGTTAAATTGACTGTTCCATGCAAGTATTATTTACAAAATAAGTGCAATCAAATAAGAATAAAATGAAGGTAATAGAATGTGCAACAGCTGGACTACAGCATATTATATACAGCTTAAACTTTGAATGCTTAATAAAGCACAACCATCATTGGCTGCAATCCTCAGCATGAATTTAACAGAAATAATTTGCATTTCAATGTCACTGGATACATGGTCACATATCGAATAAAGTGATGAAGTCATGGTGACGTAGACTGAGTTGCTATTTCTGTCTCTGTCGTAGTCTGGCAGTAAGTTTCCTAATTAAACATCAGGAACAGATAGAGGGAAAGAAAGACAGAGAGATATAATATCAGACCCAGATCGCCCAAAGCTCAGTATTTGCACACCTGACATGTAGTGTTACACCATGTCTACACTGCAGGCCAATGACGTGATAAAACAAGAACGCTCATGTTACAATCAACAAAGCACTCTAAATTTGTCATGTCACCCGGTCTCAGTATAGACACTGTGTTTATCTGCATGGGTTTCAACTGACCTGTATATGAAGACTGTGACCGTTACGATGATGATAAAAATGAAGCACACCACTATGGAGATCATCTGGTGTATGGTGACCGTCTCTGAAGAACAAAACCAAGGACACAATATCAATACATCTGAATTTCATTATATTTCACAGAGACAGCAGTTAAGTAATCTGACCTACTGGAATCATTTCATACAGATCATATTTTTCGTCCTCCTCATTTTTTGAGTTGAAACACCATGAAATTGACAAAAATCCAAATGTACAATGATGGGTGTTGCTGGGTAGTACATTATGCAGTACATTTCATCTTTTCATCATACGTGTCTTAAAGCAATAGTTCACCCCAAAAGGAAAATTATGCCATAACTTACTCACTCTCAAGCTATACTAGGTTATACTATACTAAACTATACTAGGTTAATTATTAATGAATACTACAGTTTGACCTCACTTTATTTGTAGCTTTGTTAGGCTAGATTGTACATATCTATGCTTGTAATTTGTGCACATGTTTGAACTTTATTAGTTAGGCTAGAAGTTTTTGCTGTGGTATCAGAGTATTTGAGTAGCAAATCAGCATATTAGAATGATTTCTGTAAGATTATGTGACACTGAGGACTGGAGTAATGATACTGACAATTCAGCTTTCAAACAGAAAACATTCAAACAGAAAATAGTTTTTAAAAACTAATAATATTTAACAATATTCCTGTTTTACTATATTTTTGATCAAATAAATGCAGACCTGGTGAGCATAAGCATTAAAAAAAATGGTAATGCAAATAATTCCAATATTTTGATATGTGCCATTTTGGTCTGGGTCCTTAATGACATCATCTTCTAGGAAGTGACAATTTTGGTGGGAAAACAACAGCACAAAACAGATGGATTTGATGAATTCTGGGATGTTTTGTGCTATTAGTTGTTTTCATCTTATCCCATTAAATTACATGGTTGGTATGGTTGATGTGCCTGATCTTCACCAGAGTGAGCATATTACAATAAGTCTGGTGTACCCTTTCACAGACATACGCCCACAAACACAAGCATATTCATTTGAAAAGTTAATGAGACCACAGAGTTACAGTAAATGAAGCTCTCACAATAGTGATCAACTACTGTGTTTTTTTTGTTTTTTTTTGGATCGGTTATTAACCTAAATTTAATTAAGAAAGATTATAGAGCAGCATTAAAACAACATGAAACATTCCTTGATTTAATTTTAACGTTACTCATTAACTCCAAGTGTGTCATCCCACTTAAAAATTTTAGCGTCCATTAACTGGATACTACAGTCTTTACTTCAAAGGCGATTGCACTTTAAAATATTACACTGAATTATAACGAGAAACATTACTTAACAACACTTTACACTTCTATATATAATGTATGCAAATGTATACATGTATGTAATTATATATATATATATATATATATATATATATATATATATATACAGCCAGTCATTGCCACAAAATATACCCCAACAAAGTCAAAAAGAAAAAAAAAAAAACTATAAGAAATGTCTGACTGTACCTTATCTTGCTTAATTCATGGCTATGCAGGCACATTAAATTGATTTGAGTCTAATTTAAGATTGATTTTGGAAAACGACTTTGGCTGAGAATCGTGGAGTGTGGTGTTTTTTCTATACTGATCTATTATTGTGTGAGTTATATGGGGCTTCACTTACTCGCCAGGCAGGCAGGGTTGTCATATTTGAAGCCACACAGAGGGATATCTGGAGGCGGACTTCCCTTCAACCAATGCACCTTCATCCCTGGCTCTGGAATCATCTGCTTCTGACTGCCATTATACACGGACACAATCTAGGACGTACAGCAATCATTTCAGTAGCGGTGAGGTGGGTTTAGCCAGTAATGCATTTTAAATGTGAAAAGGTGAATGCGATCAGATGAAGGCCTCTGTACCTGATAAACTCCTGTATTCGTGTCAGTCATGTCCCATAGAGCAAAGTCAATCTCCCGATCGCCATTCTCATCTAGCTGAACGAGTCCGGTAACCCCTTTAAAGATGAGAAAATAAATAAATCAGATGTTTATAATAATATGATAAAAAAAACAAAACGCTGCAGTGTCAGGCTGTGCAATGCATTTTGAGCATTATTTCATTTTTAATCTCCCAAAATAAATTAAATTCAAATGAATTTAGTCATATGGGCAGTAAAACATTTCCTTGTTAAAAAGAAGTAAATAATATACTTTAAAAGAATATACTTAAGTGAGAATGTAATGTTGAATGTAACTGAATGTAATGTTTTCAGACACAAAATGTATTATAGATTAAATTTATATTAAATGCAATTAGCTGAACTGACAAAGCATTTATGGTAAACTAAAACATACTTCAATGCCGTTTCTATGGACATTTAAATATATTTCTAATTTAAATGTAATATCCAATAACACACTACAGTTAAAATTACAATCAATTACTTTACATGTGCTTTAGTTAGTCAACACGTGTTTTTTTTTGTGTTTTTTTACAAGATTTTACTTTTAAGTGTCCATACAACTAAGCAGACATCTTCTTCACAAGGGTTGCATTCAGCGTTTGGGCTAAGTTGCACTGGCACATCATTAATCATTCATCATGTAGCAGTTTAAATATCATTGATGGATGAACATAAGGCAAACGCAGCCAGTAACAGATGCACAGTACCTGTAGGAAAAAAAACCTTGGCCAAACCACACAGGGGGAAGGGGGCTAAAAGATAATCACACCTCATTTATCCAGTAGATTTTCCCATCATTGATGCAGTAAGCACTGAGCAAGCACACTATGCTTCTTGCCAGCAATGTGACTCATTCCCGGCACTCAGCATTAATGGCAACAAACCTGACTGTGCTTTTCTGATGCCTGGCACTGTGCCTAGCACACCTGAGTCCTGCTAACCCGTGCCGTGACATTCATAAGCTGAAGACATAAGCTGTGATTTAACAAGCAATGGCTAGTTTTTCTTGACTTAACAGGAAATCACAGATTTTAACTTTAGATCTAGAGGTCTTTTTCGGTGACAGGCTTTGTGTGTGTGTGTGTGAAATAAACTGGCCAATGAGAGGAAGAATAAAAAGTACAACTGAAAAAGAAGTAAATTTTAGCATTTTTTAAAAAAAAGAGGGTTTATTTTACACATAATATACTTTATAGAATATACCCAAGTTCAAATTGATGTAATATTTCAGATTAATAATTCCAATTCTTAATTCCAATTAAATTAATATGTATTTTACATAGATACACTTTTTAAATTGATCATAGTTTAAACTTATATTAAATGGAATTAACTGCACCTTTTTTGCTAAATTTTTATATGTAATTTCAGTACTTCCGTTGTCACAACATTTTTGAAATATTACTAAAATGTACTGTTGTACACAGACAAACATTTATACATAAACTTGTATGTCATGTAATTTGTAAATACATTTGTAATGGTAAAGCTGCAAGTTAGTACAGTTAAAATATACTAACTTTAAATGTAATATCGAACAACACACTAAGGGTAAAATTATAATCAAGTACTTTACATGTGCTTATATGTTAGTCAACACATCAAAAAAAAAAAAGTGTAGCTTTGTGTGAGTAATAAGTGAGTAATGACAGAATTTTCATTTTTGGGTCGACTAATCGTTTAATATCATTTAAAGTGAAACTTATGATTTGATATTATTACAAAATGCACTTTTTAAAAGTACTTCACTTTAAAAGATGAAAGTGCACTCTTTTTAAGTACAGAAAAGTCAAACAGGACATGTCATAATCTCCATAAATGAAAATGAAACCTATGCACGTTTGGTGTCATTAAGTTACAAGACACTCTAGAACTCTAGAGAATGGCATTTGAGGTTATCGATGCCCACCCTGAACCATAAGCACTAAAGTTGATAAGGAAAAAATAGGGGGAAAAAAACAGCATTTTAGGAACAACATGTCCATAAGTAAACATTAACAATATGTTTCATTTCATTTTTGGATGAACTATTGCATAATAACTCGGCTGATTCACAAAAGTCTGAATCTAGTTATAAGACTCTTTAGAGAGTTTCTATTCCTGAAGTCCTTTACTCTATGTGGATTTCCCCAAGTAGACCTTCTAATTTTCTTGTCAAAATGGTGAGAAAGGCTTTGAATGCATAATGACTATATGTATTTTGTCAAGCTGCAGACTGTTTTAACCCATGTGTGTCATGTGCCCGTTGAATATCGCATTCAGTGTCAGCGGGTTGGAGAATGACTTTTACTGCCTTGGCTTGTTGATACTAATCAGCAGTGCTCACCATGGGAAGCAAGACCGAGGCAGACTGCAAGGAAAATGAGCAAGATGTGCTAATGACTTGGGAAATAATAATGAAGTGACACAGCCAACACTGAATCGGGCAAGAGCATGATAAGAAATCAATGCTGAATAAAGAGACTTAAAGACAGTGTTGTGTCTGGTGAGACTCAAGAGAAAATTTATGTTGTGAATGCACATCTCTCTCGGCGGTAATTGGGATTTGGGCTCCCATGGTCCCAGTGGAGAGCCAGGTTCAGTCAGCAGCATTGAGTTTCATCCCGGGCATGGCAATACTGTTTCCATTTGAGGCACACTAATAGGGCGCCAATATAGTGTGTGTGTGTGTGTGCGCAATGCGTTACGTGTGTTAAGTGAGGTTACGTGCATGTGTGCATGCTCAGGGGTGTTTGTCTCTCCTATCGAGGACATAGTTCCCTCCCTCCTCAATATCTGAGCCGGAGCATACCTGTTTTTGCAGCGTCAAATTGAATGAATTAGAAAAGTGGTTACTGGAGCCTGCCACAGCGTGCACTCTTTGAAACAACCCTTTTAGTCAGACTGATCTCAGAGGAAAACATTTTTATGAAGTTCTATGTAATATAAATACTTATGTAATTAGACGATGCCAGGGTTAGTTTGACAGCCTCCCTCTTGCACAAAGTGGCAGCAGAAAACAGCTACAAGAAATACGCACAAGATTAACCTGCAAAGTTGTTTATGACTTCCCCAATAAAAGTCCATTTTTGGCATTTAAGGGACAATACACATTTTAAGCTTTATATCATGTAAGATCATGGATTTAAAATGCACTCACTCATAAAGAGTGTGTGCCGACCGCACGACTGTAAATCTTTTTCTATATTCATACTGCAAAGCATTTACAACTACAAGTGTTTCCTTTTATGAAATGTTTTTTAATACGTTCCCTTGACACATGTGCATGAGTTTGAACATGTGGGACCATGCGACGCAAAAATGTGCATGAAAATCCTACTATAAGAGCACAGAAGAACTCCATCTTGCCACCAGAGGGATTGCGGACAACTGTTAAATCATGGGAAAAGGCTTATAGATCATTCAGATGGTTTGCTTGGGTGTGGGAAATGACTAAGTGGGGTCTTCTCATCTCACATAAAAAGCACGAGGACTTCTAAATCTATATTCTTTCCACCCTGACCAAAATATGTCCCATTAGTTCTGTTCACATAATCCGCATGATGTGAAAAGCACCTCTAAACAAAAGTGACATGTCGCTTTGACCTCTGCATGAAGGTTACAATCATTACTTGTAATTAATACATGTCCAGTAATAACAGGCTGGGCTTCCAATGGGAATAAGGATGAAATTGTTTTAACTTTAGCATATAGCAACACTTGACCTGCAAGCAATGCAGGGCCACCTGATGCTTTGCTACATGTAGTTTATAGAGCCCCCAAAATTGAATTTTTTTCTGAATTCCTTTTTTAATTTGGTTTAAATAATTAAAATAATCAAAAAGGATGTCTAATCAATTGGATACATAAAAAAAAATCATAGAGCCCCAAGTTTAGCACACACTGGCAGGCAATGAAAAGATCTTTACAGATGGATGGATTTTATGCTGGAGAGAAAGTTACACTCCATTTATGTTTCAAAGCAACTTATAAGAGTTACAGGTATCCAATACAAAGCAAGACCTCAAACAAGGTCAGATTTGATGGTTGGCGGTTGGCATAGGGACTGTAAGAATGAGCAGACAGTAAGAATTAAACCTTTAGTTCTCAATTGTTGAAGAGCAACTGATTTTTGAGTCCTTGGTCAATATCAAGTGGGTCTGATTACACGTTATAAGAACTTCACATGCAGCACAACAGCTCTTCACACTGTCAATAACAAACTGTCAATAACGTTCCTTGCTGGAGTCAAATATAGTTGTTTTATAGAGAGTGGCTCTGAGCTTAGCAGCTTCTGCAGCTCAGATTGAATTATAGATAAAAATGGTGCCCTTTTCATGTGTAACTGTTATCAATGATGCTTTTGAGAAAGGACTGACTGCATATGTCATGAAAGGTTCTACGAGAGAAGTCTTGACAGAGTAAGCTAATATTATGTTTATGTTATCCTGTATTTATTGTGATTGAAAACATTTGCTAAGCTCACATCAGTCAAAGATGAGAAGCAGCATTTTAACAGAAATTCAGAAAAACATGTTCAGATCACACAAAAATCAGTAGAGTACAATATTTTTTTTGTGAGATTCACTCAAATGACTAAATTACATGTGTAATAGTAAATCCATAATTTATTTTGATCAATATAATAATCCATAAAACAAACCAAAGATGATTTGCTGCCAAAATGCAGTTCTGCTACAATGAGCAGTCGTGAACTCAAGTAAAAGGATATCATTGATCAAATGAGTAAAGAAATAGGGGGTTTTGAGGGCTCTGCTTTGTGTTCCCCAGCCTGTCTCTCTTTCGTCTTTTCAGAGGGGAATAGATTTCCTTTTTAAGCTGTCTGACAGCAGAATGGGTCTTTTGAGTGGCCCAGAGGTGCTCAAGGCAGGTCTGGTGCTCAGGTCGATAAGGATAGCATAACCACTGAATGGGCTGTATTTACTGCTGAATACAGATGATTAGCCGGAGACTTGATCGCACCCTGGAGCAAAACCAAATGAGAAGTGAACACAAGGAGGAGAATGAAAGCGTGTTGGTGAGGGTGGAGAACTGCTACAGAACATCACATTATGTAAAGGTTTGATAGAAATAGATCTATTTGGACAAACTGACGATAGTATTAGCATATACATTAGCGTATTCTTCCATTCATTTTTAGATCACATTTTCAAAAATCGAAAAACGCAAGCCTTATTTACATGCATGGCTCATATATTGAGTAAGCATCAATTGCTAGATTTTTTTGAGATTTTTGAAAACTTCCTCCTCAGTCCAAAAAAAGAGCAACCAAAAATGGCTCATTCAGACTTTTCATAACAGCCCACATTTACATACTGATGACACCTATTCAGTCACAGTAGGACAGGTGCTCAAAGTAGCACCTGAATGATAGCAAGGTGCTATCATTCTAAAATGATTACAATAAAATATGGGAAACTCAGCCAAATTTTGTGCTGTTCCTGGCAGTGCACTGGACCGGACAGCAAACCCATAGCTTGTGAGTAAAGTGAAGCAAAGTGCTGTAATTTCTCATCTGAAGAATATATCTAGATACAAGTTTTACCCAGTTAATTGTTAGAGCGAGTATATATATGGAAAACCTGTAACACTGTACAATAAGATCCCATTTGTTAACAGTTAAAGGCAAAATATGTATTTTTTCACTGCAAGAGGTCACTTATTTAAAACAAAGGCAAAGCTTGATGATGCCTTGATTTCGTAGAATCATGGGAGTTGTCTTCATGTCGTTGGAAAAGGATCTGACGAGAAATCATATTCATGAATGAGCTAATATATTAAAGATTTATTAACACTACTGTAGTATAAAGCAGGGTGTGGCTAAAAGCTGTTGGAGTGGAACGATGCTGAGACACACGGCTCGAGAGCAGTGGAACTTTTATTATGCTGCAGATAACCGTTTCCACTTCTTCCGGTCACGTGGGGCAAGCAACGTGGTTTTATCATAATAGATAAATTTGTGTGTTGAAAGCTGTCATAGAGCTATTCTGTGTGTTCACTCTGTGGCTACTATGAGACACGTGTTGCAACTTGTTACATGTAATATAAGGATAACGTCTTCCTCTTGCATTCCAAAGAAATTAAAATGAGTGGAAAATATTTTCTCCCTTCTACCACTCGCTCTCTACAACGTGACTCCTTCTAGCAGCAACAATTGCAGCCATGCCACAAAAGTGTTTAAGACATGCTTTTTGTGGGTGTTAAATAATACCAGTAAATTAACGAGTGCAAACATTAGTAAATCATGTTGCGTGATTCATTTAAATACTCTACTCCCATAAATTTTGCGTCTGAAAGGGAAACTTCTACAAATGCATTCAATAAGGTCAACTGCAAAAACAACTGTGTTCCAGTGTTTACCTATATAAAAATGATTTGTTTTCTCTCGAAGAATATATTCAAAGAGTTGCTCACCTCTCTAATAAAACATAATATATTATAGCATCTTACAAAATGAAACCAGAAATTGAGGGCAACTGATGTGCGACGCACGGACACGGACAAGGACACGATCCTTGTCCTGGTTAAAATTGCTTATTTCTCTTGATGTAAACATTCTTGGAAACATTTGGGATAATGTAAGTACACAAATCAACAAAATATATAACATTGTTCTATAGTTTAATCCAAAAGCTATAGTTTAACCTTACAAACTGTGCCTTTAATCCATTAATTAACAGGAACTATTAATGTTAATATTAGTTAATAAAATGTTCATGTTCATGTTCAACTAATGTTAAAAGATACATCTTATGATCTTAAAAATGTATTAGTAAATCTTGAGATTAACATGAATAAAGGTTAATAAATGCTGTATAAGAATTGTTACTTGTTAATTCTTGCTAACTACTGTCAACCAATGTTAATAAACGAAATCTTATTTCAATCAAAAAAAAATTATTTTTGATCAAATCATTTTTTAATTAATGCATTGATAATTGTTTATACTATTTGTCAAAGTTGCTGTATGTGTGAACGGCTTGGAAAATGGGCATGAAAATTGAAGTACACAAAAAATGACAAACATAAGTGAATTTTTTTTAAAAATTCACACAAAAAGAAATAGTCAGCGGAAAAATACAACTGGCCCTACAGTATTAGAGGGGTCTGTTCTTGTGTGAAAAATCCCTGCCCACGGGAAGCAAGGGTCCATCTGGGGAAGTGACATTGCATCAGCATCAGCTGCGTGTGGTGGCTAATGTAATCGCCATGGAGACATGACCAGAGTGATTGACAGGTTCATCTCCTGATCAAATTGCCTCTCTTGAACGAGGACGTTACGTAGGGGACACCGGGTGAGACAAGGAACATGGTATTGGGAAGATGAACCCCAGAGAGAAAGAAGACGTCAATAGATGGTCTGTCGCAGATGGTGCAACCGCATGGTTAAAGGATGTCCTCATGGACTCTGAGGGGGGTGAGAAGGAGGGATGTGGGTTTCAACATGCACATCAAATGGTGCTAATTTATGAAGAAATCTGAGAGAGGCCAGGGAGTAGGGATACAGGGATTGCGCCACTGGGAAGATGATCTCTTTGACTTCAGTAAACCCATGATGCAGAAAAGGAAAACTGAGAAGTCACCCCAAAGGGATGCTGAGAATAGGAGATATTACAATGCAAATTGGACATATTCATGTCCCTGGACTCATAAAGGAAAAAGCTTGCTTCCACAAGAACTATATAGAGTTGTGGGAAACTGTGGGAGATTAGCTGCACTGTGGTTTCCTGTGTAAAATATGGAGGATTCACTTTTTCGAAAACAATGTACACACCCACACCCTGTTGTTTTGTCCAAATGACCCGCACTAAGATAGTAAGATCAGGAATTTATGACATTGTGGGGTCCTTCAGCATTTTAAAAATGTGATTTAAGTTTCAGATATATACAGTGGGTATGGAAAGTATTCAGACCCCCTTAAATTTTTCACTCTTTGTTATATTGCAGCCATTTGGTAAAATCATTTAAGCTCATTTTTTCCTTAATGTACTCACAGCACCCCATATTGACAGAAAAACACAGAATTCTTGACATTTTTGCAGATTTATTAAAAAAGAAAAACTGAAATATCACATGGTCCTAAGTATTCAGACCCTTTGCTCAGTTTTTAGTAGAAGCACCCATTTTAATCTAACACAGCCATGAAGATTTGGGGATCCTCTGCCATTCCTCCTTGCAGACAAAACACTCCCCGGTTCTGTCAGGTTTTATGGTAAACGTTGGTGGACAGCCATTTTTAGATCTCTCCAGAGATGCTCAATTGGGTTTAAGTCAGGGCTCTGGCTGGGCCATTCAAGAACAGTCACGGAGTTGTTGTGAAGCCACTCCTTTGTTATTTTAGCTGTGTGCTTAGGGTCATTGTCTTGTTGGAAAGCAAACCTTCGGCCCAGTCTGAGGTCCTGAGCACTCTGGAGAAGGTTTTCGTCCAGGATATCCCTGTACTTGGCCACATTCATCTTTCCCTCGATTACAACCAGTCGTCCTGTCCCTGCAGCTGAAAAACACCCCCACAGCATGATGCTGCCATCACCATGCTTCACTGTTGGGACTGTATTGGACAGGTGATGAGCAGTGCCTGGTTTTCTCCACACATACCGCTTAGAATTAAGGCCAAAAAGTTCTATCTTGGTCTCATCAGACCAGAGAATCTTATTTCTCACCATCTTGGAGTCCTTCAGGTGTTTTTTAGCAAACTCCATGCAAGCTTTCATGTGTCTTGCACTGAGGAGAGGCTTCCAACGGGCCACTCTACCATAAAGCCCCGACTGGTTGACTTTCTACAACTTTCTCCCATTTCTCGACTGCATCTCTGGAGCTCAGCTACAGTGATCTTTGGGTTCTTCTTTACCTCTCTCACCAAGGCTCTTCTCCCACGATAGCTCAGTTTGGCCGGACGGCTAGCTCTAGGAAGGGTCCTGGTCATCCCAAATGTCTTCCATTTAAGGATTACGGAGGCCACTGTGCTCTTAGGAACCTTAAGTGCAGCAGAAATTTTTTTGTAACCATGGCCAGATCTCAACCTTGCCACAATTCTGTCTCTGAGCTCTTCAGATAGTTCCTTTGACCTCATGATTCTCATTTGCTCTGACATGCACTGTGACCTGTAAGGTCTTATATAGACAGGTGTGTGGCTTTCCTAATCAAGTTCAATCAGTATAATCAAACACAGCTAGACTCAAATGAAGGTGTAAAACCATCTCAAGGATGATCTGAAGAAATGGACAGCACCTGAGTTAAATATATGTGTCACAGCAAAGGGCCTGAATACTGAGGACCATGTGATATTTCAGTTTTTCTTTTTTAATAAATCTGCAAAAATGTCAAGAATTCTGTGTTTTTATGTCAATATGTGTGTGTACATTAATGAGGAAAAAAATAAACTTTAAAAAAATAAACATCTGCTTTTAGCAGATGGCTGCAATATAACAAAGAATTAAAAATTTAAGGGGGTCTGAATACTTTCTGTACCCACTGTATATATATAATAAGATTATTAATATCATATATTTTAATAAGATTATATATATAAAAATGTTATAACTTTCTATAAGGATGATAAAACATTACATAGTATGATTCATAAGCTGTTATCCTCATGAGGACTTTCCATAGAGATACTGATTTTTATACAGTGCAAACTGTATATTTTATCTAGTTGCATATGTGTCTATATATGTGTCTATATACCAGTGGGGTACTAAACGCATGCCACTAAACTATGAAGTCGGGTGGCTTAAGCTTGTGAACTATTGCTGTGCGTAGTTTAAATCTTGTGGTTTAATTTAAAATGTGTATCTATAACAAGTGGAATCCAGATTTATTTAACTTGTGGTTAAGCAATGTGTACCTGGTTGCCTAACCTTAGGTTTAAATGTGTGCCTTTGCTTATATGGCTCAAGCTTACCTAATTAGAAACATGCACTGTGTCGTTAACAAGTAGATATCATGTTGCAGGTTGATAGAAACAAGAAAAAAACCCCAGCAAAAAAACAGCTGAAATCAGCCAGCACGAACTCAGCGAAGCTAATGAAAGAATTGCCCTTGGAAAAAAAATAAATAAAGGCATCGTTGGAGGTTTCACAGCAAAATAACAGTGAGCTCCGGCTGAATGTGTATGCATGTGTGAATGCCTGTTTCACTTTAACGTGTTTTCATATTCACGATGCTTAGCCACTGTCTCCTCACATCAACTACACAGAGCACTTGTTGCTGCTGTATAAACACATAACGTAATCGCTGCTGCTTATATGCTTAAATCCAAGACTGATAAACATGACACTTGGTTTTAAAAACTTATGTATGGTTGCTCATTTAGGAATTAAAAGGCAATAATGCACAGTGATATGGAATAAACGAATGGCCACTTATTTTAAATGTTGAATTTCTGAGGAATTCTGAAAGCACACTGTTATAGCAAACACTGACCAATTATTTGAAATTTGAGCATCAAGCTCATTAGCTGCTGATGCGACAGGAACCAATCAGCTGAGCCCCATAGAGAACAGTGTAATCGCTAACAGATTGTTATCAGCCTGTCATCTACAGTTTCAGGACAGAACTTTGTATTTATTTCTTTGAAACTTGAAACTTCCAACTTACACTGCTGCCAATATCAACCAATGCCTATAACTTTGAAAGAGAAATTATGTGCATATGTTCAGACACCTCTTCAGTCCAATTAAGAGCAAAGGATACTACAATAGTGAAAAAATCCCCCTTTCCCAATAAAAAGAAACGTTTTTACAAAATAAAGAGACAAAAGGTTAGTATGTTAGAGAACCATGATCCTCATACATAAATATTTCAGGCTGAAGCTGTTGTGAAGCTAAACACTAGCACATGCTGGACCAGTCTCCTCAATATATAGATCATATTACCACATTGCAGTGTTTATGCTTGAGTGAGCATGCGTATCAACCAACTTTTATGACTCATTGCAATTACGTTTTGATTAGCACACCATCAACATATCCAAGTGAGCTATTTTCAAGAGTATGACTGAGGTGGACGAGAGAAATACTGGCTATAATTTACATCTCAATTTATACTTTTACTTGTATTTCAAAAGCATACAATTTATATATGAAGAGAGGAGCTGCTTATCCTATACAAACAATAAATCATTGATTAAAAAAAGGGCTGGATATTATTGAACATTTTAAACTTTTCTTAAGAAGATCTTCAAAAAAAACAAAAAAACAACACCACAAAACAAACACTTGAAGGCGTTTAAGGGGTCCTCTAATACTTGCAAAGGACCCTAAAATGCTCTCTATCATGTCATCTGTAGAGCATCTCAGCTTTCCCTCTTCCTGTGCCTCCTGCTGAATCTCAATTATATCATCTATCAGTCTCTCTCTGCTGGAGTGTTCCCCTCCACTGCAGCTTTAAGAGAATTTACTCCACGTCTTCTTGCATGGATACAAATGCTGATCTGAGGGCCGCAGATCCTCAAGAGAATCTCATCAGTGACCTCGTGCCCTCTGACCTGAGCTCAGGTCATAAGTAGCACAGCGGATTTATGACCTTGATCTCTTGGGTAATAATGCTAGGGGCATGGGGACAGTGAAAGAGCAAGGCGGAAAGCACTTAAAGTAATGGAAGTGAATGCCGCGTCAGTGTTATCATTCCTCCCTATGGGAACTCGGCCGCACAGCCATTAAAGTGTGCTGTGTGCACTGATGCATTTATTAAATGCTCTGCACTGCTGCCTATTAACTATAGTGTAAAACAACTGTGCGAACTGAAGGAAATCAAAATGCCACTGACATTAAACACATGGCAGTCTGGGTGTTCTTGTGGGTTAAATACCAATAGAAGACAGAATAATTAATGCTATGCTGTCTTATCTAAGCAACAGTATATTTTTACTACATGGTTCATCTCCCTGGAGCCACCTGGATTAAGTGTCTCACTTATGTGTAACCCCTCCTGGGGTTTGAACTGACAGCCTTTAGATTTACAGCCAAACCACATTAAAGTAAAAAAGAGTTTTCTAAATGTACATTTTTTAATAAGAACACTTAATAAATGATAAAAATGAATCACTAAAGGACAGAGAAGTCATGTGATCATAAGCTCAACATTTACCAAGCACAAAACCCTCTATGTTAACATCAAGTCCTGAAAGTGAAGCGTTTCGATCGCCAAATTGTTTCAATCCCAGTATAGGTTATAAACCCAGCTCTCTACATGTAATCTAAAGGGACGTGAGACAAACTAAATAATTAAATTGCACTTCAAATATGTTTTTTTCCAAAGATGGATTATGTTATTTTATGCATTTTTTATCATGCCGAGGTAAGTTCAAGTGTTTTTTTTTTAAATAAGTTATTTTATACTATAGAAATGGCACTGTGATGTCATGATTGACAGCTGTGATTGACAGCTTCTCTGAGCGTGAGGAGACTGAAGCTATAACTTTCATTTCTACTCACACTATTTCACACTAACATGAGTTGTTCTGCAATAATTTTGTGCTTTTGATTGACTCTGCGGGAATGTGAGCGGGACCTTGATACTGCCGCTCCACTTTGCTCACAACCGCACAGATTCTGACAGAGGAGGAGAAAAAAGTACTCAGAGACTAAATATTTAATTTATATTATGTTCTGCCTGGCAATGACGTAGACTGTGTGAATGTGTGCAAGCTCTGATTCCATGGATTAAACTTCTGATAGCTGGGAAAAGCATTACAATAGGTACAATAAAAGAAAAGTGTATCAAAGTGTACCAGATCCTAAAGATTTCGGGTAAGCAGGCAGTCAGGTTCAGCACAAAACTGATGTTGTACGGAGACCAAAAAGAGAATGAAGGGCGTGAGACACCCATGTGGATGAAACATCTGGAGCCGAATGAAGAAAGCTGGAGAAAAATGCAGGGGACTGAACGCAGCACGGCCAGGACAGAAGGACACGGGATAAAATTATGGAACATGGAGTGAGAACAAAAGCAGCAGAAGAGGTTGACAGGTCTGTGAAAGAGGAAGAGCAGGCACAAAGGTCAAGGAAAGCAGTATGAGAGGAAAGCATGAACAAGAGGGGGAGGAAATGGAGAGGGAAAGAAAAACAGACAATAGCAGGGCAGAAGAGATGGGTCTGCAGATGACAACCTCTGAGAGGAAGACGCAGATGTTACAGGATAAAAAAAAACAACAGATGACCTTGTTGGTTTTTATGGACAGAGAGCCTGTTCTGCCCACACACACCTACATTAATACACCTCCCATGATGAAGGACAGAAACAAGGAATAGGAGATAAGAGGATAGCATGGATTAGATGAGAGCGAGAGGGTTATGAAAATAAAAAATATTCAAGAATTGCATGCATTCATAACAGCTTTTCTCCTATTTTTCTCGTAAGATTCGTTAGTAGATACACAATGACTAAATGCTGTCAATCGACTGAAATGTTTAATCATGTTTAATCATGATTGCAAAGGTTCAAACTGTTTGATGCCAAGGATTTCCATAAATAATGATGGTCTCAATATAACCCCTCACTAAGATATGAAGGCAATTATACATTTTCATACATAAAGTCCCATTTAGGCTATATATGTGTGAAGAATATTAAGCATAAGACATGTTCCCAAAATTAAAAAAATGGCTTTTATTTTGCCACCATAGTAAAGCCAAAGCTGTATTAAACTGATTGACTGATTTTTTTTTTTTTTTTTTTTTTTTTTTACCAAATATAGTGTTTGCATGTGGGTGATACTTTATACTGATTAAACTTTAATGATAATTAAATGTGATGTAAGTGACTTCTTTTAAGTAGTGTGGGTAAATTGTCCTCTGTAACTACTTTATGAAGTACGCTACATTTTTACAGTAGTGTTTACCCATGCAACCCCTCCGCAATGTTCGGATGTTATGAGTTGCTATAGGAAGTTCTGCTTGATATCTTACTGGCCTTGAGTAACTTTCATTTTTACATCCACAAAGTGTCACAAGTTCTAGAGTTCCAACATTAAATACAAGCAACAAAGAGAGAGAGATATCATGTTCATTTTGAGTTTAGCTGTGCCCTGAAGGACTTATTGATGTTTTGGGTGTTTGTGTGGTCTGCTCCATGAATTGATATGTAGTAGGGAGAAAGGCCTGGGTGATTGAATTTGTCTGTGGTAAATATCGTGAGATTGGATTTATGCACAGTGGGTCATCAGAGGGGAAGAGAGACAGAGAGAGAGAGAAGATAATGGGTATTTCAGGCAGATAAATGGAAGGGTGGAGAAAGAGATGGAGCAGAAAGGTGAAAGGCTTGAGGAGTGTTGGAACAGGGGAACAATTTGAAGAGCTTGGCGGCATTTGCGTTTAAATTGAGGACATATTAAGTCCAAATAAACAGCAGTGAAAGGATCGTCCAGTCACAAACAATTTAAATAGGATTCTGAATTAAAGCATGAGGAATGAGGTTATTCTGCTGTGAACTTCTGGATTTCTCTCAATTTCATATCAGTGACTGAATATGCTATGGCTTTGTTTTCTCGTGACAGCAGAGGAGTCCACTGCGTTTCATTTTGAGAGCGGGTCTAGTCATTATATTCACAGATTCATTCTTCTGCAAGGACTATAAGTTGTTTTAATTAATAAAGATTAATTAAGAATGGCAGTCTGAATGGAAAAAAGAAACAGAAGAATAAGATTCACCATGTGGTATACGCTTATTACTAATACAAAGTGTGGCATTCTACTTCAACACAAATTTTTTCCCTCCACTTTTCAGTTATTTCTTTTGTTTTAGTTGAATCGCTTATTTATGGAACAGCACTTAGTTTACTGTCTATTTTCCAGTTCAAAACTATAACTTAAACTGTAATTTACAGTAACTTTATTTAAGGTTCATAATTGTTTATTTTACAGAATAAAAATTCTGTTTAATTTACTGGGAAAAAAAAACTATTTAATTAAGTGATATAATGTCAATGCATCAATCTATTGAAGTACTAATATCTGTTTTGTACCTTTGTAATATACTAACACCAAACACAGTGGTGATGAGTCACATGATGAATCAAAGTTCATCACAAGCAGCTTTTCCACAAGACGAGAGGACAATATTAACATATAGAAGGTGTCATTCACACACTAAACACCATCATGGTAAGACATGAAATAAAAAAAATGCATTTATATTTATACATTATTTATATTACAACAACTTGAATAATAATAATAATAAAAATAAAACAATTAAAGCATAAATTTGAGTTTAAATTACACACAATATTAAGTTAATGTAATGATCAACAATATTACATCCAAATAAGTCAACAAAGTAGCTTTTTAAAAGGTTTCATTAAATCTCTAAAATAGAATTTTTAACTTGCAACCATGCATTTAATATGTTACGGCTGAACACAGAGCATCCTTGAACATTTAAAGAGGGGTGGAGCCTTTACAGCTCCTGCTTCTGAT
Organism: Opsariichthys bidens; assembly: GCA_037194245.1. Classification (NCBI taxonomy): domain Eukaryota; kingdom Metazoa; phylum Chordata; class Actinopteri; order Cypriniformes; family Xenocyprididae; genus Opsariichthys; species Opsariichthys bidens. Next base: position 12,079,256 of record CM074302.1, read on the forward strand.
ACTCAGGCAACAACAGAACTGGAGAATCTCACGCAGCCAAAATATCAGAAATTGTCAGTAGCAGTTTTCAGCCTTTTACGTTCAAGCCAGAGTCAGACACAGATGTAGAGACTTGTGGCAACTTTGCAACAGGACATTTCTGAATTGTTAGTTGATGAATTTATATAGCTGTTGTGGAGTTAGCTTTATTCAGCTTATCGATTATCATGTTAAAACAGATCTTCATAAATGAAATTCATCCACTGTGTCCTCAGTGGCTCAGAGTCTGTGGAGACTCTTATGATTATTGGTACATCCAAAAACAGAACATCTGTAATGTTTATGTGGCGGGCACATATTCAGATGTGTTTGCCAAGAGTTGAAACTGAACTTTGCCAGACATTGGTGTGGACAGTTGAGTTAAAGAACCCAAGTTCGTTTTTTTCCCCTTCTTTCATCTGTTTTGATATTTTCAATTCTATTTCAACAAGCGTATGTCAAATAAACACACCCAGAGACAAACATGAACGCTCAATGACACATTAACCACATGATGCACACAATTACGCACAGCAGTTCTTGTATATGTGTGGGCTCAGGATTGATTTGTTATGTATCCTGTTTTCAAGCACATTCAAAAGAACATGTTGTGCAATCTAACAAGTTATATAAGATCTAAACCCATGAAACTCACAATACCAACTATAATGGTCTAAACTGAGCCACATTTTACCTCTAAAGCCTATTTCCCTTTCTAAATGCCTTCCTTCATCATTGAGACATACGGCTCTGTGATTGGAGTGTGACTTGATTGTGGGTGTTGGACCTTGTTGTAAAGATGGGTTGGATTGCCAATTGGCACTGTGTGCTGTACTTAGACTGGTGCTGGATAGACCCTTGACGGAATATTGAACAAAAGCAGCAGAGCAAACTAAACACATCTTATTAACGAGCACACGCAGACAAAAGTGAGAAAGAGAGAGAAGATAGAAAAAGACGGCTTTTAGTTGGTGAAAACGATATTTCTTTTTCCATTACAGTCTTGTTTGCTTTTTTTTTTTTTTTTTTGAACAAACTCACTCTTGCCAAGAAATCTCATTTTGGAGCGACAGAGAGAATGGGACACCTGCGATCTTCAGATAAAGACACCTGCAGGAGCAGCACATATCCACGTGGATCAATCTGAGGTGTTAATAATCTCCACATTGATCAAAGTGACCGCATTATTGACCACAGTATTGACTCAAGTGGCAAGCACCAGGAAAAAAGCAAAGCGTTTTAGAAGGTATATTCAATCAATATTAAGACATTTAATGTAATCTCAATGTTTTGAGCAGGTCACCTGAATAGAACTCAAACCAAACATGCAACATGTTCAGCTACGAGCGCAAATCTGTTCTTCACAGTGCCTTGTTGAAACAGGAGTAATGACGTTTTGTGCTATGAATCATGGGTTGTAACACCTGCACCTAACACATAACCTGTAATATTACAAATCGCAGGTTTGATATAAAAGAAAATTGTGTTTAAAATGAACGAGGGAGTGTGTGGACAAGCTTCTCTAGGTGACCAAGTCTCAGCCCTAGACATTACGCCCACAGTTCTTTCATCGACCAACTGATTCATACAGCTCACAGAACTAGAACGTACTGAACACGGCAAGCTCTAACCTGATTGGATGACATTTATAAGGCGCTGGGTTGATAAAATGAAATAATCTCTGGATTAGCTACTTCATGTATTTAGATTGACCGAAATGCTAAATCATTATGCACATTGTATTTGGACTCATTTCCGCATAAATGTGTCTCTTCAAAATGGATATAAACTGGATCTACTCTTCTTGGTTATATGAAAATCTAATGAAATGCAACACTCAGCAACACTCTTCACCTACAGTCCAAATACTCACGGTTTTGTTTTAGACACTTTTTTAGACAAAAGTCTAAAAAACAAAATAGCAAAAACAAAATGAAGCAAAAAAAAAAAAAGTGGTTTGAGAATTTGAACGATAGTGCAAATGTGGTTAGTCTCTTTACATACAGGTACAGACCCTTACAGACCAGACCCTTTGTCGTTTAGCCGAAAATCTGTGCGATACTATAGGTAAATCTGAGCAGAACTGACCATGGTATGTGCGATTCCACATCCTCTTACTGACCACGTCCCCTGGGGGCCTCACACCCGACTGATCCAGAGTCTCGTTCAGGGCATGAGAATACAGCATGACTCCATCGTGAAATGATCCCGAAATCAGATTCATCTGGAAGAGAGGAAGAGCACAAATTACATACTAGCGTTAAAACTCTAAATAATTGGGGTTTAAATTTGATTACTTTTATTAGATTACCAGCTCTCTAGATACCACACTAATAATATTTATAAGACTGTAATTCGATGACCCACATGAGACTGTGCGCTAAAAGACTGTCCGTCATTCTCCTGTTACTCTGCTTCACTGTTACCACACATTCCTCCTGTGCTCTTTTTAATATGTTGAAATACAATCTGTTTCTCTTGATCCAACGTGATTTCAACAAAGAGAATTTTTTTTGATAATAGAAATAAATTATACAGTGGCGATAAGGAGTGAGTCAGTGAGAATTCTTTCGAACGTGTTATGCATTTACTGTCACAGAACAGGTCGGTGTAGATAAGACGATGAAGACGAATTAAGTTTAAATAGACTCTATACTAGATAACTCACAGGATACAACGAAGACGGCAGGAACAAGTAACCAAACGTAACACAGACGAGACCGAACAATGAAACGCAAACAGAACTGAACTTAAGTACACGTGATAATGAGGGAGATAATGAATGCACAGCTGAACATAATGAGTAACCAAGACAACAAACGACTAACTCAGGGAAGAGGTGGAGAGACACAAAAAGTCCAAACTAACAGAAGCGTGACATTTACGAGCCCCACATTTACATCTAAATGACAATGAATTATTACACAGATTGGAGCCCACACCCCAAAGTGCAGAATCTAAAATGCTTTGGAACGAATATAAAATGAATTCAGTAAGACTAAAAAGATGTTTTTTGTGCTTGTCACTGTGTTTTTAGCTTGCATGAAGCAAGAAATTTTTTTCATAATTTTGTTACTTCATAAATTAATATATTGCAGATCTATAAATATGATTTTAGTGTGCTTGTTCAGCATGTTTTCTGGTAAATTCAGTGGTCTCCAGCACATCTAGGACACCGTATGTAGCACTGCACAGCTCATGCTCACCATGTGAAGGCTGTAACATGTTAAAATGTACATTGAAATGAACAAACGATGCTAAAATAGACAGTGTGAAACTGACGTGATGAATTTTTAGATGTTGAATAAAATGTCAGATTAACTTTTTACGGTCAGAAAGCAACCAGTTCGATTACTTGTAAAAGCATTAACATTTAACAGATCAACAGATCATATTTTTTTTTCACAGCAAAAAAGGCATTAAGCTGATCAAAAGTGACTGTAAAGACATTTATAATGTAAAAAACAAAATCTATTTTGAACAAACGCTGGCCTTCTAAACTTTTTAGAAAATTAAAGAATCCTGAACAAATGAATCATGATTTCTAAAAACATTTTAAGCTGTTTTCAAGTTTTCTTGGATGATGTGACGCTAAAGATTGGATTAAAGGTTGCAGCAAATGTAGCTTTGCCATCACATGAATAAATTAATTATTAAACAGTTTAATAATGTTTATTATTAAAATGTTATTAATATTATATTGTAATAATATTTCACAATATTACAGTTTTTACTGTATTTTTTCTCATAAATGCAGTCTTGGTGAGAATAAGAAGCTTATATGTGCATGCAGTTATAAAATAACCATCACAGAAAATTCTCAAACAGAAGTAAAACTTGATGCAAATATGTTTTTACAGCTGCCCTCCAGTTGTCTTCTCATTAATATTAGTACAGATGATGATGCATTTCGTAGGTGATATTAACTTGCTGAGTGTCAATCCTAAACAAATAACATAATTTTAAGATAAATGACCTCCCTTTTGTTAAATCAGTCTAGGTTTTATTGAAGATCATTTACCAACATGTGCACTACCATCTTCCAATAACTGTGAGAACACAAACACACACTCACTGGAGAGCGACTCAAGCAGGGACACTAAATTACACAATGGCATGCTTTATTACCTCTACATGACATTCAGTCATGATTACACCCCCCCCCCCCCCCCCCCCACATGTGTGAGAATCTTGTGAGAGAATTGAATGGTTTTAGTACTGCTGTTTCTCAGCGGTCTTTAGGGACGGGGATTTAACTGGGTAAACGCACATATATCAGCAGCTGTAATGTTGGTATGTGAACGGGTTCAGAAAGCTTACACTGACATGTGATTATTCAAACTGTTGGACTGCTTTGCCATTTATCACCACTGGATTTACATTTATGCATTTAGTATTTGTTTGATTAAGAATCTGATACAGTAATTGCCTGCAACAATCTGAAACATTTGCTCATGTGGCACAGTGAAAAGAGAAATGGAGAGGAAATTGAGACTTTCTCTCCTGCTTCTGCTTTTACTCCTGTATTCTCACTTGACTTCTTGAGAGCTTGAGAATAGATCTAAACAGCAGATATCAAGCACTTATTAATATTTATCACATGAAAGTTGGTTTCATTGGGTGTGTTTGACTTCTTTTTTAATAAATCTGCAAAAATGTCAATAATTCTGTGTTTTTTCTGTCAATATGGGGTGCTGTGAGTACATTAATGAGGAAAAAAAATTAACTTGAATGATGGCTGCAATATAACAAAGAGTGAAAAATTTAAGGGGGTCTGAATACTTTCTGTACACACTGTATAAGCCATTGGTTTTCCTCAATTCCTTGTCTAGTGTTAACGCTGTCTTATAGTGTGTCGTTTCCCAGCTGTGTTTATTAAAAGTCAGTTTAATCGTCTTCCTGCATGCTCTCTTGAATTGCTTAACCATGACAATATTTAGATTTTTAAATATATTTTTAATATTTTAATTTGAGTAATTTTGTTATGTGCTTTCGTCATTTATTATTATTATTTAAATATTTCTAATTAGCTTTTTTATTTCAGTTTTAACAATTTTGGTACTTAAACATTTAAACATTTATTTCAATTAGTTGTCAAGGCAGCATTTCTTTCCATTAAAAGTGTATTTTACTTTGTTTTAGTTTTATTTGCAGTTCTGAAAATGACTTTTAATAGGTTTAGTTTGAGTTAATAACAAGTAAGTTACTGTATGTCCACAAATTGTGTCTATTTTTATTTCACCTGAGAAATTTTTAGAGAAATATTTGAGACAAAGTTGATACTTGAAGCGCCAGGGTGAATTCCTTTGAGTCTTCTGAGCGACCACTGAGTAAGATAATTTTCCTCTGTGATAATTAAAAAATCCAGGGAATCTTAAAATCTGATTATAAATATCTTAAATGGCTAAATTTAAGAGAGGGAGAGATGCATTTTCACCCAAACATCAACCATTTTGCAAACTATTCATCCACACAAACCATTAAACGGTATGTATTGTTTGAGGTGGAACTGAATAGAATAGTCAATTTTAGCCAGTTTTACTTGCTACTAAAATCTAGTCAAAGTTAAGTAACTAGCCCTACTAATATGGTTGTCAGCAATTAAGGGGGAACCAGGTAGAAGTCAGCTGCGCAGAGCCAGATGGTTGCAGGAAAACTCTTGAGCTCTGCCATACCATAATGCAATGGAGGGGGAAATGTTCCAAAAAGCGAAAGGAGGCAGAGAGATGTACAAAATGTGGGGTTGTCATAGCAACTATAGATGGGACCATGGACTCATCAATACAGAACATCTGTGGGTGATGGTGGATCGGGAGATCACGGAAGGAGAAAAAGAGACTGATGGTGTCCATAAGAGAACAGCAATGAAATGCAAATTCTGTGTAGAAGGTTGAAGGGGGGGGGGGGGGGGGGGGATGTGATCCAGACCAAAAATAAATAAATAAATAAATAAATAAATAAATAAATAAAATCAACAGGTTGAGAGATACTGAGAGATACTAGTGGAGTCAAAATTAAGGATTGAAAGCAATTACAGATTCAGAGTGTGAGAGATACAAAAAGAGAGAGCAATGTAAAGCATATTTAAATGAGCTATAAGACCGTGAGCCACAAAAAAGAAACTCCAGATAAAACCGCAACAACAACAGAAAAACCAAATCAAAATGGTAATCTGTTAATAACAAAAATGCACAAGTTGACATGAATCTCATAAAATGAGATTTTAGATAATTGCTAAGGTTTTCTTGGTGGTTGCCTGGATGTTGCTATGCAGTAGCTAGTGTGTTCTGGGTGGTTGCCTGGGTGTTGCCATGCAGTTGTTAGTGTGTTCTGGGTGGTTACCGGGGTGTTGCCGCATGGCAGTTGGCAGGGTGTTTTGGATGGCTGCCAGAATGTTACTATGTGGTTGCCAGGGTGTTCTGGGTGGTTGCCTGGGTGTTGCTAAGGTATTCTGGGTGGTTTCCTATGTGTTTCTATATAGTTGCTTAGGTGTTCAGGGTGATTTACCCCGGTGATGCTATGTAATAGTCAGGGTGGTAGCCTAGGTCTTGTTACACAGGTGTTCTGGGTGGTTGACCTGGTGTTATTATGGTTGCACTTTATTTTACAGTACGTGTACTTACATGTGCTTACTGGGTAATATGAGGTAACTACAGGGGTTAAGGTTAGGTTTAGGTGTAGGTTCAGGGTTAGTACCTAGTTATTACCCAGGTATTATAATTTCTGTAATAAGTACATAGTATGTACATGGGTTACAGGACTGTAAAGTGCTACCTTTATTTTTGATATTCTGGTCTCAATATGGCTTATGTGACTGTTTTTTGTGGTTTTCTTTTTCAAAAAACAGTCTAAATGATTTGAAAAGCAGAATACTTAAGGTTGGGGGTTTTGAAAAAATGTGTGAGGAATAGTAATAGCCTTAACAAGAACTACTACTGACGCAATTTATCATTCACAGTAATGGACATGTAATTCTTCATTACCCATAATTCCCAGTTAACAGTTTCTGTCACCTATGATGAATGTCTGCATTCTTTGTTCCCACCATTAGACATTTCTACATGGGAACCATGATTGTAGATTAAACCCCCTAAAAAAGAATCAGCTTTGAGCTTCAGCCACACCTATCTCCATTCACGTTTTCTTTTCTGTGCACACACGTCACACAGTGAAATAGGCCATCCAATTAGAGACGGTTCAACAATGGTTTGGATTAAAGGGGGTATTTATGGAGAATTTAGGCCGTACGTGAAGAAATGGGGAGCGAAACATGAGGCACTCTGAAAAAAGTAGATAGTTCACCAATTGAAGTACAAGGACAGACAGAATGAGAGTGCCAAAAAAGTAAGAGAGAGAGAGCATGTGTTTGGCTATAATAACATGGAGGCAGTGAAAGGAACAACTAATTGGAGAGACAGACATGTGAGCTGCGGGCAGAGGGAACCTTCTAAATGAGCTCACTGCCCTGGGGACATGAATGGATGCATCAGGCTAACAGACTAGAACAACAGACGACAGAACAGTAAGAACCTTATTAGACTTTAGAAAATAATTTGACTGTGCACAGAGCATATAGCATATCTCATCCAATAGTTATCTATGAAAAACAGCTGTCTTGGCTATGTTTTTGTACACACATAGGCAGCAGTGGCGGCTTGTGGATTTTAAAATAGGAGGCACAATAATTGTAGCAGTGGCACAAAAATTGTAGGATTTTTATTATAAATTGCTTTAAAATGGCTTTTTGGTCACTTTTAGACAAAATGTAAAAAAAAAAATTAAAAAAGGGGGAAATTACACATATTGCAATGGATACTTTGTAATGAGAGAGAGTGAAGATTCTAGTTTATTCAAGAAAACAGGATTAAATGGACAATGTGTGAGATGAGAAGGGACAAAATTTCTGTAAATATCACATGTAAAGTTCCAGAGAGTATGCAATCAGGACAGGTAAGTATTCACAGGATAAAAACAGACTGTTTCACAGACAAGCGTTAAGCCTATGTCCTAGACTAAAATGCACGTTTGAGCTGCTAACTTGCACTAGTAAATCTTAAAATATGTCAGTGCCATTGTTTTGTCTCAAGAAGCACACCAGTAATGTTTTTTTTTTTCTACAGTGAAATGTTACAGTGGTGAAATTACAAACAAGAAACTGTCCCACTTTATATTAGGTGTCCTTAACTACTATGTACTATCATTTAAATTAATAATTTGATAAAATGCACTTATTATGTCCATGTTTTTACATTGTACTTATGTTTAAAAAAATACCTGCATATAATTACATATGTAATTCAAAGATTTTGGTAGGCTTGCCTCCCCCGACGAGCTGCCACTGACAGGCAGGGTTGTAAATCTATATGTCTGAATGTTTGCTGCAAAAGGCTGAGTTTTGCCCAGATTTTTTACTCCACTTTACAGTCTGGAGGAGTTGCCGAAAGTCAGAGCCAGTTTGCAGATTTTGAGAAGTCAAAGTTGATAGATTTTGCAGAAAATTGTAGAGTGCATGATGGGCACAGACTCTGATTTTTTAGTTTCACACTATAATTTCATCCAGTCTGAGGATATCAAACATTGATATTTTGAGTCGATTTTAGAACACATTGTTTATATTTGTTATGTGTCTCCAAGAAACGAGGCTGTTTCTGTTTTATAGTGAGTTGGTTTTGCTCTGTTTTCTGTTTCCTTTGTTCTTTGTTCCAGCTTCTGGTTGATCTCCTTGGTTACTCATTGTTTGATTAGTGATTGCACCTGTGATTTATTTCATTAATTGATTCTGAGTATTTAAGCCCTTTGTTATGTTCTGTCCATTGTCCGTTCTCATCACATTATGTTTGGTTGTTGTGTTCTTGTTTCCTAGTTCCTGAGTTCTTTGTAAAATAAATGTATAAACAGCTGCGTTAAGATCCTTTACTCATCTTTATTATCAACCACGCTGTGAGACTGTCCCCTGGTTTCACCAACAAAGCTTAAGCCTAGTCCCAGACTAAAATGCATGTTTGAGCAGTTTTAACTGAAAGCAACTTGCACTGATATGTCTTAAAATATGTCAGTGCCATAGTTTTGTCTCAAAGTCTTTTTCTCCAATTGACATGTTTATAAAAGCTACTTAAATGCCCTAACTGAACTTGTTAGGAATGACTTCAAATCTGCTATTGTATAATCCTCAGTCGTTTATCATACGATGTCTAGTTTCTCTGAAACCATTAACAAAGTGAGCAAGTTTATGATACCTAATGCTTTCAGGAGTGTAGTGTATTCCAGCTATTTCCTAAAAAGTATCAGGCTATAAAACTTAGGTAAACAATAATAATAATAACAGCAGATGAGTTGGTCTGGAAAACAACTTTCTGGTATTTCTGAAACTTTTGTTACATGGTAGTAAGCTGCATGAGTTTTAAATATCCAAAGAACCATATAAGAAACTATAAATATAACATATAAGAGCCCTAAACTCCTAAAAGAAAATCCACATGTGAGGTGCTAGAAAGAACCTTTCAAGAAGGTCTTATTTCGAAGAGCTCAAGGGAAGCAGAAAATCCTCACAGCTGACAGAGAATAAATGGATCTGCCAGGTCCCACCATTATTATCAAAGCTTAAACTGAGAAGATCAAATCATTGTCCATTCCTCTAGAAGGTCATTAGTAGGTGTGTTGTGTAAAGCACTCAAAAGCTTGTAGTTGAGCTTCAGAGGACGGTGAGCAGGAGGCTCAGGCAGGGCACACATCTTTGATAGCCCTGAGCTGATCTCTGCTAACCGACTCCTCTGTGGTGACAGACTCACACAAGGAGACCTGCAGCTAAGGGTAATTACCACACTTCCCCACTGTCACTGAAAGGTTACTCATCCCGCACACATGCATCTGGGTTTTTTCTTGGCTAGTACTGGGTGACATTTAATGTCAGAGCACAAACAAGCAGACACGGCAACTTCAATCGTCTCTGACTAAGAACAACCATCTCAGTCTATTTTGAATTTTTGCAATTTCCTTTCTGCCCCCAAACCCCTGCAAATCTCCGTTCCCATGAGGATTGTGTTATGGCTAAATGTATACAATCTTCTGTGAGAGTGGCACAAACTAAAAAAAAAAAAGGGTGGCAAATTCATTACATTGTTCTGTAACATTAGCATGCAAAACCATATATGTCAACAAATAACCCTGTCTTATTCCTACATTGCCATCTGTCCATCAATATATGCAGTTTTTTAATTTCTTCACAAAATGTAAATATATTATTGCCCAGATCTATATATAAAGTTGGATATACAGTATGACACAGTGCACTCATGTAGGGCGATATATACTATATAGAAAATGTCAATTGTTTTGTAGCTTGTAATGTTATAAAATGTAAACAATATTATTGCCCAGGTCTAATCTGCCAAATGTGACTATAAGGCAAGATGATATTACGATACAATAAACATTAACATCATGATTTTCTTTAAAGCTGCTTTGAAACTATGTCACTATACCTCTATTCATAAATCCCCCTCCGTGGCCTCTTGGGATAGCAAAGCATCCATCGAATGTGCACTTGAAGGTAATCCGGGGACTTTTTTTCGTCTTCTGTTTTTTAAATAATATGTATTTGGACATACTACTCTTTTGGTGTACTGTTTTTCACATTCTATTTAGTAGGGAAGTATTTTATTTCAGATGCAGTGAATGTGTGTTGTGAAAAGTGCTATACAATTAAATTTGACTTGACTCGACAATTTGGGCTTATAGGGCTTAAATACTTCCTTTCTATGCAAATGAGCTTTAATATGAAAATGCACCAGATTCCTAATCATGCCTTGCACAATTATCATTACACTATTTCAGTATATTAGTAAGACTTTTATTCAAATAAGTTTTTTTTTTTACATTTAACCACCTCTCATTCATTCCAATAGCACCAGGGATTTTGGACTCTATACTGACACCTACTGGCCTGGATGTATAAAGCTTGTTCAGTACTGCGGCTTCACAACAAAGCTTTTTCCAGTCATCCTCATGGAGTTTGGACCGGTGAATCGCACACATGGTGATGCATGCTATCACTCTACTACTTTTGTCATTTACAGAAAAAATTCTGGTGTCTAGGTGCTGTAAAATCCTGGTACAGTATTACATTATGGTGGTTTGTTGCATCATTCGCAAACCTATCACTCAAAACTGGCTTGAATGCTAAAGAACTGTCCTGTGCAAATTGCCATCAACACAAAATTTGTGCACACTAAGCCTGTGTGTTTATCTTATTTACATAATTACTTTAGTGAATTGGATACTTCGACAATGTATACAAGTAAAACATCCCAAAGGTGAATTGAGTGTACAGTTGTAATCCATTAAATCAAGGTGACAATGTACTACATCTTGGCGAAACTGTTCTCATTCTTGTATAAGCTTCAAAGTCACTGGCGTCTTATGTGTGCAATAGATTGACATTCCTTGAACATGGGAACCATGTGGTTTCAAAAACTCATCAGGAATGAATTTCAGAACAAAAACTGCATTCCAGTGGCTTGTTCTCAAGGGACGATCCCCAAAAAGTCTGTTTACAATCAATACAAGACTGAACTGCATTTATCTGGTTGTCTGGTTTCTTAAATAATTTTGCTTACAGCCAGTATGAGTGGACAGTATACTTAAGATATACCTCTTCTAAAAAAGAAACTTTTGTTTTACTTTTCTCCATATAACAATGTATTGCTTTGAGTTTTGATTAAGCTTTGATAAACTTAAAATTTTAAATCACAATAATGCTAATATTTGCTTGTAACATGAGCATGTTGTGATATAGCCTATGTATTCATGCATATAGCAGATATCAATATAGTAATCCTCTTCTAGATGTTTAACTGCCAGCATTTAAAATGTAAATGCACCGATGCTGAACGCAAAGTGCTCAGCATCAATATACAAATACAGTTATTTGCAATCTGTCCTAACACATTTATTTATGCCTTTACACCTATCTGAAAACTGTACCTGCACATAATACAATATTAATAAAAAAGGTCACCAATGTACTTAAATAGTATGAGAAGAAGCTTTTAGCTACAGTATTGCGGACACAGCATAAAAACATAGATCGGTACACTGACTTGGTTGAATGATCTGTGCTTCATTACTCTTGAAAAGCACCAGTTGCTACTGAAAACTCTTACCAGAGAATCTTCCACGCTGAAGTTAAACATGTCCATGGCGTCTGTCTTTAGTCTGGAAACAAAGTCTTTGTACTCAGGGTTCTGAGGCTCTCTGTAGGTCAGGATCTTCACAATCTGTGGGTATTCAACACAAAGACAAATTTTGAGCTGTTTAAAGATACACTAGTGTGCTCAGTCACCCACACACACTATGACTCAACTGTGTATATCCTACCAGAATATTTGCAAAGTCCTAAGTGATTTTATTCATATAATTTTCTGTTCTTGAGCCCTGTAATACTTGAAATTACAGACATAAATATCTTTCTATTTTAATAGAACCTTTGAAACTTTAGACAAACTATTTTTTAAAGAACTGAAAAAATGGCCATATGTGGTTTTTTTCACGATTTTATGAATACAGTAGTATGATAGTGAGAATATGGAGCTTAAGTTCGAACTGAAAATAGCTGGTCTATACTCTGAGAACTCTGAGACCAGCTGGTCGTCACAAATTTAATTCTGTCTGTGCAGAGTTTATAGAGGACAACAAATAGGACAGCAAACAGCAAACACCACTAATGCACATTGCATTATTTAAAAGTGTTATAGTAATATATATCCATATATTTTATTTACTTTTTCTTTTGGGTTGTTTGGAAGTCTGCTTTTAAATAATAAAAAAAAAAAGGTGCTCCAAATGAACAACAGCTCCCATAATTCCAAATGTGTTGTGCCAAAATGAATCACATAAACAATTTTCTTTTGCATCTGTGCCACAAACTGCCAAATTATGACAATCTCAGTGCTGTTGTCAAAAGATTAAGATGCATTCTCAAATCTTTAAACCAAGAGAAAGCAACCCGACTTTTTACTTTGTGTCTGTCCTCTGAGGATTCTCAAATTTTGTGTTCAAAACAGATTATGATTCACGTGAAATGGACACAGGATAATAGGAAATGAAGGTCATGACAACTGAATGGATCTGAAAGACAGTGTTTCTACTGGGCTTTCAATAGGACAGAAGGACAAAACAGACATACAAATCAATGCTAGAAAACATTAATGTCATGCTATTTTAAAAGCTTTAAAAGAAATTCCTGCCTTCTTAGTGGTGCTTCCTATTACTCATTATTAATGGTTTTGGGATTTGAACAAACACAAGTCTTAATCTTCATGTAATTTGTCCTTCACCATGTTACGCACATGAACGATATGTTAAATCATGTAGCTAGTTGTGGAGAGGTGTGTTAATATTTCTGCAGAATAGAATATTATAGACACATGGAAAGCAATCATAAAATATACAGGGTATAATAATTATATCACAAAAAAACAAATTTCACATTTTTTGGCCATCATATCATTTAATAATATCATCAGCACATGGGAAAGTGTGAACAAGTACTGGTCAGTTAAAGGGTTAGTTCACCCAAAAATGAAAATTCTGTCATATATTTCTCACCCTCATGTCGTTCCACACCAGTAAGACCTTTGTTCATCTTTGGAGCACAAATTAAGATATTTTTGATGAAATCCAAGAGCCCTCTGACTCCTCCATAGACCGCAATTTAATTACCACATTCAAGGTCCAGAAAAGTACACTGTTAAATGTCGCTGTAGATTTAGCAGCACATTACTGTAAAAGCCAACAGTACAAAACTGTATTTCTATAATACAGTACAATACTGTAATTTGCATTGCATTCTGGGTAATTTTGTTTGAGCGGGAACATTTTACAGTACATTTTAGTGTTGCTGTAACCTAGCTGTAACTCGGCTGTGATATGTCAGGCAATAATACAGCATTGCTGTAAACAGCGCCCCCTTACTGACGTCAGAGCACAACTGCAGCAGCTCCCTCACGGATAGCTGGAAGTTTGGTAAGTTCATTTTAAATTGTATAATTAGGTTTTAGTATTTTACACTATAGTGTACGTAGGTTTTAGTGTGAAATGACAGTGAAAGTTAACTTAGGTGTTATTCACTGTTTCCCACTTGTTCCGACGTTTTCAATTTCAATCAAAACTCTTACTCGTTTATTTCGACCAAACCAGACCTGGTGATTGTTAAAACGGTGAAAAGATTAATTCAAGATGGTTTGTGTTTTTTATTTTGCTTCCGTCGAGTTTGAATATATTTTGTTACGATGGTCTGCGAAGTAAATTTACTGCGTTTGCTAATGTAGTCTGGTAACGTTAGGTTTGAAGGATCATATGATAACAAAAATGTCTATCTCTCTGGGGGTCCTTTCCATAATGTTCGATCCGAGCCTGTCAGCGAAAACTGATTTAAACTGTATTATAATAGACGAACATTGACTGTTCTCAAACACCTAAAAACATTTGCAGTCAGTTTCCTGGTTGACGGCTGCCGCGGTAGCGTTCAAAACTGGACCTGTTTGAACAAGTCGTTTAGACACAAAAATATGTGAAAACAAGACTAATATACTTTCCTTTGCAACGTCAACGGGTGATTTGGGCTCAGAGAGATTGGCTATTGGTACCAGTTTCACATTTTACTTCGTTTGATTTAACTTAGACGGAATAACCAGTGTGATTGTAATGACAAATATTGATTGATTAAAATATGAATAAAGGTATAAATTACCGTTAACATAGTTAATAATGATCTATTACTTAACAAAGACCGATGCATGCCAAAAAAAGTAAGTTAGAATTTTTAGAAGCAGAAGCTTATCATTTTTTACTACAGATGTGTTGTTGGAGTGTATGAAATACAGTGATGTGTAGCTTATACGACCTCAACAAGCAACACATAAATGAATAAAATGTATTTTTGTTTCTTACAGCTCTACAGTGTGAGTCAGTTATCTTTGCAGCCTGGGAATGAGTTTTCTGTAAGTATTAAACATTTTAATACAAAGTTTTAAAAGGTTAGTTCATCCAAAAATGAAAGTATATTAATTGACTGGTATGATATTGCTAACAGGTTCCTGGTCAACCCTGACGATGGAAATGCCAGACAGAAGAAGTGTACTGCCAGACAGGGAGTCAGAAAGAGGACCAAGAGGGTGGGGCAGAGGAAGGTGACGGCCATCAAACCACATGCCAATAGTTTTATTCGGTCCTTGATGAGGTTTGAATGGAAAACTTCAAACTGAAGCCTGCACCTTAGTGCCTTAGTGGGACACTTGTTGTTTTTTTAGTTGTTGTCGCTCACTTGTCATTCTTTTACCCAACCCAATCCTCAAGTTCTCATTTCTCATATGTTTTTTGTTTTATTTACAGATTTGTGCACAATTAAAGGGATAGTTGACACAAAAATACAGATTCTGTCATCTACTCACCTTCAAGTTATTCCAAACCTGTACAAGTTTCTTTCTTCTGCTGAAGGTTTGTAACCAGACAGTTGATATTTTTTCCCTACTATGTAAGTCAATGGCTACCGTCAACTGTCGTCTGGTTACCAGCATTCTTCAAAATATCTTGTGTTCAGCAGAAGGAAGAAATTCATACAGGTCTGGAACTGTTTGACGGTGAGTAAATGATGACAGAATTTAAATTTTTGGCTCAACTATCCCTTTAACAGTCATTAATACATATAAATTGCTGATTCACTGATCATGTAAATAAAATGGCTTTAATAGTTTAATTGATTGAATAAAACATATTTTTGACAAGAACATTGATTGGATTGTCTTTTGATTTGCAGGTATTCTGACATAGCATTATAATATTATGTCCTATCAATAGTAAAAACATTGTTAAGTTCACGTGACTACAGTGGTTCAACCTGAATTTTATGAAGCGACGAGAATACTTTATGTCTGCAAAAAACAAAACAAAACTAATGACTTCATTCAACAAATTCATCTCTCCCCTGTCATTGTCCTATGCTGTTTACATTCAGCGCTTCCAGGTTCTACATCAGAATGTCAACTCGATATTGGCTAACGATGAATGCATGTGATGCTGACGCAGGAGCTGGCCAATACTGAGCCGGTGTTTCGATGTAGAACCTGGTAAACGAATTTGTTGAATAAAGTCATTATTTTTGTTTTGTTTTTGCATACAAAAACTTATTCTTAGCGCTTCATAAAATTAAGGTTGAATCACTGTAGTCACGTGGACTACTTTAACGATGTCTTTTCGACCTTTTTTGAAAAGCGGTAATTAAATTGCTGTCAGTGGAGTCAGAGGGCTCTCGGATTTCATCAAAAATACCTTAATTTGCGTTCCAAAGATGAACGAAGGTCTTACGGGTTTTGAACAACATTAGGGTGAGAATTAATGACAGAAGTTTCATTTTTGGGTGAACTAACCCTCTAACAGCACTCTATAATTCTCATTGGATTATATGAGCAGACTGTGCTTCCAATCATTGTGTTGATTCCAAATAATGATGTGCAGCCATCATTGCTTTGCGTTAAAATAGCCTCACATGCAAGGAAATTGCTGAAAAGAATATTGGACCGGAAAGAACCATTTATCAAAGAATTCTAAAGAGAGAGGTTCAACCGCAGTGAAGAAGGCTTCAGGACATCCCAGAGTGTCCAGCAAGCAACAGGACCGTCTCCTCCTGAGGAGTCAGCTATGGAATCGTGCCACCATCAGTGAAGAGCTTGCTCAGTATCGGCAGCAGGTGGGTATGAGCGCATCTGCACACACAGTGTGGCAAAAACTTTTTGAAAATGGCCTGCTGTCAAGACGGAAAGCAAAGAAGCCACTTCTCTCCAAGAAAAACATCAAAGATTGACCGAATTTCTGCACAAAGTACGAGGAATGGACGGCAGGAGTGCAAAGTTATTTTCTCTGATGAAGCCCCCTTCTGACATCTGAAAAATCAACTGTCTAGAAAAGAAAAGGTTAACGCTACCATGAGTCTTGTGTCATGTCAACAGTGTAGCATCCTGAGGCCATCCATGTGTGGGGTTGCTTTTCATCTAAGGGAACGGGCTCTCTCACAATTCTGCCCCAAAACACTGCCAGGAATAAAGAATGGTACCAAAACATCCTACAAGAGCAACTTCCTCCAATGATCCAGGAGCAATTTGGTGATGAGCCATGCATTTTCAAGTATGATGGAGCACCATGGCGCGAAGTAATGATAATGAAGTAGCTCGGAGATCACTAAAATTTCCACCCAAAATGAAAATTCCTGCAATTGCTGCATCATTGTTGTTCCGAACCTTATGAATTTCTTACTTCACTGGGACACAAGCAATTATGTTTTGAAGAACGTTGGTAAAGAAATGAGCAAATAAGCCGTTTAAAAGAAAACATTCCTTTACGCTTTCATTTACTCTACCATTTGTCCTCTTGTCGGCAGACTCAAGTACGTGCAGTGTGTCGGACACTAAAACGCACATCTGTATATTGTTTCCAGTGTAGACGCATCAGTGATTATAATAGGCTCTCTTTGCTTTTGACGCTACACTCTCATGTTGGCAAGTGTCAGCCTTTAAGTGAATGAACGGACGGGGCCTATGGTGCAATGATGTAAAACTATTTGGCAAGTTTTCTTCTGGAGGAAGTGATATGCAAATATATTTGCCCATGTTACTTCACAGATGGCACAATATCCAAACAAGCTGCTTTTTGGAGCAACCATAAATGCTTTGTTTATAATGAGGAAGATGCAGGTTGTTTTAATGGTACAAAGACCTCTTATATGTCAAAAGATCAAGGCAAATTTCTCACGTTATGACCCTTTTAAGAAATGTTTATGAAGCTGTGGGTGTACATAAGAGGGTTGCAAACACTGGTCTAGTTTGTTAGACAGGTTTCATTCATGTGTTTTACAATACAGTCAGCATGAAATGGAAGTTGCAATCTTTTCTTCTGCATTGTGTTGTATGTCCAAGCGAAACCGCTTCTCAGATAAAATGATTGATAAATCATTTTTAATAAGCTGCAATATTCCATATTTTGAAATTTGATTTCATCGTGACTTTAAAGCTAGTGTCAGTCTCAACAGACTTTTGTGTCAGCCTGTAGAGATGACAAAATTAAGCTTCAACACGTCACTTTGTTGAGGCTTTGACCAACTGCTTGATGAGCATGTTTTTCTTTGCACTGCAGTATTTAGCTTTTATTACATAAATGTCCAAACAGGACCGTCACCTCTGATATAAACAGTTGATGAAATCATTTTCTTACCAACTGTTAGCTGTGTCATGAGCCTAATGGAATGATTCCTGTCTGCGGATAAGTAAATGTCAGCTCACCACAGCTGTTAGTTAATGCCAACGAATGTAAATAGAGTCGGTGTGAGAACTCATTATAATGCAGTTCCTTAGAGTGAAAAAAAGACAAAAAAACATTGAGTTCTATCAAACACAACACATTCCTATTCAGTTTAAAGCCAGTTTTAGAGCAGATCAATTTTTCAAGGATTTTTCTCACATTATCACCCACCAGATGAAACTCTTCAGTTTGATTGCACATAAAAGTAAAAACCACTCTTTATCAAGCTGCATGAATTGAAGTGTCAATCATGTCTGTAGCACAAATCAAGTGGAACAAGTTACATTCTGGCTTAATCCTTGTTTAATATTTCATATAATTATTTTTCGCTGAAACTTATAAAGTGATTCAGGATAAGCAAGTCGAAAATCAAAAATCATTTTAGAACTACATTCCTGAAACTGACTAAATTGGCTCTAAATCAAATGAGGCACAGTGAGATCCTATTAAACCTTCATTTTCATAAATATCAAATTTTATGTAATCATTAAAATGAGCTTTTTATAGAACCATGCACACATTTCCACCAGATCCCATCAGTGACATTAACTCAAACTGCTCCAAAAATACGTTAAAAAAGGATTCCGAAAAATATGAGACACGGTCTCGTTTTAGCCCAAATAAACATTTAGAAAGTTCATTTTCAGGCACAGTAGGGGGTTACGGTTGGCAGTGAGCCACAAGAAGACATGAAGCCATGCGACAGCCTTCACTAGCACCTCCAGAGCTGTCATATTTCTGCATATTTCAAATATTCAGTCATGTTTCTCTGCGACTCTAAGCCAAGCGCAGCATAGCGAGTGTCTCTCTGTCTGATCCTATCTGAAAAGAGGAAACACAGCTGCAGCTGGCTGCTAATCACACATCAACAAAGACCTGCACAAATATGTGTTCACTGTGAATATGCCTATGCATTTCCCTTTTGAAATCTGTGGAGAGTCTCGCAATTTCCATGATCATAATTTACATATTTATTATATATATATATATATATGCAAGTTGGTATTCTGCTCATTTTTTTCAAAGCACATTTTACCAATTCCAAAGCACATCAATCTTAATAACTACTACTAATTTTGTATTTAATCATTCATAAGTGATCTATAATGGTTCAAGAAGGCTGGAAGTAAAAATCGCCTTATATTCAAGGGTGCAGAATTATTAAGCAGGTTTACTTTTACAGATAAAATGAGACGAAAAAAGAGCTTTAACTCTTTAAAAATTACACTTTAAAATGATTAAATGTCCATGAGAAGGATGCAATATGCTATACTAGAAATTGTAAAGTTAAGGCATGAACACTGGACAGCGAAATGCTCATCGGGTCAGCAGGGTCGGACAAAAACTGTTAACTGCAAACGAGTTAAGAATTAAGGTGAAGAATTAAGTGTGAAACCATCAAGAACCCTTTAGTCTCCACGTCACCATTTTCCAGAACTGCAACCTACCTAGAGTCTCCTGGAGTGCAAGGTGTCTCAGAGACTTATATTAGGTAAAGATAACTAAAACAATTACCCCCAATTAATAAGAATCACAAGCTGAAGTGAAGTAAAATAGATGAAAACTGTTTTTTATGGGGTTTATAAACAGATATAAACTTACTGCCAGATTCTGGAAGATAAATTCTTCAAACAGTAGTACAAGAGGATGTGGTGCTGGTCCTTCAAGAGTCACTCTCAAACTGTGTGTTTATTAAGCCAATAAAAAAATCATTCTTCATCTATTTTAGTACACTTCAGTATGTGATTCTTATTAAGTGGGATATGCTTCTATAGTTAAATCTCTTTTTTGGCTAAGTTTTATCTGTAAAAGAAAACCTGTAGATTCCAATTTCTGTAGGCACTCCCCAGTCCGAAGTCTTTTGCTTTTGACTACGGGTGAATCTCCAGTTTTCACTGATGATTTTCATTTGAACCTTTCTGGATTACAATCCACCATCAAAATGATAAGTTTAATTATTGCAGCTGCTGTGAGAAAAGGCTATAAATGACCCACCGCCTGCAGCATCCTCCACATACATATAACCTACTAACTGGTACTCCTTCTTTATGTAAACACACGTGATGTAATGACGCAATGGAGGCATGGTGAAATTTCCCGTGGAAACTACCATCACTACTATCCGAATTAGGAAACATTATTACAAGCATACTGTTGTGAATTGAGTTAAGGTAAGGAGATAGTTTGGAACACTGGCTGATTATGTGCTTGCTCAAAAACTGATTTGGATCATTTCAAAAAAAGTTGCGGACTGAAGCTTTAAATACAAAATTAACAGTAGTTATTAAGATTTATGTGATTTGGAATTGGTAAAATGTGCTTGGATATATATATATATATATATATATATATATATATATATATATCAGAGCAAAACGAACCAACTAGCCGTACACGCAGATGGGCTGAACTGTGAAGAAAAGGGAGGGGCTGTTTATAATATTATACAAAACGCTGCTTTTTATGGCGTCTTTGTCAGACGCAAGCGCCGTAAATTACGGCGTGATTATAGACAGAACGCCGTAAATTACGGCGTAATATGGACAGAACACTGTACTTTGCGGCGTCTTTTCATCTTAAACGCCATTTGGTTAGTGCCGAAATTTGACCCTTTAGGTGTTCTATAGGCCGGTGACGCGAGAGCTAATGAGCTTCAGCTGCTCGGCACACCGGTCTCGTATCTCTCACGGAGGAGCTCCGGAAGCATAAAAGAGGAGCGACGACAGTGAAGGACGAGAGAGGACCAGGCCTGGACTTTATGTTGTGTTTTATTTTGTTTGTGAGTTCCTCACGGCGACTGCCGCCGTTTTACTTTCGTTTTATTTGTTTGTTTATTTACTTATTAAGTTGAACGGACCCTTTATCTGACCTTTATCTGGGCCCTTAAAGTCCCGATGATATCAAAAAGGTAAGTTTTTGGGCGATGTGCGAGTATCAGACTCATTTGAATTCTGTACAGAATGCTATATTTTAAAGCAATATGGAAGACATAAGGAGGAGAAACGATAAGACAAACTCTGCATTAGAAACAGCACTGATGAGTAGAAGAGATAACACCAGTGCCATGCACCAATATAAATCACAAACATTTCAAACTACACATTCTCAGCATGATTATGTTCACGGTTTTGCTTTAGCAACTAAAAGGGAAATCTATTAGACCGTGGCTGTCATAAGCTGTCAAACGTGGCTTTGCCGAGCTCAACGGCTCTGGATGAGCTGTGATATAAAGAAAATGCTATTGGCTATTTTAAAAAAGGGGAGGACCTTCTCGATATATGTCCCACCCTGTCTTCCTGTTTCACTGGAAATGACGTCAACACATTGAATATCGTTGCACGTTTCAAGGCATTTCAGTGGGCCTTTAAGACCCCGTCTTAGTATTATTACTATTTACATCAGCATATTTACATCAAACTCACTTTAAATGTCTTCTTGGCTGCATTGTCATCAGCGTCTCCACGTGCCCACGGTTTAGCAGGGTAGCTCTGCAGACTGTGTCCAAACAGATCGATGAAGAAGAAGGTGTACTCCTCCTGAGGAAGACCCTGTCTCCAGAACTCCACCATCAGCTTGCGAAATGTCTCCCACTTGCAGCAGACATAAACCACTGCAAACACAAGATAGAAAAACTCAGTTATCTTGTGGAGGAAAAAAATGTTCAGGCTTAATGAGAATTCAGTTCTGATTATTACTTGAATGGAATGCGCTTGTGTTGCAAATGAGCCTTGGTTTGTACTGCAAAAGCACCTGAAAGTCTGACACTTTAATTAGCAATTAAGCTTGAGGTTATGAACAGATGAGCTGAAACTCACTCCAAGTGCTGAAATTGAAATAAAGCACAAGAGGATATAATGTTTCCCAAGTTGTACAATGTGGGATTTCCTGCCCTTGTTGAGGGCAAGTTGAAGCACTGCAAAATGTAATTGATTATTAGTTAGTTTTAAGAATGCTGAATATATTATTGAGGTTGTATGAATTTTGTTGACGAAGAACAAAGTTTTCAAGATAAATTCATGCAATGGCTGCATGAGAATGATTCAATACGCAGATAAAGCATCAATTACACACCTAGGACCTTATTCATGAAACTTTTGTATGTATAGGTGAATCAGAACACGTTACAAATCACAAATCACAGATCACAAATATTTGTTATATTTAAAAAATATTCTTAAAACCCCTCACTGAATGCCAACCAAAGTTTCTGCCCAACCCCCAATTTAATAGAACTGGTTGCCGTGGATTAACAACCCGAAACTATGCAGACCTCAGCATGGTTTAGTCATTGTGAGTCAGGATACAAGGAAGACACAAAGCCTGTAAAAACCGTCTCTCCTGCATTAATTTATAGACAAACTGGTCAATAAATGAACATGCATCCCAGGACAACGTGTGTATGATTATAACTGCCTTGTAAAGTGGCTCTTGCATTGTATTTTGCCAAATTTTATGAGTGAGCTATTAGTTGAGGTAACGTGTAATGTCCTCATCGGATGCATCGGATGTGTTTGTTGTATTAAATGGAGAATAATTGGACACAAACCCACAAGACCCAGCTTAATCATGCTCGAAAACGAAAGCCATAAACTCCCCTACGAGGTGTGACTTCTCCCGGGACCTTAAAAGGAGACACTCTCTTGCCAGCGTGCTTCACTGTAGGGATGGTATTAGCCAGGTAATGGGCGGATCCTGGTTTCCTGCCCGGTTGACGCTTGCTATTCAGGCCAAAGAGTTCAGTCTTTGTTTCATAAGACCAGAGAATTTTGTTTCTCATGGTCTGAGAGTCCTCCAGGTGGGCTGCCTTTTACTGAGGAGTGGCTTCCGTCTGGCCACTCGACCATACAGGCCTGATTGGTGGGGTGCTGCAGAGATATTTGTTCTACTGGAAGGATCTCCTCTATCCACAGAGAAACACTGGAGCTCTGTCAGAGCAACCAACCGGTTCTTGGTCACTTCCCTGACTAAAGCCCTTCTCCCCAGAACGCTGCCCGCTCTAGGAAGAGTCCCGGTGGTTTCAAACTTCTTCCATTTACGGATGTGCTCATTGGGACCATCAATGCTGCAGAAATTTTTCTTTACCCTTCCCCAGATCTGTACCTCAATACAATCCCGTCTCGGAGGTCTACCGACAATTCCTTGGACTTCATGGCTTTCCAAATCATGTCCAATCAACTGAATTTACTACAGGTGGACTCCAATCAAATTGTTGAAACAGGATGCACCTGAGCTGAATTTTGAGTGGCATGGCAAAGGCTGTGAATATTTATGCATGTGATTTTTTATTTTTTTTTATTTTTTAATAAATTTGCAAAGATTTCAAACAAACTTCTTTCAAATTGTCATTATGGGGTATTGTTGGTGGAATTTTGAGGAAAATAATGAATTCAATCCATTTTGGAATAAGGCTGTATCATTACAAAATGTGGAAAAAGCGAAGCACTGTGAATACTTTCCAGATGCACTGTATTAATTTTGCCTCCACTGTATTGCATAAATGCAAAAAGGAATAATTAGAGAATGTCTCTTTTTATTATTCAATTATTTAGTGTCAAACTTGCAGACTATGCTCAGAATATTAGAAATCTATAATAATAATAATAAATATTATATAAATAATAGTAATAAAGTATTACATAAATAATAATAATAAATAATTTCAATCATTTTTATGTCAATTAAAATTATTTTCACATTTAACTAATGATAACCAATTAATGTTGTTATTATATATTATTATGGTATTAAGATGTAGTGTCATCAATTTGCCTAAAAGGAAACAAAACACATAACTTGTTTATCATTTACGCATTATTTATGCATGGTTGGGAGTGTCATTTTTTGCAGTAACATTTTGAAAATACATTTTCATGAATTTCTGGATTTCCAAAAGTGCTCATCATTATGTGAACAAGCACTAAAAAAGCTTGTTCTTTGTCAGCAAGTGAAAAACAGAGAAACACATTATTTTTTCTCAAACAAAATCACTACATCACTTCAAAATTACAACTTCTCAACTGCTAAGTAGGAGCATCCCAGGAGGATTTCCAGACTCCATTAAGCTTAGAGGATTTAACAACATTCATATCAGCCTATCATGTCCCTCTGCTTCAGCGATAAGGTTATGGATATGATTATATGAAAATAATTTTAGGACCAATAAAAGACGTTGATTCAAGAACATGTACTTGGGTAAATCATGTTGTGCAATGAACATCTGTCACAATAATTTGACCAAGAACTACATGTTCCAAGGTTTAATGCGTGAAGGTTTGATTTTTTTTTTTGATTTTTTTTTAATAATCTGCAGTTGCATTTTAAAAAGTAGAGGATTGTTTACCCACACATACCCCCCATCTACTATTGGCCACCCAAACAGACAATCCTGCCCCAAACTCGCACCATTAATTGAACCAGTTTTGTTTAATATTCTCAAACAAAGTGCATTGAGAGTTCCACATAGCCATACAGTTGTCTCTGAGTCTGAGACATGAGAAAGAATTTTAACATCGAAGTTAACATTTAATTTTAACTGCTTTAATTCACCTTTTCACAATATTTATAAGTGTATAATGCAGTGCAATAGGTACAGGAGGGCAGGTAACATTTGAGCCTGTCTCAGTTAAAGTGAAGCATACCTCAGACATATAAAGCACTGGGGACTGGGAGTTATGTTCTCCACACTAGTAAATGCCAAAGAGGGGTCAGATCGCCACGGCAATTACCCACAGACTCACTCCGAATGGTGGGCTTAATGAGGAAGTGAGGTGAGGTGTTAATTACAGCAGTACCTTCAAAGAGAAAAAAAAACCTGATGTGTGAGACGAAGACTATATCTATCTATCTATCTATCTATCTATCTATCTATCTATCTATCTATCTATCTATCTATCTATCTATCTATCTATCTATCTATCTATCTATCTATCTATCTTATGTTTCGATTTTATGTAAAAATATATTTACTTTTGGCAGTTTGCCCAAAAAAACAGTGAAAAAAATACTTGAACTTGAAAAAAGAAGTATTGCTGCAAAGACTGCATTGCACTGTAGGATGCATATTCCATGCGGTATACTTTATTAAAGTATATACTTCACTTTTGGCAAATGTAATACATAATCAGCAGTACACATATTATAAGTATACTGCAGAGATAGTAAACATATCTCTTTCTCACTCCTGCTTTCATTGTAACTTTCTATCACCAGTTGAAAGCTTGTTATTGTGCAGAAATTTCATAAATAATTGATCATGGAGGAACTCCAGGTGACAGAAGATAAAGGGCTGTATATGTTGCTATGGCCGCTTGGAAAATAACTCGAGTGAACCAGAATGATTTACGTCCAAACTCAAAGATGTCATAAAACCTAATCACATACCACAACAATAACAGAACGCACTCGTGTCTCTCAGGTGTGCAGCTTCAGCACTGCAGTTATGGATTCACAGCAGGTGGGGCTTAAGTAACAGTGACAGATGTGAGGGCTTGTTATTTCGGATGAAAAGATTACCAAACAGGACCACACACAGCTCTTCATTTATGATTCACTGGGAAGCACCCATAAGTCATTATCCTCTATCACTGGCCCAATAACAGTCAGGTGTTCTCACCGGAAATGGAATTGAAGGAAGAATAAAACAGAGGAACATACTCAAGAGCTCTATAGCTCCACTCATGCACTATGAGTAGAGTTGAAGAGTGGACAATCTATGAGCTAGGTTGCATTGATGATGAACAGTGGAAATAATAGCTGTTTTCCAAGGTTTAATGCTCTCATTTCTTAGAAAAGAATTCAGGTATGCATTGTGCCCCAACATAGCTCCCACCTCCATCAACTCATTTTTTTATTTTAACTTTCTTTCTTTTCTTTTTTTAGTTAACTGACTTGTTTTTTTCCTAACAACATGACTTGTTCCCCACATTCATTTTTCCTGTCTGTTTAGTTGTAAAACATGTAGTAGAGTAATTGATTAGACTATTTTTATAGAGAGCAATGGATTAAAATATTAACCTACCAACTTATTTAAAGTATTTACCTATAGTACTCCTTTTCACAAGATGTAATATAAGTCTCCAGAATGTGTTTGTGAGGTTTCAGCTAAATATACCCCTCAGATCATTTATTATAGCTTGTCAAATTTGCCTCTATTTGGGTGTGAGCAAAAACGTGTCGTTTTTGTGTCCGTTTATATAGAAATGAGCTGCTGCTCCCTGCCCGCTTTCCAAAAGAGCTTTAAGAGCTCAAGCTTCAGTTGCTCAAAAACAACAAAGCAGGAGAATCTCACACAGCCAAAATAACGATGGTCAGTAACGGTGTTCAGCTTTAAATGGTTCAAACCGGAGTCGGACACTGATGGAGAGACTCAGGAAGTTACAACTTTTAGAATGCAATTGGACGTTTCTGAATTTAGTGGATAAATTTATGTAGTTGCGGTGGAGTTGATTCAACTCATCGACTAGCATGTGCCGTCATGTTAATCTTTTGTGTAAAACCTCTATGGACGCACACTATACATATACAGGGCTGGGTAGGTTACTTTTAAAATGTATTTCACTGCAGATTACAAAATACATGCTTTAAAAAGTCATTTGTAACGTATTTCGTTACATTACTCAAGTTACTTTGGAATACTAATAAGTGTGGAACAAACACAAAAAAGGTACGTGCAAGTTTTTATCTCCCAATTCTGACTTGTGTGATATAAAGTTGCAATTGCGAGTTATAAAGTCAGAATTATGAGATATAAACTCGCAATATTGAGAAAAGTCAAAAATATGAGATAAAATCACAATATTGAGAAAAGTCAGAATTATGAGATATAAACTCACATACTAATTTCACAATTGCAAGAAAAAAAGTCAGTATTGAAAGTTTATATCTCCCTATTCTGACTTTATAACTTGCAATTGTGAGTTTAAATCTCGCAATTCTGAGAAAAAGAAGTCAGAATTGTGAAATGCAAACTCACAATTGTGAGGGGAAAAAAGTTGCAGTGACGAGTGAATTATAAAATGACTCACAAACAACAATCACAAAACATGAAAACAGTCGTGGATCATCAGGTCATGACAGGACAGTTAAGTTGACAGTTGGGCAATTTTTTTTTATAAATTCAGTCATTTTGTCTTGTTCAGGATAGTTCTAAATAAAAATAACAAAATTTTTATGATCCCTCTTAAAAGTATTTACAACATTTGTTGATGAAACGTAACTCCACTTTTTCAAAATAATCACTTTGGTAATCTAAAACACTTTTCAGATGTAACTGTAATCTGATTACCACCCATTTAAAATGTAACTGTAATGAAATACAGTTACTCAAATTTTGTATTTTAAATACGTAACTAAGTTACTTGGTACTGCTATCCACGCTAATGAGACTCTAAATAGTGTTCTGTACTTGTCTGTGCAGCCATCGACAGAACAGTTAGCATTCTTTGCTCCAACTTTTGTCATGGCCTTGAACTGGTACACCAGTAAATATCTAGATAGCATGATACTATCATACATATCTGTTTATGTACTACAGTAGACAAGGCATCATACTAGGGTTTAGAACAGAGCCATTTTTTTTGTGGAATTTCAGGGCATTTGCTTTGTTAGTGGTAAATAATATATTCATTCCTCAACACATTGTGTCATCCTGTGATCACTGATCATAATCACGGGGTGACAAATTAATTAAGAGAAATCTCCATACCTCATTCCACTAATCCACAGGCAATCAGAATCAAAGCCCAGTCAAATGCATTCAGTGCTGGAAGCTGTTCTGATGTAATTTCCCTAATGGTGACGTCCTGGTGAAAATCCATTTTAATCATTGACTCAGGCTCAATCAGTATTGAAATTGAAACTGCTAATATTGCACTCTACACTGTATTTTCTAAACGAAAAAACAGTGGAACAGTATTCATTACCCAATGATAAATGTTTCAAAAAGGCACATACTATCATCTTTTTTTAATCCAATTGTACTGTATTCATTTTCAGGCAGTTGAATCTGAGTTAAAAAGAGTTGAAAATCATGGTTGATAATGTTTGTGGTGTATTTGTTATGTTGCATTGTAGGATACAGTATTTAGTGTTCTGTATAGGCATACTGTAAATATATTTGCAAAATTAATTTGGCAAATGTAGCAGGTCTTCAAGGTATTCCATGCACATATTACCATTGAAAGTTTGGGAAAATAAATTGCCCCTGTTATGCTTTTTCGCATATTATCTTTTATGTAGTGCAGGTGTTTGACCAATCAACAGACTGGGTCATCTGACCAATCAAAGCAGAGTATGTTCTCAGAGAGGAGGAGTTTAAAGAAACAGAGGTGATGCCGCAATGTAAATTATGAGAAAATTTAATTGTTTTCTGACCTTGGATGAATGTAAACCTATTGTAGGAGACCTCCAAAACAAAAAGGAATGGCATAATAGGGGCACTTTAATACTTTTATTCAGCAAGGATGCCTTAAATAATATAAATAGAAATTCATATTCTATGCTGGTTTATGCTAGATTTTGGCAGGGTCACGGCAGGTGAAACTTTTTGCCGTAACAGGAATAAATGACAATTTATTTAAAATATATTCAAAAAGAGAACAGTTGTTAAATTATAATAATATTTCATATATACTGATTTTACTGTATTTATGATAGTGAGCATAAGAAACTTTACAAACATTTAAAAAAATCTTACTGACCCCAAACAATTGTGCGGTAGTGTGGATACTGCAGAAATACATATGGTAGTACGCTATTGGGAGAAAAAGCAACAGTTTAGTCAGTGCTGGCAATCATGTAAACTCTTTTTTCATAAAATGATCTAATACAATCTCTTTGTACCCTTAAATGATGCTGGCACAGCAGACCTCCTGTATCTGCTGGGAAATATTTGATTTATTTCTGTTTTTCCTTCTTAGTCATATTTAATGGAAGAAGACAGGGCTGGGAATAGTTTACGACTTGACTGACAAAAAAATTACCTCTCATTGTTTTGTTCCGCTTCCTTTTTTTTTTTCATTTCACGCTGTCGCTGCTTTCTCATCAAATTGAGAAACTTTTTTTTTGCATATTTATTCTCCTGGAGTCAGATAAAATCAGATTGAATAGACCTCAAATTTCCAGCGAAACAATTGAATCAAGGTCTGTAAATCAAACAGACCTGCCATGTACAGTATATGGCCCCTGTGAGATCTTGCATCAAAAAACCTAACCAAGAACAAAAAACTCAAAGATATAAATACTAAACGCAATATTTTTACATAAAGCACTGTCCTCCCCCACAATAATTATGTTCCCAGGACATAAACAGGCCTTTATATGCCAACTCTGCTAACCAAATCTTGTATTTATATAAGTCAGTGTTGACAGATTAATGTTTGGGGGAGTAATGTCAGGGTCGTTTTTGATACTTCCTTATTGTAGAGGGGCTTTGCCAGTCTGAGCTCCAAAGTACCAACACTGCCCACACATGAGAAAATACACATGCTTTGCCAAAAATATTAACTAAAATTAAAATGAAAAAAAAAAAAAAAGTTCAAAATATTACCAAAAAAATAAATAAATAACCTACAATACTCAATGAGCTGCCATACTGTCTACTGGCTATATATTCTAAGGCAACATCTTAAATAAATAAATAAAATATTTCAAGTTTTCTGTTAGTATGCTGCCTTTTGTCCAACAAGAATTGACTGGATCATTTCGGTTTGATATTGCTGTGATGTCATGTGAGTAACAGGTTGTCCCGACACATCATCAGAAAAGAGATGTTGTTGCAAGTGGGAGGGAAATTTATTGAGTTATTACGAGGACACATTTTTTAAAAAAAAATGGTAACATTATACAGTAAGGTTCATTAGCTAAACATTAGTTAATGTATTAACTTATATGATCTAACCATAAGCAATCCATTTGAAATTGCATGTGAAATTAACATTAACAACGATTAAACAATTATGAATAAGTGCAGTTCATTATTAGTTCATGTTAACATTGTAAACTGGTACCAAAAAATTAATAATGTGCACATAATAAATGCAGTATTCCATCCAAAATAAGAATTATCAATATTGATTTCACTGTGACTTTGATAAGCAGCAAAATACATGTAATAAATAACATTTCAATTTGTTTTCCTTTCATATGAGTTTAGAAAGTCATACGAGTTGCATGAGAACATTGCATTATGATACTTTTGCATCTTTTTTTAAAGCTTGAAGGTTCATTTCCATTATAGAAACAAGAGCAAAAAGGAATTTTTTTACATGCTCCTTTTGTGTTTAGAAAAAGAGAGAAGGCCATATGGCTTTAGAAAAAAAACAATGAGGTGAGCAAATAATGACTTTTTGGTTGAACTATCATTTTTACCACCATATAGTATGCTATATTACATAGTATTTTGGTTGGATTAAGTCATTTACAGTCTTAAAGGCGTGGTTGTTTATGTTTGTTCACTTTTTTAACTTTAGTTAGTGTGTAATGTTGCTTTTAGAGCAACACCATCTGCAAAGTTATAACACTCAAAATTCAATGCAAAGGGAGATATTTTCTTTTAAAGAATTCTCTATTTAAGGACTACAACAAATGGCTGGTAGGGACTACAACGGGCTTTTTCCCTGACATCACTAACCCTAAAATTTACATAAACCTTGCCCCGGAAAACACGAACCAAAGCGAGCAAGGCTTTGTTAGGCAGCTTTAGAGAAGAGGAAGAGTTGTTGTTGTTGTTGTTGTTACCATGCCGTCATTTTATGCTTGACTTTTTCACAAACGAGGGTCAATTCAAAGCTGGAATCGTACAAAAGATTAACATGACGGCACATGCTATTCGATGAGTTGAATCAACTCCACCGCAACTACATAAATTTATCCACTAACCATTCAGAAACGTCCAGATGCATTCTATAAGTAGTAACTTCTTCCAGTGTCCGACTCCGGTTTGAACCATTTAAGGCTGAACACCTGTCATTGACAATCGTCATTTTGGCTGTGCGAGATTCTCCTGCTTTGTTGTTGTTGAGCAACTGAAGCTTGAACTGTTAAAGCTCCGCCCTCTTCTGCAAAGTGGGTGGGAGCAGCAGCTCATTTGCATTTAAAGGGACACATAAAAACAGCATGTTTTTGCTCACACCCAAATAGGGGCAAATCTGACTAGCTATAATAAATGATCCGTGGGGTATTTTACAGACACATTCTGGAGACACAAAAGACTTTACATCTTGTAAAAGGGGCATTATAGGTCCCTATAATAGGTCTATATAGGTCCCTATATAGGTCTTAATGCCTAAATGCTAATTGTACAAATTAATGACTTATCCACCATAGTTCAAAGTAAATAAAAATGCAAACTTGACCCAAACTGATGCTTCTTATCCCTCACCAGCTGAGATGTCAATTTTCATATTCTTAATAAAGTCCTGTCACAGATCCTGATTAAAGAAAATGCTTTGTGACAAGCGTGCCCAGGCATGTAGGAGATATATTTAGCCGGCTGCTATGAACGTGAGCGTGTAGCTGAAGAGTGTCAGTGTTACTGTAAGAGGCCATATTCATTCTGCCTTTGTCACTATCCTCTGCTGTCTCACTCTTTCAAGGTGGTTGATGCTCTAGTCTAATACCTTGGGAATGTCACTCATTGCACCCTGTGATGAATAGCTGTCCAGTGCGAGACAGTCAGAATTAATGATCCACAAAGACATTTACCGGAAAAGCCTCAAGCTTTGAAGGAAAACAGAAACTTTGAGTTAATTAAACCTGCTAGGTGGGCGGCTGAGCAATGTTTGACTCCCATGCCACATACATCATAAGTGTAGACTTGAAACAATCTTTTGCAAAAGGAAACCCTATCTCACATTCATAATGGATTTCAATGTACATACACGGATTTCAATTGAAACTTTCCATGAAATATGTCATGCTAAAAGACATGCTCTCACTGGAAATGTTATCTTAATTTAGACCAAAATTAAAAAAAAAAAAAATATTTTAATGTTGTGATACCTAAAAAAAGACTGATTTTAGTTTTTAGTATTTTTTTTATTTATGGAGATTGAATTATTTATCGACCAAAACATGAAAAAAAATTTGGCCAGAATTTTAATATTAGTCCATCCCTAATCTTTAAAGAGCAAAGAATTGGGAAAAGGTGCACAATTGAATTATAATGGCATTTATAATGAAGAAAATCTGTTATTACTATCAAATCCTTTCCTCTAATCCCTCCCTATTCTAGCTTATGTTACTCTGAGCAATGTCTGAAACTTATATTGTGAGCACTTCCTGTGCACCTCCTTATGATGAATCGCTTCTTGTACTCCTCACTTGTAAGTCGCTTTGGATAAAAGCATCTGCCAAATTAATAAATGTAAATATTACAGAAGCTTTTCGGTAATCAGAACATTCCAGACATGCAATAGGCTATTTGCCATTAACCCAGGGCTGAGATCAGGTGGCATGAGGGGTGAGTCGCTCTGATGAATTACACCTCCAATAAGATCTGACTGGAACTCTAGATTGTCTGTTTGCACAGAAGGCACCTCTATTTTCTGTGAGCCTCCCATGGGTCTTTGGGGTTTTGGCATAGAACGGAAATGCCAGTGGCTGCTTTTATGTGCCAGTCACCTTGTGTTTACAAACCCGTCTGGTGAAACGGTGACAAACTCTACTTGTCTCAACAAGTGGGCACAATTACCATCAGCTCTTTCTAAGTCCGTGGAGGCAACAGATGGCCTCTTTGATGGGAGGCTTTGCCAATCAGGTGTTAAAGTTACTCAGAATTCACTCAATACAGCTCAAAATGCTTGAGTAGACAGCTGTATCGGGTGTTTTTGCACCGAACTGTGAAGTTATCAGCTTCAATTATTATAAAGGGAAGGCTCTTTGCTTGCTTTTTTAGTAGGCATAGAACCGATTCACAAGTTTTATTTTTCAAGATTGAATCTGAAACTGCGATGACTGTAATAATCAACAATCTATACATTAAGTGTTGGAGTCTAAATACAGACTAATGAGCTACATGTTAATGTTATGATATTTATTTTTTACTTATTTATTACTCTTTTCATTTTTTAAGTTTATTTTATTTAGTTAAATAAAAGCTAAAAGTTAAATATTTCCGGTACCAAAATTGGTACTGAGAATTGAAATTTTCAACCCAGGCTCATTGGAAAAACGTGTCTGTGGTGACACTTGGGCAAAACGATGTTTCGTTGCTTCTTGCACTTTCAAAGTGAAATGTACAGTGAGTGGCATTAAAGTGTATGAACATTTTATTACGTTGGTTGATGTACGTATCAGTTCAGAGATGAAATGTCTGGTGAGTGGCGCTAAAACGTTAATGCATTAGAAAACAATGCACCGCCTTCACTAAAACTGAGCAATGGTGTAAACAAAAGCAAACGTCAGATTAAAACGCATTTACTGAAGCAACCATGCCATTGTAGCCTGCTTTTATCATGTTTCACGGGACTCAAGATCTCCACACTGCAAGTGCAATGCTGTTCCAGGTGAGATACCTAGAAGCCTTTAGATCAAAAGGTCTTTGCTGGGTCTAAACTTCGCATTGGACTGATGAGTTTGCAGTAGTGAAACTCAGCCAGTTCTTTGGTGGTCAATGCAGATATACATCCAGATGACTGAATACCAGGGTTGGACGAAATACAAGTAACTTAGTTACGTATTTAAAATACAAAATTTGAGTAACTGTTTTTCATTACAGTTACATTTTAAATGGGTGGCAATCAGTTAGATCTGTAAAGTATTTTAGATTTAAAGTGATTACTTTGAATTTTAATGTCATTTAAACAGCGATTGGTGATTCTCTGACAGTCTGAAAAAGCGGAGTCAAGTTTCATCAACATTTTAATGCTTTTAAGAGGGATCATAAAAATGTTGATATTTTTATTTAGCACTGTCCTGAACAAGATAAAATGACTGAATTTATAAAAAGAATTGCCCAACTGTCAACTTAACTGTCCTGTCATGACCTGATGATCCACGACTGTTTTCATGTTTTGTGATAGTTGTTTGTGAGTCATTTTATAATTCACTGCTCACTGCAACTTTTTCTCACAATTTTTTTTTCCCCCTCACAATTCTGACTTCTTTTTCTCAGAACTGCGAGATTTAAATTCACAATTGCAGGTTATAAAGTCAGAATTGGGAGATATAAACTTACAATACAAACTTTTTTCTTGCAATTGTGAATTTAGTATGTGAGTTTATATCTCTTAATTCTGAATTTTCTCAATATTGCGAGTTTATATCTCATAATTCTGACTTTATAAATCACAATTGCAACTTTATATCACACAATTTTGAGGGAAAAAGTCAGAATTGTGAGATAAAAACTCGCAATGACCTTTTTTGTGTTTGTTCCACACTTATTAGTATTCCAAAGTATTCTAAAGTATTTAGATTAAGTTACTAAACTTGAATAATGTAACAAAATACGTTACAAATGACTTTTTAAAGCATGTATTTTGTAATCTGCAGTGAAATACATTTTAAAAGTAACCTACCCAGCCCTGCTGAATACCATGCTTCCATCTATTTTGACATGCAGGCCTGTATTATTCGAACAGACTGTTATAAAAGATGCTCAAATAGAAACCTTGGCATGGTTTTCCTGAAAGCATTTGCATACATGAAAAAATAAAAACCTCAAACAAACACCACTGGTTCTCTTGTGTATTGCAAATGTGCCAAGGTGCAATATGCAGAAGCATGAACCAAAATGAAGAGCTAGGCCCAAAGGCAAGAGTTTCAATGAATAATATTTAAAGGATTTACAACTGCAGTCACCATCCATATTCACTGTATAGAACGAGCAGGTTGTGATTGTGTTGGCTTTTTCTTAAAAAAAGTTTCTTTAAAAAAAAAGTTTAGAGCAACGGTAGGCTGAGCAGATAATGACAGCTCCCTTTAATTTATATAAGACATGCATTATCAGATACAGGAGCAGCGTGTGACTCAAGACCATGTGTCTGAAGAACGGCATCAACACCTTGATGTGTGATGCTTGGATCATCCTGCTGAATGTCACCGACCAACCCAACCCATCATTAGCAGCTGCGCCTAAATGACTGACAAGAGCTCAGCTTTCCAGCTGGCACAGGCCCCAATGAAAGCCATGTGTTCTTTATGAATTACAGTCCAAAGGCTGAGATCTGGAAATGTCAGTTCTCACTTATCACGCTGCAGCTGGTTTGGTCTGGCCGTTTTTCCCTCTACCTTGGAGAAAAGAGTCATGGCAGCTCAGTGTCACATTAAAGGATTAGTTCACCCAAAAATGAAAATTATGTCATTTATTCCTCACCCTCATGTCGTTCTACACCCGTAAGACCTTCGTTCATCTAACAAAAACAAATTAAGATATTTTTGATAAAACCCGATGGCTCAGTGAAGCCTCTATTGTCAGTAAGACAATTAACAATTTCAGTGCCCAGAAAGTTACTAAAAACATATTTAAAACAGTTCATGTGAGTACAGTGGTTCAACCTTAATATTATAAAGCGACAAGAATGCTTTTTGTTCATTAATGAAAACAAACTCATGATTTTTTAACAATATCTAGTGATGGGCGATTTCGATGGTTTTTCTTTCGAATCAGTGGTTCGTGGCGACAAAGTCACATGATTTCAGTAAACGAGGCTTCCTTATGTGATAAGTGTTTCCAAATATCAGTAGTTCAATAGTGACTTTGGCAGTTTTGATTTGTAAAATAATTTTACGAAAAGATTCGTAAAGCTTCGAAGCAGAGTTTTGTAATCGCCCATCACTAGATACTGATGAAACGTTGTTATTTTGTTTTTTTGGTGCACAAAAAGTATTCTTGTCGCTTTATAATATTAAGGTTGAACCACTGTACTCACATGAACTGTTTTAAATATGTTTTTGTAGCTTTCCGGGCACTGAAAGTGTTAATTGTCTTGCTGGAAATACTGTAATAAATGACATAATTTTCATTTTTGGGTGAACTAACCTTTTAAGGGTGCGATTACATGACAACAATGTACTTATAGTACATTGCTTATTGGAATTATAATTATTGTCTTTATTTGCACCCGACAATAAAACAGATAAAAAGATTTGCATTCCACCATCAACAATAACTGTAAAATACTATCAAATAATAATGCCACGTTTAGGATAAGTTTGAGTGTTGTTTGAGTTGTGTTCTTGGTTGGTTTTGCACGGTTTCGTGTTCTGTTTCCATGGTTATTCATTGTTTTATTAATGTATTGCACCTGTTTCTCATTTCTTTCATTGGTTTGTGATGGTATATATATATATATATATATATATATGGTATATTTATAGTCACATAATGGGTTGCAGCACGAATGAAAAAAAGGCTGGATCTAAAAGCAAGGAGTAGTTTTTTTTTTCAGATTTACTTTCTTCAGATTGTCATAATTTTCAATCTTTTCAGGTGAACTAACCCTTTAAGGGTACGATTACTTGACAACAATTTACATACAGGCGAAATCCTTGTTCACATTGATCTGCAAAAACAAAATGCCTATACACTGAACACGTATGCATGTGCATGACATAATTGTTTTCACAAATTCACATTTTTGTTGTTTACGTAGAGACAATAACTGTATCATTATATGTCTCGTTATATGAAACACTAACGTATGTATCGTTATATAAAATATGCACTCTGAAACCTGTTTTCAAAAGTTTGCATTTTTAGGCCCCCAAAACAAAGGACCAAATCACTTTCAAACATGTCAGTTCTTAGTTGAAAACGGTGTCGTGAAAACGGCCCCTAAATACAGCACCTAGAAACTGCAGTGCTGCATGACTCTTCGAAAAAAAAACCTTTTTATTCACAATATCTCAGCGATAAACACAACAATGATTTTAATATAACACTGCAGCTGTTTTGCCCTGTAATAGTGAAGAATGTGTGTTTTTATGTGTGAGCATAGCGGCATGTTAAAGTATTTCTGTTGTGACTGGATGGGTGGTACCTATCTGCGGTTATATTAGTTTGGACCAAGTGTGGGCGTCTGGTCTATGTGCTTCTTTTTCTGACAGCTCTGTTCCATGTTAAACGAAAACATACGATTCAGTCGACAGGTGACAGGTCTTGTCACGCCCACATGTCTTTTTGCATTTGGACAGATGCTCTCTGCCACTATGGAAACAACCTGGTTCCTGTTCAGTGGCGTTCAATCATGGCGGCCAGGAAGATCGTGAATGTGTTAGTTCAGCTGAAGTGCCATTTGGAGCACAGCCCATCTCTGAGGTAATTCCTAAATAGAAACACCAGACACAGGCGTGGACTAAACAAAAGACAAAGGAAGCATCTCTTCTACTATTACTAGTAAAGCTCACTATTTCTAGGTATTTTTTTTATTTTTAATTTTAAAATATTTTTTTCAATCTATTTTAGTATGGTATTCATGCATTTAAGAAGCACATTGAGCTACATTTTTTGTATGAAATGTGCTATATAATATTAATAACAATGATAAAAACAAATTATTGTAGGAAATGATAACAACAATAGTAAAAACATTATTTTTTAATAATAATATTATACTAATATTAATATTGGTTGCTTATAGGAATTATAATTTTTATAATAAATTATAATTATAATTGCATGCCATCACCAACAACAACTGTAAAATACTATAAAATAATAATAGTAATATTTATAGTAATAATAAAAATATTTATAGTAATCAAATAATAATAATAATAATCATCATCATTTTTATTATCGGTTTATCATAATAGGTAAATCATTATTGTTTTCTAAATTTTCACATGACGAAAAAAAAAGAACTGCAAATCACAACATCATAAAGAAATTGAAGGTGGTTCTCATGACTTGGGCCAGTAAGAAACCACCAAGCAACCCCTCAGAATTTCCTAGCATTCACTTAGCAACACACTAACAACCACTCCTTACATCTACTTTCAGCAGCTGTTCACCTTCCCCGTTTCACTAAACCAGCCATGTTGCCATGTGGGAATACGCATTTATTTCACGCTCCTCCTACCAAGATGTGTGACAATGTGAGAAAAATACATTTGCGACCAGCATTAGTTCGTTATTACAATGGCGGAATTGATCTATTTGCACTATTATAGGTGATAAGACCACAACTTCCCTCAGGATACTATATACTGGTATTTTTCTCTTTTTCATTCTCCCTTTTTTCTGCACAAATCGCAGCTTTGATTTAGTAAACAGCGCTCTGGGGGTAAACACTGACACGACAGGCACAAATTCAGGATGTAATCCAGCTCTTGGACAAAACCATGCTGTTTGAATTAGCTCTACGCCTACTTCTCAGCCAGAGCACTGACGTTCACAATGAGGCTTAACAGCACTGCTGGCTCTGAGAAACCGCCAGGACCCGTCCAAACCTCCAAACCCCTATCCTCATAACATAATACTCCGTGAAGACCTCAGAAAGTGGCAAAAAGACAATTGTGAAAAACAACAGAGCATCATCCTTGTGAAAAGTTCACTCTTATGTCATGAAAATTGCGCTGTGACATTGGTATGTATAACAGGTGTTATAATGCATGGCATAATGCATGCTGAGAAAAAAGGGTTGGGTGATA
This sequence comes from Opsariichthys bidens, assembly GCA_037194245.1. Lineage (NCBI taxonomy): Eukaryota > Metazoa > Chordata > Actinopteri > Cypriniformes > Xenocyprididae > Opsariichthys > Opsariichthys bidens. Next base: position 12,118,214 of record CM074302.1, read on the forward strand.
ATTGGAATATTATACAATATATTTGGTAACACTTTTCAATCAGGTTTCATTATGTTAACTTTAGTTATCATGAACTAGGTATTAACAATAATTCTATTTCTTTATTAATAAGTTCATGTATATTTCGCCTTTAGTTAATGCATTATTCAATTCAAAAGTTGTATTTGTTATCAATAGTTAATGCGTTGTGAATATGAATGACATTACTTTTATTATCTAACATTAAAAGAATAATAACTATAATTTGTTACTGTAACAAATGTACTTTGTTTGTTCATGTTAGTTGATACACAAACTGATGTTAACAAATGAGATATGAAAATATCATCACTGAATCACTGAATACCATGCTGATATTTATTTGACCATCTAGACATGCCAGTAAGCTAGTTTTACATCCCACTTATGAGTATGAGAGCAAATTTTAGGTATTTCACTTCTTTTGAAAAGTCCATTTTCTCTGCAGTCACTCCTCACTACATTTCCCATAAGCCCCGTACCCATTCACTGATCACCGCAGCAGCTGCACCTCATTCACCAGCCGTTGATTACCATACCAGCTGCACTCCATTACCCACACCGTTTAAGCCTCACACACACAAACATACTTTGCGAAGTCTTGATTTGGTCACTCTGTCATTTCTGAGCGTTATTTCCCGTGTCTGTTTTCCTGGTCTTGCTATTGCCTGTTTCCCTGTTTTTTGAACGTTCTCCACCTGCTACTTGGATTTACTGCCTGTTATTCTGGACTTTTTGATTATTGCTGCCTGTATCGACCCCTTTGCCTGTTTATCGACAACGATTCTGCCTAATCTCCTCCATACCTGTTTGCCACCGTTTTGATCATTGCCTGCTTGACCACGTGTTTCAATAAAGCTGCATTTGGATTCCACCCATCCTGCTGTCTCCTTGTTACAGCTGCTTATCACTGTGTGTTGTTTCAATAGGGAATAATAATAATAATAATTCCATAGTAAAGACACAGGAAGCATCACTTCGATTTTTAATAGTGTTTGCTCAATTCTAGTTATTCTAATGGACTATAGCTACTTTTTTAATTTCTCTTATATTCTCTATATTATTAGAACATTAAAAAGTTTTATATTCTTCTAACCTAAGCACTTTGAACTGTTTTATGAAAGACAAGTGCTATAAATTAATAATAATAAATAATAATGTATACTACATGTATTATTACTGTATTTAATACTATAATTAAGTATTATTAACTAATAATAATTATTATTATTATTTATTATTATTATTATTGGTTTCATTTTCACATAACACAATAATAATAATAATAATAATAACATTATTAATCATTTATCTATTTGCATCTTCACTCTGAAATGTTTTAAAGTATATACAATTGAAGTGAAAAATATTGCTATTTAGAAAAATATTGCTGCTCATTACTGTGTGTTATATATTATTCTGTGGTATAATAGTGAATACTATACGTAAATACATGGGTGTGTATGTATGTATATATGCACACTCACACAGGAGGAGAGAGAGCACACAGCATGACTTCATGACCAGGCCAAAGATGCAAGTATCCTTCTTAAATGTACCCATGCCCCCCATGCCAGCTAAGTCTGAAAATTGATTGATTGCATGCTCACAAGGAGAAATGGCAGGGTGACAAGGTCAATAAAAGTAATGGGAGTCATACAGGCCAAAATAAAACCATAAACGACAGCCAAGAAGAACAAAAGTCACAAGGGATTTTGATTCGTGGAAATACAAATGAGCTGTTTTCCTTATTTATACAGGAATCTGATTGTCGATCTTTGCTGAACCATTATTTAGCACATTTTAACAATATATACTGTTATATTTATATATATATATATATATATATATATATATATATATATATATATATATATATATATATATTGTATAATGCAAACATTAATTTAAAATAAAATAAAATATTCATTTATATTCAAACTAAATTCATTCAGTATTTAATTTCATATTATATATGTCCCCATTCATCACCATTTCTTTTAATAGGATAGAAAGAATAAAGAAAACAAACAAATACAATGTTATTAGGACATTCGTCCAACAGTCAAACATAATTTAGATACTTTACATTTAAGATTTCATATGTTAGGTTTTATGTGCAGTATTTTCTCTATTAAAAAAAAACTTATTATGAGATATGCTATTATTTTCATGTTACTGTGCAACAGATATCACACAGAACGCGTTTTTCAGGCCTGAAAACGCGAGGTGCACCGTATTGGCTTATTTTTATTGATTTTAGAATACAATGTCTGATTGGGGCCAAACAATACATTGTTTCCTTATTACTCTCTGGCTGAATGCAAAAAAACGTGAGGCAAGTCAGAGGCATATGTGTGTGATTGTGTCTGAATGCGACTCTGAGATCAAGGAATGCAGATTCCTTATTAAAAGGATGCCATGTTCTGGTCGAAATCTAACAAGCTTCTCCTTCAATGTCTGAGCCCATTTAATGGCCCACACTCAGGAAACAGCAGCTGAAGATTTAGACCCTATCTGAGGACAGAGCGCCCCAGCTAAAGACCGTTCACACTCACACTTCATTCCCTGCTCTGCTATCACTCTAGAGTGACAGCAATTACTCACACAGATATGTAGTCAATATTCAGACGTGCTGCAGTTATTTCTCGGGTACATGCTGCAAGATTGGAAAGGAATTCATTGCATCTACTGGCACTCTGGATGAGACATGCTGTCTGGAGTAACGGTACAAGGATCTAGGGACTTTGATCGCATCCTAATTTACATACTATCCATGCCAAATTGTATGCACAATCAGAATTATTGCATCCCATAGTACATAATAAATAGTAGCCATCTAGTTTTCTGTCGGTGATCAACTTTAGAACGTGTCATAAAAAATTATTTTATTATATATTTTATAACACACAATTCTGATTCTATATAGTGCAGTGTGAGTTTCACAATGCAACGTTACATTTGCCAATTCTGAGAAATAATCAGAATTCTGAATAATCTTATAATTGGGAGGTGTAAAGAATTCTTGCAGTTTTAAGATATAAAATCATCAGTGTTTGGGAAAGTTACTTTTAAAAGTAATGCATTACAATATTGCATGACTCCATAAAAAAGTAACTAATCACATTATTTAGTTACTTTTTATGGAAAGTAATGAGTTGCCTTACTTTTTCTCATCTGGGCTGGGCTTTCTTGTTTTTGTTTTTTTTTAATAACAAGAACAAAAGCCCTTTCACACCAAAGTTGAAATAAATAAGCCTGTACGGTAGAGGGTGCGTGTCAAACAAACTTTTCAGCTGTGCTTCCATTCTGGATCACATATTCGAATACGACACAGGAGAAGAAATTTCAACAATTTCGTCATTTTTGCTCCTGAGTATGTTTGCTTAATTAGTATGGAAAGGAGAGATGTCAGTCAATAAATGAGAATGCAAAGTAACTTGCGTTATTTATTTGAAAAATTAACTCAGATATTTCTGTTTTTCTTTACTAGTTACTTGATAAAAGTAATCTGATTACATTACTCGCATTACTTGTAATGCTTGACCCCCCAATACTGAAAGTCACACTGCATTAACAGAAATGTGTTATAAACTTACAATTCAGAGAAAGTTGAAATTGCGAGATATAAACTACAACAATTCATAGAAAAAAGTTCTAATTGCGAGATATAAACTATAACAATTCAGAGAAAAAAGTTGTAATTGCGACAAACTCACAGCCACAAAGAAAAAAGAGATTTAAGATTTATATGCGCAGAACTTCAAGAAATAAAGATATCATTGTGAGATTTAAAGCCACAATTACCTTTTTATTCTATGGCAGAAACAGGCTTCCATTTAGATTCCCCTGTGATTGTTTTGAATATACATAGTTCCTTTAAACAGAGTTCATGACAAACAACGCTGGCTGGTGGATTTCTTTAAGATGTTGTGAAATGCATCTCCATTCAGCGTTTTTTGTCATTGACTGTGACACTTATCTGAAAGCTCAAGTGTGTTTGTGCTATGTAAATGCACCTTTTGCTCGATATAAATACATATGTGCAACAGATTCATTGTACATGTCGTCTTTGAGTGTTAACTTAATCCGCAATGTTTTGTGCTTTTTAAAAATAATTATTAACAATAAATTTTTAAAAAATCAGATAATCGCATAATCGTAATGCATCAGTGACCCCCCCCCAGACAAACAGAGAGAAAAGAGCGGCACGTATCTATTCTCTTAGCTCTTTAACGCTGTACCTCTATCAATCACCACCTTTCTGTCAGTTCTTTTTATCTTGTCCCAGAAGAGGAGGCGACCTTGACTCTCATGTCTCTTTCACCTCTCAAAATTATTCTGTTTATACTCTTTCCCTTCTCATCATTTCAATATATCTTTTTGTGTCTCTCTCCAATTTTCATATTCCCAGGATTTATTACCTGTACAAACTTTTATGAAATGCTCATTGTATTTGTCAAACCCTGCAGTGGCAGAGTGCTCTTGCATCTCTTCTGAGTTAATTGTTTCCAGAGCTGTGCTTCAGTGAACTCATTTCTCGGCCTCAGGCACAGATGAGCTCAGGGGGCTTCTGCTTCCTGTTTTTGCTCACCTGTGTCAGCTGTGTCAGAGTAATAAATCTGCACTTAATAAAACACTATAGGCTCTAGTTATAAACCTGTCAGTCATATTTCTGTCAATATTTGCATTAGTAATGTTGTTCTTCTTTTGTTATCTTAGAACATATTGTTATAGGAATGTGTGCTTTTGTAATTGTAATTTGTCAGATTCAGCCTGTGAAATATCCAAAGGATGGATCAGATTTTTTTAGTTTGTGATTTAGAGTGCATTATTCATCTATTTATTTATTTAAATAAATTTTGAGGGCACAATATAAAAGTTGACATTTAGTGAGTACATTTTTATTTGCAGATAAACACGTTGGCTGCTTTCATTCAGTCAGTCAGGTGTGTTTACATGCACTAATGTTCGTCAAGCCGAGTTAATCCAATCCAATTTCCAATCGGAAGTTCAGTTTATATATGAACCCTGATTCACATATTCATTTACATGTACGTTACATTCTGAACAAAACTTCAGTGCATCCGTACTGCGCCAGTTGCCACATTCAGAACTGGAGAAAGTCACTGCGATGAATATACACCGTGAATATAACTGTCCAGTGGCGTAGGCAGAATTTTTCATCAGTCATTTCATCATTTCATCGGTCTGTAAAAATCTTCAAGCCACTGTATTTTTTCATCAAATGTCCTCAAATATATTAGATATAATTAAAGTGTCTAAAATGATTTAATTAGGAAAGGTCATGTTTGTGATTTTTTATTTGTTAATTTTATTTAAATTAATAGGCCAACATATTCAGAAACAGGTGCAGTTTGTCACCGGTGTCAGTCACACATATTATTTAAAAAACAAAAAACCTTTGTGAGGACAATTGGCTGGTCTTAAATTCTTTCGACACCGCACACTAAACGATTTTAAACACAGAATGAGCACAAATCACATTCATAATCAGGGTTTTTTCTTACAGAAAGAACCTGTGTTTGGAATTATTCTTACTTGCGGGCTGATGGACGGCTTCTCCCTTTTTATAAAATTTTGCATTGCTGCTGTTTTTCTAACATTTTTTAACACACAACTGCAAATTATAGGCTAAGAACACACATGAACTCACAGGGACGACATGCCTCGCTAACACCTAATTGCTTAACACTGCTGTCAATCACACTCTTCAAGCATTATGCAAAGCACATTTTATTTATTTTAGTATTTGAGATGTTATATTAATTTTGTAATTATGTTCAAATAGATTAAACAACAATTATTTAACAAATATTATATTGCATAATAAACTGGGGGGGGGGGGACTATTCATCAGGCCCGTCAGCTGGCTACGCCCCTGTAACTGTCGTTTTTGCCTTGATGACATTCTAAAAATAAGCGCTTTATAGCAAAGATTTTGTAAATATTCAGTCTCCTCCACTGAGCAGTTTGTAACACTCAAGATGTACACAGAGGTGTAAAGAGTACCTGAAAAACATACTTGAGTAAATATCTTGCAGCAGAAATTACTCCATTACAGGGTACAAGTCACCAATTCCAATAGGACTTGAGTAAAGTTTAAGAGTATCTGATTTTAACAGGACTTAAGTATTTTACTCATACTGAATGTAGGCTCAAAGATGCACTAGTCCTCAGAAACATGCCATTGAAAATAAAAAATGGTTGATTTGTTAGGAGAGCAATCACATGTTTATTTTCTAAAATCGAAATAAAACTGAACACCTCAATATTGCACTAAATCAAGGTCGACACAACAGCCTCTTACACGTCTACAAACCTTCAATGCCATTAGATGGCAATATCGCTTCCTTATAGTAGAAGGAAACTGGTGTAGGAAAAGTTATGTGCCATGCAAAATGTAATGTGTAATTGCATTACTCATCACAAATATATTGGAGCAAAAAGTACATTTATTTATTCAAAAATGCAATCAAGTAGAGAGTAAAAGTTGCTAGTATCTCTGAAACTCAGTAAAACTACAAAGTAGTTGAAAAGATACTTTAGTAACTAATTACAATTACTCAAATACTTTACACCACTGGACATAAATAAACATCTTAAACTAAAAAGAAGATATTTTCGAAGAATGTCGGTAACCAGACAGTTGACGGTAACCACTGACTTCCATAGCAGGAAAAAAAATTCTATGGAAGTCAATGGCTAATATCAACTGTCTGGCTACCAACAATCTTCTAAAATATCTTCTATTGTGTCGAACAGAAGAAAGAAACTCTTTGGAACGACATGAGGGCGAGTATATGATGGCAGAATTATCTATCACTTTTAGTAGCGCGTGACGTCGTTGCACAGGAAACGTACCCGGATTGATTGAGGTGTTTACAAGAAGACTTTTCAGTCCAATTGAGCTGCCAGTATGATAATGATTAGTATGACTAATAGATCATTTGGTTGCACATAAAACATAGCTAATGTTCACAATTGACAACCATATTCAATTTTTACATCAGGTGTGTTTCTCAAATTGTCTGGTGCATTTAAAGGTGACAACAATAGATCAAATAACGTCAGGCAACCAAAGTCAATACTCTTCTCCAATTCATGAATAATGCATGCAACCACAGAGAAAGAAACCCATATAGTAAATATCAAAATCGTATTGTGTCTTCACGGATTTTATTCTTATTCTAAATTGTTCAACATTTCAAAATGCCCTTTTCAAACTCCTCAACCACACAATCTTTTTCTTAACCTGAGAGAGGTTAACAAGATTAATGAAATATGCACATATTGAATGCATATGTTGCATTAATAGTAAAGCACGTATCAGCTAAACTTGCACTCAAAACTAGTTGACTTGTATATTTAAAGTGTGCTAAAGAGGGACACTTTAGCATACTTTAAAAAAAAGAAGATTATATACTTTAAAGATCATACTTAAGTGTGCTGTGAACCTTAACATATTATGAGCAAGTAAAATTAATTTTTTTTAAGATTTGAAGTATACTGCAAGTGTACATTCAACATGACTGAGCACTCTTCTTTTTTACAAGAGTATTTAGTACTCCAAATGGGATTGAAAACTGTATTGCGCTGCTGTGTGAACGTAGCTGCTACAATAAAGGATGACATGAAACAACTACAAGACGAAAAAATGAGGTGAGCTTCCTTAAACCAATGACAGTCAGATCATTTGAGCAGGAGCTTTTTCTTTTGACAAATGTGCATTTAACACTAGCCTACCATTCTTACTTCACGTCCCTTCCCCACTTCACCTTGCGCCACACTTACCGCGAGCTTTATGGCTGATATCCCGGAGAAGCTCTTCATAACTGACGGGTTCATCATCCTCATTAAACACCATGTCATCTGCTGTGATGTTGTCCTCACGCATCTGTGTGTATGGCCCCTCCACGGCAAAGTAGCAGGGCCGGTCATCGTTCTTGTTATCGCTATACATGAGCATGGCGTGTTTATGCCATCCAAAATGCTGGTGCATCCTGAGCACAAACTCACCCAGCTTCTTGTGGGTAGGGCCGATGTTGGTGATAGACGAGTACATATTCAAACCCATCGCCCTCGCCCCACCCGTGATCATCGGAACCTCCCAATGTGTGGTGAAGCGGGCCACGGGTGAAGACGAGTAGTCACATCCCGGCCCAATGAAAGCCCAAGGGTTATATGAGAACTTCAGGTCCACGGCCACAAGAGGAGCCATTGAATCCGAACACACTCCTTCTTTGTTTTCGCTGCTATTGAAGACCAATTGTAGATGGTAGCCTGGCAATAGGTTGGGGTCAGAATTCACCTTGTCCAGGGCCCAAAATAAGGCAGGGCCCACACGGGGCCATGCCCAGGGGTACTCTGTGTTGTGCAGAGGGAGGATGACTCCCAGGGTGATGTTCTGTTGAGGTGGATGGGAACTGAGAAACTGAGGCTGGTTTTGAGGGAGGGGCTCCAGTTCAACCACTCCAAATGACACACCACTCAGGAGAACTAGAAGAGTTAGTCTCAGCGGGCCCAGCCGGATCGTTCTCATTCTCAAAATGAATAGGAAGCACTACGACTCTGAAAACAGCAAGACAGAGACACACTTGAGATGCACTTTCTGCAGAACTGAGAATGTCCGTCATTCACAAAGTGCCTTGACCATAGAAATAAAACGAGAAAAGAAATTGTATACTACTAAAATGTCAACAATGTGACATTTACTATGAAAAATAACGCTTCTTTAATGGCATCTATGAAGAACCTTAAACATCCATGGAATTGTTTCATTGGACAAAAGGTTCTTTATAGAGCAAAAACGTTCTCATTAAACAAATCTTTACACTTTTAAAAAGTGTTCACTGAAAGGTTCTTTGAAGGACTCAAAATGGCATCGGTGAGGGGAAAAAAACCTTTTGGAACCTTTATTTGATAAGAGTGTACCATTAATTAAATGCTTTTTATAAATACGTACGCAGCTCATATTATTTAATACGTAGGCAACTCATTATTTCACAGGGCGCGTTTTGGTTTTAGACAACATCTGTACGGAGCGCAACCGAATTAAACTAAATCCTGGGGTCTGGAGATGCGTTCTTACAAAGTTAACATACGCTTCGCTTCACTCGCCTTAAAAAGGCAAAGCTGCAACAACAACAAAAAAAAAATCTCGATGTGTTGAACTTCTAAAACGTGACGCGTGTACACAGACCAATTCACCAGCGCAGTCGACGAGATCAAGAGCGCGTCTCCATACAAACCCTCAACCTAATATACTAAAAGACACTTTTAAACAAAACGCCACTGAACATAAAAATAGGACAATTAATTAAATTAGTATATTACCACAGAACAGGTCCTCATGTGGAGTCATAATCCCTCCGTAAGCCTTGTCGTTCTTTCCAACAGTAAAAATCCGTGTCTCGTGAACGCAGTGCCAAAACTCCTGTTCTCTCGGAGAAAACGCGTCGATTATTACAGCTCAAACCGATTCACCCAACTTACCGGAGTGAAACTTGGTCTCTTGACCCTCTCCATAGAAACCACCATGATTCCCCGATGCCCCCTCTTTCTCCGAATGCGCTAAGGAAACGGGATTCGCAAAGAGGAAATCTTTCCCTTTCTCGGTGCGCCTGTGAATTTCTTGGAAACTTTGTTAATGAGTATTGATGCTTCTGTGGTTAAAAATTATTCAACGTGTCCACTTCTACATGTTTTCCCAGATGGGCAGATCTCAGCGGGTTTGGATTTGATTCAATATACGCGCGTGATGTCGCAACAAAAAGTGAAGTCAAAGTAAACAGCGCATCTCCATCCGTAAAACTCGAATCTTTATAATAAAGATTTAATGAAATAAAACGAAAGGTTCGGGTTAATTGTGATGCACACTCATCCTCATCCAGTGAGTGTTGGGTCAGTCAATGCGATGTGAAGCTCAAGGTGGGAGGAGGAGAGAACTGAGAGGGAATGACACAGTGTGCGAGTCGAAAGTGCAGGCGGGAGAGGAGGAGGAGGAGGAGGAGGAGAGGAAAGAGAGGGGGGGGGGGGGGGGGGGTAGAAAGAATGTTTGCAGCACTGTTGCACAGCCATGTGGCATTATTACCCCATTCTGTCATGAAAACCTATGATAGATAGATAGATAGATAGATAGATAGATAGATAGATAGATAGATAGATAGATAGATAGATAGATAGATAGATAGATAGATAGATAGATTGATAGATAGATAGATAGATAGATAGACAGATAGATAGATAGATAGATAAATGGATAGACAGATAGATAGATAGATAAATGGATAGATAGATAGATAGATAGATAGATAGATAGATAGATAGATAAATGGATAGATAGATAGATAGATAGATAAATGGATAGATAGATAGATAGATAGATAGATAGATAGATAGATAGATAGATAGATAGACAGATAGATAGATAGATAGATAAATGGATAGACAGATAGATAGATAGATAAATGGATAGATAGATAGATAGATAGATAGATAGATAGATAGATAGATAAATGGATAGATAGATAGATAGATAGATAGATAGATAAATGGATAGATAGATAGATAGATAGATAGATAGATAGATAGATAGATAGATAGATAGATAGATAGATAGATAAATGGATAGATAGATAGATAGATAATGCATTTTTACATTTAGTCACTTCACTAATATGGTTACAGCCTTTTTTATGAATATTGATTGATTAAGGACATTTGTGGCACAGCGAACGTGATTAATAATTTGTTTAGGCATTACATTGCCGCTTGACACATTTGTTGTAGCTACAAGATCACTGTGCCCCACACAGGATGAACATCTACTTTATCATTGTACAACAATGACCTGACCTTTTACATGGGAATACACAGGAAAAACAGCTAGCTGGATAGATGAGAAGGCAGGACTTGCCGTGTTGTCCGTGCTGTGTGAGTGTTTGGTGTGAGGTGAGGTGGGGTGAGTCCATCTCGACCTCCGGCATTTTAATCACATGCCTTTCTTCCTCCTCATTGTTCCACTTTTTTTCACCCACTTCCTCCCAATTAAAACATTCTATTTTTGTGCAGTCCATTACACTTTTATTGGCTTTTGCTCCGCCCTCTCCTCCGCTCTGTCTGTTCTCCGTTTGGCCTTCTGCGGGAGTGTCTCATCTTGCGCCGTCCTCAGCAGCACTCACCCTGACAAACAACTTCCAGATCAATAAAGCACAGGGAGGACCTCGGCTGCTGGCTTCCCGTACACAGAGCGCGCCGGGAAAGACATGCTGCGCGCCAGGCCAGCACCTCCCGGTTATGGTTGGTCATAAATAAGAAGCGTGGGGGAGTTTCGCTTTCTCTTTATCCGCCTCCAAATGTGTTACTTTCAAACTTCTGCTAATGTCCTTGTGACCCAGCTGACCAACTGACCTTCCATTCATTCCCTAAGTGCCCATGCTGCTTATCTTGCACCTTTGACCTCATCCGGTCAGCCACACACAGCAGTGGCTACGGTTTCCAAAACAGGATACGTTGCACCCTTACTCACTCTGTCACTCGCTCTTTCTCTGACAATACTGAATACAGCTACTATCATGTTACTTTTACGATTTCTGTTGGATATATTGTAGTATTTATATTGTGCGCAGTATAATTTTCCTTACGCGTGAAATACCTGGACTTAAGTGTCCAGATTACATCAGAGAACACTGCGCAGAATACAGTATCCCACAAGGCAATGCGCTCAATCTGGTCTCTCGTTTCCTCATGACGAAGGAACGGAAGTTACATCAGCAGCATATTTAATGTCCTTGTTGACTCATTATTTGATTAGACCTCCGAGAGTCACAGCATTTTGCAGTATATTTAAATGTATTAAAAAAAAAAGAAAAGAAAAAAGTTGATGTAATTGAGGATTTCTGGTGAAAGCATAAGTTCATTTTTATACAATTTTATGATCATTAATATTATAATAAAATTGGTAAATATTCAATTGCTTCACTGAACCGTTTGTTTTCACACACAAAAAGGAAAAAACTAAACAAGTCAAAGTGTTTAATTAAAAAAATAATATATAATGATGTGATTACAACTATGACAATAAATTATTTTGGTTTTTATACCTCCAAATAAGAATACTTATAATAAAATTACATAACTTATATTTTTATTATAAAAAATAATCTGATTTCACCTATCTGTAAAGTACTGACATGGAGAGTTTTGATTTGCTTTGTGTAAGTAACTTAACTGTAGTGAACATCCAGCTTAATTTGCTAGTACATTTATAATTAGAAATGAAAAATGAATTTAACTTGAGAAGAAATATGAACTTAAATGAAATAGACAAAATTTCAGCTGTACAGCGGCTCTAGAAGAAAACGATGTCATTGTTGAGTCAGTTCAGTGTTGATTTAGTTCCGTTGTAAAAATCATCAGTTATTAATTTAGTACATTTCCTCTAAATAGAATGGTGCAGGAATGACTTCACTTTGGAGGCCAAAATGAGGAAAAGAGCTGGCATTTTAGCACTTCCGGTTCCATTGTCCCAAAGTCAATGGGTGTTTTAAATGGCATTTTGGTTAAATGGCTGAAATAAGGTCTGTGTTGAACACAAGCTCAAGATACTTTCATGTATTATTCTACAGCAAAATACAACAGTATTACCCCACTTGTGGTTTTACTGTTGGTTTACAGCCTACACTGTAGCTTTTTACTCATTTAGCCTTCAAAATTCATAAAATTGTGTTCATTTGTGAAAATTATCTTGAGCTTATTATCAGAGCTTGTTTGTTGTGATAATCCAAAAACCCTATTGGGTTTTTGTCCAGGGAACCAGTGTGATGCTAACTGCCGAATGGCCTATGTATATTCATTCTATATATAATATAGTTGCATAGTAGGTGTCCCCAACTAAGCAAGGAACCCAAACTCCAGATAGATTGATTGATCTACAAATCACGTAGGTGACCGGTTTTGCTTTCGAAACAGTGATTTTCATCAAAAAGGATAGGATTTTTTTTTTTATGTTTATGCATAATGCATTAACTTTCACATACATTTAAAAAATAGTAGGAAGTATGCAGTATATACTGTGCAGTAGCAGTAGGCCTCTCTCTTTTTAGCATCTCCTGGGTTGTTATTACGGGTAACCTCCTCTCATCTCTTCCTTCTCCTCCCTATCTCCTACGTTCTTCCGTATTACTCACTCAAACTTAGAGTTGAACCTCCAATAAATTCTCCACATTCAAAGATCTCTTCTCTGTTGCGCACAAACACAAACAAATAAGCTTTACCAATGATGCACGTAATCACTATACGGTAGAAACGGAACAGCCTACACACATTCCTGTGTGAACAAAAATACGCACAAACTCTTCTCGCTTGTTTTGTTTTGGTCTGAATTCTTCCACGGCCTAATGAAACGGCTTCCTCCCTCTGTGTTTCCAGGATGTTTGATGTTTGGAGTGATCTCTCATCTTTTTTTGTGGTCTTTGGTCAGCGCCCTCTAAACCTCACGATGCGGTGAAAGGAGGTCCGGAATCACGGTACGATAATGGACAAGGAGGACCTTGCCTTTGTGTGAGAGTGTGTGAAGTGTCTTGATCTTAATAGCTGTGTAAACATTTCATTTATATCTCATCTCTTGTCTGGATCAAAAAGTGGTCTGATGCATTACCTCAGCACAGATAAGTCAGCCCCACTAATGACGCTTTGCATCTGCTCAGCAGTGACTTCCTGTATGCATACGTGGGAGGAAACTCTCGACTCCCTCTCCCTCTTCCTAAAGCTCTTTCTTGCTCTGTTTCCCCTCAAAGCACCTTTACAGGCTGCTTTATTGAAATAATACAACGATTTTTCTGTGGAATAATATCCTCTCTGGCTGTTTTACACTACAGATTTGGTATTTGGTGGGCAAACGGTCACGTTCACACACTGCTTTGGTAGGAGATCATTAGGCAGACGTGGTGCAAGTGTACTTTGGGAAGAGATGTCAGCAGTTTCTGGTATAGTCTGAATCACAGTACGCATACACAAAAATAACCTGTGGCCTCTCTAACAGCACAAGTCCTACTCATACTCAAGTTTCCCATGGCAACCATTATCAGCCAGTTGCCTTGTAACAAACCAGAAGTGATCAGATTTGTAGATAAACTCTGCAAATGCCTTACTCTCTAATAATATTAATAAAATTAACTACCACCACAAAAAATAGATTATTGCATTTTCTGAAGGCGCTTGCGTATTGCCAACACAATGCTAAGGTATTGTAAGTGATTACCAGGGCATTGCTATGCAGTTTCTAATGTGGCCCACCCACAAATCTCTATGACATTCTACTATGTGACTCAGATCCCTCCTTCAGTGAAAGTCTAAGGCTGGCCACACACTTGAAAATTTAAGCCCGATTTTCACCCCCAAACGATTGCTCAATTTGAGGCTTAACGCAAACTATTTTTTGTCCAAAAAAATCCTCTATTGAGTGGTGTCATTACGATTATTTGACTGCTCCCGATCAAGACAGAACGTCCCCCGTCTCAAAATCGAGCTGCCTCTGAAATGATAACCGTAATAGCTAATGAGAGCGAGCAAGCTTCACCTCCCGGATGCTGCGTGCTTCTATAGCTGACACTTGGCAGCCATAAACATTCTGCAAAAGTGGAATATTGAGAGAGAAGATTACCCATGTTCCTTTTTTTCTGTTTTGTTTTTCACTATAAAGCAGAATGTGTGACAGGAGAGCATGCTGATAACGTTGATTGTCCTCAATCAGTTCTTCATCTCAAGTCCCGTTTGATCTCGCGAGTCTCTGTGAGATCCCGTGTTACTGTGAAATCGTTCCTGCAATCAACAGGTGTGTGGTTTCACGGTACGGTTATAAGGCTAATAATCGGTCATTATGACTGTGGTCTCTCACATTTTTAAAATCAGTCAAAGTTGGAAAGTCGCCTAGTGTGTCGCAGGCCTAAATGTGATGTTGCATTTATCATTGCATTTCAGTATGAATCTGTAGGATCAGGAATTTCAGAAAAAAGGCAAAAATGTAGCACGTTTTTAAAGAGTTAGTTCACTCAAAAATGAAAGTTCTGTCATTAATTACTCACCCTCATGTCATTCCAAACCCGTAAGACTTTCGTTCATCTTCGGAAAGTAAACAAAAATCTTTTTGATGAAATCTGACAGCTTTCTGTCCTTCCATAGACAGCCAATGCAATTGAAATTTTGTCGCTTTAAATAGTTCATAAAGTGATTGGAAAGCTAATCCATATGGTTAAAGCACTCATAGCATCCATATGAGTGGTTTATCCCAAATTTTCTAAAGAGACATGACCGTTTTTTATGATAAAAAGATTTAATGTAGGTTTTTACTCATATATAACCATTGATCAGTGAACATGAGCAGAAGCTCAACCGAACCTGGATGATGCGCAAGATCAAACCTCAAACTCAAACGTGCTGCGTAACACATGAGAATGAACCTTATTGGTTACACAGCACGTTTTGAGCTTTCGGAAGAGGTTTGATCTTCTATGTCATTAAGGTTTGTTTAAGTTCTATAATGTTCGCTGTTAAATGTTTATATGCGAGTAGCAATGTTGACAGTTCAGGAAATGATGGAAAAGGATGATATAAAACTCCTTTACAGGTTGTCAGGATAGGTGAGGTGGAGAGAGGTCAAGAGTAACAGCCGATATCTTATTCACAGAAGAGAGACACAGGAACTGAGGTGTGTGTGCTTATATGTGTGGTTAATGAGGTGAGTTGATGTGTGACAGGTGTCGGTAATTAGTACTCTGGGGATTGAGTGGTGGTGATTGGAGAGCCCGGTGAGCCTCCCTTACAAAAGATTACTGCAGTTTTTTAGAAGTAATACTGCAGTTTTTGTTACATATAGAAAAATGCTTGTTTTTTGGACACGAAAAAACTGCAGTATTGCAGTATAACCTAAAATGTCTGTAGTTTTACTGGAGTACAACTATACTGCAATACATCTAAAGTACTAGTAAAATAAAACTGCAATACAACTGCAGTTATACTGTTTTTATACTTCATGCAACTTTCAGTTGTACTTCATTTTACTGCAGCTGTACTTATACTACAGTTTTACTGCAGTTGTACTGTGACTATACTTCATTATGCTGCAAATCTATGGTTGTGCTTAATTAAACTGCAGTTAAACAACTTGGTACTGCAGTTTTACTGCAGTTCTACTTCAACATACTGCAGTTCTTTTTTGTAAGGGCTGTAACACCATGTTGGCCAACAGAATGCTGCTTGGTTTGATTTTTGTGTAAGTGGTGCATTGTGCAGCTCCACACATAGGCCTTTTTTTGCCAGCAGAAATTGCCACGGCAGTGGCTTCAAAACTTTTTGCCTTTTGTAAAGAAAAAAACTTTCAAGCCCCCTACCAACATGCACCCACATAAGGACACTGTCAGACATGACCTTGTTTGTAAAATTCAATAGGATGTATTTAAAAGATTGTAATTAATACAGTACTACAACTTATCAACTTCAACGAGCTTCTCTTTTTGGGTTTGTGATGTGAAGTCTCTAAGTCTTAACTTTTTCGTCTACACACTTACTGAAGCTAATATTTCGAGCCACACAACTCACTTGGCCTGTCTTCATTACCCACTGTTGTACTGCATGGTGAAACCGAGGGCAAGATATATCTTGTCATATTTTCTCGTCTAGAGGCCGTCTGTACTGGACGCGACAAAGCAAACGATGTGCAAATCCATTTTTTTCTTTGCGAAGTAGCACGAGTTCTTGGAGTATGAAATAGAATGGGACATCAGTTTTCTGTCAGAAATTTGTTGTGTCACATCGTGCCGTATCTAGTGCGACAGCATCACTGATTATAACGGATTCTATTCGCTGACATCTGCTGTTCACGTGTTGTTTTGGTCTGCTGTATGTTTACCTGGCTCTGGTAGTCCTCTCAGAAGCTTGCTTAGTGCAGAACCTCTGCAGTGTGCACTAAGTTAACCGTACACCAAAAATCATAAGTCCAATTGCTTAGAAACTCTTCTTAACAAGCCGCACAATTTGAAGTATTATCCACAAACCTTTGTGGGTTTTAATCAAAATATTTCATGCATTACTTTGTAAAGAGTACCCTGATCTTAGCAAATTGTTCCTGGAATAAAGGGATCAAGTGAAATTTCAATGATCAATGTGAGATTTAAAATTCAGATTAGATTGCTTTAGGTTTCATTTTCAGAATTTCTTGGAAGAAATTTTCTCAGGAAAAAATGATTGATTTTTGTTGAAAAGAAAATTTAATCTGATATGAATTAACTACGTGATAATATGAAAAATAACCTTGTTCAAACCTAATTTGGAGAAAGAGCATGCACAAAGCTGATTCGAGTGAAATAAGATTACATTTCTGTGAAACAAAACTACCATTGAATACCATTGAAGTTTGTTAAGGACACGGTCACCAATTGAAGAAAAATGTAAACAGATAGTGATTCAGAGAATCAGCTCCATTTTGCTGTTCATGACCTCAACGACCCACTAATCTTCTCTATTAATGAAAATACCGGAAGGCAAGTAACATACCTCTTCCTTATCAGGAAGGATGTCTGACTACTATTTTATCAACATTTTATCAGCCCTGAAGAGTTGCTGAACATCAGCAGACATCATGCAACTGTTAGCTGATGTCAAAAATGATCAACTGTTTTGCACACCTGCACAAGTAACATTGCTCTTCTAACCGCTAAATCTACCGCAAATCAATATGTTCAATTAATCTATTTACATGACATACTATAGGTAAATCTCAAAAGGTTTTAAGAGGCTAATATAGACAAAGGAAACTTAAATATGACTTAATCACAAGGCACAGAAATTCAAGAACATTGAAATTACACTTCCCTTGTCCGCATTCCGCTCTGGCATGACATATTTTCCGTCAACAGCACGTGTCCGAGTGATCGGAGCACTTAGAAAGAAAGGTCCAGCTGCATTCATCTTACCGAGCACCACTCTTGACCAAGAAGAACATAAAAGGCTGACATGAATATGCTAAAATTCATTGGAATAGACCTGTGGAGTTTTGGAACAATGTTTTGTGACATGACCAAAACTGGAACTTTTTGGACTAATAGTTGAGCAGTATGTTTGGTGCAAAAAAGGCAAAGCTTATGAGCAGAAGAATACCATCTCCATGGTAAAACATGGCTCAGTTTTGTTATGGGGGTGCTTTGCTGTTGCAGGAAATGGACAAGGTGATGCCTTTGGTGCAGAGACTGAAGCTTCATGATCAATGGACTTTTCTGCAGGATAGCCATCCCAAAGTACATTTAAATCTACTTAAGCTTTGTCCATGGTTGAATAATTTTGTACATGAATGTTTCTAGAGCCAATTTGATTTTTATCAAGTTATTTATCGAGTTATTGTCATAAAATTTTGTTCTTGCAAGTCAAGGGGGTTGACTAATTTTGATTGCAACGGTATAGCTTTCTCGAGTAAACGCAAGAAAGCGAACATAAAGTTTCTTTGTGTATTGCACAAACCACAATGTGGCAACATGTAAAACCCATGCAGTGAGCTGAAGGAGAACTGTATCATAATTGTATACGTGATTGGAGGGCAAAAGCGTTTAACAATGAGAGCCTCAGAAAAAGAAAAGGCTAACAGCAAAAGCTACCAAGCCACATGCAATCAGGAAGGATGTAATTTTACCTGATGACAAAGCTTTGGTCAGTGTTATGCTGGCAAAGCAGTTAAGCAACACAATTTGATTCCTTAGTCTAAAAATACAGTTTAGCCAGAATAGAAGACAGAAAATGGGTTCGTTCTTTAGGTCTCTCTGTGAGGGCAAAATCGAGGACTTTTTTTGCAAACCTTTAACTACTTGCACACAGTTTTTGGTTTCCAAATACATTGCTAGCACAAAGTTTGTTGGGCTTGCACACTGATCTATAATACATATACACCGTATATAAAGACAAAGACTAGGTATAGAAACGGTTCACTTCTATTAGTTATGAATGGAATAAACTGCAATGCACAATATGGCGAAATACACCCAGCCTTCTAAGTAAAACAGTCATTGCGTCACTGCAGTTTTCATTAGAAGCTCGCACTTAGGATGGCACATATGCATTGGCTCATCTAGCCTGAAAAATAAGCTTTTTTTAATGTTTTTTGAGCATAAGAAACAACATTTATGAGATAGTTCTTGTCAGATTTTGTTGCTGATTTGAACTATGTTATCTAAAAATTTTAAATGCACATGTGGCCACAGAGTGAACAGACTTTCCTTAAAAGGAACTTTGATAGAGATCAGCAGACTTGCGCTATACTTGGAGAACTCATTAAAGTTACTTGGACAATGCATTGAGGCAGATCAAAGATCTCTGCTTGTAGCACACATCACAAAGCATTGATTACAAAGCAAATGCAAATGTTAGATAAAGTTGTGGAATGAAATGAAGTGTCACGATTACAAACATGCCTGCTTTTCTCATTATATGAGGACATAAAGTGAGCATTGCCAGCTTCCATTACAAATAGAAGAGCAGCGACTCTCTTATGGAAAAGACCTCACTCATCTGCTTCATTTGCATGATGAGGTGAGAACATTTTTCATGGATTCATAGTTCATACTTGTAGACCACAGCTATGATTTCAGTTGGCTCCATTAGTTGAACTACTTGGCTGACATTTTCAGTTGCTTGGTCTTAATGGTCTGGTCTGAAGTTATGGCGGTCACCATACTGCATTGTCTACAAACCAGAGGCCACAAAGACAAAAAGCCAGACAGGGAATGACTCCCTTAACACTGTCTGAAATTCTGTTAGTAATGGGATTTTAGCTGCTCTCTGCTTTAGGCCTGCTATCATCACCTTCATAATTTGAAAATTCAGCTGCAGAACTTCTTCCATGGTCTTTATGTCTGCTCAGTGGGATATGGAATCCTTTGATTGCTGCAGTGAAGATGTCATTGTGGGTCTCAGTTCCAGATAACCAAGGCTTTACGAAATCCTCCAATAAGAATGTTAAAGCAGCCTCTGTGAGATGTTTAGGTGGTTGCTAGAGTGACGTTTCCATCTGGCAAAAACACATTTCAGCTCATTTATTAGTAACTGTCAGTTACACACTGCCTGTCCTTGCTATTTGCCAACCCTACCTTCAGACATCATTATTCCCACAAGAGGCACTATGACAGAAAAAAAGGCAGTGGAAAAGGCTTAGCTGCTCATTTTTGGAACTTGAACAGAACTCCTTTTTTATGTGAAGACTCATTTACTCCACTCAGTCTAGAACTACTGAGACCAAGGCTGCATCCGAAAAATTAAAAATGCTACCTTTGGAGCACGCAAGGTCCAAGGTAGGAAGGCATCAAGGTATCAAGGCATGTCCGAATCCAAAGTTAGCTTAACTGCCTGTCCCCTGAGATACTTTCATCTGACTTTCATTTTTGAAGGCAGCATAGATGTAATCCTTCACTGCCTTTGATATCCCACAATCCTGTGCTTTCCATTCTGAGACACTTGAGCTAAAAAAGTTGTGGTCAGTTTGTGTGTAAATGTTTGTTTTTTAAGCATTGTTACGCTGATTTTTTTTTTTTTTACCATTGTTAAACAGAAGTCGGCCCGAAATCAGTTTTGTGAGATACCTCCGTGTGCACACGCTGCCTGCAAAGTCACTGCCTGATAGGGCAGCGAAGCAACAAGTCAGCTGCCTTCGGATGCAGCCTAATTCTCAGGGGTTGGTGCGGTGATAAATGAAGATGATAAATTCAAACAGTATTTTTTTTTTACCAAACTCACATAACTCAGAATACAGAAATAGGCAGAAGATTAACTTAACCAAACTTCACTTAAGAACTGACAAATAAACCGAGTACTTAAGAGGAACTTAAATACACAATGATAAAGAACTAAATGCAGACAGGTGAGCTCGTTAATGAATGCCTATGACAACTAATGACTGGCGGTAAACTAGAACAAAGGAAAAAGTCTAAAAACTAAAAGTCCATGAAAATGAAACTAAACACAAACAGGACGTGACACTGATAAAAAATAAATAAATATAATATTTTATAATATATACTGTGTGATATGGAGCATCTTTGACCATGTGAATAACTTACCAGTTTACACTGTCACACATAATGAAAAACATTAGAGCATAGCAATGCCAAGGTCATAGTTTTGGTTCCAAAAGAATGTAATATAAGTCGCTTTGGATAAACATGTATGCCAAATCTATAAATGTACATATTTGGATTTTAATGACATGGCATGGTGGATATAGTTTGTCATGAGAAGAAGTGCGTGTGGAATGTCAAGTGTATTGGCAGTTCAAATGGGCCGGCAGAATTGGGCTTTCAATAGAAAAAAATAACCTGTTGCTCGGCTGCCCTACCGTTAACCCATTCCATAGCTGAGATTAATAAATGTCTACAAACTAACAGTCAGAAACAAGTTGTTTTTAAAGGAACAAGAAAATACAAATAAAGTATAAATATAGTAGATTTTGGGGGGTTCCTTGTCACTGTCAACTCTGGCTTGCTTGTTTTGGGACACTTAATATTCAGCAATATTACTGATTTAACTGCACTGACACTATTGAATGAGAACTGAACAAAGCTGGATGATCACATTACTGTTATAGCTGAATTGAACTCAATCCACAATTGGTATACTTTACACTTTACAGTTATTGAACCGAAATTAATCAACACTGAACTGATTTCACTGAATAATGACTGTGTACCATTTTCTTTTGTTGAATTCTGTTTCATCACTGAATCATTATTTTCCTGTTTATCACTGTGAAGCTGCTTTGAAACAATCTCTATTGTATAAAGCGCAATATAAATAAAAGTGCCTTGACTTGACCTGTACTTGAATACTACTCTTAGCACTGTTTATTTCATCTTTGTGAAAACAAGGTGACAAGTTTATTTATCTTTTGTCTAGGCCACCACTAAGTATCAGTAATAACTGTCAGGATCAGTGCAATAAGTTTGAGTAGCTACACAATACACAAACGCATAAATATACGGTAACGCTTTAAAATAGGGTTCATTTGTTAACATGAACTAATAATGAACTGCACTTATACAGCATTTATTAAACTTTATTAATGTTATTTTCATTTAAACAATTAATGCAATTAATTAATGATAATTAGTTGATGCATAATGTTAATTAATGTAAATGAGTTAATGCGTGGTGAACTAACATGAACAGCTGTATTTTCATTAGCTAACGTTAACGAAGATTAGTAAATACAGTAACAAATGTATTGCTCATGGTTAGTTCATGTTAGTTAATATATTAACTAATGAACCTTACTGTATAAGCTCATTACTAAGGGTTTCTCTCTCACGTGATTAAAAAAAAAGCTTAAAACAAAGTAACTTTGTTGACAGCAAGTTTGAAAGTCACACTTTCTCTTTGTTACCCTTCAGAGTGATTTTTATTAGCTTTCAGCTGATTGCAGTAAATGTTTATTAGGCAGCCTGACTGGACAATGCTGCACACACAGAAAAACAGGCGAAATGTAATTACTTGTTTGCTCAGTGTGATTCCTGGCATGTGGTTCTACTTAAGACCCATCTGTCTTTGTACCTTGTATTGTGCTTCAGATTGTATCTGGACTCATTTTTAAACCCAAAAATAATAAAAAACTGTCCATGCACATGAAAGGCTCTAGTTAGTGGTGAAACAAGGCAAGGCAAGCATTGTTATTAATATTCAGGGAGAGGAATTTGAATAAATATACCATTTTTATTGCAGACATGATTCTCAAATCTTATGTCTTGTTTGGTGATAGGTGAGCTTTTGCTTTTTTCCATTTTGCTTGGCGAATGATTAAAAGGGCAAAAATATCCCATATATCCAATGTATACGAAAGGACGATGTGGAGTCATATCTAGAGACTTGGTGGTAGGCTCTTTTGAATTGCAACAATATTAGTAATATTTCAAGATGAACACTTACTGGACTGAAGCAACTCAGGTATACTTAATTATCCATGCATCATTTTTTTTTAGAACACAATTATCAAAAATAATACAACAGGCTTTGGAGGAATGTTACCTTTCAATCATTATTGTATTGCATTGAGTTAAATGCTGTGTAAAAAGGACACTGCTTCAGGTAATAAAGCTAAAGTAATTGAAGCTCACAGACTGTAAGGTCACCCAGTTTTTAGACACTTTTGTAGACACAAGTGGGCCACCTGTAGACATCAGAATGAAGCACAGGTTATAGCAGGTAACTGAAAGACAACATTAAATGTGTAATCAGACATTAGAAATGAATCATGAGAAAATTACAATTTGAATAACATATACTTAATTTTTTAATAATGAAAATTCCCCAAAACATGCTGTGAAATACTTGAGGCCACTTCACATGCCACAGTTTGAGAATCAGTGCCATTGTCTGTATATTTGCCTGTGTAATTCATTGAGAGAAATCCAGAGAATCTACAGGCAAAGAGCTTTCCACAATGCATATAGACCTATAGAGCTTCTTCTATACCATCCATCGACAGCCTCTTCAATCTTATCTGAAAATGACTTGCTTTCATTATCTACAATCACACACAGCTTGTCATGTGGACACTTTGATGTAGCTGTATGAACAAATTCTATGTGAACAAACACATTTGAAATAAGCAATGGCTGCACAGTGACTCTTTTCTTTTTTTTTTTAAGGTTAATTTACTATGATTACTTGGGCTGTGCTTGGTGTGTGTGTGGTGGGCCCGATGGCCAGGTCTGGGGGTAATTCTCCTTGTGTCTAAGCTTTTAAAATCAATTCCACTTAGACTGTGAAGCTAAATCATGTCTTTTCCATTTTTTTTTCTCTCATACTGAACTGCAGAAGAATTTAAACAGACATCTCATAGAAGGCACAGATTTGCATTTGTTCAGCAGAAAAAAATGCCCAACACCTGCTGAGAAAATGGCTTTCGTTACAAATGATTTTGTTGCGATTGGCCAATTAAAGTAGCTCT
Source organism: Opsariichthys bidens (assembly GCA_037194245.1). Taxonomy (NCBI): domain Eukaryota; kingdom Metazoa; phylum Chordata; class Actinopteri; order Cypriniformes; family Xenocyprididae; genus Opsariichthys; species Opsariichthys bidens. The sequence continues at coordinate 12,142,233 of CM074302.1, forward strand.
CTTAACAGCTGAAGGACAATAAAACTGCATAACAGTTCTCAAAAACCTTCACAAATCTTTTAACATCTTTTGGCTACTTACACTTGTTAATTAAGACAGTCTACAGAGGCAATCTCATTGCATCCAAAATTGCATACTCTCTGACTATGTACTTTTTTAAATAGGAAAAAAAAAGTTCTTGAAAATATGTAATATCTTCATGTTGTCATTGTCATGTGACCTATGTGTGTCAGTTGACTTATTTCACTGCATTATTTTAACTTCTCCTGCGGCCTCATGGGACAGTAAAGTGTCTACATTTAGTCATTTAGCAGACGCTTTTATCCAAGTGAGGAATTCAAAAAAATGATTCTTCATGAATTGGCAAAAAGACACAGGAAGTGCTCACAATACAAGTTTCATACATTGCTCAGTACCATAAGCTAGAGTAGGAAGGGAAAAGGGAAGGATAGGTTTTTTTTTTTTTTTTATGAAGGGATTAAGTGTTCACAGAAGAGATGAGTTTTCAGCTATCTCTTGAATATTGCCGGGGATTCTGCGTTCCTGAAGAAAGTAGGGAGATCATTCCACCAGCAGGGAGCAGTGAAGGAGAATGTTCTGGAGAGTGATTTTGTGCCTCTCTGTGACGGTACCACAAGCCTTCGTTCCTTTCATGATCGCAGACTTCTGGTGGGGACGTAGCGTTGTAGCAGTGTGTGGAGGTAGGAAGGTGCAGAGCCTGTGGTGGATCTGTAAGCAAGCATCAGCGCTTTGAACTTGATGCGAGCAGCGAGGGGTAGCCAGTGCAGAGAGATGAAGAGGGGCGTGACGTGGGCTCTCTTAGGCTCGTTGAAGACAAGACGTGCAGCCGCGTTCTGGATCATTTGAAGAGGTTTGATTGCACTTGACGGCAGACCAGCCAGAAGAGCATTGCAGTAATCAAGCTGTGAAATGACCAGGGCCTGGACAAGAAGTTGTGTTGCATGTTCAGTCAGGAAAGGCCGGATTTTCCTGATGTTGTGAAGTGCAAATCTGCATGACCGCGCCGTCTTTGAGATGTGGTCTCTGAAGGTCAGTTGGTCATCGAAGATAACTCCAAGATTTTTGGCCGACTTTGATGGGGTAATGGTGGTTGTACCAAGCAGCATGTTGATGTCGTGTTGTAGAGTAGGAGTGGCAGGGAAGACTAAAAGCTCAGTCTTTGCCAGGTTGAGCTGCAGGTGGTGTTCTTCTATCCACGTCGAGATCTCCGCCAGATAGTTTGAGATCCGTGCAGCTACTGTGGAATCATCTAGTTGGAAGGACAGGTAGAGTTGTGTGTCATCAGCATAGCAGTGGTAGGAGAAACCATGTGCCTGTATGATGGAACCCAGTGATGTAGTATAAATGGAGAATAGGAGGGGACCAAGAACTGAACCCTGAGGAACCCCAGTGATCAGTTGATGAGGTCTGGATACCTCTCCTCCCCAGGAGACTCTGAAAGACCTACCTGTGAGATAGGACTCAAACCACTGAAGCGCAGTTCTTGAGATGCCAAGTGATGAGAGGGTGGACAGAAGAATTTGAATCTATAGAGTGGTGCAGGGATGACATCAAAACCCGACAGGCTAATTCGCCACTGGTTCCCTCAAGATTTTCCTATAGGGTAGAGCTGCTCTATTAATCGGAAAATTATCGTGATATTGATTCAAGCACCCATGAGATCTTATTTTAATGATAAAAACAATTTGCCAGCGTCTTTTAAACGTTTGGCAAAATCATGCCAGAACATTAAAATGTGTTTGTGCTGGCATTTTTGATCCACACAGTTAGCCTATTTCTGAGTTACAAATATTCAAATTATTACAGAAGTACTGAGATATAAGATTTAAGTTAGCATATAAGCACTGATGTCTAAGATAGCGATCAAAATTGAGCAAACTACAGGGAGTGCAGAATTATTAGGCAAGTTGCATTTTTGAGGATTCATTTTATTATTGAACAACAACCATGTTCTCAATGAACACAAAAAACTCATTAATATCGAAGTTTTAGTTTTTAGTTTTTAGTTTTAGCTATTTTAGGGGGATATCTGTGTGTGCAGGTGACTATTACTGTGCATAATTATTAGGCACCTTAACAAAAAACAAATTTATACCCGTTTCAATTATTTATTTTTACCAGTGAAACCAATATAACATCTCAACATTCACAAATATACATTTCTGACATTCAAAAACCAAACAAAAACAAATCAGTGACCAATATAGCCACCTTTCTTTGCAAGGACACTCAAAAGCCTGCCATCCATGGATTCTGTCAGTGTTTTGATCTGTTCACCATCAACATTGCGTGCAGCAGCAACCACAGCCTCCCAGACACTGTTCAGAGAGGTGTACTGTTTTCCCTCCTTGTAAATCGCACATTTGATGATGGACCACAGGTTCTCAATGGGGTTCAGATCAGGTGAACGAGGAGGCCATATCATTAGATTTTCTTCTTTTATACCCTTTCTTGCCAGCCACGCTGTGGAGTACTTGGACACGTGTGATGGAGCGTTGTCCTGCATGAAAATCATGTTTTTCTTGAAGGATGTAGACTTCTTCCTGTACCACTGCTTGAAGAAGGTGTCTTCCAGAAACTGGCAGTAGGACTGGGAGTTGAGCTTGACTCCATCCTCAACCCGAAAAGGCCCCACAAGCTCATCTTTGATGATACCAGCCCAAACCAGTACTCCACCTCCACCTTGCTGGCGTCTGAGTCGGACTGGAGCTCTCTGCCCTTTACCAATCCAGCTACGGGCCCATCCATCTGGCCCATCAAGACTCACTCTCATTTCATCAGTCCATAAAACCTTAGAAAAATCAGTCTTGAGATATTTCTTGGCCCAGTCTTGACGTTTCAGCTTGTGTGTCTTGTTCAGTGGTGGTCGACTTTCTGCCTTTCTTACCTTGGCCATGTCTCTGAGTATTGCACACCTTGTGCTTTTGGGCACTCCAGTGATGTTGCAGCTCTGAAATATGGCCAAACTGGTGGCAAGTGGCATCTTGGCAGCTGCACGCTTGACTTTTCTCAGTTCACGGGCAGTTATTTTGCGCCTTGGTTTTTCCACACGCTTCTTGCGACCTTGTTGACTATTTTGAATGAAACGCTTGATTGTTCGATGATCACGCTTCAGAAGCTTGGCTATTTTAAGACTTCTGCATCCCTCTGCAATATATCTCACTATTTTTGACTTTTCTGAGCCTGTCAAGTCCTTCTTTTGACCCATTTTGCCAAAGGAAAGGAAGTTGCCTAATAATTATGCACACCTGATATAGGGTGTTGATGTCATTAGACCACACCCCTTCTCATTACAGAGAAGCACATCACCTAATATGCTTAATTGGTAGTAGGCTTTCCAGCCTATACAGCTTGGAGTAAGACAACATGCATAACGAGGATGATGTGGTCAAAATACTCATTGCCTAATAATTCTGCACTCCCTGTACTTTTTGAAATGAACTCGGCGCGTTATATCAATTACATCTTATTCCACTAGGTGGCAACAAGTGACTGTTAAATTTATTTATCATTGAATCATTCATTGAATCATTCATTCAAAAGATTTGTTTAAAAACACTAATCCATCCAGTGACAAAACAAGTACTAGTCATTGAATTCATTCAAACCCATTTTTTACCGTTTTAAAAACAATAATACATTCAAACATTTTCCAGCAATTAGAGTGCAGCAATTAATATTTTGTCAGAACCTCTTGTAAATTACATGTTATTTTGTTTGGTTGTATATTCAGAACCACAGGAGAATTGTGATCTCTATTTAAAACCAAAAAAATATTTTATCCAGAATCATGCAGCTCTGCTAAAGGGCTTTATAATTGCTGGACTCTAAGTGCTGGAAAATCTTTGAATTCATTGTTTTAAAATGGTTTTGAATTAATTCAATGACTCATTAATAAATAGTGGTTTCATTAATGGATGAATCAGTGTTTTTGAACTAATCTTTTGAGGGAACGATAGACATCGTGGACATCAGTGTTTATATACTGAGTTAAAACTTATATCTCAGTACTGAAATAAATAATGTGTGGTTCAAAACTGCTTTCTCTGGCTCTGGCAGCACAAACACATATTTGAATGTTTCAGTATGATTTTGTCAAAGGTTTAAAAGACGCAGGCGAATCGTTGTCGTTAATAAAATAAGATCACGTGGGTTCTTCAATCGAGATTGCGATCTTTTTACAACTAATGGAGCAACTCTAACTCTAACTCTAATTACAAACATTACTACCATTCATCAACTGTCGCTGTTACAGTTACCAGGTGACGAGAACAATCCTATGTAGGCTAGACCCTCCCATTTAACAACGCTTGGCCCGACCTTTGCTGCCTTCAAAGGATGCAACCTCTGAAGTCCTTGTCCTTTGAAGGATGCAGCCTCTGAATTGGGACACAAACTCTGACAATTGTTTTATTGTAACACTGGCTTGCCATATTGCACTCCCCATACAAGACTTTTAATTATTATATAGCAGTGATTCTGGGGTGCGTTTCCCAAACCCAACAACAGTTGCAAGTTTCGTCATTACCAATAGTTCAATGGAACTTTTGACCAAAGTTGGTTAATTATGCTTTTGGGAAATGCACTCTTTGGTAGGACATGTACTTAGTAAAACGTACTCACAAAATTGTGCTAAATTAAAGGGTTAGTTCACCCACAATGAAATTTCTTTCATTAATTACTTACCCTCATGTCGTTCCAAACCGCTAAGACCTTCGTTCTTCTTCAGGAATCAAATTAAGATATTTTTGATGAAGTCCAATAACTTCCGGGTTCTACATCAGAACACCGGCTCAGTATTGGCCGATGCTGTGAGCACCACTACGCATACATATGCTGCTAATGCAGTAGTTGGCCAATAATGAGCCGGTGTTCTGACGTAGAACCTGGAAGCACTGCACTGTTTACAATGTGAACTGTTTTGTAGAATGACAGGGCAGAGAAGAAATTGTTGAATAAAGTTGTTGTTTTTTTTGCACCCACAAAGTATTCTTGTCACTTCATGACATTAAAGGTTGAACCACTGTAGTCACATGGACTATTTTAACGATCAATCCTCCGTAGGCTAGACCATCCCGTTTAACAATGTTTGGCCTGACCTTTGCGGCCTTCAAAGGATACAGCCTCTGAAGTCCTTGTCCTTTGAAGGATGGAGCCTCTGAATTGGGACACAGCCTCTGACAACTGTTTTACTGTTATACACACACACACACACATATACACTATATATAGGGAGGTTAGAAAGTTCTCGGACTTCATCAAAAACATCTTAATTAGTGTTTCGAAGGAAAGCTCCTTTATTTTTTAGTCATATATTTTTCAACGAGGGTGTTTTTATCAATGCCAAATTGGACAGTGAAAGCATTTTTTTTTAAAAAGGCAGTTAATCGCTGAATGTTGACAAGTTACTGTACCGTTGGTTGTTTGTAATTGTTCTGTAGGGCTGTATCATGATCACTTGTGCTTTCCACTGTCTGCTCTCCCATCGGAAATTGCCGCGTAGCTAAGTATTTGCATAAATTGTGAATACTCATTTAATCTGTGTTTTTATCATTGCCAGCTGCAACAGCGATAAGGGTCAAAACTTTCTGTTAAGCGTTTGGTTTGGGTTTCCGTCGCATTGTGGTAGGTTGGTTTCCCTTCCCACAGTGAAATATCATTGGTCCAAAATCTCTCTTCACAGCAGTAATCGCCATAACAGACATTACAAAATAACGGCAAATGGGCTATCTATCTATCTATCTATCTATCTATCTATCTATCTATCTATCTATCTATCTATCTATCTATCTATCTATCTATCTATCTATCTATCTATCTATCTATCTATCTATCTATCTATCTATCTATCTATCTATCTATCTATCTATCTATCTATCTATCTATCTATCTATCTATCTATCTATATTTTCAATATGGCTAAATTGTAACATCACCATTATTGATCTGTTTCACCTGCCTGCCATCAAATGGTCTAGTCTATAATCAAACTTTCCTCTCACACTGATGGCAAATGCACTTTAACAAAAATAATGAACTTTGGCTAAACGGCAGACCATCTGCTCCGCTACAGGAGGGTAATTGGGCTGATCTGGTCTTGTAAACACTGCAAATAAGAGCAGCATAAATGTCTGCTTAGAGGCAATTCAGGTCCAAGCAGGCCCATTTTATGTTTATGGAGCCTCTGCAGAACCTCTTTATTGAATCAAATGTTTTTTTAGTGTCAACCCATCCATATTATGCCGATCTTAAGCAGAGAGAGCTCTACGGAGAGCACCAACAGAAGGTCAAGCACAGTTCCCTTCACAAGAGATTGGACACGAAATACCTGCAATGAAGCCACTGTTGGTCATACTCTCTATTGAACAGTATTTCAGTATTATTAATTGATTAACCGTATGAAAGAAACTGTGTGGGTACTACAGTACAGTAGGTGGTAGAATATATAAATATATATATATATATATATATATGCTCTAACTAGCTGGCCCTATAGTATATTTTATGTTGTGTTTATGTTATGTTTGTCATTGTGAGACCAGCGATTAATTTTGTTTGTGGGGGTGTAGTTATGACTCATAAATGGTTAAATTCAGGCAAGATGCTAAGAAAAGTTTCCTAACTTGCAAAACATATAGGTGATGACGATTTTGGAGCACCGGCGCCCCCTACTGTTTAAAAAGTTACAAAGAAGTTAAACCAGCAATTTTGTGTAATATTTCAAAAGTTATTCATATGAAATGCATTGCTCTGTATTCTCATATATGTCAGCAATTGCCTTTGCTTCTGTTTTTACTCTTCATAAGATGTTTCAGAAGAAACTTATAAGACAATGAGCATTTAAATTATATCAAGTTGAAATTAGAAAGCTTGATTCTAAACAACGTGCATTATTTATTTGTAAAAACCATTTGCAAAAAGCATCGATCCTTCAACAGCGCTTTTTTATTATGTTGTCAATCACCTCATTTAATTTACACTCATCTGCAACTGCTAAATCAGAGCACTGGAAGAACCAAAAAGTTTTGAATCATTGTGTTTGCCAAACAAGTGCAAGCAATAATATATTACACACATTCACACTGTGATATCGCATTCGATATCTAAGAGTCTCATCAGTCCCTACATCCTATGGCTAATTTTGACAGTAATATTATTCTTTTCCTCTAGTGGGCGCTGTAAGGCTGTTAAAATGGCTGTCAGTGCCCAGGACATGCGTTTTGCTAACACACCAGTTAATGTGTCATGAATTCTAGGCTGGGTGAGATCACATAAATATATTTGTTTGCCAAATTGAATATACGTTCATGATTGTAACTTGAATTTAATTTCGCAAGGTGCTGCTGTTGCACACATTTACAGAGGCATAGCACACTAACAAGTGTTCCAAAACACTACTACATGTGGTTGGAAATTTCATTTAAATCGGAAGGACGGTTGCAGTGGCCTATATGCACATGTGGGTCAAAGCTAATTTCCCTTTGGCAGAAGTGAGCAAACAAAGAGACATCAGTTGAACAAAGAATATACAATTTGTACAAACAGCACCGCACAATAGATTACCGGCAAAAGCCTGTAACTTGCCAAAAATTCTTATTTCATCCTCTCAAAAGTAAATATTTTTACATTTATGAACATATCAGTGTCATCAAAATGGCCTCGTGTCATTGTTCACAGACAAGGTAGTCAAACTGCTTCGCCATGTGGCCAATAAAACTACTAAAACTGAGAGTATTTCCTTATGTAAACTATGGCGGCAGTTTTGTTGACAATGACTGAAAATGTACAAGGCTGTATGGTGTATATCAATTTTAACAGTACAAATTGACACATTGCTGTATATGGGATACTGATTGCAAGAAATTTCAGGATTCAGTTGCACAACCTGAATAAGTTGGCAAAACTCAAAAAAATTGAGGCAAATAGTTGAGTTAAGAAACTCAGTTAAGTCAGCAGAACTGGCAGATTTTTACTTTGTACTCATATTTTAATTGCTCTTATCTTGAAATATTTGAGTTTACTAATTCATACATTTAACTTAAAATTTTCTTTTAACCACAATGTGAACATTATTTTTTATCAGTGTAATCTTAGCTAGTTATAACAAGCTAATCCAGATAATGCTAACTTGCTAATTTGCTAACATATAATCAATTCCATGGTATAATACTTTTGAAATAATACAGCAATTCATAACAGTTAAAATATACTTGCTCTCAAACCAAGCCACATGCAACACTTGTCTCCCTGACTCTCCAAATAACAACATTAACAGAAACTCTTCTAAATTAGCATAACAAAACATTCATCACTACTAAATCTCACACAGAAAAACATTGCATAAAACTTAATTTTAGCATTTATTCTCCCCTTTGAGTGCCAAGGGTAAAACACGCTGAGAAATAGAAATCCCAGCTCAGTTTCAGTTGAACTTAAGTTCATCTAAATTAAAAGAAATTCATAAAACGTTCATAAACCTCAAAACAACTAAGCAGTTCAGTTTACTTAAAATATATCAGTTCTGTGAACTTGAAAGAGAAAAAGTGCCAAATACGTGTAAAAGTTCATTTGACTGAACTAATTTGTTTAATATAAAATTGTACTTAATTATTTTGAGCGTTGAGCATTTACAATGCAGCTTTACTGTTGGTCTCAAAGAATTACAGTACATTATCATTGCGACATATAAAAGAAAAGGCAAGACTATATATATAAACTGTATACACGTATATGTGTATTTGTGTGATATAGTATGTATCTGTATAAAGTGTATTTACTATATACTCTAAAATGTAAGTGTAATATGCGACGAAGTGTAAAAATGTTTGAATGATTGTGGAAATGGCACCTTTCTACCTGCCTCAGCCATGGTTGACCCATTTATTTGCTTGTTTTTCCATTATAAGAAATGTAACTCAGTGTTATGCGCTTTCTATATATGCTTTCCAACTGAAGATTCATGACATGCATCTCTTGAGCTATTTTCGAGAGTGGTTGATCACTGGTTGATCTAACACTTTACATTCCCCTTCTTTTGTCAAATTAAAGATTCACATGTCCAATTCATCAATTCAGGACGCATTTACAAAAAAAAAATCTAGCAGAATTGTATAAAAAAATATGCTTTTTAAATTATGTCAGTTAATTCAACTATTTTACACATACTAACTAATGCGATAATGTTTTGGGGATGAGACCATTCAGAGAACCAGTATAATATACTTTATCTCAACAGAAGAAAGTTGTACATAATTGCTTTTATTTTATTTGTTAAAGATGTTTATTATTTCCAAGAATTTAATTTGAATTCAGGTTCTCTGGATGATTGCACTAGCTAGATATTTTATTACTTCATGGGCTTGTCCACTAAAATAAAATTAAAAATAATTGAAAACATGTTCATCACATATAATCCTCTTAATGCCTAAAATGAGGCCACATGTTAAGCCTAAACCTATCACATACACCCTCCAGTGTTTTCTTCTGTTGACAACGTATATCTGCTCTGACCCTCATCATCAATCTAACCTAAATTCACTCTCTAATGGCTGATGACAGAAAGACCTTTGTCCTCAGAGTCATTGTGCACTCGTGGAGGATCGGAGGTGTCTTTTATAACTTAATTTGCGTTTTATAATGTGTCCAAGTAAATTGCCAGGCTCTACCAAAGCTGGAAACTAGGACAGTTTGCTTGACAAAAAAAAAAAAAAAAAACAGTCACTCACACAATGTTCATTTAAAAAAAAAACACAGCTTTATTAATACCTCTCGTTCAAAGAAATATAAAAGACTGAGAGTTACTTCTATATTTACAGAGCATAGTTTTTGCTTCAAACAAACAGAAACAAATCCTACTTGTACAAATTGAAAAAATATCCCCTGCTGTGACCGTTCGATATTGTGTCAGCAGTAAAGAAAATAGTCCTCTTCATCGCTCAATAATAGTTTGTGCAAAGAAAGAATGCATATCAAACACACCGTGTTGCTGCTACATTAAGGCAAACCCCTAGGAACAATACACTTAGGAAACTCCTTGGTAAAGTGACAGTGTCAATTAGATAATTTCTCGTTTTTTTTTTTCCAAAAAAAAAAAACCTTTCCAATAGATAACTTTCCCACATCTTCTCTTCCATAAAAAAACAAAGCATAAAAGATCAATCTCTTAAAAATGTTAGCAGATCATTCAGTACCCTTTAAATTCAAAGCTAATCACTGGTTGACCATAACTGAAATAAAAGCATAAACCTCTGAGGTGCCTTTACGGACCAGGTTTGGAGCGTTTGTTATGGAAGCTGTTAATCTACATATGAATGGAGGATCAGTAGACAACTTCCTCTCTACTCAAAAGTGCTGCGAGGGTTTGTGCACCTCGCCATAAATACCTCTTCATTGGCATGGAAACTATGAAGACAAACCTAAAACTCAAATCCACTGCAAAAGAAACATTCTTAAAGTGGACATTGCATGTTAACAGCATAACATAAAATTCAATTAAATTAGGAAAATAAAAGCTACTCCCTAAACAATACGATTCCTCATGGCATACAGAATTGTGCAGGTTATGAGGCAAAAACATCAGCTTGAGCGTTCTGCATGCTGTTGTGTATAGAAAAAAAAAAAAAAAAAAAAAAACACTTTTCAAAAGTACATTTATCAGATCAACTGATACAATTAACTTAAGAGACAAACATTCACAAACATCAAAAGATCATGGTCTCCTCAATGGTTTCATAAACAACATGTTCTATGAGGAGCAACCCGACCGCTGTGGCGCTCGGACTCTTAGTCCGCCACCGCGTTAACTGAAATAAAAATCCTGTGGAAAAGCGGTAGGAAAGCTTAGTTTTGGTAGATCTTCTCACTGGTGGAGTAGTCATTGGTAGTGCAGGTGTGGGCAGCCACCCCTCGGTGGATGGGTTCGGGGCTGTTGCCGCCACTGCCGATGGTTAAGTTGAGCAGACTGGTGCACGTGGGCAAGTAGACATGCTGGACGTGTTCCACCTCTGACCGACACACAGGGCACGACTGTAAAGATAAAACAACAGACTTCAGTCAGCATTCACCGCAATATCATTCCAGAGATATTGCTACAGTATATCTTAAAGATATAAAAGTCATGTGGTAGGCAGTCGCAATTAAGGCTGGGCAGCATATGCCGCGCTACAGAAGAAGTGTCAACAAGCAGAGATTTTTGTTACACCTAATATCACATTGGATGTATTTGCACAGCATTTAGTGACTTTACTTAAATGTGATGAAGAAACACGGGCTAATCAGAAGGGATGCGTCTCAAACAAGTCTATTAGACTTTACGTATTCTTTGCAGTGAGCTTTATTAGTTTTTTAATTTTGCTGCTTTTTTATGAGGTTGTAAGGGCGTTGAATATTTGGTTACATAATGTGAAGTCATTTTGTACTGATGTCATTTATTATGAATAAACCTTTTGTTTTATGTTCATCAAATTGAGAGTAATCAAATGAGATGAATCACAACTGAAAGTGTACATTACTTAATTCACTGTATTATAAAAAATTAGGCATCACCAAATTGTCATTTAATATCTACAGTAAGTGTAATTAAAATTATATTTACAGAAAAAGCAAAAAAAACAATGGCATAAGTGTTGGTGAGTAAGAAACAAATCTTTTGAAAAACTAGTTTAAAACAAGTTTTTTTTTTTTTTTAAATAGTTTTTTTTCCTTCTATACAAAAAAAGTACACAAAATTGTATTAAACATTTCATGACAAATGGCTTAACTATGGTGAAGTACACAATTACTAAAATGAATTAAAGCTAAATAGAAATTGAAAAAAAAATTAAAAATAAAAGCCAATTACAAATATTAATACTACAATAGTATGTAAATAACACTGTATGTGACAACTTAAAATAATAAAAATAAATAAAGTACAGTACTTTTAAAAAAGGTAAAGTTTTAATAAAGTACTTTAATTAAAATATCATTAATACAGCTCATTAATTTTAACAGTCACACCACATGACATTTTACAACCTGTACTTGCCTTGCACTGTCATAAAAAGGTCTAAACTATCTTATATTTTGTCTTATTTCTGTGGGTATCGTTTGGGGTTTTTTCGATACCAAATCGATACTTTAAAAAAAAAAGCTTAAAATTGAATAATATATTAAAAGTTTAAAGTATACATGAATATGTAAGTAAATACAAAACACAACAACAGTAAAACCTGAGCCGACTTGCTCAACTACAATAATTTAACAGCTTCAAATTTCAGCAATTTTTTTTGCAGAAATATGACCGTATTTGCCTTCTCTGGCAAAATACGACACCTCTCCTGACTTATTGCATGTCCCACACAGGAGAAAACTCTCTCAGATGGTGTCGATGAGGCCTGTTTGAAAGTGCAGACAATATGGGAAGACTGTCCCGCTTACTGGGGCTGGGGTCGTCCACACTGATGTCCGCAAGCGGACAAACACGCTCATATTCCATGTGCCCTCAAATGTTTCATTAGGTTTGACGCGTTTCCCCCTTTACACGCAACTATTGTAAAACATTTGCTGCTCGTCGCGGTGTCGGAATCCTTTCTCGTGAAATATAGCCACACTTTGGAGCGTTTAGTTTTAAGCATTTCAATTTAAGCGCTTTTAAGCGCCAGTGTAGTTGCTGCGCTCACGCGCTTCACGGTTGGTCTCACTTCCCGACGATTTGTATCATCAAAGCTTTCCGACGTTCACGTGAGTTTTCTCAGTCGGGAAATAATTTTTCCGAGCATTCAGACACCCCTTGAACGCAGTATTTAAATTTAACTAGCGATCAGGCGTGTTGATGAATCTGATGCTTCTTACGTCTGTGTCCAGAGGACCAATATTTCAATCACTTCAGGCATTTAAGTGGCACCGAAATGAGGCACCGACATTCGCATTCTGATTCGGTCCGGTGCGTATTGGCACCGGGTTTCGGTACCCAACCCTATTTGATTGACAAAAGTTTTCAAAATATTAATAAGCTGTTCTGTTAAAATATATAAAAAGTTATTTTAAAATACATTTAGAAAAAAATAATACTAAAACATGATGCCAAGCTACTTTTTTCTTCATTGTGATATCAAGACAGTTATATTATAAACATTAAGGCAATGTTGGGTAAAGTACCCAAATGTAAATGTTGTCTGACCTGCAGCTGTGTAGCACAGTTCTGGCAGCACACCATGTGACCGCAGGGGCAGAAAGCAGCGTCGATCTCTTCCTCACAGCACAACATGCACAGCAGTGCCTCCCGCAGTTTCTGCAGCTTCTCCTGAAGCAAGCGGCTCTGCTGGCAGCCCCCGCAGTCCAGCGTCTCCTCCTGGTCACGGGACGGCGAGCGGGACGACGGAGTGCGCTCCCCCGGCCTCGACATCATGTCCACGATACCGGCGTTGTACAGTGCGCGCCTCGCGTAGTCGTACACTTCCTTGGAGGTCCGACGGATGTCGAATACATACTTCTTGCCCAGGTTGATGTTCTCATTGAGGAAAAGTGAAGCCAGATGACCCTTGAAATCCCGGCTGTATTGCATCATGACAGCGTTTGTCACGGTATCACACCTGTAGACAAAAACCAAGAGCGATTGGTTAGGAAGACGGCGTATTATACATTAGCACATTATCTGTTCAGTGTCTGCCACACAGCAGCTCAAATGAGCCATTATCCATCAGAAAAAAAATGGGCTTTTGAAAAGCTGCTGTAGTTGTGAAAATGAAGGATGGTGCTGCTTGTTAGAGCAGTGGCTGGCTTGGTTCTCCAACCTCTTGGCAATAAAAGCTCTTATCGAGGGTTGAAGAAACGACACCTCACACACTAACACAGGTGAAAGCGGTTTTATTGCCAGACATCTATAACACCGTCTAGGTTAGATAATGGGAATGCATGTTGCGGCAGAGTAAACATCTCAATCTCAGTTTTTTTTTTGCGGCTGCTCCTGTAAGACTGAAAATCGACAAAAAAGCCAGTTTATCAGCAAGGTCTGACTCTGTGTGTGTGTGTGTGTGTCATTAATGTGTGTGTCATTAATGAGCCATTTAGATGGAAAGGGATAATTTGTCATGAAAATGGTGCATAACAAAAATAATGGTCTTAAGATGCAAGCTTTCTTACTTGTTTGAGATTTATCTAGCGATTTATTTATTTATCTTTCATTTATCTAATGGGATTATACTCATTTGATTAATGGGATTTTTTTAAATTTACTTATAGGATTTTATTTACTGATTGATAGGATTTTATTGATTGACTGATGGGACATTGTTGATTGATTGGATTTTATTTTTGTTTTTAGAGGTATACGTTTTCATAAGGCTGACCCACTTGTGCTGCTATATTATTTTCAGTTACTTTGTTACATGTTTAACGATGCAAGACGCACTCACAGCTAGCGGTTTACAAAGAAAGGCCGAAGTTCAAAAGTTCAAAACAAAAGCAGCTAATCCTGTTATGCACAAAACACCTCAAACAGAGCAGACTGCTGACACAGAGGCTTTCTACGAAGAAATAACTATAGAACTTTAACAATAACCAGGCCAAAGAGAGCTAACCTCTCTACAATAACGATGCCAAAAAAAAGGTAAGTGGTCCAGACAGGCAAGCACGCTAGACGCATAGGGCCAGATTTACTAACCAGGTTAAGCGTGAGAGCGGAATTAAAAAAAAAAAAAAACGACGTTGGGATTGGAATGTTCTGCGCGTGATCTACTGACGATGCGCAACTTTAACACAGACACAGTTGGATCATGTCCACAATGACCAACGCAACCTACCAAGAGCAACGCATATTGGTGTCTGGTTTAAGACATGCTTTTTTGGGATGTAAATAATGGTGCAATACCAGTAAATTGACTAGCCCAAACCTTAGTAAAATCATCTGCATGATTCATTTAAATACTCTCCTCCCATAAATTGTGTGTTTGAAAGGGAAACTCCTACAAATGCATATGCAAAACTGTCCACGCCTTTTCAGTCATATTTTTTTTTCCATTGCATGTCTTTAGCAATTCCTAACAATAGTTTTTGAAATGCCAAAAGAGGGTTTGCACTGGCGCAAACGGTCAGTAAATCTGTCCCTAAATGTGTTGGGAAAAGTCGTTTGCACAAGGTGTAGTGGTGCTTTACTGCACATTAACGTGAAAAAACAGAAATAATGTTTAAGAATGTAATGAATCATTGTGCTCACTGAAGGGTTTTATGGTGCTTTCAGCTCTCAATGTGCCTGTGTAAATAAGACTCACCTGTAAAAGGCATGCGTCTCTGTGATCGCCCGGTACAGCCCACTAGCTGCTCGATTACTGATTAACTTGAACAGCAGGACCACACTGTCGCTGGTTTCCTTGGTGACAGTCAAGTACACACTCTTCCCTGATTGTGTGGCAATTTGTATTATGGGATAGGATATCCTGCATTAAAAGGAAAAAAAAAAAAAATGCATTACATTCAAAAGGCACTAAAAGCACAAATCGACTTAATGTTATATTTCTGATCAGAGATGTACTCTGGGCGTCATTTTATGAAAATTATGCCATCAGCAGCACTTTAAGATTACTCGCCGCATCACATTCTAACCTGTTAACTAGGGTGAAGTCCTCACGGCAGATAGCGATGCCCTCTGGTCCTACTCCGATAGCCAACCTCTGTCCTTCAGCGTCCCGCACCCAGTGCCATTCCACCCCATAATGCTCCAGTAACGACACCAGCTGCAGGGCCTGGTACTCCACCGAGGCCTGGCTCAAACCCTCCAGAGCCTTGTGCTTTGCTATGATACTGCCAAAATCAAAATCAAAAGATTAACATTGGGTCCAGATGATCACATGAAAAGTGAGAGAAGAGTTGTATAAGAGATGTATAATATAATAGCTGACAATTACTTTTATTACAGCCAATTACTGACGTGATTTAATGTTTAAACAATACTTAAGACCTGATGTTATCTACTTCTATTATCAGCCCAAAACAAACAGACTTGTACAGACCATTTTAAAAGAAAGTGTCACTATGAGAGATACCAATAAAGTCACCAACATTGTGCATGTTTATCAAAAACAAGTAATTTAACATCATATCAATCACTGACAAAGTCCATGGCTTTGTGTTAGTCTGTATGAAGCTCTTTGATTTTCTTCTTGTAAGCATTAGTCTTAATTTGATTTGATGACAATGATTAATCACTAGAGACAGATTTCATTAATCCACTTTGATTGTATTTGATTAGCCTGTCAGTTATCCAAGCAAAACAAGTTAAAGAGTCTGAACAGAACTCTAATCTCTAGGAGAACTGTAATTAGTCAAACACCATTAGAACGTTCTGTTTACATCCACACAGCCCTGGATCAGATGTATGATTGTATTGGCATGAACGCACAGATTAGAGCTCAGCTCCGCTGACTTGTAAGTAACCAGTAAGTAACCACCTAAACGCCTGACAACCAGTTTAAAAAAAAAAAAAAAAGGAAAGAAAGAAAAACTCTTTAAACTAACATAATATTTTGAATAAAGGTCATTCTCAGCATCTCCTTGATGGTGGTTTATGGGATCTGTAATTGTGTTTTAACAAGCTGTGGGTTTTGGTATTTTTGTTTTTAATAATGTATTTTTAATTTACATTTTTTAATATAATATAATATAGTATTATATTATATTTTTCATTTTTAATGGGATGTTTGTATGAGTGTTCATAATATTTGTTTACACACATAAATGGAATGGTTCTCCTATTAAAATGCCTGACTAAATGATTTTAAGAAATAAAAATAAATACATTTGAAAAAAAGTATTACAGCAGCACAACTGTTTAACACTGTTAATAAGAAAGGTTCCTTTAGCCGTAAAGCAGCATATTAGAAAGATTTCTGAAGGCTCACGTTCAGAATGATGCTGAAAATCAGCTTTGCCATCACAGGAATAAATTACATTTTAAAAATACATACACTACTATTTTTTTATATCAATTAAAATGCAGCCTTTAAATAAATTAAAATAATAAATTAAGTCTATGAACCTCCTTATCAAAATGTAGATGAACAGAAACATACTGCGCTAAACGAAACTACCTCAATTAATCTAATTTATTCTCTCTAATTGATTTATCACATAAATAACCTATATTATCGGATGTAAAAAGGAAAGTTCCAAGATCAATAAAAGGTAAACTCTATACCAACACCATCTGTGGCACAATGTGGATTACCACAAAGAGTGTTTGATTTTAATAATTTATTTAACTATGTCAATACAGCTTAACTTCTATTGAACCTATAACAATCACAATAATGCAACATTACAACTTCCACTGTATGTTATAGAGCAGTGTGTAGAGATAATTGTGATTGGCATGTTGGTTTACCTGTTGATGGTGGCTTGGCTGGGCTCTGTGGCACAGAGTTCAGTGTACCAGTACTTGGCTGTGTTCTGGTTGTAGTCACCGAACTCGGCCTGGGCTAGGAGGGCGCTGAGCTCTTCGGCTTGTTCGGAGCACATCCGCAGGTGTCCACGGTGCAGATCCTCTTTCACGTGCATAAAAAACAGATGCCTGTAGAGCAAAAGAGACAAACAGAGCAAGTGAGTGTTTGTTACAGATGGAAGCAGGTGGCTGGTGCTACTGTAGAAAGTGGGGGAACCACATGGATGTCGACAGGTGGTAGAACAGGAAAGCGAGAGCGATATACGGAGTCTGAAGCAGGTGACGGGGAACTTAAATTACAAAAACACATCTTGGACATGCTCTCACATGCTGCATTTTAATATGAGCCATGAATAGACATTTAGGAGAACAGTTCCTTTAAAAAGGGAACAGTGAAAACCAGAAGTGACCAAAAATCAATTGAAAATAGCAAAAGGTCAAAGAGAAAGCAGAAATGATGGATTCCATTCCAAATTACAGACACTTTCACTTTGAAAACAAAACAGGAGAAGTTTGCACTTGTGTGTGAAGTGGTTTGACTTTTGCTCTCGTCTGGCAGCAAAACAAGTCCTGAGGTTATACGGCCTGTAATGCACAACCCCGCCGGCGTGTTAAACAATAAGAATGCCATCTCATGAAAAGCACACTCACTACTCATTGCTGACATAAAGTTGACATAAATCCCTTCAGGAGTGCTAATCGTGTGTTATTACTGAGGATGGGTCTCCTTTTAGCGGTCTGTGGGACGGTCAGTATTTGTTCTTTGATCGATCAATAGCAGAAGTCTCGAGGATGAAACTTGACGTTGAAGTCAAATAAACCAGACTTGGCAGCCATGAGAACACTGGTTTGTTATTGACTTATCTTTATATTGATTGATTCTCTCTAAGGGAATGTTTTTCAGCGTTTTTAAGCGTTAGCAGCTAAACTTCCTGCTCAGCTGTCAAATGTACATATTAACCACATTAACTCAACCACATTGTAATAGAGAACAACTAAGATTTGCACAGTGATTTCCGGGATCAAATGTGACTAAATGATGATTAGACGAGCAGGATGTGAAAATTAGAAGAGAACATTACTATGATTAAAACAACCAAAAAAATCCACAAACGTTTGTCATTGTGACTGGAAAAAAATAAATAAAAATAAATAAAATAAATAAATAAAATAGAAATGCAAAAAGAAAAAAAAAAAGAAAAAATGAAAATATGAAACAAACGTTTGGGTGCATTTCTGAGATGACGACAGATAATAAAAAGAAATACTAGATATTAATATTACCTGTAAAAGTGTTAGTGGTGTTATTTATTTTTTTTTTAATTTAGATTATTAGTATAAAATAATAAAATGAATATTAAATTCAAAAGATGTTTACCAAATCATGTTATTAACAATATTTGTCTTTAATAAATGTTATTATTTGACGTTAATAATAAAAAATATTTAAATGCATCATTATTAAATTCTAAATTTGTTGTTTCCATTTATTAATAAATTATATTATTGTTAACATCATACATTATTACTACATAAATACCATTACAAACATCTTTGTGCGTGGTTGTAGGTCTACATCATACTTATGCCCAGGGAAAAACAAGTTGAAGCTGCCTGTACTGTATCAGCTGTTCATCTCCTCCTGTGGTTCTTCACAAACCTGTTTAACAGTATCATAACTACCGCCAAACCTCCATTCTTTCTGTACTAACCAGCTTTGGCTCCTTTAGGTTTATGTATATTTGACCCAAAGCCCCATGTCCCCGTAACCTTATGTCCTCTACAATTTTGCAAGTCCCCTGAGTAGAGGTTTGGAGACCAAACAGGACTGATGTTTACCCCAGCATGCCTCTGTACCCCAGCCAACAGAAGAGCTTGGGAACACCAAAACAGGCCGAGAGACATTCCTGCTCTGCTCACACAGGCGATGGCTCTTTAGGAAAAACAAACAAAGGCATATCAGTTTGAGCAGTGCTCCCGACAAAAGCCCTGGACTGATAAACATTGACTTTGGATGAAAAAAGAACATTATAAAAAAGGCGGATAATGAAAGATTTGAGGTGAATTCATAGGCCAGACAAATAAACAAGACCTGCATTTGACAAAGGGAGTCTCGCCCGGCCTGACGAGGCACTTCCCTGTGGTGACATCAGACTCATGTGATGAATTACCTGGCAGGCAAAACAAAGGCGGCTGATGGGGGTAGGGAGGGAGGCAGGGAGGCTGGGAGAGGTTACTAGCGGTCAAACTCCATCTACTCCAGCACGGAACGTGCGGTGCCGGTTCAGTCAGGCTCGTTACGCGACTAATCTTAGAAACACGCAGCTGTGCTGATGCAGGCACTCGTCATCAACAAGCACTGCCACACAATATGCTCCTTCACCGTGCGCGGGTCTAAAGGGTTGGCATGAACGTACAACCGAAAAGATGCCCAATGTTAAGCAAGTAAAAGAGATATATTAAAACAATACACCATGTTACAGTGATTTCACCATTGTTACCAACGGGCATGATTTCCCAAAAACTAAAATGACCAGTGGAAACATCAAATGAATTCTCACACACTTAATAGTCTTGAACATGCATTTGTAGTGTACTTCAAATCTTTAAAAAAAAAAAATTGTTTAATACAATACTAATGAAATAAAAGGCCACTTCAGTGTACTTAATACACTTTCAAGACTTTCTTTACACACTTTTAAAGGCTTTACTTTAAAGTACATTTTAAATCATTTTGTTTAAATCTTTTGTCATGCTTAAAACGCTTATTTTGATGTTCTGCTGGCTAACATGCTGATGCACAAGTACCCTATAATTTTAACTATAGCGTTTAAAGTTAATACGTTGTTCTAAATTGAAACTTCAACACTACAAATGTGTAATAATATTTTGTTCGTTTGTTAACGATTTAATGGCATGCGAGCTGCCTTGACTATATTCATGCCGAGAACAAGATTTGTCCTTTTTTTCTTACTTCCTCCCTTTCTTTCTTTCAAAGGGAACAAATGTGTAATAATAACAAATATTTAAATCCTTTAATGATATTTCTATTGAAACTTGTCATGTATTTTTTAGTTTACCATAAATGATTGTCAGTACGTTTGGCAATACAATTTAATACATTTCAAAAACGTTATAAAGTTAAATATAAACATACTTAACTGGGTCATAAAAAGCGCTGACTCTAAAGTTCAGCTTATTGCATTTAATATAAATTTAAGCTATATTACATTTTCATTTAATTAACGTGCAATTAAGGGTCTCAAAACATTACATGCACAATCAATTCAACGTATATTACGGAAGAGATGAGTTTTCAGCTGTCTCTTGAATATTGCCAGGGATGTAAACGTATATTATTCCCATAATAAGTCCCATAAAAGTATGCTTAAGTGTATTTTTTTTCTTCCACAAGGGAAAGCCTTTGTAAGCTATGAGCAGCTGAGAGCAGCAGGTTGTGGTGTCTAGTGTCTTAATTCTACCAGATTAGTGGGGTTGAGGGGGAGTCTGGGGGCCACAGGTGTGATCCACTCTCTCTCACCAACTGGTTGGAGTTACTTCATAGTCCTTTCAAGTGAACGTGACCGCTGAGTGTATGTGTGCACAAGGAGGCATTCATGTTATAAACATGATTCTGTGTGACGGTACATAAACTGCCTATTAAAAAGTATCCACACCCCATTATATTGCATTTACTGCATGAAATCATGATGCCCTAAACCTACTATTACCACACCTCAACAACAACAAACTGTGAAACTTCATCCCTGGTATTACTAAACTACAGATAAAACGAGCATCTCTTTGAGGTTCCTAAATCAATAGAAGTATGCTACTCTTAAAGTAGAGTTCCTCACATAAAAACAGAGAAATAATTACTTTGCAGAAGAAGCACTTGATCACATAACTGGAAGAGTTCAATTAAAAATGCCTGTACCCTACTGCTGACAAGAAATGGGTCATAGCACGATAGAGAGCTTGAGATTTGCGAAGGAGGGCTTTTGTGGGTTTGAGGTTTTGGCTTCAAATGCAGTGCACTTTCTGCAGAATATCCTCTGATGTTTGGCTGGAAAGTGAATCTTAAGAGGCAGGAGAAAATTATCAGAATGATTTAGAGTTCAAAGTTAATGGCACTTTCAAATGAGCTGATATTTGGTTGGTTGAGACATTAAAGGGTTTAAATAGATAGGCTAAAGGTTTTAAAGATAGTGAATTTGTGAAATTGAAATTGTTTAAAAATTTTTTCCCCTTTTCAAGCAAGTTCAATTAAAAGAGACACAAACCTACAGGAGCACCTAAAGGATGGTGTGTGTGTGTGTGTGTGTGTGGGGGGGGGGGATATATACATTTTAATTTTTTGCAGTCGCTTGATTTGCATTCGCTTGCAAAGAACTCCAGTTTCTCGGGGGGAATGCAAAATATTTGCGAAAGACGACAACTAATTTTTTTTTTTTACATGACCATGTCAATTCAGAGGCTCCGTACAAAACTGTTTAAAGTTGCAAGATACACTATAACATAGGATTCTGGTCACTATTTTTTTTTGTGCAGTCCTTTTGTTACTAATTGTTTTATCTTCTCGGAGTCAGGCAAAGTCATAGTGGGGGCCAAATGTTTGGAGGTCTAATGCACAGAATATAACATTCCTCTGAAATGAAACCAGAAGCTTCTGCCCGGAGACAGCAACAAAGAGGGCAATCCGCACAGGAGATTCATTCTTTTCAGGCGCCCTTTGAAACAATGTGGTTTCAGAGTTAGTCAAATAACATTGCTCTGAGCCGTGTGGCGGGGGTTACTTGCAGTCAACGAACTCTAGTAAACCCTGCCATGCATCACAGGTAAACACCTCCTCGCTAACCCACAAAGTGTTAATCATCATTCGCTCAAACATGCAAGAAAAATTCAGATGAAAACTGAATCAGCAACGAGTATTCAAACAAAAGAAGCTTTGTGAGCAAACGCCTCTGGTAAGTGATGTGTTCTGCATTGGTTTGGCAAAGGAAAATAATGCTGTGGGCCAAAAAAAAACACCCCTAAGAAAATTAAATTGGTGACGGAGACAACCTAACATCGTTTGTCAGTAATACACACTCAGCTCAAAGAGGTGTAGGTTACTAGAGTTCATCCACAAATGTGGTTAAAACCTGTTCCACGGTCAGAGCGAATGTAATCCTGTAAACACAGCAAGACAACAGAGCTCTAGTGTTTTAATTCACAGAATTGCCATTAAAACAGAGGAAGAGTGCAAAATGCAAGCTCAAAACTGAACATTAAAATCTTTGTTGTGTTTTCAGAGAGAAGTTTGCATTTAAATTTCTTTCCAGTTAAATAGTATACAGTGTATTATAGTAGATTATTTTAACAAAAACCCACTACCTCATAAGAACTCTATTTACTAATTTAGCTTTGCATCATACATGGGGAATGATGCACGGTCAACTTTGCAGGGTTTAGTTTGAAGACAAGAATTAACGCTCGTTTAGAATTGAGTGACATGCCAACTACCATAGCTGTATTGATGGAGAGAAACAAGCAGCAAAAAGTAATTTATAAAATTTTTATAAAAAATAAAAACAAAAGGATCATTCATATATATATATATTATATATATATATATATATATATATATATATTATATATATATATATATATATATATATATATATATATATATATATATATAGCCTTTCTTCGTTCTTTACATAAGAACCCTAAAGATGTTAAGTTATCACAGATCATCAAAATATGCTTCAGAGATATTGGACTCTGGCATAAGAGGCATGGTGGAGGCTCTTCATTTACAAAAGCTTATGAGATACTCTGGAGTGCGGGTGTAGAAATGTTCCAAAAGGATTTTTATAATGAACAATGTTTTCTACCACAAGATTGATTTTGTAAAGTTTATTTGTCCTACACTGATCCCATTTAGCTTGCCATTTTTTGAGGATATTAGCATTTATAACGGGTTTGAGACCGAAGAAAATGGGAATGGCATCTTATTGGTTGCAAGCCAGATTTGAACTATTATTTCCCATGTTAGCACCACAGCTCAACATTTCAATAAATGACTACGATAGAAACGGTTTGTTTTATGATCCATATACAAAGCTTTGGGAGGAGCTGCATGTCACAGTCTCTTCCTGCGGTAAGGAGGTAATCAGCAGCTTATGGGGATTGCTGGTGACCTTGTTATCAGGATTGGATGTGGGGTGAGAGTGGCGAGAGGTCATGTTGACCCTGAATAGCACCCGCACTCTAGCTCCTGATGACAACACCCAGGGCCCTGACTGTGAAGATAACAAGTCCTGAGATCACAGCGGCATGTTTTGCATATTTGCAGGCGTAAAGAAAACCAGTGGTGTTGCAAGAGAGCTCGTGGATGTTTTCATGTTTCTGAACAAGAACCAAATAGCCAGAGTAAGAGAATATGCATGGCTTAATCTTTTAAACATTATTTGCTGCTCTTCCCAAGAGCTGAAGCTAAACCAGTGAACTAATTAATATTTAAAAGAGGCCTTCTCTTATTTAAAGTATGCTGTGCCTCTGCTAATGGTGCTGGCCTCTGTGGATCAACGGGATCATTCAGTCCTGATGAGAATGCTAAACACTCAAGCCCTCTAAAACAATACAGGCATCTTTACACAAGCCTGGCACACATATCATGCCATAAAGACTAGCTAGAGCATAATCATAAGCATGCAACCGTTGTGGAGTGCCGACTACTCAAAAATGACCTTATTTCTCCCCTATGGATAGTCAAATCAAATGTTTTTAAGCCAAAAGTTCCCTCAAGGATGGGGTTAATGAGGTTTAGAAGGGTAGCATTAAGGCCCCTACACACTACAAGCTTATGCCTTGTTAGTGAACAACGACAGCTTATTGACTTTAATGGTGCGTTGCAGGGATACAGATGAAAAATGCAAGGGTTTGTGACAGCGGTGCTCATAAACATCAAGAAAAAAACATTTCAATTTCAGTAAGAATTCAATGCATTACTTGTTTCTTTCTAATTAATTGTAAAGTTTACAAGCAGTTTCCGTTTCAGTGTACTGCGTCAGAGCTTCTGCTAGTTTTCCCTCCATCGCATGAAGCTACGTTTCTTTCTGAATCGAAGATAGCATGTGGTGTTGTCTTAAAACATGTCAGCTAACACTTGGCTTGACAGGAGTGTGAACATGTCCGATTACGCATACTGAAAATAGAGCAGGACAGATTAAGAGACGCTGGTTTTTTTTGGGGTGGGGGGGGGGGGGTTCTTTAACATGTGAGTAATTGTGGTCGGCTCTGATACTCAAATGATCCAGTAACAATGTAAGGACTAAAGGTTATCTTTAAACTGTGCCTCATTTGAGGATTTTCCTCAGCCAAAAAAAAACAAAACAAAAACATAGATGTCCAAGCACTGGAAACAGTCATTTGTTCTGAATCCTTTTGCCTTACTAGTAAACATATCTAGCGATCATCCATCAGCACTATCCAAAGAGGAAGTATAAGGATCTATTTTTGGAAGATGCACTTATTCTAATAAACATGAGGAACTGTCATTATTCTTGACTATAGTAGCTAGCCTTTCCCATTCTGCCCGCTCTGGGTCTTATATAAGCGGCTATTCTGCATTCAGAGGCCTGTGCACTGTTTAGTACATCTTACATAACAGAGCAGACAGAGATAGAAAGGAAGTAGAGAAAGTGTGAAAGCCTGTGCAGATTCCCAGTCGTGGACAGGAGCTGAGGTGCAGCAGGGGTCGGTGCATGACCCTTTCTCATTTTAACATTTCCGACTTGGGATTCACACAGAATTTGTTTGCTTTTTATGGGCTAAGACAGAGAATAGATTTCTCATATTCATGAAAATTTTCACGGTACATGAAAATGGTACTCAAAAAGTACCACAGTATTATCATTTTGGTAACGGTCACTGAATCATGGTAAAGTCACAAGGTACTTTCACCACAGGTCGTATCAGCCCCTCTCGTGACAGTTTCTAATGAGTTTCTAACTTTTAGTCAGAAATCATCACTAGGCGCTCTGGAGCCATTTTACAGCAGAGAATGATGAGAGAATGACAATTCATGTGCTTGCACGATTCCACTTAAATTCTCTGTGGGGAAAATCACATGGCTTCATTTATATTAGTATGTGGTAAATGCATGCCACAGCTCACTGCTGGTCGATGCGATGGGCAGTGGAACGCAGTGTTGAAGTAGGGCAGAGGTCATTGCACAAACAAGGTTAGAGAACATGACCCTTGTAGCCGGAGGCAGGGCCACATCATGCATGCATATGTGCGTGCACACACAAATCTACAACAGTGCCAAAGAGAATACAAAGGACTGTTTTCATGTGACCGCAGCCTGCGTTACACTCAGAAATGCCAGGCAGTCATCCATACCCTGCCATGGGCGTCACTTTCTCCATTTAGTTCAATACGGTTTACTCTGACAAGAGACTATATGAATGGGTTTTATGTAATAGTAATTACTAAGAGGAATGCACGAATATTAGAATTCTGGCCAACGGGAACAAGATTTGTCAGTGTAGGACAAATGATTATTTTCAAACAGAAGATATTCTAATTCTATACTCGGACTAAATATTTAAAATAAAACGCTAAACTAAAACACTTTAAATTATACAAGTTATCACAAATGGATCTCCATTTTGAAATATGCTAATATATGAAAATATATTCTAGGCCAATATTGAACGTTATTAAATTATCAGTGTTTCAATTTGCATTTGATTCACTTCACCTTTAACGGTTCACTAAATTTAATAATAGGGGAAATGAATGTGCACAATTAAATACCTACAGATACCAATACATATTTTATATATATATATATATATATCTCAGACAATAACAAAAGTATAAAAATGTAATCTTTTGAACTTTCTATTCATCTTTACAAGCATTTACACAAAAACATTAAACACCACAACCATTTTCCATGCATTATATAAATGATAAGAAGACGAAATGTTTCTTGAGCAGCAAATCAGCATATAATGATTTCTGAAGGATCATGTGATACAGAAGACTGGATTAATGATGCTGAAAATCCAGCTTTGCCATCACAGGAATAAGTTACATTTTAAAATCTCTTCAAACAGAAAAAAATAATACTGAATATTTCACAATAGTTACTTTTTGGAACTAATAAAATAAATGCAGACTCCGTGAGAAACAATGCACATAATGTCATGTGACAACATAGATTATTACAGTTTGAAATGTTTCTGGTTGTATAACTGCATATTATACAAAAAAAGTAGGCAGTATTCAGTGTTCACTGCACAGTAAGCAATATGTTAATATTCCATTCTGAACACTTCCAGCTCCTTCCACATATCGGGCACAATGCCTGCGTTCATTGTTATTCAATGTGATTCAAATCCCTCTACCAAATATTCAATCTTAGCCTGATCAAAGCTTTGCTTTCGTCCTGATGTCGACTGAGAAACAAAGTCTCAACCCCCGCCATCTCAAATTTTCCTAACGCGCCAGCCTTCACACTTTCACACACTGTAAAGCTGTTTTCATGCCCCTTTGGAAGGCCGTCCAGGGTGCCTTAACAGCTTGAACGATATTACATGTGGAAGCTCTGGGGGTGCGACGTCCTCCCTACCTCGCATCAAGAAGTCTTGCGGAAAGCAGCGCAAAACGTGTAACTTTTAATTAACAGTTGATCATCATTAAAAGTTTCTCTTTCCCCACCCCAAAATCCTTCAATCCTGCCGTCCGCCATCTGTCAGTGACCCCGGCTAATCTCCCTCAGGTCACCAGAAGGCCATCTAAACCAAAAAAAGAAAAGGGAAAAAAAAAAGTGGCTTTCAAATCACAAAGGACACTGTCTAGTCACCAGGAAACGGAAGAAAGTGCACATGCACACGCTGCCCTGCCAGAGATGTTCTGCCCAAAGGGTGCATGGCTATGGGAATGACTGCGGGAGCTGGCACGCTAGCACACTTCATTTTATTGAAAAGGACCCAGCAGAGCTTGGAGCGCAGAAAACGCAGGCCTCCAAAACGGGGCAGCTATCAAATAACAGCACACAGCAGATACCGGAGGAGAGGGTTCTCTGAAAGTACGCCGAAAGTAGTACGCTGCAGGTACATTCTCACTGCAAAGACACGCACAACCTGAAGCTAATGCAGTAAGAGTGAGCAGGTCACGGGAGACCCTATTTATAAACATCAAACAAGAAGAGAGTGGAAAAACAAGTCAGAGGAAAAAAGAAATGTATATTAACACCTGTCTGTACCGGTCTTTGTCAGAGACAAACATTTGTCCAGAATCCTGACAAAGAGATTTCATTTACATGACAAGCATTGT
Source organism: Opsariichthys bidens (assembly GCA_037194245.1). Lineage (NCBI taxonomy): Eukaryota > Metazoa > Chordata > Actinopteri > Cypriniformes > Xenocyprididae > Opsariichthys > Opsariichthys bidens. The sequence goes on from CM074302.1 coordinate 12,170,002, forward strand.
AGCCAGTCAAATTATCTTCAGACTCTCAGAGGAGTAAGTTGACTGCTTAAAAACATTGGACTGACAGTATCACTTCATTGTTGAAGAAATTAAAGCTTTGTATGGGGCTCTGAACTAAAAAAAAAACAAAAACCAAAAAAAAAACCAGGGAAATTCAGGAATGGTAATCCGTACAAATTTATAGCATAATGTCCCTGACCACAAAAAATAATTATCTGTTACAATAAACATAGCGGTCACTGTCTGGCACTTAGAATACACAGGCCAATGCAATAAACATTTATTTCTAAAGACACATTACATGTTAAAACAAAACTAGTCTGACCTGGTTAATCAGCCAGCAGCACATTTGAGGGTTAAAATGCAATGCTCTGATTTTTGCTAAAGCTTTTGTATGAATTCTTACCTTTGTTATTTTAGTACCATTATTATATTATACTTTAATAGTATTTATTAATATTTTAATTATATTAATTTTATATTTACATTTTAATTTAGGCAATTTTTAGGCAAGTTTTTTTTATATATATTTCTATTTGACTTCATTTCAATTAGTTCTTCAACTTAAAAAGAAAATCATAAATGCAACTAACTGAAATAAATAAGTTTTTCTTCCAGATTATTTATATTTCAGATTTATATCAATTAAATAGGTTTTTAATAGGTTTAGTTAACAATAACATTGATTATTTCTTTAAAAAGAAAAAAAAAAAAGAAAAAAAAAAGTTTTATTTGAGCTGTAAAAGTCATGTGGTTGAATACATATACAGAATAGCATATTTTATCCTAAGCTACAGATTTCACCAACTTTACTGGGTCATGACAGGAGTAGAAATTATATACGGTAAAATTAAATGTCAAAAATCTTCACACATAATGCTTAAAGCGTTAGTTCACCCCCCCAAAAAAAATTCTGTCATTTACTCATCGTTCCCACACTGTAGGTCTAGACTTCTGCCGAACAAAATAAGATATTCTGGGAAATGTCAATGGAAGTCAATGGTCATCAAAACATTTTGGTTACAAACATTCTTCAAAATATCTTCATTTGTGTTCCACAGAAGAAAATCAGTCATACAGGCACGGAACAACATGAGGTTGAGTAATTGAGGGTGAGGTTCAGATTTTGGGTGAACTATCCCTTCAAGTCTTTGCGTCTATACTTTCAAAACGGTGTGCGTTTAAACATTTGTGTTGCCCATGTACTTTTTAACAAAATTATTTGGTTAAGAATATTATGCCACAAGTGTTGCCACTAAAGTTGAACTTGTATACTTGTTTCCTTTAAGCTGTGCTCCACGTTTGTCTCAGATAAAGAAAAGTAACAAAACTCTACAGTCAGAGTGAATAAAAGAGCATGAGGTGGTAGTGACTCTGCCAGCTCAGTCTCTGTGGGTAGGAGTCTTTGAGCAGCGGATCACATTTCCTGCTGCTGCTGCTCATAGTACAACGACCTACAGTAACCCACAGGGAGCAGGGTTACTACAGGCCAAACCACTGTACTGAGGGGAAAAAAAAAAAAAAAAAAAAAAAAAAAACTTTTACAGGCTACTGTGCAGAGTGCTCTTTCTCTTTCTCTGCACAAGACACATGACTACAGCTGATGTGAAGCTGAAAGAACACATTGTTATATGAATATTTAATTTGCAACTTGCCCTAGATTTTTGCTGTTATTTTTTTAACAGGCATACTCAAAAAAACAAAACAAACTATAGCTCTTTCATACACCCACATACTCTGTTGCCTTTCTTCCTGTCGATTTTCTGACATCTTGCACTGTATTGGAGCGGAAGTCTAAAACCTCTCTACTCGCAGATGATGAAATGTTTTCAGTCACAGCTTCCTCAAACAACATCCATTTTCTTTCTCACAACACTCATGTTGTTCGTACACGCGTTTTTGTGTAAATACCTCGTCTGCTCCTGCAGAATAAGGTGAGGCTCCACAAAGAACTTCACTCTGAGCCGTAGTCTGCAAGGCGTGAGATTGTCCATCTGCTGGGAGATTCTGTTCCTCAGGTTCAGCCACAGGTTTTCTCCCTTACTGCCAGAAAACTGCAGCCCAAAGTAATCCACCTCAATAATTCCCAACTTCCGACATACCTGTTACCAACAAGAGTCATGTTTCATGTGGTTAAACAATTTATTTTCTTGTCCCCATCAACTGTCATTGCATGGAAAAGAGCAGCTTGGACATTCTTCCCAACATCTTTTGTGTGCCTCAAAAGTGTCTTTTTTTTAATTTTGCGACATGAGAATTTGGTCATCATTATTAATCCTTTTTTATGGGTGAATAATTCCTTTAAAGGCTTCATGAAACAGAAGTTGTGATAGTCTGCTCTTCCATATTGTGATGCATATCTGAGTGAAACGAAACAGCTTCGAGAACAAGAAAAAAAAAAAAAAAAAAAAAAAAAATAGGTCGGGACTTGATTTTGTCCATCAAGAATTGATTGTTGGATCGTGCAATCTCATGTGATTGACAGGTTGTCCTGTCTTCGCATCAGTAAACGCGTAACCACAGAAAATAAATCGTTGCAAGAGGGACGCAAAGTTATTTGCTTACTAGGGCATATAAATTAAAATAATGATGTGCATGAATACTACAATATTCCATAAAAAAAATTTAAATTGTAAATTTCAATGTTGGGGATAACGCATTACAAGCAACTCGAGTTACGTAATCAGATTACTTTCTCAAATAACTAGTAAAGCATTTTTTTGAATTCACAACAAAATATCAAAAGTTACTATTTCAAATAGGTAACAAGTTCCTTCGTTTTCCCCATGTATTGGATATCCTGTCCCTATGTTTAGAGAAATGCTAAATGCAGAGGCGTTGTCCTAACATGACATTTATTGAAGTTTTAGACTCATGTGAGCATTTACTCATATCACTTGCACAAAAATAGAGTCAGTACTCCTCAAAATGAATAAAAACTACGAAATGCAATCTCAAAATACTGCACAAACCTGCAATAATTAAATATACTAAAATAAACAAATATACTTTATACATTTACTCTCACTTTATTGACCAATGTCTTTGCTGCTGACCTTCGATGATCCAATTCAACCATACTAATAAGCAAAAATAACTTTAGATAAACATCACATTTGAGACCAGCCTGAAGCTTTGTGTGAAAGGGCCTTTGCATTTGCCGAAAATAGATTTTTTTTTTTTGTGGGCATTAAAAATCAAACCTCAGGGGAGAAAAAGTAATGCAAAATTAATTTAATGCATTACCTCCCCTATAAAGTAACCAAGTATTGCAATTAGTTACTTTTTAGGGAGTAATACAATATTGCATTGAATTACTTTTAAAAGTAACTTCCCCAACATTGGTCAGTTTTGATTTTAAGGTCACTTTATACATACATTTGAATAAATCTATCTATTTTACAATTATTTATGGTAACCATGATATTAAGATCAATTTAAAAAAAAAATGCAGTGTAATTTGATTTAAAAACAATATCACCAAACAAACAAAGGGTCAGATTCTTATTCTGGAGTAATTATTTCCCACAGTCTTAGTTACTTATAATGGAAAAAACCCCTTTAAAGGGCAAATGTGAAGTGGCAAAATGACGCCTTCACCGCACTATTCTACAGGCAGAAAAAGACTTCAAGAAAATATCTTGAGATGACATGCAGACAGTCGAGAAGTTCCTTAAGCCTCATATTTACAAAACCTCTTCTGCCAATTTGAGTTCTTTGTTTTCCAAATTGCAGCTAGACTAGAAGTTTGAGTGGTGTAGAAATCAGACAATACAACTTCTGAGATGTCCCTAAAACATTTATATAAAGTAGGACGTGTTGGAAAACCTTTCACTCCTTCATTTACGTTGGAGTAGGTGTAGTGCCTCCATACTCGAGTCGAACATCTGCTGCTGCAGCGAATGAACTTTAGTAACCTCGAGCATGCCATCACACATGCACGCGCTTTAGAGCACCCCAAAACAACGCTTTCTCTACAAATACTAAAGGAAAAAATGTGTCATACTACATACTATGTCTGTTAATTACCACGCAAAATCATTTTGTTTGTTTAGGAAGACTAATATGATTAATTGCCGAGAGAAATTGAATGTTGCGACTCAAAAAATAATAAAAAATGAAAGAACATTCAAAATATAATTGGTACATTATTAAACGCATGCAAGCAGATATATAACGTTAATCAGCCGGGTGTCGATATTAAGTTCCCAATGTGCCTCACGAACTCCTTCATTCCGCGCTCACGTTACAACTTTTGATATTCAATATATGTGTTTATTTTCTATGAAGTAATGCACACGCGCTACTCGGATAAAACGCCCATTTCAGAAACGTTTAATAATAATAATAATCATCATCTCATCTATTTCACATTGATGACTTTCATTCATGATCTTACCTTATTCAGACAGTCCTCTCCGTTCGCCTTTGCGTCCACTTCAATCTCCATCACCACCGCATCCGGTCGAGTTACATGGCAGAGCATTTTGGAGAGGTGTTTTGTCTTTGGTCTACCCGTCCTGAATGAAAAACACAACAAACAGCTCTCACTGTTGTCTTCTCTAAACACCCTACATCAGCCCTCGCTCACTTTCCTCAAGCCTTCTGTTTCTCTCTGGCCCAGCGCTTCCTGCTCTATATAAGCGAAGCGCTGTTCAAGCCCCGCCCACTCTCACCACAGCCAATCACATGAGTCGTATCAAAGCGTTTAGCGAACGCTCTGACAGCAACAGAAAGCCCTGCCATGTTCATTTAGTAGTGAATACTATAGACGCCACTAGCGTCCCCTACAGGTGCTACATATTTAGCATGAAGAGGCCAATAATAAATAATAAAAAAAAGATAATGAATGACAAAAATAAGAGTGTGCATGACAAATATGTAGGCTACACATGAACAGTGTGTACACTAGGGTATAGGCTATACTACACACATTTAGTAACATCACAGATCATATCGCTAACCATTAAACTGACTGAATGAATTAAGTCTTCATCGACTATATTTTTCAACGGGATATTCCATATTTTCCACCTTCCACCAGTTTGACCAAAAGCGATTTATGGTAGTCTTTACTTTTTTATTGTGACAAAGTTTAAATCAAAATTAAAATGATCAACATTTATTTAAGTAGTTTTATAAATTTGTGTACACACAGGCTAAATAAATGAATTAATATTTTAACATTTCTGATATTTTAAATATAAATTACAACATAAAAATAAATGAATAAATATTTTATATATAAATATAATATAAAAAATGTAAAATATTATAAAAATAATATATGATATAAAATAAATATAAATCACAAAATTTGTGAGACACAATTAAAGGGTTAGTTCACCCAAAAATGACATTTCTTTTGTTAATTTCTAACCCTCATGTCGTTCCAAACCCATAAGACCTTCATTCATCTTCAGAACACAACTTAAGATATTCAAGGGTTTTTTTTTAATTCTCCCATATAAAGCAACGAAATTGCCACATTCAAGGTCCAGAAAAATTTGAAAGACATCGTTAAAACATCAACGTGACTGCAGTGGTCCAACCTTTATGTTACGAAGCGACGAGAATATTTTTTGTGAGCAAAAACAAAACAAAAATAATGGCTTTATTACAGAATGCTCATTATTGGCAGTCTCCTGCATCAGCATCACACTCATGCATCGTGGTGCTCATATGAACAGCGTCTCGCAGAGTAAACATAAGCGCTCCGCTGTGTCAACTTCGTAGGAGACTGCCAGGGTAGAGAGGAAATTGTTGAATAAAGTCATTATTTTTGTTTCGTTTTTGTTCGCAAAATGCATTCTCGTCACTTCATAACATTGAGGTTGAACCACTCTAGTCATATTGACTATTTTAACAATGTCTTTACTTTTGAACTAACCCTTCAAGCCTTGCAAAAACTTATTTGGTTGATGCTTGTCCCTCTGAGACACCATTTTATGATCACATTTACACTTGAGTGAGTCCTAGCAAATATTTCTTGAGTGAGAATGCGGCCCTGTGCCAGAGCCTGCGGTCTTGTCCAGTGCCAGAGGACGGTTAGAGTGAGTGCCAGCGTGTTACTGACTCGAGACTTCACTTCACATGTATTATGCATGTTTGCCTACAACACTCCCTTGAGGAGCACGTTGACACTAAGTGAGACATCAGCCAAAAAGCTTTTTGATAATGAATATTTAAGTTGCTGGGAAAAAAATAACTATTGAGAAAAAAAAATGCATCAATGCATCTTCCAGTCATGCCAGACTAGAAACGGTCCACAGGGATGTGACTGGATTTTGTAGTCGTCAGAATGACCTTGCAGTGGACTTGTGCGAGACAGCCCCGGGATAGGCGCCCATCGTTCCAACACCTGTCCTCAAAGTCCACACAGTGTTCCCTGAATACATCACATCAGGAAAGCAGTGTGCTTGAGGCTGGTTGGAGAAAACAACAAGCGTGAAATGCCAAGACGGATCTGTTCTACTCATTCTAGCCTGCCCACAAATTGCCAGTTCAAAACTCTTTCTCCCCAAGCATTCACAGACAGACATGAAAACAGTTTCACTAAAGTTGGCTGCACAGACAGCAGAAAGACTTCATGTGGTTGTTAGTGCAAGTGTGCCGCTACAGTTTCTCCAGGTATTCTTAAAATTGTCTACAGAAGATGATCAAAGGAATAAATTGTTTTAGAGTCTATAAACAAATTGGATAATGTGGCACTAAAGGATTAGATCACCCAAAAATTATTCCATAATTTACTCACCCTTAAGCCATCCTTTAGGTGTAAATGACTTTCTTCTTTCAGCCAAACACCATCAGTTATATTAAATAATATCCTGGCTCTTCCAAGTTTTATAATGGGAGTGAATGGTGCCCTAGATTTTGAAGTACAAAACAGCGCATCCATCCATCATGAAAGTAATCTATATGGCTCCAGGAGTGAACAAAGGCCTTCTAAAGCGAAGTGATGCATTTTTTGTAAGAAAAATTTCCATCTTTTACTATAATCACTGGCTTCAGCAATGGCCGCACGTGTGTCTAGTCTCTGACAGATGAAGTGACCATGACTGATGATGAATGATGTATTATACACAAAGCTGAAGCGTAGAGAAAGAGCTAAAAAAAACACCACACTCACGAAGAAATTAGAAAATAAAAATTTTTTTAAAGAGAATAATAATAGAGAAGAGAAGAAACTCTAATAAAGCTGGAGGCGTGCGTCTACTCCTAGCTACTATAGGTAGGGAGGGTATGTAGGTTGTCGGGTCAGAGGTCAATCTTACAACTTAACTTGACTTGATGCGTGGCCGTTTTATACCGGATTATACAGTGACTATAATTTATAAAGTATATATATAATATATATTTTTTTTTTCTTAAAAAATCTTCTTGCTTCAGAAGGCCATTATTAACCCACTGAGCCCGGGCCGATTTTTATTTTAGATATGATGATGTGCTTTTTTTTTTGGTCAAAATCTAGATACCATTCACTCCCATTATTACGGGAGCCCCTAAAGGGAAGTGATGCAAAAAATTGGGATGGGAGGAAAAAAAAAAAAACAAAAAAAAAAACCTTCTCACGCAAAGATGTTTGCGTTCCCACAATATTAGATATTATATATTAAAGATATTGTCGTTCCCTTGCAAAAGCTGTTGTGAGCTCGGACAAAACCTTCCTGTTTGATGTCCCTCTGGCTGGCAGTAGTGTTTCAGTCAGCTCCGTGCATTAATACACACATATGATGTGTGGCTCATTTAGAGTTTGAACTTGGACTCAAGTATAAAGAAATGCGGTCAGTGCTTAAGGAGTTCAGTAAAGTTGGCAATATATTCACAGATTCGAATTTCCCGGATCAATAACTTGTGAGCTAAAACACAAATGCAACTATTTCCAATGATAGTAACCTAGACAACGAGCTACAACAACTCAATTTTCCTCAATTGTGCTATATATATATATAAATATATAAATTTGTCTCTATGAGCTGGCGAGGAGACAAGGGACCGTCTGAAAAGTGCAAAACCCAAACCCTTTTGCTCATTTTATAATATGAAAAATACTCAATAACTTCACTGTAACACATCACTGCTCTCCTGCAGGATGTACTGGAACACTTAGTTTGATATAAAAAAAAGTTATATATAACTTTTATGATTATTATGAAACAAAATCAATAACTTCTCTGTTATTAATAAAACCTTTAACGAAAAAGTTTTTTTTTTCTTTCTTTTTTTTTTTTTTAAATTCTCCAATCCCATTTTTTTTCGGGGCTCCGTACATTATAAAGCTTGGAACAGACAGGATATTTTTTAATATAACTCAAAACATGCACATCTGACAAAAAAGACCAACCAAAAACATCATGGACAGAAATAATTACATGTGTTTTCTTCCATTTATCAGATCAGCAGCCTGCCTCAGTACTGTTTGTGCCAGATTGAATGAACAGTTTGTACGCATTAAAGATCTGTTGCAGCACATGATTGAAAAGATGACACACATAACAATAATTCAGTAGCTTATTAAATTTTTCATACTTCTAGGCTAAATCAAATGCTTATCTGTGGTCCAGAATCCTTAAACTGATGTTGGACCACAAGGGATTTGTCAGCATGTTCTCTTTGACAGCAACTTACACAAAATGCTCTAATTGGCCAAAGATCAAATATGATCTAAAAGTCACAGAATGTCCAGTTCTCAATCATCCTTTCATAATGAGATCAACAGTAGCACACGTTCCGGGATCAACATCCTGTGTTCACTCAGTCATTTCCCTCTAGTTTCAGGGGTAAGTTATAGAGTTAGGGCTGGAATTGTTTGCTGTTGTAAACATACCAAAAGGTTGATGATGATTTTGTGAGACACAACCAAGTCAACAAATCAACATCAAAAATGTTACAGAAACTCTCTATCTTGTGATGAGAACCCTGAAGGTAATAATCAGTGAAGATTAACAAAATATTTGAACAGGAACATATCTGAGGGAATACTTCTTGACATTGAGTTTGTCTCTGTGAGTCTCTGAGGGGGTGGCTGTGTGTGTGTGTGTGTGTTGGGGGGGGGGGGGGGGGGTATGGGGCTGTGAGATATTTCAACCCCATGTGCACAGACAGAGGTGCAATCTTACTCTAATCATTCAGAGTTATTTTGACAGGGATAAGGTTCATCCTGAGACAACATCAATATTTATCTGAAAGAAACACACTTCCTGTATGTAGAATGGTTTCACATTTACAAATTAGGCCACCGTTACACCCCACATCAGCGTGAAGCTCTGAGGAATTCAGATGCTTGCTCATTCCCCCTCCGGCTCCATGCTTCCTGCTTATGGAAAAAGATGGTCCTCTGTGTGAATGCAATTTTAGTAAAGGGCGAGTGGGGTAAGCTGTGCCAATTTTTATTTATTTATTTTTTTGTCCATGGAAAATGTGACTGTAGGAACTGAAACTCCTATATGTCAGGATGTCGATTTATCAATTAAATTAAGTACACATAAAATACAATTTAAAAAAAAAAAAAATTCTCAAAAAAATTATTAGCATTTATTACTTTTCTTATGCACCTCTCAATCACAGGCAGCTGTTTATTATGCCCACTTTCTAAATATTTGATCGCATGACAAAAATTTTACTTTACCATTATGTCCTGTTCATGGACTTTCAGTTTGTTGACACTCCTGTCTCGTGTTCCCTGATCCACATTACCTCCGCTCACTAACGATCCTCACAGCTGTTTATCGTTCCTTTGTGTATTTAAGTTCCTGCCTGAGTTTAGTTCACTGTCCAGTATTGTCTATGTAATCATATGTGTTGGTGCCTGCTCACCTATCTGAACTTCTGTTCAATAAAAATATGTGTTGGATTGTACCTTTGTCTGGCTTCCTGCAGCTCTACGTGAAACTCTCGCACTTTAATTTGTCATTTCCTGTTTCATTTAATTAAAATCACACATACAATGTCCATACTACATGACAAATTATTATTGAATAATAGTTAACAAATCTCTCCCACAGATTAATGAACTATACCCAAAAATTTCCAGTCGGTGCACTCAAATTTGTTGAGAAATTTAGTTTGAGAAGCCGAAGGTACGGTTTACAAATCTGAACGGACGGATTGGAAATTCGTGGGTACGATTTAAACTGAGGTAACAATTTAAGAATCTATGAGTACGGTTTATAAACTGATGGGTCAAACTGCAACACTGTGGCCATGGATTTGCAATCTCACCACACCCTCAGTGTGTAGGCCAATCAGAACGCTTTAAACTGAAGCTGGACTACCGGTTTAACACGTGAAACGGTTTGATAATATATTAATATATTCAAATAATAATTAACGTGCAACTTTTGAATATTTTGCTTAGGGGCAGCCGTTGAGTTGTAATCATTAACATCACATTCACTTTAACGTTTATTTGTTCATCTTGATATTATGATGATAGTAAGTTGAAATCTGACCACACTGTCTTTCGATGACCTCATCTTGTTTGGCATCACTTCCTTAGACGATGATAATACAAGGAGCTGTGAGGCATCCCGTATAAAATTTCTAGAAGAGATGTGTCATAGTTATGCCATAAGAATGCAGTCATCCCGACAGGACACAACACCATCCTTCTTTAGAGATCACATTTTGCTGTCTCACCCCCTTCACCGAGCATTATTCTCCTGACAATCCTTAAAATATGGACCTGACTGCGAGAAGAAAAACATCCAGACAGGACAGGAATGATGAGAAGATGGCAAAAAGGTCAGATGAATCTAAACTGGAGCTAGTAAACAACACGCAGCCTGAAAGGTTTGTCTTGCACACATTGAGGAAGGACACAAACAGCCAAACTTCAATATCAGATCAATGTCAGAATCAGTGCTTAACACCTAATCTGGTATCCTGTTTGCCTCTGTGCCACTGTTTGTGTGTCTGTTTACCTGAATGCACTGAGGATACATCAGTTTCAGTGCTCTCCTGCTCAGCCACCAACATTGCCTCTGCTGTTGGCAGCTCTGTGAACTCTGAATCCCCCAGTGATATATCAACTTCCATAGATACAGGATTGATGGATGGTTCCCGTGCTGAGCTGCACACCCAGGGACAGGAAATGGCTCTGATGTCCCCTCTCTTCTGCAGAAATGTGGCCAGTGAAGGAAAGCAAACTAAGATGGATTTGGCCATGTGGGAGATCAACACTGTGCTAAGAGTGGAACTCTGGGATACAGAAAATCAGTGTGGGGCCAGAAGCTACATGGCAAAGTGGCAGCAGTTAGAAGGAAATACCTTGCTAGCAGAGGACCTGTGGGTGCCTGGAGTGAATAATTGAGAAGATAAACAAACACTGAAAGAGTCCTCTACAACATTTGTTCATGTTTTTGGATTCATACATTGTGCTCTTTGTTTATATATTGTGCTCTTTGATCGTAATGGTATCTCTAATGTTATAGCTCACACTTCAGGGTTACTGATTTGAATAAACTTTCAATCATAAATATTAAAGTGCAATTTGTAACTGTTTGAGCTGCAGATACGAATGATACCTCAAAGCATGCTACTTGTTGATGAGAGGTGCTGTTACTTTTCTAACTGATTGAAATTACAATTTTTACCCAGCAGTAAATAAAACATGCACAAAACCCCAGAACACACTAGCAACTGACAAAAAAAAATCACTCAGAAGATGTTAGCCACCACATCACTTGCGCAAGTAGCCACTCAGAATACCCTAGCAACTGCATTGCAACTGACAAAAAATCCCCTAACAAAACTAAATAAATAAATAAAATAATTTGGAACATGTTAAAAATCACATAGTAGCACATTTAACATAGTAGCAAAATTACATGTTAGCCAACAACAGCAACCACCAAGAACACGCAAGTAAGTAAACAGAAACAACAATAAAGTCACTCAGAACATGTTAGCAAGAGCTTTGCAACACCCAGAGCACACTAGGAATTGCAAAGCAATGAAAAATTAGTTCAGAGCATGCTAGCAACCACATAGCAATCCCTTACAAAAAGAACTGCAGTATATTGAAGTAGAACTGCAGTAAAACTGCAGTACGAAGTAGTTTAACTGCAGTTTAATTCAGATTTGCGGTATAATGAAGTATAGTCACAGTACAACTGCAGTGCATTGAAGTTCAACAGCAGTAAAACTGTAGTATAAGTACAGCTGCAGTAAAATGAAGTACAACTGAAAGTTGCATGAAGTATAAAAACAGTAAAACTGCAGTTGTATTGCAGTTTTATTTTACTAGTACTTTAGATGTATTGCAGTATAGTTGTACTCCAGTAAAACTACAGACATTTGAGGTTATACTGCAATACTGCAGTTTTTTCGTGTCCAAAAAACTGCATTTTCCTATATGTAACAAAAACTGTAGTATTACTTCTAAAAAACTGCAGTAATCTTTTGTATAACTCACTAGCAACTGCATAGCAATGGAATAAAATAACTAAGTTATAAAACACATAGTAACACCTTAGCAACAGAAAAACAATTACCCTGAACATTTTAGTCAACACATTTCAATGGCATAGCAACCACCCAGAACAAAACATTTTGGCAGCTATGGACATAAAATCACTCAAAATATGTTAGCAACCACATAGCAACACCCTAGAAACCCCCCAGAACACATTAGCAGCATAGCGATGGAATAAATTCACCTTAAATTCATCTTAGATAGCAACTCCACAGCAACCACTGAGAACACACTAAAATTGTGTTTCGCACAGACAAGCGCTCACATTTTCACTCACAAATCATTATCGGCTTTCTTTAGTGCTTTTTGTTTGTTTCACGAGCTTGTTTGATGGTTAAACATGGCTTGCTTGCAGTGGAGGGGCTCGAGGAAGCAACTTCAACTCGATCTTTGATATACCCCCAGTGGAACGACTAATACTTGAAATGAGTCTGGTAGCAATATGCCTAAATTATGAAGTTGGGCAGGTGGAGGGATGCCAAAACAGCCGGTGCCAGAGCAAGTATAAGTGGCTGCCTATATGCTCCAGCAGTTAATTGGAAGATTAGATGGGTTCACTCCTCCCAAAATTATGTGTTGGAACTTAAATTCATAACTAATATACATGGAGCAGTTGGAGTAGGCAATGTTTAATAGTTCAGCACATGCTCTTTTCCCAATTTCATTTTCTCAACACCTCTCTGCAGAGAGGACAAAGCCGAACTAAAGGGCACACACATAAAAGCTTAAATTCATACAGTACAGCTTAATATTTTTGGCAGACCAAACAGGTTTTTATTCCTCTGGAGAGGATTATCAACCGCAAGCGTGGCTATTAGGAAAATTCTGCTCCAGTGTATTTTATATGCTACTCTTGGTGTGTAACAGAGAGCTTATGAAACACCAGCCCTGAAACTGCCAGAAGGATCAAATCAGTTACAGAACGCAGATCAAAGGAGGAAAGCTAGAAAGAGAAGGCAAGGGAAAAGAGAAAATTGTCTGCTGACAATGCAACCTCACTGTATGAAATCTGATCAACTCGGTCAAAAGAAAATGATGTAGCATAGCTCGAATGATTTGGTTGGGGGAGATTTTGATAAGAAATGTTCATATTGAAATATTTGACTTTTGATTGTAGACTTATCTTGGCTGATCTGAGCACAGTTTGTGACATCTCTTCTGAAACTCTAGAAGAGGCATGTGTGAAACTACTTATTCTCAGGGGAAAAGTCTTTAAAGTTTGAGACAGGGGAAATGTAATGTCCATTTAATCTCATTGCTGTCTAGGAGACCATAACCAAATATTCAGGATTAGGGGTGACTAAATGTAATAGTTTAAGAATCATTAATTGAAAACCCCATATTGGATGACCACTTTTCTAAATAATGTATGGACATGACTAGGATAAACAATTGACATATGTAAATATTATATTATATTATATTATATATTATATTATATTATATTATATTATATTATATGAATTATTATATTATTTGGATTCATGTTTATTTAAAGGGAAAGTTCTCCCAAAAATGAAAATTCTGTCATTATTTACTTACTCTCACGTCATTCCAAACTTGACCTTTGCTCATAGATATTTTTAATGAAAGTCCACTCCACCCAAATGTTCAAGCTTTAAAATGTTTACATCTTAAAAGTAATCCATATGAATTGAGTTTCTTCCAAGTCTTTTGAAGAGACTCAATTTCTTCATGATGAACAGATCTAAGGCTTTTATTCACATATAGTCATTGATCGAAACACATACATAGAGCACATCAAATATAGTAAACATGAAGCTTAAATGTGCTTGCTTGACGTATGAGAACCAATGAGGATGGCTCTTGTTTGGCAAGCAAGGTTGAGTTCTGAAACGAGGGTGAGTGAGTGATTTTTTTTTTTTTTTTGTGTGTGTGACCAACTTCTTAAAATATTCTACCATGCCAGAATCTACATTTGAGTCTTCTGAGTAGTACAGTAATTCATTTATTCATTTGCTAGTGTAAGAAAGGCTAATGCTTGTAATGTATCTATATGGTATTGTTCTTTTGTAGTGCGCAGCTGCAGTTTAGAGCCAGCAACACTCTGAGATGCTTTAATATAGCTTAATCACCTCCGGGTGTTACATGACACTACAAAATGTAATAAGCAGAGCACAATTTTCATTCCATTTGTCCAGGCAATAACTAGCTTGTTTTAATCCTGCTGAGGTGTTAACAGTGGTGTATAAAGTACTTGAAAGCCATACTTGAGTAAAAGTATAGATATCTTACCAGAAAATGACTTGGTAGAAGTAGAAGTCACTGTTTAGAATATTACTTAAGTAAAAGTTTTAAAGTAAGTGATATTTTTTGTACTTAAGTTGAAAAATTATTTTTTTTGATATTAAACATACTTAAGTATTGAAAGTAAAAGTACAAGTAAATGCAAACTATAAAAGAAGCATAAAATATTAGTAAAAATTGTTCTATACACAGTTTGAGCAGCAAGATTGTTTTAGCTCTTTCTTGTTTTGTTTGTTTTGAATAAAAAAAATGGCAAAATGTTTCTTGTAAGTTTTAAATATAATAATACTAATATATTAATTATACCTTGATCATTCATGTTAATTCATAGTGCATTATAATTAATGTAAGAGGCAACTTTAAAATGTTAAAATGTAAATATTGAAATTAACAATGAACAACGCTTTCCTTAACCTTTAATGTCACAAATGAACTCTATTTGTCACGTCCTATACCCGTCTGTTAGTTTAGTCATGTCGGTTGTCTAGTCAGTCTGTCCATCTGTTTGTCTTGTTCCCCGGATCTGTTCCTGGTTTTCATTCAGTCTGTCATCTGTCACATGTTCTGTTGTTTTGGTCCTGTCAGTTTAGTCATGTGCTCTTTGTTTTCAGTCATCATCATTAGTTCATCGCAACCACCTGTGTCTCGTCAATCAGTGTTGTCATCACCTGTTCCCCATCAATGATCCTCGTGTTCTCTCTGTATAAATTCCCTCCGTGTCAGTCCTGTCCTGGTTCGTCCTTAAAGTTTCGTACCGGTCATTTTGCTTTGTATTCCCGACCTGTCTTCGTGTTGCAATAAACCTTTGCAAAATTATCCTGCCTTCCTGTCCTGTCCTGTTCCTGAACCGGGCGTTACAGAAGGACGAACCTCCAAAAGGAAAAACAAACTTCACGCCGATGGATTCAGCCATCGCGTCGGACCAATTGTGGGGCATCCGGCAGCGGGGGCGCCCGCTGGAGAGTTATGTGGGGGAGTTCGTTGAGCTCTCTCATCTGGTGGGCTGGCCGGATGCTTCACTTGTGGCGGTGTTTTGGTTGGGGCTGGACGAGAGCACCATTCGCCCTCGAGAACCCATGGCTACCTTCACTCTAGTTGACAGCATTAATGCTGTCCTAGAGTTGAATAGATCCATGTGGGAAGTAGAGGAGTGTGTTTCTCGTCTGGTTCCAGCCGGAGCGCTCGCTCTGCCAGCCCATCTCTCTCCGTCTCTCCCCGCATGTCTCTTCAGCGGCGCGTGTCCGGTCCGTCCATCCTGCCCGTCCTCCGTCAATGCCGAGGAAATGCCGGAACCCCTCGGTCCGCACCACGAGCCCGCTCCGGCGCACCACGAGCCGTCTCCTGCGCTCGCCTTCCCTGAGCCGTCTCCTGCGCTCATCAGCCCTGAACCTTCTCCTGTGCTCGCCTTCCCGGAGCCGTCTCCAGAGCTCTCCTTCCCTGAGCCGTCTCCTGCGCTCGCCTTCCCTGAGCCGTCTCCTGCGCTCGCCTTCCCTGAGCCGTCCCCTGCGCTCGCCTTCCCTGAGCCGTCCCCTGCGCTCGCCTTCCCTGAGCCGTCCCCTGCGCTCGCCTTCCCTGAGCCGTCCCCTGCGCTCGCCTTCCCTGAGCCGTCCCCTGCGCTCGCCTTCCCTGAGCCGTCTCCTGCGCTCGCCTTCCCTGAGCCGTCTCCTGCGCTCGCCTTCCCTGAGCCGTCTCCTGCGCTCGCCTTCCCTGAGCCGTCTCCTGCGCTCGCCTTCCCTGAGCCGTCTCCTGCGCTCGCCTTCCCTGAGCCGTCTCCTGCGCTCGCCTTCCCTGAGCCGTCTCCTGCGCTCGCCTTCCCTGAGCCGTCTCCTGCGCTCGCCTTCCCTGAGCCGTCTCCTGCGCTCGCCTTCCCAGAACGGTCAGAGCTCCCAGACTTCTCTGAGCTCCCAGACTGGCGCGAGCTCCCAACCTGGCCAGAGCCCCCAGAGCTCCCAGACTTCTCTGAGCTCCCAGACTTCTCTGAGCTCCCAGACTTCTCTGAGCTCCCAGACTGGCCCGAGCTCCCAGACTGGCCCGAGCTCCCAGACTGGCCCGAGCTCCGAGACTGGCCCGAGCTCCCAGACGGGCCCGAGCTCCCAGACTGGCCCGAGCTCCCAGAGCTCCCAGAACCTGAGCTCCCAGACCTTCCTCCGCCTGAGCTCCCAGACCCTGAGCTCCCAGACCCTGAGCTCCCAGCACCTGAGCTCCCGGACCTTCCTCCGCCTGAGCTCCCAGACCCGGAGCTCCCAGACCTACCTCAGCCTAACCTCCCCGAGCCTCCTGGGCTCCCTGACCCGCCAGAGCCTCCGGGGCTCCCTGACCCGCCAGAGCCTCCGGGGCTCCCTGACCCGCCAGAGCCTCCGGGGCTCCCTGACCCGCCAGAGCCTCCGGGGCTCCCTGACCCGCCAGAGCCTCCGGGGCTCCCTGACCCGCCAGAGCCTCCGGGGCTCCCTGACCCGCCAGTGCCTCCTAACCTCCCAGACCTCCCAGAGCCGTCTAACCTCCCAGACCTCCCAGAGCCGTCTAACCTCCCAGACCTTCCAGACCTCCCAGATCTCCCAGACCTTCCAGACCTCCCAGAGCCGGTTCCTGACCTTCCACCGCCAGAGCCGGTGCCATCCGGCCCACCGAAACGGGGTATTTCCCCCCTGAAAATTTTGGGGGGGCGCCCAGTATCCCTGCCTGCGGCAGCCAGAGGGAAGGAGGCCACGCCCTGGACTCCACCATGGCCTCCTGACCTCCTGGCACCTGCCAGGACCATGCCCCGGACTCCTCCTTGGCCGCCTGACCTCCTGGAGATCCTGGAGACACCCTGGAGGCCACCTGAACTGCCAGTGCCGGACCACGGCCTCCAGGGTGCCCGCCCCCTGTTCCTTCACGGCGCGAGGGCGCGCCTTCCGGGAGGGGGGAGTAATGTCACGTCCTATACCCGTCTGTTAGTTTAGTCATGTCGGTTGTCTAGTCAGTCTGTCCATCTGTTTGTCTTGTTCCCCGGATCTGTTCCTGGTTTTCATTCAGTCTGTCATCTGTCACATGTTCTGTTGTTTTGGTCCTGTCAGTTTAGTCATGTGCTCTTTGTTTTCAGTCATCATCATTAGTTCATCGCAACCACCTGTGTCTCGTCAATCAGTGTTGTCATCACCTGTT
The DNA here is from genome assembly GCA_037194245.1 of Opsariichthys bidens. Lineage (NCBI taxonomy): Eukaryota > Metazoa > Chordata > Actinopteri > Cypriniformes > Xenocyprididae > Opsariichthys > Opsariichthys bidens. The sequence continues at coordinate 12,187,889 of CM074302.1, forward strand.
CCCCATCAATGATCCTCGTGTTCTCTCTGTATAAATTCCCTCCGTGTCAGTCCTGTCCTGGTTCGTCCTTAAAGTTTCGTACCGGTCATTTTGCTTTGTATTCCCGACCTGTCTTCGTGTTGCAATAAACCTTTGCAAAATTATCCTGCCTTCCTGTCCTGTCCTGTTCCTGAACCGGGCGTTACACTATTATAAGTTTTTCCATTTCACATAAATCCAAACAATCATGCTCAAAAATGGCCATATTTAAGCACAAAGGCATAATATATGTATAGTTTCACTCATTATTTGCTTCTATTTTAGAACACTTGATGGAATATGTGTTAAAGTGCGATAAAAAAACTGAAATCGAACACATTTCTGATTTATGTTTCTGTCGACTGCAGGATTAGGATACAATTTAAATATGCATCTTCGCTGGATAAAGAATGCATAAAATCGAATGGGTAAAATGGGTAAAAACTAATGCAAATAGAGGGTAACAATCGTGACATTAAACAGTTGGTGATTTTGTCACATTTTTTGAACCGCTTAAGGTTACATTACTACTCACGTCAGCATCCTCTCAGCCTCGACGGCAAACACACTGCTGTTCTCCACTAATGCAGCGTCTAGTCAACAAACTAATTACTTTAGTGATATGAAAACAAATACTGTGGTGTACTGTATAACATACCGCTTTGTTGTCTGTTTTAAATCTGTTTTTGAGGTGTCCCGTTCTGTGCAGCGCGCAGTCTCGCGTCACGTGTTAAAACAAACTGTACGAGGCTTCAGTGATAGTTTTATCAGAGAGCGCCTCTAGAGGTTGCTCTCGTGCCGCACTCTTCTCAGCCGCTCCTGCAACGATCACAATCCGGAAAATGAAATCAAGCGCGGTTGTGCGAGCACTTGTTTTGCACATGCTTGCTTGCGGTCTGTGCTCTTCCTTTTTTATTCTGTAGGAAGTAACGAAAATGCTTTGGGGAAATGTATCGGAGTAAAAGTACACATTTTATTTAAGAAATGTAGTGGTGTAAAAGTAAAAGTTGACAGAAATATAAATACTCAAGTAAGTACAGATTTTCCCAAAAAATACTCAAGTACGGTAACGAAGTATTATTACTTCATTACATTACACCTCTGGGTGTTCAGAAGGTAGTTCTGTTGCGTACTGGGAAATTAAATCACATGCATGAGCTGTATAATTTTGCTTGCGAATCATGCCTGTTGTTTTATGGTAAGTCCTCATGCACTCTCTGACAAATGCTTCAATAATGACCCTGACTTTAACAATCATCTATCTGAGATATGACCCTTAACCTTGCACCGATTAACCTGTGTTTTGCTTATCTTGGCAGTCTACTATAGATGACTCAAACAGCTTCCAGTGATTACTCAATTAGCAGTCCGTATAGATTAGAGATAAGCACTTTCTCACTTCAAGGGGATCTTTGAAGATATTACTCCACACTTCAGTAGAGTCTGCCTTTAACATGGTACATTAACATGCCAGTAGCTATGTTTCCGTCCAAAGTTGCATGCAGGAAATTGGAATTTCACATAAAACGTGCACAAAAGAACAACATCGTCAGTTCCTGGGAATCAAAGTTTCAATAATAAATTTGGAAGTTGCTGCAAGCGGGGAAGCCATTGAGGCTTTTTCTTCCTAAGTAATAAATCACAGGCACCTCAGTGTGTGCAAATGAAATGCAGTGACAAATATGTTAAGTCATGTTATCTTTCTTGATTGTTAGAAGCGCAATCGTGTGAGACAGTTCTGGGAAGTATGTCTAGAGCAGTCACGACAGTTGTCTTGTCACGTTGCATCGTACTGCGCCACAACAGCTTGAGGCTGTCTACACTGAATGCGACTAAGCGACCATTTATGTAAGAAATTAGATGAGTACTTGGAGTATGCCAGAAATAGAACGTATCGGTTTACTGTTGGGAATTTGTCGAATTGCACCATTCCCAGCCGCATCCAGTGTAGACAGCATCGCTGATTATAATGGATTCTATTTCTATGGATTCTCAAATAATTTTCATGACAGACTTTTGCACAATGGCGGGATGCTGTGCAATGAGATTGGTCCACTGATTAATCCAGTTATCTATTTATCTGTTGAGGCAAAGTCACTTGAGTTTTTTGTTGTGGACCAAGGAATTTTTTCTGTAAATGTGTTTGCATTGTAATTTATGCGCATGTCTTCTTCTTGGCTAAAAAAATCATTGCAACTGAGTGCATATGTTTTTTTGTCTGCATTGTAAAATTTTATGCACATCTTGGCATGTCAATCTAGTTTTTTTTGTTTTGTTTTTTGTGATATCACAAAATTTGGATAAAAATACATTGATGTAAATATACTCTCACAGGTAGGTAATGTGTATCATCTGTCTCTGAAAATCTCTGATTCTCCTCCCATTCGAGCAACATGATTCTCCATCCCATTTGAACAAATCAAGGAGAAGATTTCAGGGTCATGTCTAAAAGCTAAGGCTGCTACATTTATAAAATCATTTACTGCTTTCAACCTCTCCGTCAGATGCCCATAGGATGTCCAAAAGACAATCTCATCATGAGGATTAGTTGACCAACCACTTGCAACAAATGTCACAATACATGTTCACAAATCATGTTTATTTACGGTCAGTGATGACATTTTAATAATTTTCTTTTTCAATTCAAAATGCAAGTGACCAAATAGAGCCTGTATTTTTAACTGATAGAAAATATGCAAGCTGTTTTGATCAAAACACTCATCATTTTTTTTGATCAAAAACAGTGAATCATTGTTTTTTTTCTGTGAACGTAGGCTCTCAGAGATTACCAAAAACCACAAACATATATACAAAGAAAAAGGATAATAAGATATTATGCATAATCATATTATGATTCTATTGAGAATGGCTTCTAAGAATGCACACCAAATTCATGTAAGCATAGTTGCTACATTTATTCACGGGTAAATCAAAGTTATGTATAAAGGTGTATCACTGTTGAATTTTGTTTAAATTTTGTAAATCACATCAACATTGATGCAATGTTGTTTCGATGTTCTTTTTTATTGTTTTGTTTTTACAAATCTTGTAAAATGTAAACATCGATTTATAATTAACCTTTTTAAAGCCAATTAGAAGTAAAGGATGTTTCAAAGTTGAAACAACAAACAGTGTTATTCTGACCACCTTCAACACTGAAATCAGTCTTGTGCCAGCTGGAAGGTATTTGGAATGGGATCCCATCCCCATCTTTGGAATGGGATCCCATCCCCATCTTTATGATTAATGTGAAATACACATTACAACACAGAAGAAAATATCTGTTGCTACTTATGTTATAGCAACTTTAAATACTTGAGAACAGTTGAACAGTTATCTACATAACAGTTTTCTGTTATTTAGAGCTTTTTTACAAATCACTAGGACACATTTCTAAATACCACGTTACTTTTTCAACTCGTCACATAGTTCACCTAACCAATTTTCAAATTGACAGTACCAAAACGCTTCATACATGCTTCAAATCATGTCATACTTCCATAACACTGGCAAAGGTTGTCTACCAACAAACACTTTCTGGGCAAGTTGACAAAAGGTTGTGAACACCACAGGTGCGTAGTTCCAGGAGAGTAATATAGATCAATCCTGGAGCTGTGGCAGTTGACAGGGAAGTGAACAGGGGAAAACAGGTGGATCAGAAAGCCTCCTGGACAACACCGGCAACCTAAGGGATCAGGGAGGTGCTGGTAGTTCAGGGAGCCATACAGATGAAGGTAGTTTAGAGGACCATGGCAGAGCAGATGAACACCACAGCCGGGCAGTCAGGGCTGGAGATCCCCATAGTAGAACTGAAGACCACCACATCAGCATACATGGGACTGAAGATCCCCACTGTGGAGCAGATGACCACAACAGCAGTGCATACTGTATCAAAGACTCCCACGGCAGAGCAGGAGACCACCAGGGCAGATCTGGAGGAACTCGAACACAAAGCACAAAGAGGTTAGCAATGGCCTCATAGGCCATTTCCAGGCAGGCTGGGTGCTCAAGTGTGTCCTCAATGGTCATAATGGGACTGGCAAGGTGTCCCAGGTTGACCTCTGTGGTCATCTCAGGGCTAACAAAAAGTTCACAAACAACCTCTGTGGTAATGTCGGAGGCACACAGGCAGTTCTGGAACAACCTCGGTGGTCTTGTTGGTGCAGACAGGAAACTTGCGGTCAGCCTTCATGGTCGCAACAGGGCAGACAACTTATCAGTATGTTCTCTGAATATTTCCTGTTCTAGTTAAAGACTAGGCAACTTCAGCCTTGAAGAAGCTGTGAATCATGTGTATTTTTGTATGTGTGCTAAAAGATCCAAGCGTCAGGATCGTGATGGATGGAGATATGCTTCTGACTATCTGTCCATGTGTGGAAGATTATTATGTTTATCTATATTTCTTAACCAATCAGAATCATTCAACCTGAAGTAATGGCATAGTTAGTGGACTCTGTTAGAGTAATTGTTGAGAAATTGTGAAGTCTTCAAGCTGGCTTCTGCTGATGAAACTTCAAACTATTCTTCAGTAAAATGCTCTTACATTTTTTTAAACTCTGACTCCAGGTCATAATATCTGGTCTTTTGGGTGTTTAACTGTAAAATTCCCATACAAAGGGTACGACCAAGAGGTCTGTCCCAAAATTTCCTGTCTGCCCTAACACAACTAAGAAGGCCGTTCCTGAATTTCCTGTTTGCCCTGATGTAAAAAAGGTGGTCTTCTCTGGCAAACAGGCAATGCAGGAACAACCTCTATGGTCCCATCTAGACAAACAGAAGACTTGGAAACAACCTCCATGGTCACATGTGAACAGACTGGAAACTCGGGAATGACTTCCATGGTTGTCTCTGGGCAGACTTAAGAATGACCTCTGTGGTCGCAAAAAAAAAAAAAAAAAAAAAAAAAAAAAACGAGGACAAAAATATCCACATCGATATCCCGAAACACACATCATGGCCACCACCGTAACAGGGAGAACAATCACTGGTAGAGGGATCTCTGAATCCTCTATGCCTGGAAGTTTCTGGCTCTGGCAAAATGGCCATGTTGGCTCTGGTGGTAGAGCGGACACTGGGCTGAGCTCTGGGATGAGAACGGGTCCATTAACTGTTGGTCAGTCCAGTTTGAAAGATGGCTATATTGCCAGAATTCCTCCATGTAGGCCGGCCATTTTGAAATATGGAACACAGAGTCTCTCCCACTGAGTCCATTCTGGTTAAATGTCAGGATTCAACTTTCAACTTTCACTTTTTTAAATTATCCACAGTTTAGCCCACATAGACTGCTGTTGTGCTCACTGTGTGAAGAGTTTTGAAAAAGTGACCAAAGTATTGAGAAATGTTGTTTCCTGACGATTGTAAATAATAATAATAATAATAATAATAATAATAATAGTGATAAAAAGAAACCTGTAATATCTGTTTTACATCATGAGCTGTGAAAGCAAAAAAAAAAAAAAAAAGCCAACACACAGGTTTGTTTTGCTATCTTAGTGAGGACATTCCATAGGCGTAATGGTTTTTATACTGTACAAACTGTACATTCTCTCCCCCTATACTAACCCTACTAGCCTACACATCACAGAAAACATTCGTATTTTGACATTTTTAATAAAACATTGTTTAGTATGTTTTTTAAAGCTATTTTAAATGTGAGGACACATGAAATATTTCATATTTCATGTTTATGCCGTAATAATACCCATGTCATTATACAAAATATTGTTCACATAAAACACACACACACGGGTTTGATTTGCTATCTTAGTGAGGACATTGCATTGGCTTCCATTGATTTTATATCAAGTTAACGATAGTTTCTATGGCTTAACCCAACCCCTACTCCTGAACCTACCCATCACAGAAACATGTTCAAAACACTAGATTTAAATAAAAACTTATTTTGATTGATTTTAAACTAGTGAGGACCAGTCAAATGTCCTCACAAGTGGGTTGGGAAAGTATTTCACAATATAAGTGAGGACATTTGGTCCTCAGAAGCATAGTCAAAACAAGTACACACACACACACACACACACACACACACACACACACACGTTTGTTTTGCTCTCTCAATGAGGACATTCCATAGTTGTAAGGGTTTTTATACTGTACAAACTGTCTCCCTACATTAACCCTACTCTTAAACCTACCCATCACAGGAAACATTCTGCATTTTTACATTTTTAATAAAAAATAATATGTTTTTAAAACTATTTTAAAAATGAGGACTCATGAAATGTCCTCATATTTCATGTTTACGTCATAGTACCATGTCATTATACAAATTTGTGTCCTCATATATCACATAAATGTGCCCCCCCCCCCCCCCCCACACACACACACTTACAAAACTGTTGAAATTCTGACAAACATAAAAGACCAAGCAGCCTAATTCACAGAAAAACAGAATTGAAGGATGACTGCTGCAATTTGAAGCACAGTTGATTCCAGTTGGTGAAGCAACGGGAGTCCTCTTAATTAGCATGTTAATCAACAGTTTTGCATGAGTGAAATTAAAGCTTTTCAACATAAAAGAGCCATTTGTTGGATCCCAGCAAGTATGGGGGAGAAAACATGACTCAAGGAGGTACGCAGTATGCACCCTGCTATCTTTACTCACTGACAGAAAAAATAAGAGAGAGCTCGTTTCTATGTGATTATTACACTAACATGAACAATTAACAAATTTGTATTAATAAACAGAGGAATTTATTTGTGGTAGCTAAGACCACTGATGGGTTCAACAAGCTCAGAAGGAAAGCTCCTCTTAACATTTCCGCCACCTACTGGATTGGAGTATAAAGTGCTAGATGGCACACAGGAGAGCAATGGATTTAATTATGGATTAACTATTCAGTTATCTATTCAGTTAAAGGGAAGAAATTAAGAAAGAAATAAACAATGGAAATATTCGGCATATCAGCGTGATGAACACGGCAACAATATTACAGTTTTTATTTTTAATATTATAAAGTTTATATTTATTAAGAAAATATATTTCTAAATAAAAAAATTGGTGACACTTTATTTTAATGGTCCCTCAAGAGACATTCTACTGACTATAAGTAACTTTGCAAGTATATACTTTGCGAGTATATATAACTTTGACATATAGGTGCAATATCACTTATGGTCAACATAATGTCTAAAGGCATTAACAAAAATTAACAAAACTTTTTATACATAAAAATGATTTTCATTCTCTATTTAAAAATCTCAAGTAATACCAATCACAAGTATTTCAGTTACAAATTAAATAATACAAATTATTCTGCCAAAGAGACAGTATGAGATATATAGATTTGGTCTCTGTATAAACAAAAAACTTACTTGTCTGGATTCAGCCACGACCTGTAGAGGAGATGTGAGCTATTACTTTTCTAAGTGATCTGACTAAGGGATTTTACCTGAAACAGGCAACTTGAACCTGACATAGTGAGTTGAATATGGACAGCTTCTTTTTGATGTTTGCCAATAAACAACCACCCAGAACATTTTTGAATGGGCAAGCCCTATCAACATTTTCATCAGAAAATGCAGTTACTTTTGAGATTGCATTTGGTAACACTAGTGGCACAGCAATTTACATTTCACCTTTAAGCAAAAAACAAACATTCATCTTAAGATTAATAATGGAACTAAAATGGCTTGTTAAAAGGATTTGTGGTTAAGGGCTTCAAAAAATCCCTTTGGCAGTGAGAAATATGATTAGTTTGTTGGTTGCGTTAAGATTTAATGGAACAATAATCGGATTTGATTGCTTGCCTCTGATGGCGTGTGCCCACTGATTCTAGTGCAAATGGATTTCTGCTGTAAAGGTATGCTGGAACTCATCATGGTCACATTAAGGAATTCAATTTGATGAAATATGTACAACTTCCCTTTGTCCTTGGGACAGCTTCCTAAGGCACGACAAGAAACTCATTAAGTTAAATCTCCGGGAAAAGCATTACATAACCATATAAAGGCTGGATTATGGCTCTGAAGTCAATGCCAAACAGTTACACAATAGTACTGTGGTGGAACAACATTTGAATGATATGATTACACAGCAATACTATGGTACTTTGATAAAAATCTTAGTACTGAATATATATATTTGAATATGTACCATATTCACACATCATGCTATTTACAAGAAAAGATGCTGATTTCAAGTGTAAAGAATAGATGTCGGCAAAACATCAACCTTAATGTGACAAAATATTTACTTTTTACACTTAAAACTTAAACATGCTGTGAGGACACTTCTGTCCTTATAGCATCTAACACTCTTAAGGCAAAAACTGTTCCTGCCAGTTATCATTTCACAAACACAATGTGTGAAGTGTGTTTCAGGGTCAGTGAATGAATGCATTGAGACTCATGTCCTTGTGGCTTGTGTTTGAAAAGCAAAATCATTTCAGTCTAAAGAAAAAAAAAAACTATTTCAAGGCACAAGTACCCAAGTATTAATCAGCTGTAACACACAAACACATAGAATCAAGCAGTCTAGCCAACATTTGATCCCACTTCATTTACATATGTGACATTACAATCAAGTCCAATAATTACACACAGGTCCTCTGCTCAATCACTGACTGACTCTCTCATCTGAAGGTCACAGATGACTTATGAGCAATTAATATCTGGAAGGATGGAGGGGGTCACATTGATTAAAGGCTTGCTAATATATGGGGAAAGCTCACACAAGCCAGTGGTTCTCATTGATTACAGCTAATGTGATTACATTAAAATGTAATTTTAGATCAGATTAGCATTAGATGCAAAAGCACTACAGAGCTAAACAAATGTTTGTTGTCAGGACTTTCCCGCAAATCAAATCCATCCAGCAGTTCGATTTTAATTTAGTTTGCATAGCATTTTTCACATTAAATGTTGCCCTAAAGCAGTTTTATTTAGGATGTGGTGGTAATATACCACGGGTAAAAAAGCCAAAAGTGAGGAGAGGCGAGGAAAAAGAAATTTATTTCAGCAAGTTGCCAAGGCAAAATTGATCATTTTCTAGTTTAAACTGAAGTACTAAAATGTCTAAAACTAAACAAATTAACGTAATACAAAGTATAGACATACAAATAGAAAATAAAATATATATGATAGTTTATAAATGATATTAAAATAGGGCCATTTATTATAGTATTCATAAACACACTGGTTTGTAGCACAGAATGAACAATAAACACAGTGTTCAATAATCCAAGGATGAGAATACGAGACGAAGAACTCAGGGCTTAAATACACAGGGAGACATAATAATTGACAGGTGAATGTAATCAGTAACCAAAGGAAAAAAAAAAAAAACTAGCACACATTGAAAATAGGTCAACTTCGAAACTAACTTGTAGTGGGAAAATGAGAACTAAAGAAACAGTTACAGGAACTAGAACTAAACCAAACAGAACATATATGTGACATCTTTGTTATTCTACTAGTTATTTACCTATAGGGGGCTAAAGAATTGGAAGGGGTACTAGAGTAGCAGTCAAGAACCTTCCAAAAAAAGGTTAACAATCTACTACAATGTAATGACATTTCTGGAATTTATATTTTAATTTCAAAATTGTTATTTCATCAGAATACACAGTTACGATGTAGTGTATATGTTTTCTGTGATTTAGTTTGCCCCATCATCTGACCTATTTTTCCCGTGTTATCTAATTAGTTATTTCCTTCACCTGTGTCCTCCCTCATTCCTTCCATTCTAGTTAAATATCTAGCAAATCTAGCAAAACTTCTCCTATGTCTCTGCTGGTTCTGTCTAGCAAAAGTCTTCCTGTGATTCCAGTGTTCTCTCCCAGCATCCCTCTCCCACCACCTCTTCAGATATCACCCAGTTTCTCTGCTCAGTCTTGCTGTCTCCAGTCAGCCTCTCAGTTCCACCTCCACGAGCCCTCTGTGGTGTGGATTCACCATGGGCCCGCCGCTCCAAAGCACCGTATGGATGTTCGGATTCCTTGGCTCCTGCTCCTGCCTTTGATCCAGTCGCTCCACCTCAGGTCGTCGTCCAGACTCCTCTGCCCACACACGAACCCCCCCCCCCCCCCCCGCTCCACCTGGGACCATTGGCCATTCGGCTTCACCAGGCTCCCTCAAACCTCCGGCTCCACCTCGCCACGGACTTGCAAGCCGTCTGCTGCGCACCGTCTTTCCACACTTACGGCTCCGTATGGCTTCGTCCTTCCTACGGCTCCACCTCAGCCCTCAGTCGCTCCGGTTCCACCTCAGAACTCCTCATACCTATGGCACCCTGGCTCCACCTCAGGGGATCGTCGCCACACCTCTGTCGTGGCCTCTGCAGCCTGTGGTTTCATGCCTGGTCATCTGCCATCCATCTGAGCTCTGGGCTCCTTCTCCACCGCCTCCATTTCCATCCGTCATCCCCATGGCCTCGTCGAGGAGATTTACACCGAGGCTCCCTCGAGTAGGGCATCACCCTTGATTTTCCACCAGCTCATTCTGCTCCTGGTCTCACCCTGGCTTCTCCCACCCTCCACTCCCCCATGGACTGTGTTCTGTGCCCTGGACTTTCTTTCTTTTTGGTTTTCTTCAGTTCATCAGCCTCCTCCAGAACCCCCACCCTCCCTCCTCATTTGGACTCCGTTCTCGTCAAATGTTAAATGTGTTAGTGTGAGTATTATAATTTATGTCATTAAATGCTGTTTTCATTGATCTGCTTCGTCCGCCTGTTGTTTCCACCAACCGTTAGGTGACACACGAATGGCCTTCGATGAATAAACATGCATTCTTCTTCCATAGTGGTGTAGCTGAAGCTAACTAACCAACCAAGCAAGTCTGCAATAAGGCTAAAGTTTGCACTGAATCAATTTGCAAAAAGTTTATAGGGTATACACAAACTTTGGTATCCCTTTACAACAAGGTTCATTAGTTAGCATTAGTTAACATGAACTAATAATGAACTGCACTTGTGCAGCATTTATTAATCTTTGTTAATGTTAATTTCAACATTTACTAATACATTATTAAAATCATTTTAACAGTAGTTAATGCACTGTGAACAAACACGAACAACTGTATTTTCATACAGTTAACTAACGTTAACGAAGATTAGTAAATACAGTAACAACTGTATTGTTCATGGTTAGTTCATGTTTGTTAATGCATTAACAAATGTATAACTAATGAACTTTTTTTTAAAGGGTTACCCAAATTTTTTGGGTTCAGCACCTTTTCAAACATAAATGAACTTTAGATAGGATAAAGAAGGATTCTTGTACCAAGACCCATCCTTCTCTCCAATTTTATTGGCCATAATATGTGTCAAATTACCACACTAAGTGTGCAGTTGCACAGAAAACCTCTCCTCTCTCTCCTTCTGTTCTCACATAGATGTAAAAGAAGATATTATGATGGTTTCAAACTAGTACAAAGACATGACACTGTCGCTCATTGCTCCCACTCTCTGCTGTTTTGTTGTTCTCTTTTTCAGGTCTTTGCTATATTTCACCATTAACACTGTCACAGAGACGAACTCAGTGATTCCCATCAGAGGGAACCATCTCCAGATCACTGACACTCACACACACTTACTCTCACACTACATTTCCCATTAGCCCCGTACCTTGGCGCTGACCAGCTGTAACGCATCACCTGGACTATTTAAGAGACACTGTGACCTGCACACAGCAAGGTCTTGTACTACTCTGTTTTACATTTCTGAGCGTTATTTTCTGTGTTTGCCTTCCTGTTATTGACCCCCTTGGAATACCGTTTATGACCCTTTGCTGCCTGTCTCTTGTAGCTTCTGCCTGGACTCAGTTTCTGAATGATATCTGCCTGGCCTGACTCTTTGTCTGTTTTACTACCACGAGCCTGCCTTCCCTTCGCTATTCCTGTTTGTTGTTGTTTGACCATCCCTTCTGTGAATAAAGCCTGCTTATGGATCCTACTTCGAGTGACGATTCATTACAAACACACTCACAATGTACAGTAAATGATCACACTCTACACAAGTGTATACTTTCCAGAGCAAAAAACAACACAATATTCATTTCATAACCGATACTGGTTTACAGGGAGCGATGCATAAATGAGTCCTGCATTTTTCAAAAAATACCACCAACAGCACACTTTCCTCAAAGTTATATTTAAGCAATCATATCTTGATTTTAAATCATCATATATTTAAAGCATCATTTTAACAAATAATCAATATAAACTGTTATGCTAGTGTTTATTTTTAGAATAATATGCAGTATTTAAAGAAAATAGTAGGCAAACTTTTGAACAAAGTCTACACAACAGTAATGTCAAATTAATTAAAAATGTAATGAACATTTTAAATCATTTCTTTAATCTTTTGTCATACTAAAGAAATACACTTATTTTGACGTGTTGACTTACATACTAAAGCACAAAATACTTGATTGTAATTTTACCTGCAGTGTGTTAATCGATTTACAATTTAATCGATTTAATCAAGTTACGTATACTGCAACTTTGGGTAACACTTTATTTTACTGTGTCATTGATTTATATATATGTTACATATACACTCACCTAAAGGATTATTAGGAACACCTGTTCAATTTCTCATTAATGCAATTATCTAATCAACCAATCACATGGCAGTTGCTTCAATGGATTTAGGGCTGTGGTCCTGGTCAAGACAATCTCCTGAACTCCAAACTGAATGTCAGAATGGGAAAGAAAGGTGATTTGAGCAATTTTGAGCGTGGTGTGGTTGTTAGTGCCAGACGGGCCGGTCTGAGTATTTCACAATCTGCTCAGTTCCTGGGACTTTCACACACAACCATTTCTAGGGTTTACAAAGAATGGTGTGAAAAGGGAAAAACATCCAGTGTGCGGCAGTCCTGTGGGCGAAAATGCCTTGTTGATGCTGGAGGTCAGAGGAGAATGGGCCGACTGATTCAAGCTGATAGAAGAGCAACTTTGACTGAAATAACCACTCGTTACAACCGAGGTCTGCAGCAAAGCATTTGTGAAGCCACAACACGCACAACCTTGAGGCGGATGGGCTACAACAGCAGAAGACCCCACCAGGTACCACTCATCTCCACTACAAATAGGAAAAAGAGGCTACAATTTGCACAAGCTCATCAAAATTGGACAGTTGAAGACTGGAAAAAGACGGGATGTTTTCCCCTCAGTGCCAATTGGGCATCGTTTAAATGCCACGGCCTACCTGAGCATTGTTTCTGACCATGTCCATCCCATCATGACCACCATGTACCCATCCTCTGATGGCTACTTCCAGCAGGATAATGCACCATGTCACAAAGCTCGAATCATTTCAAATTGGTTTCTTGAACATGACAATGAGTTCACTGTACTAAAATGGCCCCACAGTCACCAGATCTCAACATCACAACATCACATCTTTGGGATGTGGTGGAACGGGAGCTTCGTGCCCTGGATGTGCATCCCACAAATCTCCATCAACTGCAAGATGCTATCCTATCAATATGGGCCAACATTTCTAAAGAATGCTTTCAGCACCTTGTTGAATCAATGCCATGTAGAATTAAGGCAGTTCTGGAGGCAAAAGGGGGTCAAACACAGTATTAGTATGGTGTTCCTAATAATCCTTTAGGTGAGTGTAGTTACTATAGTAATAGCTATAAATTATGCATAATTACATGCAGCTAACACTAAACCAAACCAAAACCTAATCTTAACCCTATAGTAAGTACATGTAGTTACTTACTATTACTTAGTACTAAAATGTATAATTACATTGTATGAAAGACAGCTTAAAATAAAGTGTATATAAAGTGTATTATTTTATGTTATTAGCCTAGTAATGTTCACTAATAATAAGTTATAATGCCAGCACACATTTTAAGCCACAATGATAATCATCTTTCTCAGCAACTTGATTCCAACTCATCCCGGAGCAAATTTAAAAATGCTTTTTGTGTGTGTGAAACTGAGGCACTGGCAAACGAAATCAAATGTTCTCTGGAGACAATTTAATATTTTACACGTGGAATAAGCGATTCATGTGCCAACAAATGTGATTCATACTCTGTTTAAAATTGCAAAATTATTCCCTCAGATGTCTAATACCACTCTACCTTTATGAGTCAAATGAAAAATCACAATGGTGAAGATTAGCCTGCTGTCATTGAAATTTATATAAATGTATTGTGTTTCTGTCCCTGTGCGGTTCAGATCGTGTTTTGGCTTGTGTGAGTTTGCCTGAAGTTGCCCCATGAGTTGAGCCACCTGATTTCATGTGTGTGTGTGTGTTTGTTTGTTTGCAGGTGCTGTGACTTGCCTGGTGGCTGAACATTCATTTTCCCTTGGGCCATGCACAGGTCTGCTCCTGTCAAACATCTGTATCGATCTGCTCTAACATGCTTCTCTTTGTTCTGTATTCTGCTTATACTTATCCAACACACAAACCTTACTCATACACACATACATGCCTACACATACATGTCCAATATAGCCAGCTATTGTATTTGAGACCAATGGGGCAATTTCATCACTTAGTTAACTGGAGCTCTAAGAGCCTTTGACTTTTTTATTTGTGACTTTACTTTTAAAATATCCAAATGCCAGTAGTTTGTCAAATGCTGTCCACTGACAGGCTTTGAAATACAATCAGGGCTTTATATTGACATCATGAGAGATTAAAAGGAGCATGTAGCAAAAACATCTGCCCTCTTATGATTGCGTAAGAGTGACCAATGAGATGGCTTTGAATTTGACATGAGCTGTATGTCCAGAAGACAGATTTATTTTTAAGCCCATTACATAATCATTTTTCCTAGGAATTAAACACTCAAGGAGAAGAAGGATGTGGTTTTCTAGGGTAGTTAGAACAGAAGTTTAAACATGTTTAGATAGATACAGTTGTGTTCAAAATTATTCAACCCCCACTGAAATTGATTGTTTTGGCCGGTTTGACATTGATTTTGATCATTCAGTCATCCTGCTTACAATTAAATCAAAGAGGCACGTGTAGGTCAGACAAATATAACATAACATTTATAATGAAATAACCACAAATGTCTTTTCTCTGCTCACATCATTATCAGCTTTATTCAACCCCCAAGTGACATTCAATCTTAATACTTAGTACAACATCCTTTTACAGTTATAACAGCTTTTAAACGTGAAGCATAGCTTGACACAAGTGTCTTGCAGCGAGCTACGGGTATCTTCGCCCATTCATCATGGGCAAAAGCCTCCAGTTCAGTCACATTCTTAGGCTTGCGCACTGCAACTGCTTTCTTTAAGTCCCACCAGAGGTTCTCAATCGGATTTAAGTCTGGTGACTGCGATGGCCATTTCAAAATGTTCCAGCCTTTAATCTGCAACCATGCTCTAGTGGACTTGGAGGTATGCTTGGGATCATTGTCCTTTGAAAGGTCCAACGTCTCCCAAGCCTCCGGTTTGTGACGGACTGCATCACATTGTCCTCCAATATCTCCTGGTACTGAAGAGAATTCATGGTACCTTGCACACGCTGAAGCTTCCCAGTACCTGCAGAAGCAAAACAGCCCCAAAGCATGATTGACCCCCCGCCATGCTTCACAGTAGGCAAGGTGTTCTTTTCTTCATAGGCCTTGTTCTTCCTCCTCCAAACATAGCGTTGATCCATGGGCCCAAACAGTTCTAATTTTGTTTCATCAGTCCACAGAACACTATCCCAAAACTTCTGTGGTTTGTCCACATGACTTTTGGCATACTGCAGTCGACTCTTCTTATTCTTTGGAGACAGCAAGGGGGTGCGCCTGGGAGTTCTGGCATGGAGGCCTTCATTACGCAGGGTGCGCCGTATTGTCTGAGCAGAAACTTCAGTACCTACATCTGACAAATCTTTTCTCAGTTCCTCAGCAGTCACACGGGGACTTTTCTCCACTCTACGCTTCAGGTAGCGCACAGCAGTCGAAGTCAGCATCTTCTTTCTGCCACGACCAGGTAGCGTTTCAACAGTGCCCTTTGCCTTGAATTTGCGAATGATGCTTCCTATGGTGTCTCTTGGTATGTTTAACATCTTTGCAATCTTCTTATAGCCATTGCCCTTCCTGTGAAGAGTAATCACCTCTTCTCTTGTCTTCCTGGACCATTCTCTTGACTTCACCATGTTTGTAACCACACCAGTAAATGTCTAGAAGGAGCTGAGTATCACAGTCATTTTAAAGCTGCCTAATTGGTGCTTATTAGGCTTTATTGCTGCTCCCTGACATCCACAGGTGCTTTCAATACCTGATTGAAAACACTTCAATGGACCTCTGTTCTTCAGAGTGGTAGTCTTTAAGGGGTTGAATAATTGTGTCAATGAAGAATTCAC
Organism: Opsariichthys bidens; assembly: GCA_037194245.1. Lineage (NCBI taxonomy): Eukaryota > Metazoa > Chordata > Actinopteri > Cypriniformes > Xenocyprididae > Opsariichthys > Opsariichthys bidens. Next base: position 12,204,192 of record CM074302.1, read on the forward strand.
AAAAGAAACATTTACTACTGTATTACAAAACCAATTGATGTCATTTTAGTTGCATATGCTTCTTTAAGAAGTCCTTGTAGGATTTCATTCTGAATTCAATTACAAATGTACTCTAAATTCTCTAAAACCATTTACAGCATTGGGGGGTTGAATAATTTTGAACACAACTGTAGATAAATTTTCCAAGATACATGAATCTCCTATCTTTGCCTTGATCTGCTTCTGTACTCAGCAAAAAAACTTATTTGCACATTCAGGGGTTTGAGACGTTCATGTGCAGGTGGGTATTTGTGCAAAGACGCACAACACGGCTCAGCGAGACAGATGATCTGGTTTAATAAAGTGCTGACTCCTGACCACTAATAATAGCACAAAAAACACAAAAACTTACTTTGGGCTGAGTGAAACATTTCAACAAGAAGATACTGAATGCATAGAAAGCATTTAATAAACTGTACTGCATAGAAAGCCTATTATTATACGCTCACTGAAGCTGACTGTCTGTTGTCATTTCTAGAGGCTAATTACAATTGCAAAAAATACATTGACAGGCAGAAGCTCTCTCTCTTTCTAACAAAAATATCATATTAAAGTTTGCTAAAGCAAATATCTGGTGCATAAGCAAGATAATTGCATTTCCAGTGTCATCAAATCATCATGCTTCATGCACTGTTTGCACATACACAATGTACTGGGAGGCTGTGTGCTAAATTGTCCAATTAGTTTTACAATTATTACACAGTTCACAAGCAGAAGCCCAAATACCACTGCCTCATCAGAGTAACGGCTCAGTCAAACTGAGTTTGGAGTCATTTGAAAGAGTGGATACAATATATGGTGGAGAACGTGGGCAATTGTAACACGAATAAGCAAGAGTGATAACACTTAATCAGCACATGCTCAGTAAAGATTTATCTTCCTGACCAAAAAAGAAAAAAAAAAAGAATGTGATAATTTCATTTTGCGTGCAATTTTCAGCAAAACAAATTATTCTGAGAATTTTAATTTCAAACTGCTATAAATTTTATTAAGGCTACAGATTGGTAGTTAATGTCAGTTACAGACACTAACATTATGCTAACATTAAATTTCATCATGGCAATTATAACACTGTATGAAATAAAAAAATCAATGAGTGAGTGATCATTAAATGTTTAAAATGTATAATGAACATTAATTAACATTAACATTAATCAAAGCATTTAGATGAGCACAGTTACAATGTAGGTTCACTTGTTGTGAACACATTATTGTTGACAAATAAAAAATACATTTGTATAATTTCATGATGAAAACAATTCAATAATACTAATAAATATTCATTTATGAAAACCCAATAAAGCAAGGGTTCTCAACTCTGCGGAGTTTAGCTCCAACCCCAATCAATCACACCTGAACAAGCCAATCGAGGTCTTCAGGATTATTTGAAAGTTACAGGCAGGTGAGTTTGATCAAGGTTGGAGCTAAACTCTTCAGGACAGTGGACCTTCAGGGCCATAGTTGAGAACTCCTGCAATAAAGTGTTGTCCAATCCTGCTCCTGGAGGGCCAATGTCCTGCAATTTATATCACCAAAAAGCTCCAAAATACTTGCCTGAAGTTTCTAGAGTCTGAAGACCTTGATTAGGTGGCTCAGGTGTGTTTAATTTTTAAACCAACCATCACAGAAGCCTTTCTTCATTTTTAAAGGGTTATGAAGACGTTATTTATGAGTTTTGGAAGTTCATACTGGCATATGTTTGTGTTGCTGGTGTGTGTCTCTAGTTTTCTATGTTTGCCTGATGTATTTTCTCGCAACCCAAGACGAGCAACTGAGGAGCATAAATAATCAGGGACATGTCTTTGATTTCACATAACTTATTGATAGAAGTGAAGTACCGTAACTATTTCCATTCATTCACTTTTAATGAGCTCTTTGGTAGTTGATCCTGATTACATGAATATTGGCAGTGTTTCATCACATCTTTATCAACTTTAAACGTGGGGTAGGTAATTTCGGAGAGGCTAGCAATAGCAAGCTAGCTTTGAAAGCATAAGATCCCAACCTCCCTTTAGAGCGTCTTCAAAGCCACAAGTCCTCCTAAACACATGAACACACACAACCAGAGCAGAGTCTGCAAAGTGTCATGAGAGATGACGTTAAATTCTGTCCCAAAGCACAAAACATTACAATAATAATGAACGTGAACAACTTGTACCAAACATCACAGGTTGCCATCTCTTAATTACGGTTATTACAACTTGGTGTGAAAGCAGCATATCCTTGTTGTTTTGTTTCAGGATGAACTGTAAATGGGAACAGGTGTTTTCCTGTCCATCTTCAACTCTGCAAAGCCTGACAACGTGTCTGTGCAAGCAGGGTGAGCGAAGGTATGGAAATACATAGGCTGACAGGCAGGTAAGAGAGAAAACACGTTCTGAAAGCATTGATTTGGACAAACATTTTTTGGTTATAGGGCCTATGTACATTTTTTTTTCAATATTTAAAAAACTTTCAACTTTCAAAGTTTCAACCAGTACAAAAAAAAAAAAAACCTGAAAAACTACCCTACCTTTTAGAGCCAAAGAAAAAAATGATTATAGTGTGTTGATCATTGCGAATACTAGACAGATCAAACTTCACAAAACTACTTCCTCAACCTCCCCAAATTTCCAATAATATCACAAGCATTTTCCACTTGTTTGCATACTCTGCATACAACACCTACTATACACATGTGACTTGGAAAGTGAAATGGACCTATCTTGCTCCCCTGTTAACATGAATCAGGATTTGGTAAATGGTAAACCCAATCCTAAACCACAGCAGAGAGTGTTGCAGAATGAGAACAAAGCAGTAGTAAATTATAATTCTCATTTCGGTATGTAATAACAAGATGGTTTAAAAAGTGATGATTAGTGAAATGGTTAACTTGCATAATAACAAGATCTTGTCCTTCAAACAGGGGGCAAAGTGAGTGTATAGTAAATTACATTTACATTGAATTGAGTGTAATCTATGTTTTGCATAATACCTTTACTGTTTAATGCTCAGGGTTAGCAGTTTGTTTACCTAAGTATAGAGTGCTTGTAACAATCGTCAGTTGAAGTGCCCGCTTTAAACACTAGAGGGCACTTCACCATGGACTCGACACTACTCACTCATTCACTCATACACCAAGGCAGACTACCCAGAAACCCCGTACCTATCACTGATCACTTCACCAGCTGCAGCTCATTATCAGAACTATATTTAAGCTCAGCTCACACACACACCTTGGCGAAGTCTTGATGTACCTCATGTAATCATTTCTGAGCGTTTATTCCTGTGTCTGTTTTCCTGATTCTGATTTTGCCTGTTTCCTGATCGTTCTCTACCTGCCTTTGGATTTATTGCCTGATATCATTGGACTGTTTGATTCTTGCTGCCTGGATCGACTCCTCTGCCTGTTTTTGACTACGATCCTGTTTATCCCTTGCCATTACTGTTTGCTGTTCATCGACCATTGCGTGTTTGACTATGCATTTCCTAATAAAGCTACATTTGGATCTCATTCCGCTGTCCCCTTCGTTACAGTGCTGCAGGAAGTCTTAAATCCCAGAAACGAGTTAGCATTTTTGCACTATTGGTTCCATAACCCAAAATCAATAGGTTTTTTGGACTCTTGTCAGCAGTCCCTGCCTATATTTATAAAGACTATGGTTTCAATTCATAGCAACTATATATCTGGGTACAAAGTTATTTCCAAGGCTCTCCAACAATGATGAAGTCATTTTCTATTCACCTTGACTGCTGCTTCCAGAGTGACTGAGTAAATGCCAGAATAGCCTGGCCAATGGCGCGCTGGCACAGGCTGAATTGCTCTGTATCTCACTCAGCTGGGCATCATGCCCACTGTTTCTGCCAACAGTGCCTACACACAGGTTTAAAACACTCATCCAAAATAGCCCCTCATTTGTATTTGGTGCTCTGTCTCAGCTCATGCATAAAATGAATCATAAATATTCCTAATCCCTGTGTGTGTTTGTCTATGATTGCTGCCCTTCTGACACATAAAGAACAATGTCTCTTAGACATTCAGGCAAACATACAATTACTCCCACACACATGCCCATACAAGCGTGAGGCCTCATGCTGAAAGCAGGCTGGTGTGGGCGGCTCTGTGCCAGTGCCGTGCTGTGGCGGCCCCACAGGAAGAGCGCAGGCCGCTGGTGTATGGATGCTTCCTCTTGTCTCGCTGCTCGAGCAGATGTTCTACAGACGTGGAGATCTGTGTGACGTACCTCTCCAGAAAAGGCTTATTTATAGCTCACCAGCAGAAACAACTCACTGTTAACTGTGAAGTTATAATCATTCCTTGTGAAAAAGACTTTCACATTCTTTTTTTTTTTTTTTTTTAAAAAGTACTTTTTACGGAAGTAATATACTTTTTAAGTAGTCAACAAGCCAGTCAGCAACTAGTCAACAAGCACAAATAAGTAGCCTACTAATTCAAAAGTCTTAAATAATTAAACCAGAACGCAGGAGATCACAGGAGAATACACACAGGAATACAATATAGAATAAACACACTCAACATAATGACAATAACCGAACTGAACAGAACATGAAGTACAGTATATATCAGGGGTGGCCAATGTCGGTCCTGGAGAGCCACAATCCTGCAGAGTTTAGCTCCAACCCTGATAAAAACTCACCTTCCTGTAGCTTTCTAGTAACCCTTAAGACCTTGATTAGCTTGTTCAGGTGTGTTTGATTAGGGTTGGAGTAAAAATTTGCAGGATTGTGGCTCTCCAGGACCAACGTTGGCCACCCCTGATATATATACACAGAAGCAAACAAGAAGACTCAATGAGACACAGGTGTAATTAACCAAACCGAGGAAACTAACAAGGGAATTAACAAGACTAAACTGCAAGGAAACACAAGAAACATAGGCACATAAGTAAAAATGTCTGACTATCCTGTCTTTTTTGTCATTGTTCAATGTCTCTGTGTTTGTGTTGTGCTTAAGAACATGGCTCTGTCTTTGTTTATAATGGCCATGTGCTCCTCCTCATTGTTTCCAATACCCCCCCCCCCTTGTTTAGTAAGTCCTTGTTTGTCTGAGTGTGCTCACCTGCTCCTTTCCCTCATGTGTTGCTAGTTCATTATACTACATCATATTATATATAATAATAATAATTCCTTACATTTATATAGCACTTTACATATGGAAGGGGGAATGTCCTCAATCACCACCAATGTGCAGCATCCACCTGGATGCGCCAGAACGCCCACCACACACCAGCTTACTGGAGAAGAGACAGAGTGATGAAGCCAATCAGTAATTGGGGATAATTAGGAGGCCATGATGGACAGAGGCAAGTGGGCAAATTTGGCCAGGATGCCAGGGTTACACCCCTACTCTATTTGAAAGACATCCTGGGATTTTTAACGACCAAAGAGAGTCAGGACTTCGGTTTAACGTCTCATCCGAAGGACGGTGCTTTTTGACAGCATAGTGTCCCCATCACTATACTGGGGCGTTAGGACCCACATAGACCACAGGGCGAACACCCCCTCCAGGCCTCACTAACACCTCTTCCAGCAGCAACCTAGTTTTCCGAGGAGGTCTCCCATCCAGGTTATAACCAGGCTCAGCCCTGCTCAGCTTTTTAGTGGGAAACCAGTCTTGGACTACAGGGTGACATGGCTGCATATATGCTTCGTTGTGCTATCTAGTACTTAGTTGTTACAGATAGTCTGCAGTGTTTGATAGTTTTAGTTATTAGTAGGTCTAATTGTGTTTCCTTCTGTTTGTTAGTATTTTTTGTATTTTTTAATAGTTTTCTTATCTTTGTTTTCTACTTTAGTTATAGTTTCTCTTTTGTTATTGAATTACATTTGTCTCTGTCTTGTCGTGTCTTGTCTTGTCTTGTCCATTCTAGTCCCATCTTTCAGGCTGAGCTTCCCTGGCCACTCACTGTATTTGCCAAGCAGCAAGACCAGTGCAGTGCCTGATTGTGCCCAGAGAGTCTATCCTCATTTGCTGTTTTTCAATGTTAATTGCAATTAAATGATTTTTTTTAAATATTAAATTGATATTAAATGCAATTAGCTGGACTTTGACCCACTTTAGTAGGAATTAGGTACATCTTTTTTTTTTTTGATAATTTGTTAAATTGTCTTTGAATGCTTAAAATGAACTGACAAGGATTTGTGGTATTATAAAAATATACTTTAAACGCAAGAGACAACACTGCTATCTTAAGGTGGACTGAATACACACACACACATACACACCTATAGCGACTTGGAAAAAAGTGCATGTTTCATTCAGACTTCTATAATACTTTTCTCATTTACTTTCATCTATATTCAAAAAGACTGTTCTATATATGTAAAAGGTTGTAATAGGTTTTTTTGACGGACGCAATAATGTGCGTGAGGGGTGAACAGTTAAATTTTTTGGTAATATGCTGTTTGTGTAGTTCATTATACTTATCTTATTGAATGAATTTTATTTCCTTGCTTAAATTACTCAGACACTGACATGTTTGGCCAGTCAAAAATGTTACATTCAACTGTTGCAAATTCATTGACTTTTGAAAATCAAGTTAATTCATTGCCACGAAAGGAGTGCCCTTACAAAAAAGAACTGCAGTATATTGAAATAGAACTGCAGTAAAACTGCAGTACCAAGTAGTTTAACTGCAGTTTAATTAAGCACAACCATAGATTTGCAGTAAAACTGTAGGATAAGTACAGCTGCAGTAAAATGAAGTACAACTGAAAGTTGCATGAAGTATAAAAACAGTAAAACTGCAGTTGTATTGCAGTTTTATTTTACTAGTACTTTAGATGTATTGCAGTATAGTTGTACTCCAGTAAAACTACAGACATTTTAGGTTATACTGCAATACTGCAGTTTTTTTCGTGTACAAAAAAATGCATTTTTCTATATGTAACAAAAACTGTAGTATACTTTCTAAAAACTGCAGTAATTTTTTGTAAGGGTGGTTTTAGAGTACAAAGTTTTATTGTCTCCTATTACAAAAATCTTTAATTTGAACCCACGAAAATGCAAATCCTGTTGTAATAATTGGGTAAAATCACTGTTTAAAACACTGTTGTTCCATTATTACCCCTAAGCAGATTTTGAGTCCTGTTCGAGTGAAACAGCTTTGAACGAGAAAAAAAAAAAAAAGTAGGGTGGGACTTTTCTTTTTTCCATGAGGAATTGATTGGATCGTTGTAGTTTGCTATTGCTATTATCTCATGTGAGTGACAGGTTGTCCCGCCCTCAGAAGGAGAGGAAGGCACTAATACTAAAATAATAGTAATGTGGACAGATAAATCATTCATAATAAATACTGCAATATTCCATTAAAAAAAAGAACAATTTTGATTTCATGGTGACTTAAAAAAAAAAAAGCGATTCCCTCTAACAGAACGATGCCCTAAGTGCATCAGATGAGATTTGCGTTCTCTCAAGTGTTCTTGTTTCTAGGTCAGTTCAACAGTTCAACAGACATCCAACCAAGCTGAACAAAAACTCAGGCTCATCTGCCTGGCTGAGCAAGTCATATATTCTTACTCTTTATTTAAGATAACGAGACCACACAGAGGAAATATAGTGTGCTGCTGAAAGGCATCTCTTATTTGTCCCAGTTCACCTCATATCTTATTTATCAGAATTAAAAGAGCCAGAGCTGGCAGAGAGTAAAGTGAAATTGATTCATGTGCCCTTTACATAAGAGTGTGCATTCAGATATTAACTGAGGAATAATGCTCATTATCTATGACACACATTATGTTGCAGATTGGGTCATGCTCAGGGAACAGACCCGTGCAACAGCACAGGCAGATGGTATAATATACGCTTTAATTAATTGTCTAATAAGAATCCTAATTAAAAAGCTGTCATTGGAAAAATGGTATAATTGAATTAGTTCTCCAAGTGCATTCATCTGGAAATTTTATTAAGTAGATTAAATGTTATTTTAGCACAGAATGACTCTGAAGAAATCTCTCTCAGAAAAGATGAAATATTTGTTTCTTTTTGACACGGAACACACTGTGAGAATAAAGAGACATGATGCAAAAATTATACTTTCCAATAATTCATTGCTCCTTCGTACATAGAACACCTTATATAATACCATGGGACTTTAAAGGGCATTCCCATGCATTCTTTTTCTTTTCTAAAATCAAAGTATGTTTTTCATATATAGTATATATCTTTTATGAATTTTTTTAATTTTATGAAATGCGCATCCACATTTGTAAAATCCCTTTCACTAACACAAGCACAAATATCAGTAAATATTATAGGATAGCATAAATTCTAATATGTTTTGTAAAATGACAGAATAACAAACAACAAAATTTCAGAAGATGGTAAAAAAAAAAAACTGGTGTAAGCATTTAAGCTCTGTCTTTGGCTCTTTTTTAAACATTTTAATGTTCTTATTTTGTAAAAAATCAAGTTTAAAATGTGTCAATTTTAAGTTTGAACAGAGCATATATCTGAAGGTCCCTTAAAATAATTTATTGCACTATACATTTATTTTTTTTTTTTACAAGGTACAGAGTCCATTAGTAAACCCTTTAAGGAACCTAAAGAGTGTCAGGGTAGTGTCCATCTGAGGCTCCTGTATTCTGAGCGTGTGCTGCCCTCATCTGACGAAACGCTTTCAGTATTGTTTCAGTCAGTCCTCTAAAAATTCACTGATTTTATATCAAGACCCTTTGTTTTTCTTGCATGAAAATGTTTACACGTATTCAAAGGACGGAGAAAGTGGTATAAATGGCAGTAGTCAGAATTTTAAAAGGACTTTAGAGAGGAGAATCTCTGTGATAACGGGTTTCATCAAAGCCATATTGTCTTGTGAAGCAGACCAGTCTGAAAATTGAATTTTTCAAACCTTTTTTGTGATATTAACAAACCATTTCGCCTGTGCAACGCTGGTCCCACAGAATATGAAGACGAAGAATCTATAATGCAAGATTTATTACAAAACTCAAGATAGCTGGTAAACATACGTGACAGTGTGCGACAGCACAACAACAACCAAGAACAGATTCATTAGAAACTATGGCTAACGAGAACTAATGCAGAAAAGACAGAACTGAACATACATGTGACAGGTTGGCTGCGACATATTAAAGTACATGAAATGCATGAAAAGTTTACATGGACAATATATATACTAAACTTTGGAGTAATTAATGAATTTTAATATTTTTGAAAAAAGTCTCTTATTCTGACCAAGAAGGCATTTATTAGATCAATAACACAGTAAAAAAGTAATATTGTAAAATATTGGTACAATTTAAAATAACTATTTGCTGTTTTCATATATTTTAGAATGGAATTTATGATGGAATTTTCAGCATCATTACTCCAGTCTTCAGTGTCACATGATCTTTCAGAAATCATTCTAATATGATGATTTCATTCAATGATCTTTTAAATTTGAGTGTGATTTTTTTACTGTGTTTCACCACTAGATGGCATAAAAGTCTGACGAACTGTGTTCTTTGACCTGCCTCATATATTCTCTAGTAGTTAATCTTCATTTAAATCTGCTAATAAACATAATGAAACTGACTACTGATGCTGTTTTCACACACTTTGCTTGTTTTAACGGTCTTGTCATGCAGACGGTAACATTGACCTAAACAAACCAGTCTGAAGACAGAAAAACCAGGACAGCCTTTTTGAGGCCTTTTAATAAGTACCATGACCCAAAAATCTAATGAGGACATGGTTTGTGACTTAAATCATAGACAAAACATCATCTCATAATCACATCTGAAAGATGCAGTGTAAAGTGACAGAGGTCGTATTAGCAGTGTTTTGACTGGTTTGTTTAGGCAACACAACAACAAGACAAAGGACTCCAACAATGCCTAGCAACCAGGCAGAATACCCTGGCAACATTACATTAGAGCACCCTAGAGACACCAAGCCATCTCAAACAATTTTAAACTTTCAGGCCAGGCTTTTTCCTATCAAAATCAATGAATTAAAATACACTACGACTCAAAAGTTTATAATGAAAAGAAATTTTCAGCGTGGACTCAAGTTAAAAAACAAAAAAAAAACAAACAACAAAGACAAAGATAATCCGCAATGAAGAAAATAACTGCAGAAACATGTGGCAGTCAAAACAACACAAGAGAACGAACAGAACAAACTGAGGGCTATACCGAGGCAAACAACGGAACTAAATGAACAACAGGTTAACTTAATTAGTGATTAACTGGCCCACAAGAGGAAACTAGCCCTGCGTCTCAATCAGCTCCCTAGCTTCCTAGGTCGTGAATCAGTTTGTCATGTAAATGAATGTGGCCGACTCCCTTGTCAGTGCCCTGACTACTGAACTACGGAGCTTACAATGGCAAGTTACGGGCAAACAGATCAGAACCAAACCAAAACAGAATATACGCTTGATTTCTGATGCATCATGTGACACTGAAGACTGGAGTAATGGCTGCTGAAAATTCCGTTTCGCCATCTCAGGAATAAATTAAATGTTTCAATAAATATTAAACTAGAAGGATGAAAGAGTACATTTCTACTAAAAGACTCCCCCTGAGAGTTCTTTATGTTCATTAAACTGGAACATTCAGTATTAGGAAAACGAAATGTCTTTAATCCATCTACTACATGTAGGCAGAAAGTGGTTTCTGCGGTCACAGATAAATTATTGTCATAGAGATTGGGTGATCAGGACCATCATGTCTGAGCAATTTAGCTTTACAGAGTAATTCTATTAAAACAATCAGGTGAGTGTTTATGGAAAATTACAGCTTTTTAGAAGAAGTACCAGTTTGCTGCATGGTCTGTTGTTTCTACGGTGTGGGCGGTGGATCGTGGTCATATACAAAGAAGAGACAGATCCATTTAATGACAACCAAACAGGATAACAAAATGCTTCAGAGAGGAGCAAGGTACCTGTTTGACTCACAGAGCTCTGCTAAACCTGCTTACAACAGCATGTTTAGGTTACATAACATACTCCCTGATGATGTGCGCTAATTATCTATTTTCATTACAACAACACACGCCTGTAAAAGCTGAGAGAAAATAGTGTTTTTCATTGGTGACTGTCTGTTTTAATTAAATTATGCATTTTATTTCAATTTTCTATCAGCAAAAAAACAAAAAGAAAATACATGGAGGCATTTGTACTTGGAGGCATGAAAAAAGCTCAAAGACTTACCATAGTATTGTCTTTTTGGACTTGCAAAATGGTAATACCTGATATACCAAATACATAATACCAAAGTAAATTGAAATACTGAGGTTTTACCATTTCAAAGCATGACCGTACCATGATTCTGTTTTTCTAAAGGGTCCATCAAAGCAAGCACAGAGAATAACAGACTGAATGATACATTATAGATCATGAATCTCCAACACATTCTCATTGGTGGTTAAGCTCACTGATGGGTAGGTTTTGGGATAGACCTTCATGCCAGGGGCGGAGCAAGATATTGGGGATGGCACTGGAATTTGATATCTGAAATCTGTTTTGCCAGCCCAGGCTCCTCCCCCTACGTATTGCAATTAGTTGTTTTTACCCAAAAATGAAAATTCTGTCATCATTTACTCACCCTCGTGTTGTTCCTAACCCGTAAGACTTTCGTTCATCTTTGGAACACAAGTGAAGATATTTTTAATGAAATCTGAGCAATTTCTGTACCTCCATTGACAACTACACAACTACCACTTTGACGATTGAAAAAGTTCATAAAGAGATTGTAAAATTAATCCATATGAATTGAGTGGTTAATATGTAAGGGATAAAATACATTCAGCCTGTCATAGCAAAACAAACCCAGACAGGATGATCAGGAGCAAGACGTCAAGCTTATTACACAGCAAATCACAAATAAATATTGATCACAGTTTAATGGACCCTGTTTTAAACTTACCTGTAAATTACAAATACAACACAATATACTTTATTGTCCTTTATGCTGCATTCTGCATATAAAATTAAAAATAAATCACATATATCTCACATTAACAATCAATACAGGGGAGCAGAACATTAATTATCCCATAATTTACTCACTCTAAAGCCAGCCTAGGTGTATATGACTTTCTTCTTTCAGTCAAACACAATCAGAGTTATACTCTTCTTCCGGAATCGACTCGCAGGGAAGCCAGTGATTCTAGTTTATAAAGTTATAAATGTGACTATATAATATGACTTTCTTCTTTGAGTCAAGCACAACTGGAGTTATATTAAAAATATATATTTTTTCTGGCTCTTCCAAGCTTTATAATGGGAGTAAATAGTAATTATTAGTATTTTGAAGCCCAAAAAAGCATATTCTGCCATCATAAAAGTAATCCATATGGCTTCTGAAGCAAAGTGATACGTTTTTGTAAGAAACTTATCCATATTTATAACTTTATAAACTATAATCACTGGCCTCCCTACACATCAAAGTGTGACCATATGCTCTTCACACTCATGCTTCATGCTTATATAATTTTTTTTCTCTAAAAACTTTAAAAGTGTATGCACAAACCACATTGGACGAATTAATGTGAAATTGCCACCTCGTAAAATAGTTCTTAAGAGATCAGGTTGGAATCTCTTATAAAGTATGTGTGCAGAAGTAGAGCTAATCTGCCTTTAATCCTATAATTGAGTTCAGCAACCACTGCCTCAGACTGAGTCTAAAACACACACATCTCTCTCACACACACTCCTTTTAAATCTCAGCATGCTGTCATGTGTATCTCTCTGTCTCTGCTATAGTTACAATTCCACATGCATTTTCACATCTGCTTTCACCCCACAACTCCCTTGCTTTCTCTGAAGCGTCTCAGTCCTTCAACCTTACTCCACTCCCTCTGTCTGTCACCTTCAGTTTAACTCTCACTTGACCTGTCAAAACATTCCCTTCATCTGCGACCTGCCCTATAGTGTCATCATTTGTTCTTGCTCTTAAAGGAACAGAAGAACAAATGCAAAACCACCAAATAAAAGTGAAACATCATTTACAATATTGTTAGCAGAATATTCATGCTGCTCTTTTCCATGCATTGAAAATGAATGGCCACCGGTGCCCCCCCCCCCCCCCCCCCCAAAAAAAAAGGCTTAAGAGTGGCTGATAAGGGCTTGTTTACAAAATTTTCACCTTTTCACAGCTCTGTGCAGATTGCAATGGAGATTCATCAAAGAACCTTAATTTACGATCATTGTTCAGTGAAACTGCATTTCAAGGCTGTTTATGAGTGTGTTGATTCAGGTGAGCCTCTAATTATGTTTGAGAAGCATGGTTTGAATCCTGTTCTAGCAATCTAGTTACAGACTGAGATTTGATCATGGCCGGCCATCAAAGCACAGTGTGTGTTGTGACTGCTCTATGCAGCTGTCTGGCTGAAGATGAAGGCTTTTGTTCCAGTGCTCCTATGGATCCATATCTATGTCATCATTACCACACACATCACCCTGTCCTGCTAAACTAATGCTTTTGTTAACGATAGCAAATGTAGTCACTGTTTTCATGCCCACTGAGCAAAGTCTCGTTGTGCAACGACAGAGGGACAGAGAGTTCTTGTTTTTGTTTGTCATTAATGATTTATCCTATAATCATATATATCATATATGATTTATAATAATGACATCATTATCATTTTTTTAATACTATTTATGTTGCAGCACTTCCAGGTTCTACGTCAGATGGCATCACAATATTGCCAATATTAAGCCGGTGGTCGGACGTAAACGTGGAAGCTCGGCAACGTAAATTGCGGAGCAGAATGAAAGGGGTCAAACAAAGTTGTTATTTTTGTTTGTTTGTTTTTTGCGCAAAAAAAGTATTTTCGTCACATTGACTATTTAAACTATTTTAGGACCTTGAATGTGGTAATTTCATTGCTTTGAGAGGAAAATATCTTAATTTGTGTTCCGAAGATGAACAAAGGTCTTGTGGGTTTGGAACGACATGAAGGTGAAACATGAATTAATGACAGAAATTTCACCGGTGAACTAACCCTTTAATAACTCATACATTGAGATTTTTGCATTTCTTTCTAATGTTAGTTTTAACTATTTTTTTTGTTCTTCTTAAACTTGCACTGAAACTTGATTTATATATCATTCAAGTAGCCTGTGTAATATTAATAAAGTAGCTTGTCTTAGTAACGATAGACCAAATCTAATGAGCTCAGAGACATTTAGAATCTGTTGATGTGTTTGTTTAATATGCTGTGTCTTGACTTGGTTCCCACATCTATAATTATTTTTTAAACAATACATGATTATACTTTGTGGTAATACAACCGTTTCACATATTCGTGAACACAAATGTGTATGTCATAAATTCACTAGATCTACGTATGCATGGATGCTTTCTTTGGTGTTGCCACCCTTTAAATAGTTCATTAGTATAACCATAGCAAATTTGGCAAACAGACACAGAGTATGTGTAATATATCAATTTCTTTACAACAGAGTCCAACATGGCTCAAGCAATCAGAATCAAAGCTGTTTTACAAAGAAAACTCAGCACACATCAGGTCAGATCAGGTCTGATTTAATTTTCATAAAGTCGAGAATAAATCTGGCCATAGACAGCATTTGTTATGAATATTTCATCCCAAGCCTGGCACAAAGTGTGCATGTGCAGCTGTATATTGAGAAGCAATTAGAATGGTGCCACGCTGCATGTTTAATCACTCTTATGCCTGCCATCAGCTTAATACGACCATCTTTGTGGTGAATGTAAATGAATATGGAAAGGCAACTTTGCTGTCTACAAAAATTTAGCTCATTAGTACTAGTCAAAAGATCAGAAACAGATTGAAAAACTTGCGTCAGTGCTGTGGTATTCATGAGATTTGTGCTTTTGTCTTGGCTGGGCAATTTGGCTAAATGTTGGCTTTAGATGAATTAAGAAGGCATGAGCGTGGCTGCTCATGTGGAAGATTTAGGTTCAAATCCGCCCCGTCAGTTCTGCAATTTTCTATCTTCTTCCTACCGATAGTTTCTGTAATGAAGGGTGCGTCAGCGGATGAGATCCAATTGCGAGCTTTGTTCAAAAACGTGGTCAAACAGACAATGAAACAGCAAACAGTAATGGCGGGGAACAGGCAGGCTCGTCGTAATAATCCAGGCAATAGGTCAAAAGGCAGGTAGGTAAACATCAACAGAAAAAAAAACAGGCAGACTAGACAGGTATGAATGCTCGGAAATGTCACTATGGGTTAAACAAGACCTCGCAAATAAGTGTGTGTGCGTTGGGCTTAAAAATGGCTAAGACAATGAGCATCAGCTGGAGCAGCGATCAGTGACAGGTACGGGGATTCTGGGAGATGTATTCTGTGTATGTGAGTTCATGATATTGGAGGGCAACCTCTGGTGGCAAGTGAATGGAAGGTGACGGACCGGACTCATGACAGTTTCAATATAAAGAATAAAGAAGATAATTGTTACATTTGGTATGTTTTAATTGTAGGTCAAATATCTGCTTCAGATTTCAGGATCTGTCACTGCAGTTTCATACTACATGACTAATATTTTCACATTAAAAAAAAAACAGGCCTTACATTTTCCCAAGTTCATTGGTTTTATTGGCCTCTCGTTGACCTGCTCTTCCTGAATATTATTAATATGCTCATGTAGCTACTGTCAGGCAAACAAAGTCTGTTCCTGTGGAGCAGTATTGAAAATTGCAGGCAGTTGCAACACACAGAGCCATTAATTCACAGTTCATGTAATGCAGAGAGTAAATGAAATGAATCTAATAAAAGAGAAACTGACAGTGTAAAAGAAACAAACAAGGCTGGTGAGCTACCAGTCTGTTTATGAAATATATCTCTGGGTAAAACTGAAGCATATACAGTTGTAAATCCCCATTATTGTGTTGTAAAATCATTTTCCCCCCCAAAGTCAGAAATAAAATTTAGAATGAAGAAATTCAGAAATTAAATTTTTGAAATAGAGAATGAAAGAAAAAATTAATAACTAAAATTTGTAAAGTTAATTTTAAAATACAATTTTTAAAAAACACTTAGTTGTGTTTCTTTCTTTGAAACATCTAAGAAACACAAATTGAAGAACATTTTAAAGTTACCACTCTGAAGAACAGGTATCAGGAAGCAGTGTTTTTGATCATCAGGTATTTGAAAGCACCTGTGCCTAATAAGGGCAGCAAATAAAATATAAGTAAAAAAGCATTGCAGCTACCACTTTTTAAACTCAGCAGCTTGTCAGCACCTACTGGTGTTGGTGACAGAAGAGGGAATGGTAGAGAGAAGGAGAGAGGAAGAAGAGAGGAGAAGAAAACTCAATGGGGCAAAGGAAGCAAGAAGCAAGAAAGAACAAAGAAGAGTTACCAAGGGAAAACCAATACAAGAATCATTCGCAGCAAAAGGCAAAGGCAAAAGCGCAAAGGGCGGAAAAGAAACCGTAAAGGGTGAGAAAGACTGAGAAAGATGCTGTGTGTGCGCTGAAGCGAAGAGGAGAAAGAAAGTCGTGGTGGAAAACTGAGAACTGAGAAACTGAAAAGGATGAGAGTAAAGAGTTTGAAGTTTTGAGTCAGAAAGTTCAGACACGCACCCTGCGTAATGCCCCTGCTGCCAGGCCCCCCCCCAAGGCCCCTCTTGCCCCCCCCCCCCTCCAAAGAAGAAGAAGAAATAAGAATGCAAAGAAAGCAAACAAAGTCATGTGGACAGGAGAAGTTTTTTTTGGGAAGTGTGTGGTGGTGGTGAAACAAAATTCATTTGTTTGGGCCATGGAAATTGGAGGTGTTTGGAGGGGGGGGAGGAAGAACAAGGAAAGAAAAGAAGAAAAAGACATGATTGAAACTGTGAAGCATGGGGGGGGTGGGGCATTTTTTGGGTTGGTTTTTGCTTTGGGGTGTGCTTGGGAAGCTTCAGCGTGTGCAAGGTGAATGGAATCTTCTTACCATGGAGATATTGGGAGGGAATATATGAGGCAGTGATGTCCGTCACCTGACTGAGGCTTGGGTTTGGGGGACCAAACAGGACAATGATCCCAAGCATACCTCCAAGTCCCAGAAATCCATGTTGCAGATTAAAAGGCTGAATTTGAAATTGGCCATCATTGGGTCACCAGTCATCACGACTTAAAGACTTAAATCCGATGGTGAACAAAAAAAAGTTAAAAGCAGCAGCAGTGCGCAAGAAATGGTGAACTGAGTGACTGACAGGATTTTTTTGGCGATGGACCCGAGAGTAGCTTGCTTGCTGTAGCTTGCTGCAAGACACTTGTGTCAATGTATATGTGTTAAAAACTGATGTTATAACTGTAAATGTACTAAGTATTAAGATATAAATTGAATTGGGGGGGTTGGAAAAAGAATAAAATGATGTGAGCAGAGAAAAAGAGAATTTGTGGTTATTTATTTTCATTATGTTATGTTATATTTTATTGACCTACACACCTCTCTCTTTTTTTATTTTGTAAGCAGGATGAATGAAATGAAAAAAATCAATGTCAAAACCGGCCAAAACAATCATTTTCAGTGGGGGTTGAATAATTTTGAACACAACTGTAGTTATCATGGACAATTGCTACTGTTGTTGTTAGTGTTGCTTCTGCTGGTAATGTTGTTTTGTTTTATTTTGTTTTGGGTGTTATTGTTTTGCTTTGTTTCATTTGGTTTCATTCTAAATGTAGTTTTAGTTTTGTTCCACTTTAAATCTCTGTAATAAAAATTTTAAAGTATGAACTGTAAAGAATAGAAGGTTGAACCAATTATATGGGCTTCAGTGTGATACAATCAGAGTTCACCGAAATGGAGGACAAAAGAGAGTTGTGTCAGACCATCTGAAGATCATTTTAAGAGAGCTCATTTAAATGTTTAAATGTTTAATTATTACTTCTGAGTGCTTTAGAGACACCATGCTAAAGGAAAGTAGCCATTTCAATGGAATGTTCTGGGTTCGAAACAAGTTAAGCACTATAGGCTGAGTTGAAGACTTGCCTAGACTCTTTACATTGCCAGGGTCCTCCTATAGACATTGGTTACATTTAAGTAAATTGTTGGATGCCCTTCCCTTGCTAACTTCTCTATATCTCGTTCACTCAGATATACCTCATTGCTTACGTTGCATGAGTGCCCACTACTGCAATGGGTTTAAATGGAACAATAAGTCGGTCAAAATCGAGTTGTCAAGGGTTTGTCCAAATAAACGTTTCTCGCCCAGGTGGGGATTCCCCCGAGGGGAAGTGCTTAGGAAAGTTCACTATTGAATGTCTAAAAGTGGAGTTACACAAAGACTGCATTCAACTATGCCTACTTCCCTCTTACATAGTAGCCTAGGTCAGAGTACTATATAGTATTACTTCCAGTGAGTTTCTGAAGTGCGCATCCAATAGACACTATCCCATGAGGCCACATGTCACATTTATGTCATGTTCATAATTTCATGTCTTTTATTTTGTAGTTTCTCATAGTCATGGGGTTCCTGTATGCCATGATTTCCTATTCCCTCTTGTGATCTGGGGTTCGTTCACACCATGATTCTGAACTGTAAAAAGTCTTGTTAGTCATTAATCTTCACGTATACATAGCCCTCATGTTTCCCTTGTCTCTTGTCTAGCTTTGTTTCTATCCAGGTTCCAGAACCGTGGTCTGGAGTAAGTTCAGTCAACCTGGAGTATGAGAGTACCTGGATGACTGACAACTTCTGGTAAGATTCATACGATGGACATTTTGGAGTTGCAAAATGTGTAGTGTTGGTGTGCCTCCAGGAGCTGGGACGGGAAACACTGATCTAATAAATCCCATGACATGGAAAAGCATCTGGCATCTTCCACAACTTTATAGGGTAGTAGAACAATTTCCTTATCAAGTCATTTTGAACTAAAAGATAGAAGCAATGTGGAAAAAAACGTAGGTGGCATACTGCGTCTTTGAAAAGCACAGATTCATGTCTCTTCAAGAGGACTGTAGAATGAACAGATGGCCTGCAAGAGATATTGCAACAACGAGTGTGTGCGTGTACTTCTCATCTCATGGCAAGAACACCTGCTGAGGAGTGTTTGACACAGGTCTGAACTGACTCTGTCGCCTGCTGCTGTGGAAAAGTCCATGTTTTCTGTATTTTTTTTCGATTACGGACATTTGACAGATTGAGTTGAAAACTGTTCTGCCTGTGGAAAAGATCACACCTGACAGAGTGACAGAACACCTGCCAGAACATGTCAAAGCACTACCTGCATGCCTCCTACCTCTCTGGCAGTCTAGGTAGCACGCTAGGTACAGCTGTCTTCAACCCCCCCCCCCCACTCTTGTAAATGTATGTTTTTCCTCTGGCGGTAACTGAAAACCTTGTACAAACACTCGCTCACCTCTGATTCTAAGGAGAAGCCAAAGGGAACTATGATTCAAAATTTGAAAGTTGCCCTGAGCATAGTGTTGCTTAGCAACCTCCTCCTACTTTCACAGTCATGTAGCCAACAGAAGGTTTCAGAGTTGTAAAATTGCAGGCCTGGACACTGAAGTCTGTTGGGACCTTCAAACACACACGCCTCAGCACCTTCCTTTTCATTTACTTTTGTTCGTCTTTTGCTTCAAAATGAGCTCTGTAAGATTGAGATTCTATATTGAAATCAGTATCTCACAAACATCTCTTTCCTGCAAGAGACCACGGCAAGGGTCTCTATGTTCAGGGCTCCAAATATTTCATAAAGAGCGTGCATCATTACACAAGTTTAAAACAACAGATATCAAGTCAAGTGAAATTGACATACACATATATGATGGAACAACAAATCCATACTGCATGCTTACTGCACAAATACTATAAACATACATTAATAATTACTCAAACAATCAATTTAGCTCATACGAAATAAATATACAACGAGCATGCATTGTAAAAAAGCATGAAGTATTAAATAAACACTGCACATAGACAAACGTTACACAAATAACAACCATTATATTATTTGGGAAAAAAGTGCATTATTTGAAAAGCATGCAGTAGTATTTAAATATTGCACAAAAACATTAATGCAATTTATTAATTAATGCAATAAATATATGAGCATATCTAATCAAACACATATTAAACAGAGAATCCTATATATTTAAAAGAAAAACATTTCTCTCTTTATAATATATATATATATAATAGCTCTCTCTCTCTCTCTCTCTCTCTCTCTCTCTCTCTCTCTCTCTCTATATATATATATATATATATATATATATATATATATAACTTTTTTTTGTGGATGGTTATTATTTGGACATTATTTGTCATAAAAACACAGCCCCCGATTGACAACCATTATTGTAATGAAAGGGCGAGTCAGCGAATGAGATCCAAATGCAGGCTTTAATGAAGCACAGAATGGTGTAACAGGCAGGGTCAAATGGTAGCCAGCAGGGATGTTGGAGATAAGGCAGAATCATAAACAGTACACAGGCGGGTGGGTCGTAGGCAGGCGGCAGGCAAGCAATAGTCCAACGAGGTAGGCAGCAAACAATCAATAAACGGAACAGACAGGCCGAAAACAAGACACGGAATAATGCTCAGAAATGACAGTTGTTAGCTAATCAAGACTTCGCGATGGAGTGCATGTGCAGGGTGCTTAAATAGTGACATTGATTCATGGCAGGTGTGTGTGCAATCAGTCCAGGTATGAAGGCTTATGGGAAATGTAGTGTATGTATGTCGGAGTGAGTATGTGATGGATTGTGGGAATTGGAGTCCGGTGGTGATGTGTGTAGTGAATAGTCCATGGTGAAGTGCCCCCTAGTGGATCTAACGGGGACTTCAGCTGACGATCGTTACAATTATAAACATTGAGGTCTGAGGATATTTTTCAATTCATCTCTGATTGTGTTCGTCTGAAAGAAGATAATCATATACACCTAGGATTATGGAATAGTTGGGATAATTTTTGCATGAACTTTCTCTTTAAGTGTTTAATTTACATCAAAACAAATAATAACAAGCATGCCTTCATCTCTGTAAGATAATGAATTCAGACAAGCTCAGTGCTGACTCGTGACTGCATCACTTCTTTTTCATAAATTGGAATGTGTGTAAAGGATTGTGGGTGATTTAAGGACATGATGCTCCCTTCAAAATGAGCTGAAAAAAAGACACAAAGCGACAACTGCCTTCCAAGGATCCTTCAAATTGATGACGTGGCAACCGAGATATGCAGCCTTACTAGGACACAGACGTCTGTTGAGAAGCACCCATAGCTTATATAGATGGTGAACCGGAAATGACAAGACAGGGACTGATGTGACAGGAACAGGAAGTGACAGAGGCATGTGTGGCATATGTTGTTCAATAAAGAACATCCAAGGAACCTTTCAATTGCACAAAAAAGGTTCTTTATAGTTTTTTTTTTTTTTTTTTTAAAGATTTTTAAAATGTTCTTCACACAAAGACAAAAATCAATCTTTTAAGAAATGTTCCATGAAAGGTTCTTTGGGGAGCCAAAAATAGTTCTTCTATGGCATCGCTGTAAAACCTTTCGATTTTTTTAAGAGTGTAACAGAAACCTCACATTTATAACTGAAGTTTGTATAATTTATAAATTAGTTTTTGGCTAAAGTTCATGTTCTGTATTAGCTGTGGCCCACTGAAGTCATAAGTGCTGCAATAGGAAATACACATTTCCCCATAAACCCTGTATAAATCTCATGCTTAAGCCCACGTCAGTTTTTAATGCTAATCTGTGTGCTGGCTCATCACAACTAACGCATTCTGACATCAAACATGCAGAGGTCTCTGGTGCTGATCTCGGCCCTTGAATTACACAGTCAATTGTCAAGTGCATGCGGCTTTTCTGTTTCTTAATCTCCCTACTGAGGGAATGAAGGAGAACAGGACGGAAAGTGCGTTTCGGTTCAAAAGCTTTTAAAGCTCTTCCATAAAATGCACCATTGTTAAAATAATTCCCTTTGATGTACAGTATCTGAATGAATTCAGGTCACAGTCTGAATAAATGAATGAACTGCAATAAATGCCTCATCAAACAACTATCGTAAGCACACATGGAGTTCATTTCAACACATGTGTAGGTATCATGTCAATGGAGTGAGTGAATTATGCAGTTGAAAAATAGTATATGATCATCTGAGAGCTCAGTGATTCATTCACCTTGGTAAAATGTTCAAAGAAAAACAGTATTATGCCTCATTACGCACAGAATGTACGTAATGAGAAAAGGAAAAAGAATCTAGTAATCCAGTTTGCTGATCTGGCACACATGTACGGCTGGAGTATGAGCTCACTGCAGTTTCTGGGCAGAAGTGCAAACAGAGCAGATGACTTTGAATAAGCTCCGCACTTCAACAATAATATTTCATTTCTTTCTTTTTTTTCTTTTTTTTTTTGCTGGGAGGCAATTTTGTTCACTTTGGTTTTTCACATTTACTCTGTTCTCTACAGTTTTCTTGCGTGCAAATCAAACATGATCCCCAGCTGCCCTACAGGCTCAGAGTGTTTTTGAAGTAGCTTTTAAATTTGTAGTGTGACTTTGATCAATTAGGGAACAATAGCAGACCTGTGCTTTCATTATATTTACTATTTATCTCTTTCTCATGCACACACACACACAGATTGGGATTTTGTGTTTTATGAGATAATGATTTTCGTACTCTACAAACTTTACATTCTACCCTAATCCTAGCCAGTAAATAAATAAATAAATAAATTAATTAATTAGAACTAAATTAAAGTAGTATTAAAACGCCATGTAATATAGGGATACAGTATGTCTTCTCAACGAAACAACTGGTCAAATGTCAGTATGTAGTATTTAAGTGTATTTAGTTTTTGTACATATTTATGATTATTAACGATAAATATTTAGTTTCACAACTTTAATACCAGTTATTTTTACAGTTATCTAAGTCATTTTCTCTCTGAAATGAATGAATAAATGAATGAATAAATGAATGACATTATTTAGTAAATTATCTGATTCTCATCCATGTCCCTATGGTGTGATGCAAATTCATATGGTGTGACATATTTATTTAAAAAAATGATTTAAAAACTATGGTCTTGAATGAGAATATATATATATATATATACAATATTTTACTATAATATAAAAATAGTACTATATAATACTATAATATACTATATACTGTACTATTACTATATAAATAATATTATTTGTAAGAAATTATAATAGATTGTAGGTCATTGTACATTCTGTCAGGCCACATAACATAATAAAAATTAGATTGAAATATTACCTTAGACTTTTGCAACTATATTATCTATGAATTAAAGATTTAGCCACGGTATGTGGTTAACGGGGTGGGTGGGGTGTGTAGTTGGACATTCTGTTTGATCAAACGTGTTTGTCAATATCTATCCTGAGGCTGAACGTCTTGGAACCAGCTAGACTGTGTCTTCCAGCTCTTTGCTCTCCAGAGACACAGTGAGATTGATCATGTGTCTGTGCTCTCCAAAGAACAAACAGCAAAATAAAATCAACAAAATCAAGTTATTTTTGTTGCTGCAGGCCTCTGGTGATCAGAAACAGCAGCTCAAAGGATATAGGATCGTAAATCAAAAGCCATTCATAGTGCCTGACTGGATCATAACAGCGAGTTGTGCATTTCACAGAGCATCACTTGAAGGGAAATGTTTTCTTTCTAAAACAAGTTTTCATAATGAGCCATTTGCCTCATAACACAATTTCTGTGTTCTATTGCTACATAGTCCAAATCAAGTGGCACGCAATTAAAGCATGTCTGCTCTTCATTGTATGATATTACTGTATGTTACCCAGAATATATCTCCTAAATCCTTCTGAGATTAGCAGTAGTTATAATGCTATCGATGCAAGCACTGCAGACTTTAATGTAGGCTGCACCTAAAGGTGATTGAGAATCATTGCTGCTGAGGTCATTATTGACATTGTGGTGATTGAGAGGCATTGCTTTTGCCTGGAGTGCAGCATTCCTGCAGACGTGGCTATTTTCCACAGCTGCTGGGATTAGTTTGAGTGAATCCGTTTTTTATAATGTGCTTGGCATAAATAACACTTTCAAACTATAAACCTGAATGACCCCTTAGGTGCTTTTGGGGCTTGTTAAGAGTATATTTTTTAGTGTAAAGTTAACGTCAAAATAAAATTGATTTACTTTGTTAACACTCGCTTTCCGGGTTTTAATGTGCAAAATTGATCAGAGCATGTTATCCCTCCTCCCCCAAACAAACAAACAAACAACAACAACAACAACAAAAAACAGGAGAATAGGCATTTAAAACTGCTTAACATTATTTGGAAACACACTATGTATTCCCTGTTCGCACAGTAGAGCAACACCAAGGTCATAAGGTTGATACTGCAAAATACATTAATCTAACACAAGTTGCAAATAGCAGTTAATTTGTACTTTTAACACTTTTAAGAGTTTTTACTTTAATAACTTAATATCAAACTTTTTTTTTTTTTTATCTTGCAATAAAATAATACATATTTTTAATATTTATCTTTGGACTACAACATATAATATGCTCCTAATATAAGGGAAAAAGCTAAATACTATTAAATAAATTAATGTCTCAGGTTATGACTGTGACCCTGATTCTCTGAGAATGGCAACTTCGATACTGCGTCTTAGATTGACGCTATGGGGAACGCCATCAACGTGACTGGTGTTGGAATAACATGTGATATACACGGTAATTCAATGCCTGAAGACAGTCCATGTCATCACAAGTGGAGTGCCTTCAAGTATAAAGGGTATCTGTAATACACGTCAAGAACTCTTTTACCTGAAGGAAATGCGCAGGCAGGCCCGAGGCATGGCAACGAGACACTGTGTCTCATTCCCCTTCTCAGGGAACCAGGGTTACAGTCGGAACCTGAGACGTTCCCTTTTGAAGTGAAATTTTAAAATTGCATCTTGGATTGACGCTATGTGGAACCAATACCCCCACTATCTAGTGGATATTGTTTTCAACCCCTCAAGTCATACGCACATGCGCTTTTGGACACGGACCTTCTGTGTGCTCTGCTTGTGACATCAAGGACTGACGTCAGCCAGTAAATATATGTATTTGTCATGCTGATGCCATTCCCAATAGCGTCAATCCAAGACGCAGTGTCAAGGTTCCACTTTGAAAGGGAACAAATGGGCGCATAATTCTTATAATTCAGAGTTATTTTAAATAAATAAACAACATGAAACCATGAAATACTGAAACCATTTTATCTTTCCAACAATCCTACATAGAACAGAGGTTTAGAGAATGAAGGGATGGATTGATTTTATCGGTTTCTAATACAATGATATGTTTCATGTGCACTACTGTCTTGAATAACAGCTTATTTATGTTTAGCTACGCTAATCTAATCTTCTGCTTATTGAGCCCTCAAATAATTCACTCTGGGATGGTGCTATATTTGATGTCCAATCATTTGGAGAGGCAATCAAGAGGAGCTGTGGCTCCCTGCCTCTCAAATCAATTACATGTATTCGTTATGATATCTAATTAGCTTCATATTGACTGCCGAGGTGTATCATTCATGTCGTATGAAAAATAATCACCAATCCATCCAGTACTGGCAGCTGTCATTATTAATACAGTGATGCTATTGTTAACTGGCAAATGTAGTGGCGTTTTTGTGGTCCTTTGACAAATAAAACATTATGCTGAAGTTGTACAGAAGGGTCTGCAGGTAACAGGCTTTTTAAAGATGTCTGTGAAGGGTCCTAATATATACATGTTCTCATAATAATTCTTTTCTCATGTTTTAATTCTATGTAGACTTGACACTTCAGATTCAGTTGTACTCCACGGTCAAGGATGAAGGTTTTGTTCATTAGCTCCTACTGCTAGATGACCCAAGTCAAAACGGTCTACAGCCAGGTGCATTGCTACTTTCTACTTGAAATGGTATTTTCTTGAAGATTTGCTACGTGCTAGTCAGTGGCAGCTGGTATTAAACATTCTTATATAGACATTGTGAATATTTGGTTTATTTTCTGTTTTCACAGTAAATCTTAAAGTCAGAAGTTGCAACAGAATTTTTTCCGTATTTGTACATCTAAGTAAAACGGCTTCTTGAACATGAAAAAATTTACTTGATTTTGATCAAACCAACGTAAATTAATCGAATCGTTGTGGTTGACTATTGCTGTGATCTCATGTGAGTGACCGCTTGTCCTGCCCTCAAGCAGGTAAACACACCATCAGAGAAAAGAAGAGAAGAGAAGAGAAGAGAGAAGAGAAGAGAAGAGAGAGAAGAGAAGAGAAGAGAAGAGAAGAGAAGAGAAGAGAAGAGAAGAGAAGAGAAGAGAAGAGAAGAGAAGAGAAACTCCAAATGAATGTCAAGTGTTATCATTGTAGTTATTGGGCAATGAAACAGAATTTTGACATACTGTACTCTCAGTTTCTTTTTTATCTTCTGTGATCTTCTACTTCTCCTATTCATGATTCCCATGCTCTATTAACGCAGTCTCTTTCTCATTTTCTCTCTGAGCGGTTCCCCTCCTGAGATGCTGAGTGGTACATTCCTATCTACTACTCACTGCTGCTCTGCCTCTCGGTCCATCAGACAGCCGAGCGCTCGATGCACGCTGCACTGCTCTACAGCATCACTGGTTATACATAGGTGTGCAAGTGTGTGTGAGTGTGTGTCCAACCCTCCAGTGCTGCTCATCTAGACATCCAGGATGTGTGGCAAGTGGCCTGTGCTGTAAACAAACAACAACACCCCCTGCCCACTCCGGCTCTCCCACTGCAAGACTCCTGGTCAGACTCAGCAGCGGCTCTGGGATGGCTTCCCCAGGATCCGCCAGTGGCAGCAAGAGGAATTCCTGTAAGTGGCATCTCTCTTTCCTTCATTGCTGATGGTTGAAGTATCTTCTGACCCGCAGAGCTTCAGTGATTCCACATGGGTTGTTTATAGATGTGCATACTGAAAAAAGGCTGTTGATCAGCATTTCAGATAACAGTTGTTTACTGGACTTGGATTATTTTGTTCCAATTTGGAGGGCGGAAATCGTGGGTGGAGTGCTATAATGTCCTCATTAATTCTGATGTTTATTAATCACTTAATGGCTTTGCAATAAGTTTAAAGAGAGAGATGGAGACACAGATCTTTCACCAAAAGTGTGTTTTAGCTCAAAGTCAGAGACTCTTCGCAATTGTTTTTGGCTTCAGGATCCAGATTTTACACTGAACTTAAGGTAGTGTCAGTATTTTCTTTCACGGAAAAGACAATGGAACATTACCACGAACCACAATATTAAATCATAACGTAAATAAATCATATATGAATTTCGATGCTTTCACACTATCAGCAGCCAATAATTCATTGCACAGAACTGTAGTGTGCAAAAACTGTGTTTATCCTCTTTTAAACATAGGAGTATAATGTCAACCGGTCAATTTTGTCATATGGTCAGTTTGGCTAGCTTCTACCAAATACAGATTAATTTGCAACAAAGTACAACAGAATTTGATTGGACAATATATATATTCGTCAAAAATAAATGGGTGTTTTCTCCCATCTTTTAAATTTTGATTAGCTTATGTATTTAGTTATACAAACAATGTACGCATAATTGCATTTTTTTTATTACCATTTATCATTGTTTGTATTTTTCACCATGAGAAGCGCTGCTCTAAAGCACTGTTGCAACCATCTCCAAGCTGTAGCTTTAAAGCTTTGTCCAGAGCTATTTTTCCACAAGAAAAACTTTTGTTAATATTTCATTGCATGTGAAGATGTTGATGCGGCGGCAAGTGGAATAATAGCAGCTTGCATGAGTCAGTGTGAAAGCTGTGTGAGGGAGAATCCTCAGGGGACGAACTTGAGTACTGAGTATTGATGGAGCGTAGAGACTGTGATATCGCACACACATACATAAACAAAACCTTGCGTCTCTATGTGCCATTTCTTCAGTGCCTTTGAGTCTGTTTGGTTTTCATCTTGATTAGTGCTGCAGGAGAGCTCTCTAAGTCTCGTTATTATGACGACCCCACCCATCCCCCCGTCCGTCTCTACTCCTCGGGATGTGATTTACAGTGAAGGCTCTCTCAGACCCAGGAAACCTCATCCCAGAATATATTTAATTACTGAACCAACCAGCTCTCAATGACCCTCAACCCACTTCGGTTTCAAATCAGTATCAGAGGTGATTGTTATTTAGTCTCTTTAGTGTTTTTTACGGTGGCCGAGAGAGCTCAAAGCGCTGCAAATAATAAAACACATGCAAATTAAAAAAAAGCACATGCAAATAAAAAAAAAAAAACATGCAAAAAAAAAAAAAACCCTGATCATCAGTTTGACAACACATGTGCTGCAAATCCTCACAACACATGCAAACTCAAAAACGCGCTACATTTACAAAAAGCGCTGCAAAGAGCACAAATCACAACGGAAATGTTTCAAGGGGGACCCCAAAAAGTCCGTAGGTTATCCGGGTACTTTTTGCCTTCTCTTTTAATAGCACTGTGAATTCTGATAGACTTCTTGTGTCACATACTCTGTTTTTCACCTACTATATAGTAGGGAAGTATGCGATTTCGGATGGAGCCACAGAGGTCTGAAACCCTACTCCTGGGTGCTGCAACTCTAACTCTAATTAAACAAAAATCTGCTAAATCAGCTAATCAGCTAATCAGGTTCTTTAGAATCACACATGCAAGTGTGCTGAAGCAGGTTGGAAGTAAATTTGGCAGGACAGTGGGTCTCCAAGAGCAGAATTGAAGACCTCTGATCCAGAAGCAACAGTTTTATTTAAACAAACAAGCTAATACTAAAGACACCAGCAAACACATCAAAGACAACAACTGATGTTGAACAGAACAATCTCAGGAGTATAAATGCACAGGGTAATGATAGACTAAACTAGACACAGGTGAGGAACATAATCAGTAACTGAGGAAATAAATGAGAACACAGTTACGCTGTGTTCAAAATCGTCCCCTATACCCTCATTCACTGTTCCCTACGTTAGTCCTCTAACATAGTCCACTCAAAGGAGTGAATGAAAACAGGCGAGCGAATTCGGACACTGAGTGCTCTGGAAGGGCTGGCACTATTGCAGCATTTTGCGTTTGCTGTTAAATAATCATTTGAAACTTTGCAAATGGGCAGTTCTAGTCATGAAAAGTTCCTGAACTCTGTCATGGAAACTAACGTGTAATTAAACAATTTAATAACCAATTAAAAAGGAATTTCTAGCTGTATGAAATTACACTTTACCCACATTGGACCAGCGGTTTGGTAAATGGTTGGATGGATTATTCAGCAGCAGGCACCGTCTTCTGGTGAGACACGGAAATTCATTTGGCACGACCATCAAAAAGCGCATTATGTTTATCTCTGGCCATTGAGTGTCCTCATCATGTACATGCATTATTGTGGTGCATTATGGAATTGAATGAACATCCAATATGGTTTCTGAGACCACCACAAATGGCTGTTCCCACAAATAGTTCCCTGTTTAAGGGTATGGGGCAATTTCACAGCCTTAGAAACCACAACATAGGAAAGAGGAACCAACAGGAACACAGAAAACACAGGAAATATGGAATTAAATGAAAAACAAAAGAGTTCCTAAACAGAAAATCAACTAAACTAAATGTAACATAGTTAGGTTAGACAGAATGTTAATGCCCAGATCACATAATTCTCACAACTTTCAAAACAGTTTCATGGTAGTTTGTCTACTGAAAGTTTTTTTTTATATTTCTATTATTCGTAACGACTTTTCGACTGCTAAACAATTGGTATGCTGTTAAACAACACACTCAAAGTTGAAATAATGCAGGCTGATGGCTTCAACAAAAGCATCTACCATCGATTAACAACCACATAGCTTCCCTATGCTGAAAATAAATGGGATTTTTACATACAAAATACTCTGATGTTTGACTTTAAATTTCAAATCTGCAATAAAACTCATTTTAATGCCTCATTTTTGAATGCATGAAAACAAGGACTTTTTACATAATAATTAAGTAAATTTGGTCTGTTATTCAGATAAAATATTGCTGGGCTTCAGAGCAATTAGAATATTGTACATGTGTCTTTTTGATTACTTTTATGGTGCTCTTTTGGCCTTTTTTGAAGCTTGACAGCCTCAGTCCACATTTACTTTTATGGTATAGAAAACAGAAGGTTGGACATTCTGCTAAAATTCTCCACAAAAAGTGAATGAGTTTTTTAAAGAGTCTTTAGAAGATGCTCAAGTGAGAACTATTGTTGGATTTACACAGCACATTTTGCTGACAGATAAAGCCATTCAGTCAGTGAGATGACAGAGGTGCTGATTAAAGACTATTGAGCAGAATTCAGCAGAGAGCTGGACTCTAATGTCACTGTCTTCTCGCTTGTCTCTCCTCTTCTTCATTTGACTTTTTGCGTGCCAGGTTCATTTGCCTTTACATTAAATATTAATATTGTTTAAATTAGCATGCAGACTAGTGTGTTTGTATCAAGTTAATTTGGCAGTGTACTGTATAGCCTACATATCTCTTTCTTCCTGGCACTGCGCTGTATTCAAACACAGCAATTATTTTAAAAGGATGACAGCTGGAGACATGGATTGGAGCTGGAGTTGAGTGTTTGTGTGTGTTTTGAGGTTGAACGAAAGGCAGTTTGATGAAAGCTTATTTACAGATGTCTTTTTGACAGTAGCACGTATAGAAAGATTAAAAATGCAAGTCAAAGCTTCTTTTCATAAGCTGGATGTAGTGATTGTCATGTTTATTATACTATATTATCTACTCTGACTATGATTGTAAAGTGACTTAATAAATAGGGAACTTGCACATCTCTGGTCTAAATATCCTCTCTGGCCTGCTATATAATTTTGTGAGTCACACACTTTGTTCAGTGTTTTGTAAGTCTTGATTGTTTCTAGATCACTAAGGTCGCAGAGCAGATCTGACTCATATTATTCATCGGCGGGTTGCCAGATAGTCTCTGCTGTTTATAATAGCACTGTTATAATCAACAAAGCTGTTTATGTTGCAAGCATGTAACACAACAAAACCAGAACACTCTCATTATAATAAATAAACAATGGAGATCTTGCAATTTTTGAAAACGCCAAATAAATTTGCATTTACTGGAATGCTACTTAGCATAATTAAACTAGCTAGTGCAATGTATTACCCAAACAGTAGTATGCTACATTTTGGTCGCATGCCTCATCATTTTGCATGTTTAATTCATTAAATGCTGTCCAGCTCATCTTAGAAATATATAGAGCAAGGTTATTTGGCATTTTGATCTTAATTTTGGTAATCTAATAATAATAATAATATCAAATAGTAACAGTCAAATAATCAAGTCAAGAAGGATATGATAAATATGATATCACTTCCAATTCATACATCACACTGGAAACCGATCTGGTCCAGAGGTAAGTATCCCCTTCACATTCCGCAGGGGAATTGATTTTGATCAATAACTTATAAATCACTAAAGACAGACCTACTGTGAGCTACGAGGTTGTTAATCAATCAATTCATTCGTTTTTTTAAATAATCGTGTTTCAAAGAATTTCCAGTGAAAAATTCTTCAGTGCCCACCCACTTCCATGAAGCACCTCAAGTTACCCAACAGAGTAGGCTCCCTCTATGGTCCTAATATACTGTAATATTTGTACATATGCATATTTTGCAATAAGCTTAAAATATGTTATTTATATAGAGTTTTATATTTCCCCATTGTTTTTAATTCAATTGTGTAATTCGTGATGCTTCGTGTGACTGTGGCTCTTTCCCTTATAAGTTGTTAAGGACGCAGCCTTATACTTGTCTTTTTGTCCGATTTTCAATCATTTTTTTGTTTGTTTGTTTTTTTGCTTCAAATCAAAGTTTGTAATGTTGATTTGATTTGAAAGTGGTTGGTTTGATTCATGTCTTATAATTCTTTCACAGAGACTTTAAAAATCCCAATAGGAAAAATCAATGGAAAAAAAGGCTGAAAATGACAGGTATTGTTGCACTCTATAAAAGATGGAGTGCATTGCATTATGGGATATGAGTATTCCATCTGCGTTTATGCAAAGACAAAGTTAGCATACTGAGCACAGTATACAGCATATCATCACTGCTGGACACAAACCTTGTGTGTCCAAAACAGCTGCCTTTCTGGAAATGGAAAAACACTGTATTTTTTTAATAATTAAACACTGTGTTATCAAAGTTGATATTGTAGGGTTTATATATGGTCAGACACTTGCATGTGTCATTATATTATTAACTTTCTAGCAAAATGAAGCTCAAATGTTTTTTGACCAGCGAAAATGTTTTATTCGTCATTAGAACGCCCGTATCTGAGGCAGTAAGTGCAATACATATTCATCAACTTACAATTTATATAAAGTATATTGCTCTGTGTGCACTCAGTTTGTCGTTTGGCCGTCTCATGTTATAAAAGATATGCACATGTTATTTACCTGTGGTGAAAATCAAGTTTTATGTCTATGTGCTGTTTTTATATGCCAGACAAACCATGTGTCAAAAATTATGTCAATGCAATTGCTGAGTATTTTCTCCATAAAACTGCAGTGAAAAAAAGACCGGCGGTTTGAAATTGCTGGTGTCGGTGATGTCACAAACTACCTTGTAACCAATCAAATCAATGTGCCACCGGGCTTTAGCATATCATTAACAGTGAACTAGCAGGGGAGTCTCGAGAGAAACCAGGTTATCCTGGTATATTTTTTCTGCTGATATGATGTTAATCATTTTAATTTCTTTTATGTGTCCGATGAAGCGATATTATTGTGCAGCGTTTACCCCAGTAAGTTGAACGAGTGGATCTCTGAGTTGGCGCGAGCGAGTGGAGACGGGGCTAATTTGCATATCCATTGATCTGCTTATATTAAATGAGGCAAGGGTGTAGAGTTATTCAAGCTATTTTAATGCATGAAGATTTTTTTTTCACAGGAAAAAAACGTTTGAATATGTCATTTTGGTGATCAAAGATGAATTTGAAGGGATATTGGCTACAGGGGGACTTTAAGACTTGAAATGAATTGATGACAAATCTAGACTAAAACATTCTTCTCCGCTCCTCAAATACATAAAACATTAGCCTTCATTTCTTGAGTAAAGAAAATACTTATTCAGACAACCAGTTCTTAACTAACCCTTGCATTGCAAATGAGCAGACATGGTCCAAAATGTGTGTGGTAAGATTGAGGTGGGGTGGAGTTATGAGGTTTTAGTATCTTTGAGGAAATATTTGGTGTGAAGGATGACCAATAGTGATGTATAAAAAAAAAGTAAAAAGGATTCAAAAGCTTCTTCTAGCGACAGTGGCGATAGCCTATATTGCACACGTGAGCGATATGATTCAAGAAAGCTATAATTCTCCATTTATAACAAACAAAGCTGCAATCATGCAATGTTGCCAAAGGGGAGGAATCTTAATTGCCTCTCATGTTGCCCTTTGTTCTTTACATGAAGGAGGGGGGGTCTTTAGAGTATCTTTAGAGCATCGCTAGTACAGAAGCAAACGTGATGGGAATACGGCATTATGTGTCATGCTGCATTACACAGGTACAGTAAACAGTCTAGGGAGGTTGGCACAGCAGCTTGCTCTCACTCGGAGAGCACCTGGTTAAACAGGTGCTTTTACAGAAAACAGGCTTGTACTGCTCAAACTACTTGGCCTCCGTGTGAGCAGTGAAGTGTGCCGACGGTGTCGGAGGTTGAAGGGGCATGTAAACATTTGGGAATAATGGACATGGATGCTCAGAATGAGAGCTGGAAGTAAAGGAGCAAAGAGAGAGAGAGAGTTTTTTGATGTAGTATCTGTGCTGCTGCTAATTGGCGGCGGATGTGGCTGAGAGCGTAAAAGGAGGACTTGCTCGGAGGGAATTATTATGTGTGTGAGTGTGCAGAAGACACAGATGTCTAGATATAATAGTTTGAACTGGGACTGACCCATATTCCATATGCAGCTGTATATGGGGATAAAATGGAACTGTAATGTCACCTGTGAATGAAGATGCTATGGTGATTTACATTTTTCTTGGGATGATTAAAAAATACAAGCTATTAAGAGACAAGTGTTAGCTAGTCCATTTTTTTCAGTATTACAAATTATATTTTTTTCATAATTGCCACCTACTGTCAGAGTGAACCTCCCGTTTTTTCCCTGGTTTAAACTGGGCAGAGAAATCGCATGTAAAAATTGTTTTTTGTGTCAAACATTTGTCTTTACGTGATCAGGCCTTTGTATATGTAATTACTTACTAATAAATGATACAAAATAACAGCTGTTTATGTATTCATGCTAATAATAAAAAATAGAAGTAGAAATGAATCAAAGTAGCTTCCTTTATTTAGAAATAAATACATGTAACGATTGTACATTACCCCAGTTTTCTTTGAATAACCATGGAGTGCCATGTAAATAATTGTACTTTCATATAGTAATTATTCTGCACCATGGTATATCTGAAATCATCACTTTCCCATGGAACTGCTACAGTGTTGCCAGGGATGCTGGTGTAAAACGGATTTGAGTAGACCGAACTATACAAATGTGTTTTTGAATAGCCATAAATTTGTGGGTTGCATGACTGTGATTTTTCCAAATGAAATAGGAATGAAATACGGAATATAATTATCTTGCTTATTTCATTTATTGTGGATTGTTTTTCAGTTTTGCTATCAAACAGGTCCAGACATGTTTAACTTGCTTACTGGGATAATGCGTACAAACACATCTGTTCCGAATGACATTTCACACAAATAGGATTGTTTTGTTTCCCCTCAAATTTTTGATGAACAAACTAGAAAAGACTAGAAAGAATTTGTTCCAAGTGATCTGAAGTTGGGTAAACACCTGAAGGGTATGGTGGTGTATACCAAGTCAAGTTGACCTCAGAATTGTGATTCTATTCAAGTCAAACCTCTGGTTCCCAATGCAGGCAGATGAGATGAGACTGAACTGGAGTTCTGGGACCTCAGACTCTCTCAGAGAGGTTCAAAGCAGAAACAATTCTGAGATGAGACGATTCTGTCCAATCTATGCTAAAGAAGTCACTCTGTGAGCATCTTTAGTAAGGCCTGCATGTTTGGAGTATGAGACACACTATGACCCTTTTAATAGCTCAAAAATATACTTAAATGAATCATAATTTAAGGTAAAAATTTCGGTAATATGAGTAGGTCATTAATGAAATATATAGTTTTAAGTTTTAAAATATGCAGGTAACAATATGCCATAATAGCTATAATAGCTGAAAAATCGTCACCAAATTTTTTAACTGTGAATTTCTGGCAGCCACAGCTGTCATGTTTTATGGTCTACGGTGCACTCCTGCTTACTCCTGCACATAGATATCACCGTCAATTTGCATGCCATTAACACTTTCTCCGACAAGCAGATAAGTCCTGTTTTCCTGTTTGTTTATGTGATGTACAGCGTTAAGCCTATTGCCTGCATAGTGACATGTAAATTCAGTATATGAACACAGCAAATGTGCAAACAGGTTATATTTTCATTAGCTTAATCTGTCTTAGCTGAGAAGAAAGCTGATACATTTTTTGCTTAATAGTCTCCAGTCTTGACCGTGAAAGAGTTATCTCTCTCTCACACACACACACACATGAACATACATGTGCACAGGGAGGGAGACTGGGAAAGCAAGCTGCCAGTCTGTAGTAAACAGCCTTTTAAGCAAATTAGATGTGTTGTTTGATTTGGACTCTCAGCAGATGAGAGCAGGATTAGTGTCCCTTCTGCAGGTTAATTACACAGAGAGACTACACTCTCTCTCACACACACACACACATGTTTTATGGGGACTTTCCTTAGACATAATGATTTTTATACTGTACCGACTGTAAATTGTATCCCCTAAACCTATCTTATCCCTAAACCAACCCATGATAGAAAACCTTCTGTATTTTTACATTTTCAAAAACCATAATTCTATATGGTTTATAAACGGTTTTCCAAATGGGGACCTAAAAAATGGTCCCCACACGGTCAATGAAGGGATCTTGCAAAAAATAAACTTTACCTGCATGTTTCGTACTTTGAGATCCATAAGAATGATGTGCAGAGCATTAGGTGCTACACAATACTGGTCAAAAGTTTGGAATAATTCAGATTTTTATTTGACACTACAATAATACTGTGAAATATTATTGCTATTTAAAATAATTATTTTCTATTTCCAGCATATTAAAATGATTTCTGAAGGATCATGTGACATCGAAAACTGAAGTAAAAGTCAGCTTTGCCATCTCCGGAACAGTGTAATATTGGAATATATTGAAACAGTTATTTTACATTGTAATTGTTTATCACAATATTTATGTTTTTACTGTATTTTAAAAAATAAATCAGCATAAGAGACTTCTTTAAAAAACATTTCAAATTGTTGTACACCATTGTACAGTGTCAGTCTCTCTGTGTGGTTGAAGAGAGCTTTTACAGTTTCAGTAGTCTATAAAGTTTCAAATCCTGTAAAGCAGCTCTGCAGGATTATAATTTACTGTCTTGTAAAAATGAAATGATGTAGAAGTTCCTTTATAGTGTGTGTGTGTGTGTGTGTGTGTGTGTGTGTGTGAGCTGTGATAGCACCGTAGCCCATTCAGCCTTCATCATACAGCACACAAAGACTTTGACAGCCAGAGGGAACATCTAGCATATTGTAAAGGACCACAATAAAAGGAAACATCAATAAAGGGGGATGGTACGACTACTGAGCCATGCTTTTCACAGTCAGTGGATGAGCTACAATGTCCCTCTGGCAAAAAAAACATACTCTACTTAACCGTATCAGTGTCTTTTAATAATTTAAGTATAGCTCACACTTAGGCACAATGGTCGAACTTCTGTCTGAGAGAGAGGAACATTAAGGCTCATACTCAATATTTTGTAAGTTACTTGGTGAATTTTTGCAACAACAACAAAAATATTTCCAAACAAAGCTACAGGAGAATTAACCAAGCAACAAGCTGAGCGACACATAGTAGTTGCGTTCATAAATGAATCATTGTTAAACAAATAGGTTGAGCGAATGATTCAGTGACTCACTAATAAAGTCAATAGCTGCCTCCTAAATTTCATACTGTGTGAGTAGGTACTGCGAATCTGAATGAAATCCAGACGTACTACATCTAACATATAGTCATGTGACCTACAACATCTATTTTGTTGTTTTACTGCCATTCACAACTTCTCTCTCATGGCCTCATGTGTCCATTGGATGCGCTCCTCAGAATCTCTCCGGAAATAATAGGTCATCTGACTATTTTCCATCTGTTTTATGAATACTTTGAATTTGGACATACTACCTTTTTCATGTACTGTTACCTACTGTATAGCAGGGAAATAGGCATATTTGGATGCAGAGAGTCGATTGATTCGTTCCCAAATAAATCATTGTTTTTTGTGCAAATTGTTGAATGATTCAATTACTCATTCAAGACGTCACTTGTCTCTACTTACTGGTAGATGGAGATGTAGCCAGCTATCCACCATGGATTATTAATACATG
This sequence comes from Opsariichthys bidens, assembly GCA_037194245.1. Classification (NCBI taxonomy): domain Eukaryota; kingdom Metazoa; phylum Chordata; class Actinopteri; order Cypriniformes; family Xenocyprididae; genus Opsariichthys; species Opsariichthys bidens. The sequence continues at coordinate 12,241,641 of CM074302.1, forward strand.
GATTGGCAACATTTCTGAACTTGCAAAAAGACAAGTGTAGTGATACAAACAATGAAAAACCCCTGACTTCATCTCTGATTCATTAATTGGTGACTAGATTTTAAATTATTATTGTGAATTTTTTTCTTGTCCAATTTATGACCGTTTTAGTCAGGTTGGAGCCCTACTAATTTCAACTAATTTTAACATCCAGTGATGTTTCAGGATGTTTCGTGACAGTAACAGCATATGGCAGTGTTACTTGCATTTTAATGTGCTGCACTATTTACTTTCTTCCTGTCACTGATCTGAGGGGATTATGGGTTCGGCTTGTAATGCCTCTCCTATTAGAGGCCACTCAAAATGGTTTGTGCCACACTGGATCTCTCCATGTTGTTGCCCCTCCACATGCAGTAAAACCCCTTGTCAGCCCAATGGCAAATCTAAACTGACACCCGAGTCGCCAACATCTCCCTGAGCCTGTCATTCTCTAAGACACGCTTGTATTTTCATTTCTGACATGCTCCCCTGTCAGCCGTCCCACTAACACTATGGCAAATGGAACGAGACTGGAGCACATCTGCAAAAGGACAGCAAGAAGCAATTTTTCTAATTAAAAAAAATTATGAAAAATCCATAGGTTTAGATATCTGAATTGACCTGTGCCCCCTTTTGTATGTTTTGGTAGTTTTTTTTTTTTAATTATTGTTTAATTTATTGTATGTATTTTTAATGTATAATATTGTTGTAATATACTGGCATAATTTGTTACATCTCAATAAACAAATTGTTAAAAAAAAAAAATCCATAGGTTTTAGTATGAAATGGTGAAAATTATACTTTGGATATATATTAAGACTGTCAAAATACCAAAGCTATCTCATAAACAATTTGTACGTATTTTTCGGGGTGGCTAATTCATACTAATTTGTACGACATCACTCGTACAAACTCATTCGATTTGTCCAAACCCCAGTGACGGGTAGGTTTTAGAGTGGGGTTAGAGGTAGGTCATTCATACGAATTTTGGCAACTTGTAAAATACTTACAATTTAGCAAAAAACGTATGAGTGAGGTTGTACGAATTTGTACAAATTAGCTACCTTGTAGAATACGTACGAATTTCTGTGAGATCGAGTTGCAAAATACAAATCATTTATTTTATTTATTTATATATTTTCCATCTTTACAAACACGCTTGCACATGCACACACACAATAATTCTTAAAATGAAATGACAAATTAAATGAATGTCTGTTTGCAGATCAGAAGTAGTCTTAATTTGAAAGAGGGTTCAAAAAAGAGAAGTCACGTTTCCCTCTGCTGACACCTATTAATTAACTATTGCATCAAGAAAAGGAGATTCGGGCTGCTTATCATATTTTTTTCATCTGAAAGTAAAAGGTTATGCAAGTAAAATGAATATTTTATGCAACTTTTCAGAGGAATACTGATGTTGTTTTGTTAGAAATGCATTACAAGAGCTTAAAAAAGTAAACAGTTGTAACGTATCATTCTCTTACTAAAACATACCATGATCATAGTGTCTAAAATCATTAATATAGTGTCTATTTAAAAATAAGACGCTTTCACAATATTTATTTCATGTTAGTGTCTTTCATTTCCTATAGTTATTTTCAAATTTGTAAAAGTTTCTCATCTGAAACACACACAATCATTCAAAAGTTTGAAGTCAGTAATTTTTTAAAAAATAAATTCAACCCTTAATTCAGCAAGCATGCATTAAAATGATCAAAAGTGACATTAAAGACATTAATAATGGTATAAAAGACCTCTATTTCAAATATTTTTTTCTCATTCTCTCTATTCATCAAAGAATCTTAAAAAAAAAAAGTCTGTTTCCACAAAAATATTAAGCTGCAAAACTGTTTTCAACATTGACGATAATAGGAAATGTTTCTTGAGCAGCAAATCAGCATACTAGAATGATTTTTAGATCACGTGACACAGCGAGACTGAAGTATAAGCTTTGCCATCACAGAAATGAATTACATTTTAAAATGAATAAAAATAGAAAAGTTTTCATATTCCTCAATATTACTGTTTTCTTTGGGGAGCATAAGAGAACATTAAAGAATCTTTTTCACCCCAAACCTGTGAACGGTGTGTCTAGTGAACAGTGAAGCTGATGCTGGAATTCAGTCAGCCTTCTATTTTCTAGGACACAGGACACATCCTATTATCTGCTGTAATAGCAGCATCCGTGTGCTGATGTCACGGCCTCAATGTGTCAAAGGGGTCACATCTTCACACGTGGATCAGGAGGTCACGCCACACAGTGAATGTCATCTTATGATCATGAGAGAAATGTGAGAATTCATTTGACCTGTGTGAGCTGAAATGTGATTGTAAATCAAAATTGGTTTTGGTTGGAAGACTTTAAGAGGGCTATTGGAGATCCACTCCTTCTTTCTTTGCATTGCATCATAGGTTTGACTCTCATTCAGCCTGACGTAGAGCTCTTCCACTCGTGTGCACAAATACTTTGCCTTCCCTATCTAGGCGGCCTCATTAATAAGGCTCTTAACTACAATAGGTTCAAATGGCCAACACTGGACTTTAAGTAACATTTTACTTCACACTGGTCATTTTCATTCTTTTCCTCGTTATTTCCATTTCAATGGTAGTTTTAACTGACTGAGCAGTTTAATGGATTCCTGCAGGGAGTTTCATGTGTTATTTGTTAGCAGTATGTTATGGCACTGGACTTTATAGATATAATGAATAGTGGCATTTTCAGTGGGCAGGAGGCCTCTGTATTCTCATTCTTTAGAGAACAACAGCCTGAGGAATCAAAGCCTTTCCATTTACACATTCCATGTTCATTCTGAAAACCCTGCATAATTCACTTTTTACAGGAGTAGTTCACCCAAAAATCAAAATAATGCCATCATTTAACCCTATAAAGCCTACATTGTCGTATTTGATGCACAAATTTCATCTAAATTATCCACATGATCAAATCTTTGCTGAACAATTAAGCTTTTCGGGACATATTAGGAGGTATATAGTGACAACTATATGCATTTTATGTAAGTAGTCTATACTTTTATGAAGATCATATTGAATTACATTAAAAAGCTAGAGTTTCTTCTTACTTTTTGGCCATATAAACATAAGCAACTGCACCAATCTGCATAGTTTTACAGTGTACTATAAGCCATACAAGCCTGATATATTTATTTTAAAAAAAATATAGATAGGGGAAAATAAGGGTTAATCAGCCTTGTGTCATTAGCAAATCTGTATCACTATTTCTTCCGCAGAACTATTCCTTTTATTTGAGGGGGTGTTTCCCTACATACTAGCGCTGCTGTTTTATGGTTGAAAGAACTCTGATGTGCTCAGACCCCTACCCTACCCTTCACCCTTCAGACCTGGAGAGAAGTGACATAAAGAGCATGTCTGATAAATTTAAGGGAAATCTCTGTTTCGAGCCTTCTTATCTAATCATCCTCTTGTCAAGCTGTCTAGTCCTTTCAGACAGGCTATCATTGCACCGTCAGACTACTTCTGAGTCTATTATCATATTTCAGGGTTAAAGTGGTATTTATAGCTTTATCGATATTAAGACACATGGCAGATTGCAGACAATTGTAACTGATACCCACTATGAGACATGCGTCTGATTTAGCCAGTGGTTTGTGCAAGCAGGCCTCCCACAAATAGCAATGTTTACTAATGACAACCTTGAAGAAAAGCGTGATTTTTTTTATTCCATGTGTGTTAGCTGTAATATATAGTTTTCTTCCCAAAAGTTGGCTGGAATTAAAATGTTGTTCATTTAAAATGCCTCCAATAATAGCGATTCATGGTTTTGGCTGTGTTTTCTGAACTAATAATGGTACACTGTAAAAAAATAAATAAAACATTATCGTAACTTCATTGGTAAAAGACCTGTTCATTGGTTATCGATAAGTTCCCTCAAAATATATGAAGAAAAAATATAATCGATCTAATAAGACTTTTCATGTAATTTTACAGTAAAATACTGTTAAATGTATCTCTATCATGACAACTCTCAGAGTGTTTGGTATGACAATGTTGTGTTTGGTCTTGGTGGAATAGATCTGCTACGCTGCTGCTGCTATAGGTTATTGCTGCAGAACAAGTAGGGACTTGCTACTTGCCAATACATAGACGACACGCTGCTGTGAGCAAGTAAGATATGCTGCTGCTGTACAATATAGCGCACATTAATAATCTGTAGCAGATCTATACAGGTGGAGCTGGAGAAGGTGGAGGGTTTCTGAAAGTGTGCTGCACTGCTAAGGCAATGCTACCACAGTATTTTGAAGGTTGAGCATGCAAGTTCATTGGCTTCTGATACAGCAGGAACCAATCAGCTGTGTCCTATAGATAACAATGTGATTACAAGCAGGTTGAATTAAAGGACTTATTAGCCCGCGTCATCTAGAGTTTCATGACAGAACTTTGTATATTTTTGGCAGTAAAAAAGAAAAGTCATCTTATGTATAATTTACTATGAAAAACTATAAATTGAATTAGTTCATTGAAATCTTAAAATGTTGCTATCAAACCATTTACTGTAAATTTTACTTTTGAAAAAGAATAAAAAATTGTATCCACTGCAGCGAAATAAATCCACTGATACAACATTATCAGGGACAATGGCAAATATTAGAAAATACATGATTGCTGAATGCTGTGTAATAGTTATAAAACACTGAATTTAGCATTGTTTTTTTTCTGACATTTTATTTAACATTATTGTATACACATCAGTGTATGAGTATGTATTTGTATAAATGTGCAAATGAAAACTTATGGAAGCACAGCACAAAGGTTTCATCTTGTACAATCTTCAGTCCTTTGTTTCAGTCTTAATTTGCATCAGCTCATTTGCTTATGGTGACCTTGATATGTTGTGATTGTTAAAGCGTCTTCCAACAATCACCCTGGGAAATGTGTGGGTTGGCATGAGGATGGCACATATTTAACATAACATCATTTTACCTCTATCAAAGGGCAAAAGACACCTACAAGCCCATTCAGTCAACTCAAATTAACATAAGATGTACAAATCTGGAGGGGTTAGAAAACATGACCCTGAGGAACACGCTTACATAAATGCATGAATCTATTTTCGTCCCAGTGTCTTCCACCCCCCCCCCCCCCCCATTCTCTTTCTCATGCTTGTGGCCAAAGGTTTTTCATGCGAAAGTGTGGTCTTTATTCAGGAGCTATAGTTTGGGGTCTTGGCATAAGAAAACTTCACATTTTTGCTTGCCTAGAAAAAAGCAAGAAAGAAACAGAGACAAACATTGTAAAAAAAAAAAAAATGCCTGTAAAATTTACGGTAAAAAAAAAAACCACACAGCTGTGGTTGCCAGAACTTTACCTTAAAAAGTACGGTAGCAACGTTTAAGCTTTTACGGGACAGCTGCCTAGATACAGTTTAAAAGCATAAAATTAAAAGGTTTATAATGTAAAAATTATAGTTCATAACGGTTTACTTTACACACTGTAAAAAAATCTGTTAAATTTACGGTAAATATAAACGTATTATATTAACTGATACAATGTTCATTTATCAAGTTATTGAAAAATTGATATCTTTTTTGTACCTTTGTTATACAGTGACAACCACCAGTAACATAGTGGTGATGCAAGTCACATGATGAATCAAAGCTCATCACATGCAGCTTTTCCAAATGCTGAGAATGACAATACTAATATATAGAAGGTGCACACAGTGTCATTCACACTAAACAACATCATGGTAGCACACATGAAATTGGAAAAATGCAATAAACATTATTTTTACGACATTAGATGTAACATGAAATCCTAATGTACATAATTGATTGTAAAAAAAACTGAGGAAAACTAAGAAGAAACAGTTATTTCAACAAAAATACATCAAATGTAAAGTGTCATGCAGGGAACTGTGGGAATGTGAATTTACAGTTTTTCAGTGCAAACTGTAAATTTAACGGTATTTTACCATAAAATGACATGAAATGTACCGTTAGATCAATTACAGTTAATCACCATATATAGTATGGACCTTTCTGTAAACCAATTAACTGTTTTTCTCCGTAGCATGTGTTTTATCGTTAAAATCACTATCATTTAAAAACTATATATAAATAGTATATATATAAAAGTTTTTAAATGACATAAAATCCATTGTTGTTGTTCTATATGAATCTATTTGAAAAAAAAATGAATGGAATTTTTTACTTCAGAGAGCCGACTATTACATTCTGTAACAGAGAGAGTTGCCTTTAATGAACAGAATCACAAAAACAGCAAGACAAAAAGAGGATTATCAAAACTACAATGCCTCCACCTTCTTCACAGCGGTTTTGTGCTGAAATTGCCAACACAGGGAGAATAAATTCAGAGAAAGGAGCAGACCATATTAAAGAAATATCTCAAACTGCTAATGAAAGTCTCAGCTGTTTGTGATAAACCAACATAATTTGGTACTATTAGTTCACTGAATGAAATTGCTAAACATCTTTTCACACCTGCAAGCATAATAAATGGTCATATGTTGAGCTTTTGTGTAACATCATGTACGGGAAAGCATCAGGTTAGTGTACTACACATACATTTCTCTATTGGTGTTGTATATATCATTGCCTTAATGTATGAAGGAAACCACCCCCATCTTTCAGTTGGTATTGTCTAATCGTATTGGTCTGCCCAGAGCTGACACCTCTGATTTTTCCCATGTTGATGTGGGAGGAGGATTATGAGCTCTGCTGGCTGTCACTAATGCACATGATTGATTGATAGCTTAATGTCATTATCGGAATATTACACTTTTTATGCCAATGGATTTTCATTGAGCATGCTTAGCTACTCACATATGATGGGTGTGAATCTGACTCACACCACAAATCATATCAATGCAATAAGGAAACCCCTTTCCTGAGCTATTTAGAAAATATCAAATGATTTTGTAGTGCTTCACATTAATCTCCAAAACTTAATATTGGTAATGTGCAGGTTAATAGCTTTTTTTAATGAAAGTTGTTGGAAAATCAGAAATATCTAAGGAATCAGACTCTATACCAAAGTATGACAGTATCAGATGGTGATTTAAAATATATACCAAGGTGTTTACAAGGTACTTCAAGGAATACCATGGGATTACCATGATCTGTGTCCAAAAATCATACAGATTTTTCATACAGTGAATCAAGTCATTTTGTTTTTCAAAAGTTGCTTGTCCACAGCAAACCTGAAATTGTATATGCATAAAATGTAATAAAAGCTCACTGAGACCATATACACTAATATTGCATGATCATTTTATTAGCAAAATATCGCAGCACTCTCTGATGTGTCCAGGTTTCACTCAAAATCGACTGTCAACATGTTTTGCTGCAGGACAGCAATCGCAAGTTAATATGCTGTTGTTATCTATGCAGAAATGTGATGAAGGATGTACAATTTAAAATGTTTTCTCTTTGGAACACTATGAAAGTGAATAGCAGGCACAACAATGCCAGTCAACCATAGACATATGAGTACAATATGCGCCACATCACATGACTAAAGATGCATCATCATTTTAGACTACCATGCAAAAAATGTGATTCCAAATTTATCCATAAAAACCTCAGTTGTTGCTGAACAAAATGCTGTTTCAGTGTGGGCAAAAGGACAAAGATTCAAATTTATCAGATTAATGTGGACGTAGCCCATAACTGACCCATATTCAACAGTATTACTCAATCACAATCCCACATGCTCTCCAAGATACTGTGGTATCCTTTCCAAGACATTAAACACCCACTGCATGTTACTCTGTTGTTCGAAAGAAGCCAGCTGACGCAGCTGAAAGCACAAGTCAGTGATCTTCATGTGAGCGTCCAGCCATTTGTGTGCAGCAGAAAGCAGCGGCTCATGAGGATATGATGAAGTGGGCGAGCGCAGGGGCAGCTCGTGGCTGCTGTGTTTTGTTGTTTGCTCGTTGCTTGGTTACCTGTTGAACATCATGCAGTGTCATTGCCTGTGCCTCTCTCCTACTCAAACCTACAGAATCCTCTTCAAAAGCCTTGAAAGCAGTCAAAAGAGAAAAAAAACATCATCTAAAGTCATGGCAACAGATGCACCTGCAGAAGCTGCTGTTACCAAGTCAGTTAGTATTTTAAGAGATTTCAACTTGTGGTAAACAATGCATTTACATTTTGTTTTAGTTTTTCATTTTCAATGACACATCATTGATGATATTGATACACCATTTGAATCGTCCGCTAATCATTACTAATAGAAATGTCATCAGAAAAAGGGGTCAGATTTGAAACCGTGTTAATGTTGAGTGCTTAAAACATTAGGGAATATTGACACGAATCGTGTGAAAGGACCTTAACCTTCCTAACGCATTTAAAAAGGGTGGAATGTGAGCTTATGAGACACGACTTTTACTTTCGACTAAAATCATAATGGATCTAATTAATGATTTTCTTATTGAGGTGAAGAATTTGGATGGATGTTTCAGTGTTATCATTAAATTTAGCCCTTTTTTGCAAACAAAAAAATTAGAAATTCTGTGACCCAGACCACTGTGACTCAAGAATACTTTTTTCTCAAAATTCATTTAGCAATACACTTTAGCCATATTTCAAATACAATAGAAGTGATTATGAAATTACATATATAAGATGTATTTAAGTCATTGTATTGCAATTCATTGTCCGTAAACATCGCATGTACGTATATTCTTTTAAAGTATGTTATTTTTCGCAATAAGTACTCTTTTTAAAGTATGCTAAAGTGTTCACAAGGGTCTTCAAGTCTATTTCCTTTTCACAAGATCACATTTTTTGCTTTGAAATCCTTAAAAAATTAGACCCATTTAGTGCATTATTATTTTTTTGTTGTTGTAATCAGCATTACGCCTCAAAATCTGTCCTTTCACCTGTATTGAAGCCAGACTGTTTCTTTAATGGTTGCGCTCATATGACTTTTTAGCGTGAAAGCAATGCCTACAGCATGAGGCCTTCTGATGAAAAATGTTGCAGCCAGTAATTCTGAGGGTAGGGAAGCTGTCATCCTAAATGTAAGCAAAGGATTTGTTTTGTTCTTCCTCTTCCTGTTCGTCCTCAGCAGCCTGATACCCACTGGCTTTGGGGCGGGCGGCCATTACACATTAAAGCATATCATGCTCACAGCTCGTTTCTCTCTGACAGAAATGTGAAGTAATAGTCTGAGGCAGTCCTTTGATCCTGGGTGGAGGCGTTTACAGCTGTTCAGCATGGATAATGCATTCTCTCAGAATGGCACATTAAATAACACTGATCGAAGCTCTGGGCTGTTTAAATTTTTATACCCATGACTGGGGTGGGGTGTGCAGGGGGTTTAACTTAGAGTTAGTTAAGATGTCAAAAGATGACTTTAAAGTGAAGTTTTTTTTATTAACCCTACTAAAGCATGAGAGAGATGAGTGCTGACTATTGCACTATTTAGTGTTGGATTAGATCCGATTTGGCTGATGTAAAAGTCTATGACAATCAATCAGATTGATTAACGGATTGATTCATTCACTGATGAAAACTTACTGAATGATATTTTGAATGAACTAAAAATGAACACTAGTATATTTATAAATGAATTGATGAGTTAATAAATTAAGTATAAAATATATTAAAATCTCTGTGTTCATAATATTTAATGCATTCACTGATGTTAACAAACTGAACCTCAATAGATAGATAGATGGATGGATGGATGGATGGATGGATGGAAGCATGGATGGAAGGATGGAGGGAAGGAATCCGGTCAATAAATCTCCAACTTCTAGCTGTGTGGATTCAAATGTGGTATAAGTGGCAATGGTGTTTTTGTGTTCTTTGAGGGAAATCAAGCTCTTTCTCCAAACAAAAGCTGAGGTTTCTTGATGTAAATTACTATGACCTATTTCTCAGAGAGATAGAGAGTGGTCCAGACAGGAGCAGTGTGACTCAGTCCACAAGGAGGTTCACACTCCTACGGTCCAACAATGAAGTGTGCTGGCATGCAGGAAAGCTGGGACACAACAGCAGAGTCATCAGGCTAAATGAACAATGGCAAGAAAAAAGAATACAGCCTGTAGATTTCCTTCTCTCTCTCTCTCTCTCTCTGTGTGTGTGTTGTGTGTACTTGTCTTGACTATACTTGTGAGGACATTTGACGGGTCCTCAATAGTTCAAAAGGCTTTTAAATAAACCAGATGTTTTTATTTAAATCTAGTGACGGTCACATGTTTCTGTGATAGGTAGGTTTAGGAGTAGGGATTGGGTTAGGTGATAGAAAATATCATTGACCTGATATAAAATCAATGGAAGTCTACAGTCATGGCCAAAAGTTTTGAGCATTCCATAAATATTAGTTTTCACAAAGTTTGCTGCTAAACTGCTTTTAGATCTTTGTTTCAGTTGTTTCTGTGATGTACTGAAATATAATTACAAGCACTTCATACGTTTCAAAGGCTTTTATCGACAATTACATGACATTTATGTAAAGAGTCAGTATTTGCAGTGTTGGCCGTTCTTTTTCAGGACCTCTGCAATTCGACTGGGCATGCTCTCAATCAACTTCTGGGCCAAATGCTGACTGATAGCAACCCATTCTTCCATAATCACTTCTTGGAGTTTGTCAGAATTAGAGGGTTTTTGTTTGTCCACCCGCCTCTTGAGGATTGACCACAAGTTCTCAATGGGATTAAGATCTGGGGAGTTTCCAGGTCATGGACCCAAAATTTCAACGTTCTGGTCCCCGAGCCACTTAGTTATCACTTTTGCCTTATGGCACGGTGCTCCATCGTGCTGGAAAATGCATTGTTCTTCACCAAACTGTTGTTGGATTGTTGGAAGAAGTTGCTGTTGGAGGGTGTTTTGGTATCATTCTTTATTCATGGTTGTGTTTTTGGGCAGAATTGTGAGTGAGCCCACTCCCTTGGATGAGAAGCAACCCCACACATGAATGGTCTCAGGATGCTTTACTGTTGGCATGACACAGGACTGATGGTAGCGCTCACCTTTTCTTCTCCTGACAAGCCTTTTTCCAGATGCCCCAAACAATCGGAAAGGGGCTTCATCAGAGAATATGACTTTGCCCCAGTCCTCAGCAGTCCATTCACGATACTTTCTGCAGAAGATCAATCTGTCCTTGATGGTTTTTTTTGGAGAGAAGTGGCTTCTTTGCTGCCCTTCTTGACACCAGGCCATCTTCCAAGTCTTGGCCTCACTGTGCGTGCAGATGCGCTCACACCTGCTGCTGCCATTCCTGAGCAAGCTCTGCACTGATGCCACTCCGATCCCACAGCTGAATCCTCTTTAGGAGACGATCTTGCTGGACTTTCTTGGACGCCCTGAAGGCTTCTTTACAAGAATTGAACCTCTTTCCTTGAAGTTGCTGATGATCCTATAAATTGTTGATTTAGGTGCAATCTTAGTAGCCACAATATCCTTGCCTGTGAAGCCATTTTTATGCAATGCAATGATGGCTACACACGTTTCTTTGCAGGTCACCATGGTTAACAATGGAAGAACAATGATTTCAAGCATCACCCTCCTTTTAACATGTCAAGTCTGCCATTCTAACCCAGTCAGCCTGACATAATGATCTCCAGCCTTGTGCTCGTCAACATTCTCACCTGAGTTAACAAGACGATTACTGAAATGATCTCAGCAGGTCCTTTAATGACAGCAATGAAATGCAGTGGAAAGGTTTTTTTGGGATTAAGTTAATTTTCATGGCAAGGAAGGACTATGCAATTCATCTGATCACTCTTCATAACATTCTGGAGTATATGCAAATTGCTATTATAAAAACTTAAGCAGCAACTTTTCCGATTTACAATATTTATGAAATTCTCAAAACTTTTGGCCACGACTGTATGCAATGTCTCTGTGTGTGTGTGTTTGTGATTTATGAGGGCACAAATGTGTATAAGGGCATAGGTTTTACATTGGTATTACGATGTAAACATGAAATATGAGTATATTTCATGAGTCCTCAAATTTAAAATAGCTTTAAAAACATACAAAATAATGCTTTATTAAAAATGCAAAAACGCAGAATGTTTTCTGTGATGGGTAGGTTAGTAGTGTTAATAAAAGGGGATAGAATGTAGTTTGTAGAGTATAAAAACCATTACGCCTATGGAAAGATAGCAAAACAAACCTGTGTGTGTATATATCCAATAAATCATGAAGTTTTGCAGAAATTGATTTCGCCAAGTGCAACATGCTCCTGGATCCTGGAACAGCAATCCAATCAACCAGTTAGTTTTGTGGAACAAGTTTACAGTTTGTCAAGTTTAGGCTTACAACCAGGGTTAGGCGCTTTTACATAAGTGTCCTACCACTTCCATCTGAGTTTAGGGATAAGTTATGGGTATAGGGTTAGGCTTAGGGGTAGTTATGACAGGAGTAAATGTTCGGACAGGAATGTCTCCCACTCTCACTGTGAGAGAGAAAAAAAATGAAGCCTGTAAGATTCACTGCTGACACCAAATGAAATGTTGTTTATTGATGTGTGAAAGAATCCAGTCACGATATGTCCGTAAACTGGGCAGAAGTAGACAGGAAATCAGTACCGTGCTGCAGCTCATCTGGGAGCATTTCAATCAAACCCTCTCTGCTTCATTTATTAAATGTGACCGGGGATTTAAATTTACCACCAGGAACACATTAAGGGGTTCTTTCCATTTTAAGTTTATTCGTTTAATGGTTTAATGAAAAACATTTGTGTTCAAAAATGGACTTATCAATTGTATTGGCAAGAAAGTTCACTGATCAAACAGAAAAAGAGGTAGCAAAACACAATTTAGATACATGAAATGAGAGCTTCCACAGAGCTGGTGATACAAAGTAAATCTCACAGCTCTAACATTACATCACTCAAAATGCAAAAGAAAGCGGAAAAATCAGCAATGTAAGGGGCCGTTCACCTATCACGCCTAAAAACGCGTGGAAAGCGCGGCCGCGTTGCTTCCTCCTTCTTTTGCAAGCGCTTGGAAGCTTGCACTTCTGTTGCGTCTGTGGTTGCTGTGCAACCATGAACAACACTCTCCACTACTACGCAGAAGTTTAAATGGATTCCCATCACCGAAAAGCCCTTGCAGTAGCTCTTGTACAGGATTTATTTATGGAGATCGAAGGAAAAACTCCCGCAGTGTTTGGGTGCACCCTATCCTACAAAAACATTTAAAAAAAAACATGGAGAATTTCAAAACTTGTCCAAGAGCTCCGTCTGGACAATGAGAGGTTCAAAGCCTATTTCAGACCTGACAAGGACCAGTTTGATAATCTTTTAAGAACAATTGGCCCAAACATCACCAAACAGAGCTTCTGCCGTGAAACCATCTCTCCTGCACAACGACTCTGCGTTTGTCTGAGGTAAATGGGCTACTGTTACATCTGACAAGGCAACGTATAATACCAAAAGATAACTTGTAATCCTGTGTTTTTATATGACCTCTACTAGGTGATAGGGCCAATCATTACTTGCAAAAAGTAAGGTATTACTATTAATTTTTCTGCAATTTAATTAGTTACTTCTGGTGTAATTGCATTAAATGCTGCATAGTCTATGGAATATAAAAAACATTTAACATCTAAAGCGCTATATAAATGTAACAAATTATTATCATCTAGTTAAAATGAATGTTTTTAATGTACCATTCTTCCTTTAAATACTTTGATCAGTTCAAGAATATTTATTTCAATTGTATATTGTTTATTTGAAAATTTAGAGCAGTTTCATGTCTATCCTTGTAACTCTTTGAGATTAATTACTGGCAACTAATTAAAATATATTCAAGAACAAAATATGTAGAGTAACTTACCAATCACTGCTTCTAATGAAACAAAAAACCTCAATCAAAAAGATTTGACTACTTTTTTTGTTACACAATTATTCATTACTTCATTATTGTCTTTTATACATACTTTACACACACTAAATATACAAATGTACATTTATTCCAGGTATCTTGCAACTGGGGATTCTTTTAAGACCATCGCCTTCAGTTATCGAGTGGGTCACTCCACAATTGCAGGCATCGTGAAGGATGTATGTGAAGCCATATGGGACAACCTTCTGGAAGAATACATGCCACCACCAAACGGGGAACGCTGGAGAGAAATCGCAGCTGATTTCCAGCAGATGTGGAATTTCCCCAACTGTATTGGAGCAGTAGATGGCAAGCACATAGTGATCCAGACCCCTGCCCACAGCGGATCCCTTTACTTTAATTATAAAGGCTCCTTCTCAATTGTACTTCTTGCTGTTGTTGATGCTCGGTATCGCTTCCAGCTGGTGGATGTTGGAGCTTATGGCCGAAGTAGTGATGGCGGCACTTTGGCTGTTTCAGCATTTGGAAAAGCTCTCTGTCAGAGCAGTCTTGACATACCAGAGGATACACCTCTTCCTGGTGCGGAACATCTAGGGCCTATGCCACAGGTTTTTGTTGCGGATGAAGCCTTCACACTCAGGCGCCACATGATGAGGCCACATCCTGGCCAGAATATTGGGAGAGAGAAAAGGCTGTACAACTACAGGCTATCCCGGGCCAGGCGAATGGTAGAGTGCTCATTTGGTATGTTCAGAAGAGTGCTAGGAGTGACCCCGGAAATGGCAGAGAAAGTCGTTAAGACTACCTGCATCCTCCACAGCCTTCTGAGGAACCATCCACCTGCACCATCATTAGAGCCTGACTCCAGTGCCAGGGCAATCGGAGATCTCCACAGAATGAGCAGCAACAATTCCTCTCGAGAAGCTATCACAATCAGAGAGAAATTCAGCCAGTATTTCTCATCCACTGAGGGAGCAGTGCCATGGCAGGAGAACATTATTTGAAGTAACATTGTGTAGAACCAAAGAATAATAATAAACTTATTTGCAATATACTACTTAATAAACTAATTAAACTTTTAATACAACTTGCCTCATTGTCTTATTTTTTAAGTTTTTTTTATTAATCAGTTCAGTTTTAGAAACATGTATGAATCAGCATTATAAAAATACATTTTTAATTAGGAAATATTAATGATTTTTAAATAAATAATTAAAATAATTATGCAGTAACAGTTAGACTTTGGATATATTTTGTCAATCACCTATATTCAGCAATAATTAAACTATGGATATATAACTATGTCAATCACCACTGTCTCAACTGACTAATCCCAGTCGACCACCTGCTCACTCAAATTCGGCTTCATAGAAAATTTGTTCTATTTTCAATCTCACTTCTGCTTTTTTTGCTGGGAAAGTCTTTTAAATGTTCCAACAAGACTAGAGAAATAGAGTTCATCGTAATCTTGAGGTTTACTCAAGTATATTTAGAACAGTCTTTTGGAATTCAGTTGATGCCAAAGTTACAAGGCCCTCACTTTGACTCTCCTAGGAGAATAAGATTATTTTAGCAGAAAATAAGGATTGATCGAGTACATGATTATGTATTAACTTTTATTCAGGTAAATACCGCATAATTTAATTCTCCAAACAATATTATTTACTATACAGCAACCCAAAAATACTTTCTAAATAGCAACCAAACTTGAGTAACCAATTACACATGTATACAGCTTTGAATTCAAACTACCTCATTAATTTCTGAGTCTAGCTGATGATCTGAGGCTTGGGCGATGTTGGTCTCTCTTTGACAAACCTCTCCAGGAAACTGAGAGCATTCATGAAATTCCATTTTCTCCGACTTCCTCCCTCAGAACTACTTCTCTTCTCCCTTTCTGTTTTCCTCTCCTTTATAAACTTATCTCTCAAATATTTCCTTTTTTTTTTTTGCTTCATCCTCTGAATAAACATAATACTTACGTTCAATACACAGGCAGTTACTAATGATGAGGGAAGAGTGCAAAACATCAGTATCTACCCTAGCAAGGAAACTTGTATGAGGTTAGCTAGGTAACTTGTTCAACGAGCAACGGCTAGCACAACCGGTACAATAATAAGCAAACTAACGCAAGTAAATTAACATAAAAAACAGTGTCACATACTTACCAGTTATTCCAAGCTCAGAGGTTATGCGTCTCCATGAATTGTTTCTTTTGTAGGAGTCAAAATAATGGGGGCTTAACAAGTCAAAAAGCTCCGGATAACCTTGAACCGCGATAATCAACTGTTCCTGCTCGTTGTTTGGGCTTTCAATGTTGTCACTAGGGATGGGCATATCGATGCCGCAGTATCGATATATCGATACTCACAAGCTACTTACTTGGTATCGATATCTCCACAAAAATATCGATATTAAAATTAAATTAATAATTTCTGCAAAAAGTGTTTTCGGTACTTCTGTTTAATGTTTGTGCTAAAACTGAAATCCCCCCTCTGACATTTAGCTCACCCGTGTCACGTGATGACTGTGAGAAACGCGAGCAACGTGCCCTGTCCACACGTACACGTCACTTTCACGGCACGCGTCGCGCATATTGTCTGCCGCGCGCATAAACAGCGTAGCGTGGTGTGGTGCTACTTTTCAACGGCAGAAAAAAGTATTGCGAGATGCAATATTTGTGACAAGAAAGTGTCACACAGCAGCAACACAAGCAACCTCTTTAAACATGTTTATTTATTTGTTGTCAAATTTACTTTTGTAATGAATTTATTAATGGCCAATATGTCTAATGTGTCATGTGTGGATGTAATTTGCCTTTAAGTGTAATATATATGTATTTAACTTTACATTTTTTTTTTGAAAAATCACATACACATTTAAGAAAAAAGCGGTATCGGTATCGATATCGGTAAAATTATACCCAAAAATATCGGTATCGTATCGAATTTAAAAAGTCAGGTATCGCCCATCCCTAGTTGTCACGGAAAGGGTGAAGTTGATTGGATGGTTCTTGTCACATGACCCGCGGTGCGCTTGCGGCATTCTGAAAAGTTGAGATGTTTTCATCTCGCCGCGGCACAGGCGCGCATGGAAAAAATTAGCGCGCTGGACCGCATGCGCGTCGCTTCCAATTAGTTTTTATCCAAAATAACATAAATGGATAGTTTATTTACCCGCGGACGATCACAAAACCTCCAATTTCCGGGAGTGCGTGTCTCTCTCACACTGCCCGCTGCTCGTCTCGCCAAAATGTTCGAGCGTGAGAGCGCATGCGCAATGTCTCCCCCTGCTGATTACTCCAGATAAATTCAGATAACCACTGTTTTCCCTGGCTAAATAATTCAGTCAACATAATCAAGGAAAATGAAATAATAGTTTTCATTTCAGGAGAGAAACAAATTTTAAATGTTTACCACCCGGTTACATAAACATCTTCCATCGTTAAGAATGACAAGAGTAAGACTGGCAGTGACGAACCCACTGAGCACTTTTATTCTCTCTTTGTCTTATCATTTTTAATCATTTTCTCTGACACCCATATGTCGTCAATTAGTGTCATTAACACATTAAGTTCACAAATAAAGCTAAAGGGAGCATAAAGGGTAAATAATATGCAAGTGATACACACATTATATCACATCACTAATATCCATGTATACAAAACACAATATATCCAGTGGTACACAACACTTTCTTTTTACTGTGTTTCTGTGGCGGTAACAAACCACAGCATCAAGTTGTCAAACATTTAAAATGACACATGCCTTTGTAATATCATTTAGTTTTTTGGAAGTTGCATTACATGATATATTATACAAAATCAATTTCAAGATCAAATTATCTGAGACTTATTGACCTTGACACACAGACATGGAGGTCTGCAACGGTCCTTTCTATCAAGCAATTTCCTGTTTTATTGTTTTTAACACATAATCTTGTTAGTTGTATGACAAATATTTTTAGAATATTAATAAACAGTGTTGCTAAGAAATTGAAGATTTTGCCAAACTATTTAATAAGCTTTTCTTTTGTTTTTATCAGGACAGTTGTATCACCTGACCATTTTTGACTTTGACTGCCATTAAAAAAAAAAAAAAAACAATTTAATTTTAATACCTAAATTAACCTAAACATACACATCAGAGAAAACATAAAGTTGTTGTAAATGTGAATATCTTTTAATGTATTTATTATACAATCAGATACGTCACCGTTAAAGATCTACTGACAAACAACAGTTCTAACCCTGAAATCCTAGAATCATCTCCGGTCCTGCATTGCATTATGCAATATCAGGTCTAAATCCAACCCTCGTATTTGCAATTAAAATACCATAATCATATGCTGCAGTTTAAAAAGTCTGATCTTTCACAGTAGGTGCGCTTTGATTTAATTTCCCCTTGAACAGCCGCACTTTCTCCCTCACTCTACCTTAACAGTGGTAATCCTAACCACTTCACACTTAAAACTCCTCATGTAGTATACAAAATGGCTTGCGATCTCATGACGAGCTGTTACAGAGCTCTGAATGAGGTTAAATTAGATGGAGCATGGCATAGTAGGAGACGCAGGTGTTGCCACACAAAGACTGAGATGTGAACTAAGGCTGGTGTGAATGAGTCTTTACAACAGCCCATATGGCAAACCAAGCGCATCGTCTTCCACTCAATAGTGCTCACTCTCCTGGCAGCACGAGTCTCTGTTGTTTCTACGTCTCTACAATCTGTCATTGCAATTACACACAAATGAAGCCATTACAAGAGCACAAACCAAGATAGATGGAGTGCGTGCAGGGGTATCTGCGGGCAATCATTCATGTGCTCATTGCAGAATGACGCAGTCAATAAGTGGATCCAATTAATCGGCATTAAATCACAAAGCCAGATGACTGCCATCAGAGTGATGACTATTAAGCATCCTTTCCTCTCTATCTCTCTCTCTGTTGGGATCATCTCATTACGGTCTTTAGGTCAGCACCTGCTCTTCCGTTGCCTGCATCTCACCTCTAGGTCTTTTACCAAAGTTCTTCTCTTAATATGTCTGGGCACAAGCACTGAGAACACAGAGAAGCGTCATGGTCTCATATAAGCTCCTAAACACACAAGAGCATCCTGCGAACTCTGGCACTGGCGAGATGTTTGTTTGGCTTTGCTGAAAATTAAACATCCTCTTCTGAACAGTTGAGCATGAATTCACAGCCCTGGTTAGAAAGAAATGTGCTTAATTGTATTGAATGCGCACTTGTTGTGTACTTCGAATCTTACAGGTATATTTTTAAAAAACTGTACATAATATAATTAAATAAAAGGCTGCTTTCTGGACTAGTTTCTTGACACACTACAGTACTTTTAAAGAGCGTACACTGTTATATCAAATGAAACGTTTAACTTTAAAGTACATTTTAAAGGTGCACTATGTATTTTTTTGTCCGCTAGGGGTCGCTAAACTCTTCAAAACAATAACTAAGGTGTAGATTGATGACGCAGTGAATATGGAATCATGGAACTTGTCATCATGCCGATGGATCTAATAATATTTATGGGGAAATAATGTTTATGGATTAGTGAATGCATAACTGTGGTATGAAACTGGGCGTGGCCGAGAATCGCGGATGCGATTTCTAATGAGAGACTGTGGCACACGATTCCAGGGGGATATAAAGAAACAAGGACATTTCATTCTACCGAACTACTCATAAGTGCTCAAATACTACTCATACAGGTCAGTTTATTTGACAAATTAAAACTGAGAGGTAACGCAGCGTTATTTCACTTGGTCTAACGTTACACTGTCACACTAAACTGCATTTGAGTGTGTTGAAAGTTGTAATGTTTAGTATTAGTTTGTTGCCTGTATGAGACTTAACAGTAAGCTTTAGAATATCATACTGATGATATTCTAACACTTCGTCGTGACATTGGTCTTATGTAGCCTACATTTGCTCACCGTGTCTAATAACGTGCAAGAGCGCCATCTCTGTCAAGTCGAAGTTTGTCGCGAAGCTCCAGCCATCTCGGAAAACGCCACGCAGATATTGATCCTCGTTTTATTTCTCATTTTTGTCCCAAAGTTGACTTGCCACGGTCCATAACGTTTGAACGAAACAACAGCAGTGTGCTAGACATTATGCAGCTGTCCGTGTCTGTTGCCATGGTTACTATGCAGCACAAGCGGAAACCAGGGATAACACAGATATTATATCATTGACAGGCACAAGTGACAAGAGAGTGATGGGGCACTATTTAAAATTGTGAATTTCTTTTACAAATTCTTGGAAACATTTAGGATAATGTAAGTACACAGCTGAACAAAATATATAACACTGTGCAAGTGTTTTTAGATGATTTAATATAAAAATGTACATATTGTACCTTTAAAGGTGCAGTACAGTATGTAATACTGACAGTTATGGTTGAAATGGGTACTGCAGTTCCAAATTCAAAATATTGGAGAGTTTTTTTATTGCCTGCTCAACACTTTTTGGAGTCAAAAAGTTGAAAACCACTGCAGTAAAAGTTGAAGTATTTTCTAGCCCTGTAACATTTATATATTCTTCAGCCCTATGTATTTCTTAACTCAAAATTCTCTGGAGCTCTTTAAGACTCAGTATTCATTGAGAAGAAAGTATAAGGAGGTTCGGTCTCAGGTCAGTGCATCTGGACAGCAGCAGCAAAGAGTGAAGCACCTCTCAGGAGAAATAGACTTCTAACACAAGCTGAACTGTCTTTCTGAGCAGCACTTTTCTCAGATGGCACTTTCGAAGCAAAATCAGTCTGGACAGGCTGAGAACCAATATCTCATGTTTCTGTACTACACTGCCACACACAGACTCTTTTATTACTCTTAGTCATAATAAGATTACACCATCATTTACAGACAAGCATATGCACAAAACATCATTAAATTAACTGTAATGAGGCATTATATAATACTAACTTGCATTAGTATGAGACAATGAATGTATAATGATTATAAAATGGAAACAGGGAAGATTAATCCCATCATTCACATGCAAAATGATAAGTATGTGATATGTAGATGCCAATGTTAAAGATGATTGAGACAGTGAGTCCAAACAGAGGAAAGCCGAGTCAGCGTGCACTAGTGAGCTTTAGAGAACCGTATACACAAAAATGAATTCCTTTACCTGTCTAACAAAAAGAAGCAACTTGGGCATCACTACCCAGAATTTTCTCTGTCATCAAATCTTTCCACCTTACGTATGCCATAGCATGTTTTCGGTTTGTTTTTTTCTTCTTCTTCAGCCTTTCGGGCTTCTGACCTTACCTTCTTCCTTATAGGTACTGATTCTCCCATTGTCTCCACTGGTAAAGCAAGATAATTTATGTTTCAATGTCTAATTTTCACTTCACAGCATTACGCTACTACCATATCTACACATGCGGCAGCAAATGAGCGTGAGGATTCTCTCTGACATTTAGTGAAACACCGTGGGTCATGTCATTTCAGCTTGGCGAAATACATTAAGGGGGGACGTCGACTTTTATAGAAAACTATTATGAGGACAGAATTCATCTCATATGAGTTTACACCATTCAGATAAATCTTCACAAAAGCACATTTCATACTGTGTAAATCTTTTTAAATTAGTATGAAACTACTGAATGCACCTTTAATACAGCATAACCGAAAAAACCAAAACAGTTTTACAGCTATTCAATTATTATCATCATTAGACCCTTCAGCAAGATCCACAGTAAATGTAGATGTCACAAGACTATGATTAAAGGACCCAGTTTTAGGAAATGTGGGCTAGTTATGTCCTGCCAGGAGAAAACCTCTTTACCTGTGCAATATGCTGATCATTGATTCAGCTCAAGAGCAAAGCAGAGATGTGAAAATCGCTGCTGGACAGCCCTAACAAACTCCTGCTGTCCTGACTGGACCAGTGCATGCTCTTGGGGATGCTTTTTCGGAATGTCGCCTCATGGTTGTAGCTCAGTATGAGCTGACAAATTTGTAAAGGGAAAAAATTACATGTGATTTAATCTGAACCTTTGTTTTTATTTTATCCTTTGAAGCCATCCCTGAGAACAGTTTGACACTTTTTATGACAGGGTTGTGTGTCTAATGCAAGTCTTTTGAAATCCTAGTTTACATCCTTAAACTCAAATATCGCGCATGGGTGACTAACATTTTCAGAATATTTTAACAGGTTTGTCTTATGACCTCTTCTTCTTGTCCTCCAATCACAGCGGAGCTAGAGCATGCTCAGAGAGTACCGGAGGCGGAGTCTGTCCAGCCACAGGTAAAACTAAAGGACAGGCAAAAGTTCTTTGAAGAGGCTTTTCAGCAGGACATGGAACACTACCTGTCCACAGGATACCTACAGATTGCAGAGAGAAGAGGTAAGCTATGTCCATGCCCTCAGCTCAAACCTAAACCAGATCAAAATTTGCCAAAAACGAATACAAACAGATGCTGTTAAAAAAAGGCAATGTAAACATGCTGTATCATTATGTACAACCTAACAAACCTTATTATATTCCTGGGAAATATCTATTTAGATGTTCTGGTACAAAAACTCTGAGCAGTCTTTATAACAAATAAAAGTGCCATGTCCACAGCACCCAACATATTCGATTGGGAAGGCTGTTCCCCCTTGTTGCTTTTATCTTCCACCAGGTCAATTTGTCTAAAATGACTCAGGATTCAGCTGAAGGGAGTTGGATCAACAAGTCCAATGGGTAATGCTTATAAAATGGTAGATAGTCGGCGCTCAGATCATCCAGTGGGTCTTTAAGAGGAAGGGGCTAGCAAAAGCATTTGACTTCATGCAGTGACTTCTCTGGAGTTTCTCCAGAGTGGCCACTCAAGCTGTGATGATGATATACAGCTGTTTCATAACTGGCCATATTTATTGATGACAACAATGACATTGGTTTTGTGTTTATTCTGACAACCTGAGTTCTGCTACTGCTCATAAATCTATGTTTGTATTTCAGAAAAACTTTTCATGTAATCTTGATGTCATACTGTGTCAAAATATAACTGACATAAATATAGACCCCATTTTATCGGTATCGGAATCATACAGGTTCATCTTGACCTTCTTGTTCATACAGACACTGTACTAAGCAGCACAAAAACCTAAACCGTGATTCTGGTTTCAATATGTAAAAAATGCAAATATGCAAATATTAGATCTAATACAATTTGTCTGCGATAAAGTACGCAAACACCATGCTGGCATCACTATGGGTAACAGAGAGTGATCGATTGAAGTCTCAGTTTTAAATTTCTCCTCAATTACAAGAGGCAAATCTTGCCAGAAGAAATCGAACATACCTATTAAGAAAGCAGATCTAAGATCAGCCAATGAGTCATAAAGAAAGAAAAGCTAGGATCAGCCATTTAGTTATTAAGAAGGCAGGGCTAAGATCACCCAGCAGATTATAAAGAAGGTGGGGCTAGGATAATCCATTAGGTCATTAACAAGGTGGGGCAAGGATCAGCCAGTACATCAATAAGATGGGAAGGCGAAAGAAGGCAAAATTAGGACAAGCGAGGGTGAAATAAAGAAGGCGGGGCTGAGATCAGTCAGCGGGTTTTAAAAAAAAAAGGGAAAGGATCAGCCAAAGGATCATAGAGAAGGCATGGCTAGCATCGGCCAGCGGGTTATAAAGAAGGCAGGCTATGATTGGCCATTGGGTAATGAAGAAAGAGGGACCGGGATCAGCCAGTGGATCATAAAGAAAACGGGCCCCTGCAGGGCTATGGCCTTCCAGGAATTGAGTTTTGCACCCCTTGGCTAGGATGAGCCAGTGGCTCATTAAGAAATTGGGGTTAGGATCACCCAGGAGGTCATAAAGAAAGCGAGGCAAGGATCAGCCAGCGGGTCATTTAGAAGGCGGGGTTAGGATTGGCCATCAGATCATATATGGCTAGGATGAGGCAGTGGGTAATTAAGAAGACAGGGCTTGGATAATCAAACTGGTAATAAAGAAGGTGAGGCTAGGATTAGCCAGTAGGTCTTTAAGAAGGCAGGGCTAGAATTGGTCATTGGATCATAAAGAGGGCAGGTCTAGTATTAGCCAGTGGGTTATTAAGATGAAGAGGCTAAGATCAGCCATCAGGTCATAAAGGATAGGCCAGTGGGTCATAAAGAAGGCAAAGCTATGGTGGGAATATATGTCAATCCTCTCTTAACCCTTTATTCTAAAGGGTATTATTTTTGGAGTATGGACTGGAACTATGTTGGAAGAGTTCTTTGGTGGAATTCCTGTCAAAGCGTGACACTGAGTATATACGTGTGCAGTTGTGTTTGTGTCTAAGTACTGTAAAAGGGGAGCTAACACGTCTCTCTCTTTGCTGTCCACCTCCCTGTGCCGCTGCGCTCTTACACAACTTTGAGGTACGCAGTTCACCGCTCTGCTTACTGATGTCACGCTCACACACGCACACGTGATGGGCATGCCTCACGCCGCAGTCTGTGTTTGTGAAGCATGTGCTAATGACATCGCAGCGTCAACATGACTGCAAGGTGACGAATCCAGGACATAGCTCAGTACATAAAATGAGATCTGACATAACCAAATTTGCTGTTCTATTTGACTAGAGTTGACTCAAGAACTCTTTTCCGCAGAGATGGGAACTCCTTGCATTAACATTCATCCTGGACTCAAATCCTTGATACATATTAATAATTGAAGTGTGAGGTTGAGGTTATTGATGCTGTTGCTCTTCCTTTGGTTTCTCAGAGACAATAGGAAGCATGTCATCAATGGAGGTGAACGTGGATATGCTGGAGCAAATGGATCTGATGGATATGTCTGACCACGAGGCGTTGGATGTCTTTCTTAACTCTGGTGGCGAGGATAACAGCGTGGCCTCACCGATGCTAGGTATACACACATAGTGATATCTGTAGATGTTTTCATTCTGCACTGTAAAATATAATTAGCTGAGTACTTAGAAAACCAGTGACAAGTAAATTAGCTCACCATTTTTGAGTTGATTAAACTGATTATACGTAGTGGAGGAAACTAAACGTTACTTAAATGAGTTTTGGTAACTCAATTTGATAAGTTGAGTACTTAGTTCAGTCAACTTAAAGATTTAAGTAAACGGAACCATTTTCTTAACACGCTTGTTCACGTTACCTGACAAATATGTCGAAACTGAATTCCTTACATTTCTTACAGATGTTTTCCTCAAAATTGTAAGTTGTTAATACAGAGACTTACAAAAGAGTGTCGGGACAACAATGGAATGTGCATTTATTTGTATTTATTATACTGCAAGTACTGTTCAAATACTTTGTGTATCTAACATTTAACTGAATTACTTAAAAATAAATAAAACTAAAAACATAAACTGAACTCATTAGCTACATTACATCATTGCTACATAGTCATCGCCTTTAAATAAAGCAGCAAGCAGCATCAGTGTTTCATGGTCTTCTCCTGGACCGAAGCACAGGTTCTACTCTTCAGCACAATGGGATCCTCACAAAACTCAACAGAAACCATGACATTCTTTTGTATGTCTATGTATTGTATCTATGTACTATGTATATAATGTGAACAAGCTTGTCAAAAAATCTTTTGTTTGCTTGTTCAGTGTACTTAAATCTTTAAGTTGTCTCAACTTGTAGAACTGAATACATAAGTTACCTCTAATTAGTTAGTGTTGTAAGTTTTATCAACTCAAAAATGATGAGCTAATTTACTTGCTAAATTTGATGCAATCAGTTTCCACAAGTAAACTCAGCTAATTACATTTTACAGTTTGAGCATGATCGAGTTATATAGATCTAAACCACTTTTACCTAATGGCATCCTTTCTTTATGGTTAAAGAACTCTTTAACTTCACTAATGCTGAGACGCCATTAAATTGGCGCTGACATTTACGGCTGCCGTCAGCAGAACATGCTGAGATGATGTCTGTGCTGTTTGATTGCATCCAGAGAAGAACAAACAGGTTTTACAATTATCACTAATTACACTGAGCTGCACTGAAAGCCAAGTTCTCTGGATTACAACAGGCAACACAAAGTCACTGCCTCACTCTCCACCATCTATGCAGTCGCCTACAAAGGCAGAATCTTAACTTAAAATGGAACCTGATAGTGACACATTTTAACTCAAGTCACAATGAAACGGAAGTACTGCAGCAACATTTTTTCTTCAGTATTATGACATGCGTTTGAGTGAAACAGATGGTCAAAAATGACAAAATGTAGCCCGTGACTTGGTTCTGTGAATTGATTGTTGATTGGTTTTTAGATGTGAGCGTTGCACTCAAAAATGAAGCAGAGTGAATGTCGGGCCGTTTAAAATAATTAAATAATTAGAGAAGTCCTGTTTACAGGACTGTACGTCAACTGAGAGAAGTCATTTTCACCAGAAGGTCCAGCTATGACATTTTGATTAAACATTACAAAGTCAAACAAATGGTTTAAAAATGAAATATACATGGATTAATCGTTCACAATAACATCTATAACAAGCATCTAATAAATAGATAGGATGAATTATTTCATCCCTTTATATTTGTAATGAATTCTGAGATTGCCTTCTCCATGAAAAGGTGCATTAACATGACAACCTGGACGTTCTACTTTGAGATGTTCACGTCTTTGTCCTTATGCATTTCTATGTCAACACTATTGACATTAATTGAACATCAATAAGTAATTTGTGTAATCAATAGTCAAAACGTACAAGCTTTATTATTAAGCTTTAAAGTTTATTTATCTTTTTTTTAGGACTGTCCAAATCTGCACTAGCTACATTAAACTGTATTGCATGTATTTCATTTATTTTCATATTACATTATTATGTAAGACATTAATAATAGTCGGTTATGAGATTATTATATTATTAAATAGAAATGAGAAGTTATGAGATAACTAGCCACCACCATTTTAGAGTTTCCGCATGACATTGCAGTGGGCAGGTGATAGTCAGAGCTCTCAGCAAAGTTGTATTTTGAGTTTAATGAGATTGTGAATGCTTTTTCACATTTATCTTTGAACTGCTAAAATCCCAGGGGTGAACTGCAGTCATGCCATTAGGAATCCACCTGATTGGGAATTTCAAGTGAGAAATACGTGATTCGAAAATTTCCCCTCATGGTTTACACATCAGATTAAAGTTTGTTGAACTTTTAACACGCAAATTTGCCGGGTTTAATTGAACGAGGCTACTTGGTTTGCCAGTGACCACTGAGTAACCGTGCTTCGTGCATCGCTATACTAATCACAATGGACCTACTTTGCCCCACAAAAGTTCTCTAATGTGACTGCGCTATTATAATGGACGAAGTGGTAGGCCGCTTACAAGATTTTGAAACAAATCTCCTAGAATCCTGAATGTTGTCTGATCAATATTTCATTTTTAAAGAGAAGTTTGCATTCCTAATCCCTTTTGTTCTTCCGGTCTAAATGATTCCCTCTCTCAGGTCCAGATGTGGAGTCGTTCACCTCTGAGATCACTCTTCAGGTGCCCACACAGGCAGACCTGAGACACAAGCTGGCATCGCTGTCCTCCACCTGCACAGACTCAGCCAGCCAAGACACAGAGGCAGGGGAAGAGGAAGAGTACAACGATGATGATGAAGATGATGATGAGAGGGGACAAGCAGCCAACCGGGGCTCTCTGCTTGTCCAGCCAGATCAGGAAGAGGTTGAGGAGGATGCCAGGTTAGAAAAGAAAACAAAACCAGCCAATCAAGAACTGTGAGAGCAGCAGCTCATCCTGAAAACACAGAGGATGAACGACAGACTGTAAGCGGAAGTTATGTAATTAGCGGTATGCTATGCATTTGCGTCAAAAGGAAGAGTACGCATTTGTGTTTTATGAAACCCTTTTGGTTTTTGTAAAGAAATTCTTGTCGTGTGCCGTGCAGTATAAGCCCGTTCCTGTGCCTGCCCTTACAAATCAATAAATATCTTTTATTCTGTTGGACGTTCACTGCATATAGCTGGTGTACTGTTTTCCCCTCTGTGCCATTGTTGTCAGTTGAAGCAACATAAAAAAAGTTCACACTTCTAATCTAATTATATGTTTTCACACTACAAACTAGTTTGATCAATTTGGTTTCTATATTGTAGATCCAGATTTGGAGTATTTCCACCTTTTAAAATGGCTTTAGATCCCAAATGTTCAAAAATGTATTCAAAACTGTTGTGTATTTTAAGTACATGTCCATCTCATGTATAAAATCAATAATGCTTTAGAGGCCTAGGCTCACCAGAGTATGACTTTCATTTTAGGCTGAGTCAAGCTTCAATTCTTCAAATTGTCAACATGTTTCTACACCAGGGAACACAATGTGGATTTTACATCTAAAATGTAAATTCAGTTTAAAAATCACTTGCAGATCCTTGACTTTTATTCTAAAATGATAACATATGTACTTTGCACCTCTGCAAAGTGCTCTAATTGGACTAGCATTTTACACCAGGGGTCTATAAATGGGAGTCTGTAGACTGACAAGTGTTATTGGGGGCCAAGCACCCGAAGGTGCTCCTACTGTAATCATTGGCGTTCTTCTTCCTCTTATTATTCCGTTTCTGTTGGTAAAAAGTTGTGAAATTTGGCACACTGATATCTCAGTCCCTCTAGAGCCACCAACTGCCCAAAGTTACACTCAAGTTTATGCTAATAACTAGGGGTAAAAACAAAATTTGTTCTTCTGTGATTTTTTGCCTTTTTAAATAATAATAATAATAAAAAAACATTTTTCGAACTCCTGTTGCTCCGATTTTCACAAAATTGAACCAGATCATCTTCAGACTATGCAGACAAAAAGTTATGGAATTAAACCATTTTCAAAGAACATGCAAACAAGTTTTAAGTAGTGTACACAAGACGTAGGCTATACGAGCCGACATACTGTGTTTTGGCGCAGTGTCACCTAATAGTCCAGAGAAAGGAAAAATGGCTATTTTTGCGTATAACTCCTGAACAGTTTGCTGAAAAATCATAAAAATCTCATTAGATTCAGGGCAGCATGCAGAGTCGAACGATATCCAATTTTCCTAAATCAACAAATCAACTTGAATTCCATGACTTTTTGTCAGCATGATCTGAAGATGAATTGTGGTGAAAATTGGACATACTGTCTAGGATGAGTTTGAAAACGAAATGGCCATTTGGAATTTTGTCTAAAAATTCTGCATTTTATGAATGCATTGGTGCATCATTACGAAACTCGGTATGGGTCATCAGCATGATGCCCTGAAGGAGCCTGAGAAGCCAGCGCCACCTAGCGGTAAAAACCATATTCAAATGCATGTGGAAGACTTATTTTCTTGGGAGTCAAAAAATGCTCTTTTGTCCTTGCTGAGTCCAATGATACCAAACATGCTAGGTTTTGCCTTATGTTTTGTGCAACGTGGTGATTAAGTGAAATCTGTTAGCCTTCACCCCCGCTTTTGAAAAATCCCAAGAAATGACATAAACTAAAACAGATGCAGTTCATTGAACCCTTTGCACTAAAAGCATAAGAATGGTTTCATTTCAAAGCAGACACTTTGAAGTTTATTGAAAAAAAAATGTATAAATAGCTTCAAAATTTTGTAAAGTTATTGGAAATTTATTTTTATGGAAAATCTTTATGAAAATAAAATTGAAGTCAGCCCCTCTGCTATCTGGAAATTCACTCCAGCTAAAGGCACATGTCTGACCATGTTACATTTCAAATCTGAAGATGATACGTTTAAAACTTGAAAAAGTTTTATTGAATGTTTTTTAAGATCATGTCATGTGATTTTATGTTGAGAAAACTCTAAAATGCTAACTAATGTTTATAGCCTTCTTCCAAGCACCCATTCAGTGTATTGTCCCTATTGTTTTGTGGTGCAAACTGCCCCATTCGATTTCAGTGCACCATTCGCACAATTCACACCTCTCCGGCCTGGTTGTGCCTCTAATTATTCTTTTCTTTTGTCTCTATTATAATTACTGACGATGTTCTATTCAAGCAGACTTAATCCCATCATTCCATTCATCAAACTTCTCACTTCACCTTCTCTGAAATCGTATCAAACGCCCTTCATGGAAAAAAGAAACATTTGAGTGAGCTTTACATTTAAAAATGATTCGTTACAACAGATAGAAAATTGGAAAAAAATTGAATAAATATTACTCCTCTGTATAGAAATTTGACATAAACATATAAGAATCCATCCATATTTCTCCAAATGGGCATGTTTTTGAGCTAAAAGCCCAGAGGGACATTGTTTTGTCAAGATTTTTGATGACAATCTCACAGTTTTTTTTTCTCAATGGATGTGGCTGACGCTCATATTTCAAAGAGAGGGTATCGACTCAGTTTTTCACATTCATAACTCCTGACGCATATTAACAAATTACATTCACTATACGATATTGAGAGTAAAGCAGCATTAAAAAATAGATCTTTTTAATGATGCATAGTTTGTCAAGGTAAAACAACTTTAGCCAATATCTTCGGAACCGTAGGAAATAAAACATAGCCAACAACCTATTTGCTAATATTGATATTGATAGTAAAGAAGTCATTTTTATGTTCCCATAGATATAAAGATAACACCAAAACAAAATGAGATATTTTCACCAAATTTGATGTATGGGCTCACTCTGAAGACATTGTGTCTCTTGGTGGCACTACAATAGAACAACACATGAAATTGCAATTAACTACAATACAGAATTATGATCTAAATGCAATACTTTATGAATGGCTTGAGGTAGTCATTTAGCAGACGCTTT
Source organism: Opsariichthys bidens (assembly GCA_037194245.1). Taxonomy (NCBI): domain Eukaryota; kingdom Metazoa; phylum Chordata; class Actinopteri; order Cypriniformes; family Xenocyprididae; genus Opsariichthys; species Opsariichthys bidens. The sequence continues at coordinate 12,272,185 of CM074302.1, forward strand.
TATCCAAAGCGACTTACAAGTGAGGAATACAAACAAGCGAATCTTCATGAATTGGCAAATAACACAGGAAGTGCTCACAATACAAGTTTCATACATTGCTCAGTATCATAAGCTAGAGAAGGAAAGGAAAAGTGAAGGAATTTTTTTTTTTTTTATGAGGGGATCAAGTGTTCACGGAAGAGATGAGATTGTTGATAAACTTTTGATTAATTAAACCTATTGTCATAAGACTGGTCTTCACAGATTTGTTTGGGTCATGCAGAGAACATAGCCATTTTGATTTTATTTAAAAACCTACTTTTTTGAACTTCTAGACTGTTTTCCGATTTTCACTAAATTAGAGTCAATCATTTGCAGACCATGCTGGTAAAAAGTTATGGATTTTGTGTCAATATGGAAAAAAAAATGTTTTTGTATAGCGTAACAACAAATTTGAGGTATGATGCCGAAATGACTCTGAGGCTGTATCTCTGTACTGCTTTGCCCTATTAACACCAAAACTTTCCATGTTTTGTTGTCACCTTACTCTGACCAAATCAGTTTGGTCAATGCGACACCTATTGGTCGACTGTGATAAACTTCTCAATCATATTTCTAATGACTGTATATATAATTTTGCATCCAATTTGCCTAAAATCAACTTAAAATGTCATAACTTGCTTGTTGCAGCTGGTCTGATGCTATATTTATTTTTATCATCATTACTACGCTACTAGTAATATTAAAATAGTTTTTAATAATAATTGAATATTTTACATTTGTTTTGACTTATTTTTATCATTTTTAAAAAATATTTATATATATTGTTATACAATAACATAATTGTTATTTATAATAACAACATTGTTATTTCTAAATGTATTTTTAGATGTGGTTAAACAACTTTTTACACATTGGTCTTTTAAACCAGTATGAAGTTCAGTAATGAAGACACAGGCTGACAGTGAATTGTCCATGAGTTTTTATTAAACCTCAAGTACAAATTGAAAAAGTAAAAAAAAAACAAAAAAAAACAACAAAGAAAACAAAATAAAACTGGCAATATAACCAACATGAAAACTTCCCCGTGAGAGGAAGAGCTGAGACGCAGCGCTAATAAATTAACTCGCCTGACCGTGAGCAAATCTCTCATATTGTAGAAAAAGGAACCAAAAACAGCAAAAAAATTCAGAGTAAAATACATTGTAAGGCCATAAAAACTTGACAACCGCCGTTTTTTTTTTTTTTTTTTTTTTTTTTTTTTGTTGAAAACACCCGACTTGGTTTTCATTAAATACTCCTAAAACAGTTCAGTCTTCTGTTAAGGACAACAACCAACAAACTGGATTATAGTTTTTTTTTTTTCTTGACAGTCACCACTGGCAAGCTCAGTGCAACATGAGTAGCTACTACAATGTTGAATTTTCAGTAATGAAAATGTAAAAACTTTTTTTGTGAAAGTATTTTCCCTTTTCTTTAAAAAAGTAAACCTAAAAAACAAAACTAGGGGGAAATCGCGACTCCTTATCTTAGTCCTCAGTGATGTAAGCAGCACTTAAAATTTATACACATTACCAGAGCAACCCTGTATGCATCAAACTCCCAACACAGCTGAAGAAACTGAAATGTAAGGCTTTTCTTCATCTGACATCATCCATCTATCTATCATTTCCTTCTGTCACTCCAACAAAGGCTCAAGTATTAAAGACATTTACAGGAATATGTACAAAAGGTGATTTTCTTAACTTTCTTTAAATCACTGATACTTCTGCAAAAATGAAAAAAAAAAAAAAAAACCCAAAAAACAAAAAGAAACAATAATAATAATAATAATAAAAAAAACTTGGACTTGTATTTCACATTTTACACCATCTGAATAGTGGCTCTAACTTGAGATAGCACATCAGAACAAAAGATCAAATAAAAAGACAAAAACACAAAATATAATAATTACAATAATATAATATAATAATTAATGTTAACTGGTACAGATGAATCAATAAGTCTGGAAGAATGGAATGTTGACACGATTGCACATCTAGAAGCGGAAAAAGCCTCTGGGCTCTTCCGTCCTGTGGGATAAGAAGGCTAGCAGACGGCACTTCTTTGTTATTACCTTTTTGTATTGATATACAAAAAAAATAAAAATAAAAATATTAATAAAAAGTAGAAGAAGAAAAAAAAAAAAAAAACAGCACCAAAAATAAAGAAAGATCTCCCCGCTAAATATCAGGCACAGTTATCGCTCGTAAGCGTCAGCGTGGGAGGAACCCCTCTCACTACCAGGACGGGACCCACGCATTCATTCCCAAACACCCACTTCCTCAAGTACAGCCCGACCCGCTGCCATGGAAACCAGCGTTCCCCGAATCCACAGAGGAAAGTGTGAATTGAAAAGCAGATAAAAACAAAACAACAACAACAACAACAACAACAACAACAAAAAACACCACTTCCCTCTTTTAACTAAAAGCATTAAAAAAAAGGCAAATTTCAAGTGTTTACCATCTTTAGGGCTGCGTCTTCCGCAGAGGAGCTGCATGGGGAGTGAATGAATTGAATTCAAATCAAAACAAATGTGATGTCATTAAACAAAACAAAAAAGCACAACCAAAGAAAAACGTTCTTGGGCAGCTCCATCAAGCACCAACATTCAAAGGAAAGGGGTCAGGAAAAATGAGGAGAGAAGCACCCATTTGTCCCGAGGTTCACAGTTCAGGAGGAGCGTGTGTGCAGTCAATGGGGCCGAAGACGAGGAGGAAGAGGGTCCAGGCAGAAAAGATGACATCATACTCACACCTGTCTGTGACCATGTCTCTTAATGCTATCAAACATCTGGTGAATAAAAACTAGTGCGCTAGTGCAAAAAAAAGGCAGCCTGCTTTCAACACAGGAAACTCTGCCCTGCTATGTGGGTGATAAAAGACACAAACAAAATGAAGGGAGGGAGGGAGAGAGAGGGAACTGATTGGTTGACGTAGGCAACCGGGCGGCGTTTCTCACGAGACGGCAGCGGCGGCACTTTTGGACAGGTGGGTTGGCAGGTGGGTCAGGGACAGCTCCACGGTGGCTCTCTTGCGGGGGCCGCGCTTGGCCGGCGGTTTGGTGGGGCTGGAGCCGTTACAGCCGTCTGCCACGCTTCTCACCAGGGCTTTACCGCACACCTGATTCACCAAACTGTTGATCTGCTCCTGAGGGACCACACCCAGACAAAGACAAGGAGAGACCATGGTGAAAAAGGGACAAGTTCACACTGCAAGCCTTGGTGGTCACTTCTGATTCATTGTTCAGACCCGATGTTTTTCTTTGGCTGTTCACATTTTATTTTAAAAAATCAGATTAGAGTGTGAAGCGATCGCCGTCTCAAACTGACTCGCATGCGCGATAGAACAACAACAAGATGGCGCGCAGCACGCCGTCATCATGGAGGACTCTAAAATCAATGTTTACGCATTCATTTATAAGTTGATGCTCCGCAGAAGCATGAGGAGAAAGAGCAATTTAAAAAAAAACTATATAGTTTAAATAAGTTTTGCCTCATTTTTCAAAACAGTCTTAATATTCTCTAAACCGTAAGTGTAATTGCCACCACTTTTATGGAACATCACGACTCATATCTGCAAAATGTAGTAACTCGCCCAAAACAATTTTCATGCATAAAAACCTACTTATTGTGTCATCAAATTGGCCGATAACACCAAAATTAAATTGCGATAACTGAATATATATATATATTAAAATCTAACGCAAAACGGCTACAGTGTCGCATGATATAATTTTAATATGCTGATTTGGTTGCCAACACATAAAATAAAAGAGACTGTTTTTAAAACAGTCAAATCAAACAGTTCTTTTAAATGGTCCTTATTTTACAGTATTACTGTTTTAATTGTATTTATGGTCTGTATGAGAGACCTCTTTCAAAAATATTAAAAAATAAATAAATAAATATTAATAATTACTTTTTCCAAACTTTCTTTTTTTTTTTTTTTGATTTTCTAGGAAATATACATTTGGAATATAAATGTATGACTGACCGATTTTGCTAATTGAAAGGATAATTTTGATGTTGAGTTGGACAATTTCACATGCTCCAAAGAGATGTTGGTCACATGACAACATAATATTAACCAATCTGATGTCTTAATGAATATCTCACCTGTTGTGGAGTTTGTTGTGTTGCTTTCCCTGAGGAAGGCACAGGCCGAAACATGTGGGAGAGTTTTGAGTTTTTTTTGTATGTAGCCATCTGATAATAAAGGCTTTTTAAATGTGAAAGACTGCCATGGTCATCCTAAAGTTTTCTACAAACCATAAACCATAGAGCACCATGTGCTCTTCTATTGGACTTTGAATCGGTGATAAAAAAAACAACTAACATTTGCATGTGGAAAATATATGACTTTTCATCAGATTTGTGGTAATGTTTCCCAAAAGCTTAATGCCAGCACTTGCCAGGGCACAAAATGTTAGGTACAGCAGCAGTACAATTAGCAGGGTTGATGAACACTTTAGGGTCCTCCAAGCAAAAGCAACACAACAGCGCCCCCTGCAGGTCTGCTTCTGGTCATGCGTCTTACCTCATCGTAGCGGTACATCATCTTGAGGCCACGGCAGCTTTTGTTTCTCTCCACGTAGTGCAGAGCACACTCCAGACAGAAAACCACATTTTCATTCTCCTGCACCACCTGCAACATTAATAACACCCATTAGCTCAATTAAGATCGTAACTCATTTTAAACACTCGTGATGACTGAAAGTGCATCATCAGCACTGGAAGTAAATTACAGCTATGACAGAACTCTAGAACTGTTAAGTTCCATAAGATGACAACACAGCAACAATGAAAGGATCTACAAAACATATACAAAGCACATTGACAAATATACTACTATGACAATTAAAACAGTGTTTTACAGCATGCTAAGAAAAAAGGACATTAAAAAACACAAGAACAGTGTTGCATCGTACAGATCAGGATCGGATCTTAACCCTTATGACTCCAAGGCCCCCCACTGTCAAAGACAACATTCAAAGGGCCCTCGAAATAATCTGCTATTAATGCCAATACTGCTCATTTTAATTTTGAGCAATTTCTACTCTATAAAATATTTTATATAAATATTCATTATAAAAATGTTCATGACATTTGAAGATTTTATTCATTAGCATGACTTTTCCTGGTTTAGAAATCACATTTTAAAATTCCCTCATATTGCATATCCAGGGAGGGACCAAATTAAAAAACAAAAAACAAACAAACACAATGTCATCCTTATATATGGCATTTTAGACATTTTAGCTTATTTTAAAGTTGGTTTGGTCTTAATTTGAATCATTTTAAAATTAAATTTTGTAAAATGTATTTGGTCCTGGCCCCTGCCCGAGAATGACTGTTATAGACTCTACAGAGCACTATAGTATTAATATTATTATAGTATAGACTGGCAACTAAACATAGTACAGTATAGTTTTTTTTTTACCAAACACAATACAGTATGACCCAATAAGCATACTATGGATTCTAAATTGTATATGAGAAAGGAATTAGTGCATCCCAAACACTAGGGTGCCAAATGTGCCCACACGATATACTATGATTGAAATGTTTTTGTGCTTATATGGACTAATTTGGGAGTTTGGGATGGCTTCAAGTCAAAGCTGAAGTACAAACATCTAGAGCACAGAATAAACATTCATGTAGAGTATATAAACTACACTGGGCTATACAGTATAATATAATCTTAACTGAACCTCACCATAGACAAGTAGCAGAGGTGCTGGCACATTTGGCAGCGTCTCTCGGATGACTCCAGCGCCAGCCACTTGCGCGGTTTCTTCCTGGTGTCAGCAGGTGATTGGTTGTTGTCATGAGTGCAGTAGCGAGCGGAGGAAAGCAGCCCCGCTTCATACAGCTCCTGTCTTTGCTTCATCTCTATGTTCCTGTAGGACATCAACACACTTTCTTGATAACTGCTTTGCCATTGGTTATAACGTTTATAGACGCCATATTATACCCTTGTACAAAGTCTTAATTTTTTTTTAGGAGTCTACTAGAACAGTCTTTCATGCTTTCATATTTTACATTATTGCAGCACCTTTCTTCTCAGTCTGTCAGTAACGCTCAGTTTAGTTTCTGCCTCTATGAAGCCCCTCCTTCTGAAAAGCGCAATGTACTCCGATTGGTTGACTGGATCAGTGTGTTGTGACTGGTCAACCACTTTGAGCACGTTTCAGAAATGTCACACCCCTTACCACAACCCTTGGTCAGGAATTATTTAAATGAGGGATATTGTGAAGTGTACGTCCCCGAAAGAAAACAAAACTATAACCGAGAGTTTCAGGGAGTTCAAAACATTCCCCAATAAGTAAAAAGTTGAAAATATTAAAAGCATACTAGGTCCTCTTTAAAACATTTAATTCCAGAAACCTGATGACTTCATTTTGGTTTGCAGTGCTCACCTGAGATCTTTGAGAAGAGAAGAGATTGTACTGAGCACAAGTCTGTTTTCTCGTTTGGCCTCGGCTGTGGCGATCTGGTAGAGGAGCTTCTCCATAGAGAAAGGTTTTGCTATGCGCCTGCATTTCAGGTCCTGCGAGAGAAGTGCAAACATCTTCTAAACATCTTGTAAACGTCTATATGTCGTCCTGCATGTGGATGGGAAAAAGTGAAAGTCTCACCTTAGCAGCCTCATAGCCCAGGTTCATCCACTGTGGTGTGGCAAAGTGCACGGTTTCAGACACACTGTAGCCGCAGCACACCCTGGACACGAACGCACCGGGGAAGACCACCACAAACTGCCCGCTCTGCTGGACCGTACGGTGGACCTTTATCCCCTCACGACACAGCACCTCTGGAGAAATCTGGAGAAATCCACGTACACACGTTTTTCAAGTTATTTGTACAAGAGCATTACATTCAATAAGCAATGTCAGCAAAGCCATATTTCCACAAAAAGGTAATGCTATTTTTATTCACAACACCTTACCATAACATTCTTCTCCAGCATTTCCAGTCCCGGTGTGCCGTTGGCCTGAAGCAGTGTGTGCACCACTTCATCAAGCTTTGTCTTTTCCTCAGCAGGAATAGAATACCTGTAGTGGGACAGACAAAACTTCCTGTCAGTGTCAGTTTAGATGACACAAGGCAACAGCCCAGTCTGCTGACTCCTAAACCAGCTTTGTTGCCATGAAAACAGCCCTTGGCTATATCATGATGAGTCATGCACGTAAAAAAAGAAAAGAAAAAGACAAACACAGCTGACACTCGTCTGAGTGGAATGCACAATGTAATCGACTGTGTTTAGAGGGGGAACATAATACAGCTGAGTTAGAAAAGAACATTACACTTTTACACTGACAACTAAAACTAAAACAATTAAAAATAATTTTTGGTAACTGAAATGAAGCAGAAAAATATAAATATTAGATGACTGCCTTGGCAACTTGCTGAAATAAGTTGAATTACTAAAAATACTAAACTAAACTAAAACTGAAATAAATTAAATCTGCATAAAAATATTAAAAGAAAAGCTATACAGGAAAAAACAAAAACTGATAAAAAGGATAAAAACAACATTAGTGCAAATGAAACTAAAATGAAAATATACAGATAAAACAAAATTAATTATTTAATAAATTAATATGAATAAATATTATAATAGTATAGAATTATTAAAATAACAATATAAAAATATTTGTAATATTAAAATGACAATCAATTACATAATAAAGCATTTTATTACACAAAAACAGCAATATAAATATAAACACAAATCATAACGTAAATTATTAGTAATTAAGTAATGTAAATAACTGAATTACTCTATATTATTTTATTAGTATATATATATATATATTTTTTTTTATCAAAGACTTCACTTATTTTTATTTAGACATCAATTTGCTGTTTGTTAATCTGCTGTTGATTTGTACATCTAACAGCCCAAATGCCGTTTTATGGGGCAAAAAATTGTTCAAATCAATCATTTTAATGTCAATGTAGTCACAGTAACTGGAAACAAACACTTACCAAATGCAATCAGCACCAGTGTGTAAGTAATCAACGTATGGAAGGCGGTTTTGGTCTTGTGACCAGCATGAGGTAGAAAAGACCATGCCGATGTTCAGCCAGGGAATAGTCACCCCTGTGAGAGAGAACAAGAGAAAGAGAGACAGGGAAGAGGGTGATGACTTATTCAACAAAGGAACTTTATATGATGTGGAGAGAAGTGTACTTCCTGCTACAGGCGGCAACAGTGAACTCACCAGGCACAGCACCAAGATGGCGCAGAATGGATCCAGAGTTATTGGGAAGGACAGTGAGGTTCCATCCATGCCTAGAGCGAGAGAGAATAATTTTTATAAACACAGTAACTCAGTATCTCTGCATCATGCCTTTAATTCATCTCTTAAATGAAAGTAGCACTTACTTGGAGAAGGGTTCGGACTTGCCCACAGGGAAGCCGCTTCCGTGTGTGTTTGTGTCTACTTTCCCATAATGCACTGCTATATGGCAGTCCCTCTGCTCCACTATCCGCCAGTAATCTTGCTATATAAAGAAAAGCAGGACAGATGGAGATGAAGAGAAATGGCAGGAAGAAGGGAACCAGGAAATATGACAGAAAACAAGAATGCAACTGTCATGGGAGATGCTTATAAAATATGTGACATGGAAAGTCCCATATGAAATGGAACAGCTATTATTATTAACCTATATAATAATATATATATCACACCCCCTGAAATACTTGATTTTTCAGTGTGGATACTGGTCACTAGGGGAATCAGAATCAACATTTTAAAATAATAAAAGTAACATACTAAACCTGTACATATTTAATCTGGTGAATGGTTCAAATAAAGGAAGTATGTGCGTACCTCAACTTCAGCAGCCCCAGGCTCTTTGTTGAAGCACATCATCATAGTATTTCTTGCTATTCTGTAAAAGGTGGTCAAAGATACCGATCTCCCCTGGGGGAAAAAAATAAAAAATCAATACACAGTAAGAAAAATTGCATACTCTGTCTGTCCATTTGGTAACAGCTCCAGGCAGCTCTCAAAAACAAGCTTACGATTCAATTATATATGTCAAATTGCCATTAAATTCTGTATGTTGGTAACATAAATGTGGGTTTTTCCTGACCAAATTAAGACTAAAACCTGCTTTTTATAGGTTAGTCCGGCCAACACACATTATGTGCTTTTTGACATTCTTTAAAAGGCAGTACTTCATTTCCTTCCTATACATTGGTGTCAAGTTAAGAGCTGCAGTTTACCCATTCATTGTTCTACAAGTTGTCTATTTCCTCTTCTAAAGCACTACACACAACTGGAGAAAAAAAAAAAAACTCACTCTTCAACCCCATGACAGCACAGATAACTATAGACAAAGACAATTGCCAGGTACCGCACTGGAGATGAACAAAGTGCTATGTGTGTGAAGCTGAGCTGTGACCTATATTCAGGCACCATTCTGTAAAGAGGCCCACTCTCACAGAACCACCCAGCAGAGAGTGTTACCTCAGACAACAACACACAGACAGGCAGACGGGGTGCTATAAGAGTCAGCGGGGTATTTTTATAGGGCTAGAGACGCAGACGGAGTCACCTTACATAGACGATGGCTAAGAACTCAGCCTCATGTACACCAGGAGCTGAGGGCCTGGGAACAAGCCCTCTCACAAAACAGCCACTCTCGACGATACCCACCCACCCACAGTTATAAGTCTCTTTTTACGTTACCACAGGTCCTCTCACAAAAACACAAGAAACACACAAGCTCTGCCCCGTATTTGAGGGAGCTGCCTCACTTTTTACATTAGCAAGCTACTTTCTAATGCGGCAACTCAGAATCAACTGAAATTAATACACTTTTTTTCTTTTTATGTGGTTCTTGTGAAGAGCGCTTTTTGTATGGCTTGTCTTAATGCAGGCAGACGCTAGCATGTTGCTAAGCTAACAACATGATACTCTAATAAACACAACAAATGCATAGCATGCACAAACGGTGGGTGAACTTCTGTTTTGAATTAGATTAAACTATTTTATTGACATGTTTTAGTACCGAGTAAAATTGGAAGTCTCTGTAGATAACTGTACAAAAGAAAAAAAAGACTAATTTTGGCCAGAAAGAGATATCGCTAAGCACTATAATTATGCTTCTATTCGGGAACATGTCTACGATATCTAAAATATTGCCTAGGCAGGCAGCTCACTAAAGTTTGTAAAAAGACCCACGGTGTTTTGTGCCTTTAAATTGGTCTGAGGAACAAAACAGATGCTTATACTGGTAGCTTAGCAAGAAAAAAAGAGAATACATAGCTCTGAAATAACATAGCTCTGAGCACAGTACAGAGATACATCCATCAAGAGCCAACTGTAGAGTCAACCTCAGCAGCATTATAAATTCAAAAAACATCACATATTAAGCCTTCCTCCTTTATTCCCCAACGGTGTGGCTCTGTGCTCAGCGTACAGACGAACATAGTCATCACGCTTGATATTCTGGCACGTTCTCTGGCAGCTCAGCGGTGAGCTCTCTCTGCTCTCTCTAAACACTTCATTACCTGAGGAAATGGCACATCTGCTAGTCCGACTGACTGAATAAAGTGAATGAAACAAGTTTGACACACAATACTGCCATTTCAAAAAGGAAACACAATAACGTTAGCTTGCTGACGACTTCTTATCAGTAGGTGCGTCTATCATGTCCCTTACCTTGTATATACATTTGTGCTGGTCACTGAGAACACCTTCCTCTTCTGCCTCATCACTGTCCACTTTTTCCCCTTTCTTTTCCTGAGCAAACAGTCTGCGGCGGCCGGCCTGCCGCTGGGTGTCTGGCTCTTTGTTGTGATTGCGGAAGCCATTGCGGTGGTTGAGGCCGGTGAGTCCATTCTTGGGTTCGAAACGGGGAAGAACCAGAGACCGCTGGCCGCTATCCGAGTGGCCCTCCAGGGGTCCCCGATTGCGTTCCAAAACCTCCTTTTCTGCCAGCACCTCCTGCTCCAGTCGGCGGTGCTCCTCAGGAGCGAGCAGGTCATAAGAGAGCAGGTACTGAAGGTAGGCCTCCTGGAGCTTGGCCAGACGATCCTGTGCTGATTTGGGAATGCGAAGAAGGTCGGCAAGCCGGCTCCATTTTTTCAGGTCCATCACCTGCTGCATTCCCCCCATGTCGCAGACAAGCTCAGAAAAACGAGCCAGGTCTACTTCACAGCCACCTGAAGGGGTGACGGAGAGAGGGAATAAATCACTGTATGTTAATAACTGTATGATAGAAATGTATATTAACAGTTAATGTATCGTTTCCAAACATAACTCAACTAAACCACTGCAACTATTACACACTGAACCATCTGCTGCAGAATGAGTATTGACAGCTCCAGAATTAAAATTCATTATATTTCACAGCTCATTAATTCTCTAAATATGTTGGCGGAAAATGGTGTAGCATCTTTGTTTGTCTTTTGAAACATAACGAAACATACCGACTGGAGAAAGTGAGCTAAGGACAAAGCAAAGTTCAATGACCGAGAGTTTATAACTCTCGTAGGAATTATTACAGCAAACCAGTTGCATTCTAAAAGGCTCACTAAACATTTATTTCAACTGTATATTCTGACTGAATCCTCAAACATCAAAGAGAATTCGGAAGCAAAGTAATGGCTCAAAGCTGCTTTAAAACCCCATAAGCTTGTAATGGTACAGCACAAATTCTGGAGAAATGGACAATTGCTCCGACATACAGTTTCCAAACCCCCGGTAGACAAAAGACTTTTAAACAACACAGTTTACACACAAATTGTCTCTCACACCTTTACTGACTTTACTGATATGCAATTATTAACTGAAGTTCTATATGATATGTGGGTTTCCCGAGCCCATGGATGGGCAACGCTGGTCCTGAAGGGCCACTAGCCTACAGAATTTAGTTTCAACCATATGAACACACCTGTCGAAAATTTTCAAGTTATCTCGATTAAACTGTTCGGGTATGTTTGATTAGGGATTAAACTAAAATCTGCCGCCATCCAGGGCTGGATTTGAGGAACTCTGCCTTATACCAACAAAAGCTGCTGTAATCAATAGGTTTTAAAGGGACTCACCTATAAGAGGCGGCTCATCCATTGAGATGCCCTGAGATTTGAGGTGCTTCTTAATGCAGGCCAGTTTCTGAACATTGGGGCCCCAGCGCCGACCCAGCTTGTGGATGCGCTGAACCTGTGTCACAAAACGCATCTCGTCATTGAGTTTGCACTCTGGCCTCCAGTCAGGAGGTGGCAGCACTCTGCACAGTCCACACGACTCGGCCCGTTCCCGTACCGAGTCGAGGTACACCAAAGGGTCCTGGAACTCCCTGGAGCTGGGCTTGAAAATGGGTACCTCCCCCAAGGTCGCCCACCCTGCCTTGCTCCTTTCACGCTCCCTGTCTCTGTCCGACCGTGATGGAGGTGTGTGTGTGGACTCTGCTGGTTTGAAAGACTTGTTGGCTGAGGTAGTGGATGTGGTCCGATTGAGGGCAGGGTTAGTTTGGGCCCTCTGCTGTGCTTGCCTGATGAACATCAGTTTGCCAGCAGAGGCACGCTTGGGCCGCTGACGTGCTGGCTCAGGGGTTGCGGGGTTCTGGGGCATGCCTGGGGAGGCTGGAGCAGCAGGGGGAGATGGAGGAGGGGCAGGACCCGTTTTCTGAGTAGGGGAGGCAGCCATTTCAGTGATACTATGTGCAATAGTGATGATGTTGGGGGGCTTGAACTGACTCAGGGCCTTCTTGCTGCGAGTTTCCAGTGGGCTAGTCTGCAGTTTAGCTTTCTTAACCTCATTAACAGGCAGCTTAGTTTTGGCCTCAACACTCTCAGTTCCAGCTCCAAGGATCGAAATGGCATCACTTCTGCGTTTAGAGTTCCGCAGTCCCTGCCGCACTTGCCGGCCATCTTCCTCCTCTTCCCTGGTACTATGGCGTCCATTAAGCCTGCCATTAAGCCGGCCACCGCTAGTCATCTTATGCACCCCATTCGATAATAGCACCTGTTTGCGGGTTTTTGCATTGATACTTTGGGCTTTTCCTGAGTGAGATAGCGGAGGCCGGCCATGGCCGTTGCTGGTTGGATGATGAGAATGATGGTGGTGGTTGTTACTGTAAGCACGGAGCCCAGCAGAAACAGCATGCTTGCCGTGGTTGAGTTTGGCTTTCTTAACCAGTTCTCGTTTTGCTTTGGTGTAGGTGACGTGGCCCTTGGTCACGGTGGCTGTGTACTTCACAGTTTTGGACTGCAGACGCAAGTCTTTCTGCTTTTTGGCACCGGCCGTGTGCGTGCCGACTGATGATGCCCGTGTGAGTCCATTTACCTTTGAGACCTGATGTGAACAGAGGAAGATTGTTATAATTATGTTACATAAAGTGGATCAATGCAACTTACTTGGGAACTGAGAATTCTCAAACCGTCCCCTTAATTCAGACAGCAAAGAATAAGATCCTAATTTCTTTTTGCATACTAAGACAGTCATGTCTCTGTTCACACAATAATACAGACCACAGCAGAGCTCCAAAAACCCCAAACCAGAGAAAACAGCAGGGGGGGGAAAAAAAGAGGAGGGGAAGTGTACTAGATAGAGAGAGAAGAAAGAGAGGAATGTTTTATTCAGTGCCAACAGCTGCAAAAAAACAAATAAATAAAATAAAATCCTAAGAAGTAGTTTAATCATAAAGTCCCATTCAAACACCAACTCATAGTTGGCTTTATACAGCACAGTACACTAAAGTTCTTCAAATTTGGCTTTAATGCCCAAATAAAAGGATCTGTGCTTTCAGCTGATCTGAGGCCCCCAATAAACTTCACAGCAGAGCAGATGCAGCTTGGGTTACGCCCAGCCTCTCATTGTTTAACAGCCACCATGGGAATTAGACTATGCCAGGCTACAAACCTAGTCAGCCTCGACTTCTCTCTTCACATAGTTTTATTTGGCTCTATTTTGTTCTGGCAAGGCAGAAAGGGTTTGATTTCCTATACGTGTGTCCTCACAGGAGACAAGAAAAGATGCAGATCGGTTTTAGTGGGCTAAAACTCCAGGTGAAATAAACACGATGTGCTTCTTAACACCACTGGATAGGAAAGGACGAGCCCTGACTTTTGGCTCAACAAGTTCTCGATAAGCCTTTCAATCAAAACAATGCAATTGCATAGCACATGAATGATGCTGTCAGGTATCCAAAGTTTCTTTCCACAATGTTTGTGATGAATAGTTTAAACATGGGAATCAAATGTCAATAGCCCTATCCATGCTGGGTGCAAGACCAACCTATCAACTAAAGAAAAAGTTAGGAGCTAAGAAAAAGTGATGACAAAAGTTCTCTTTAGTAGAAGGCTTGTTATAAATTAAATGTTGTCATTTCTCCTTTCAATCAATTAAATTCAAACTACATACTGCAGATGATTCAGTTCCTAATTTAATTACATTTTTATATGCATTTATATGACAATTGGGAAGCACTAAATTTGTACTCGCATCTATCTGGAATGGCATGCCTTCATCTTACCGGTCAGTTATTCAGCGAACAAAAGAAAACCAAGACCTACACAAAGCAAAAGAAAAAGTAGCTTCCGTCACGATGTGAATTATCGCACCTGGTCTGAAGGGGTTTATTTAATTCCATGGTTTTTTTTTTTTTTTTAGGTCTGTTGTGATAAATTCACGTTCTGAAATTGTGCCACACCCTCTTACAACCCTCCCCAACCCTCCTACTTTATGAGCGGCTGTGTTGTGGGAACAGTGTCCAGACTGCGGTGATCTCTAGGCCAGAGGTTCACTGTCGGACAGACGAGGAGATTGCCGAGTGTCTCTGAAGTAAGACATCGGCTGTATTGTATTCCTATCAGGTGCAGCCAAACAACAAAGAGAGGCTATTAAAAGATAAGGGGGACTGAAATGTGACCTCCTTCATCAATCGCTTCCCCTTGTCGGCGGTGGAAAAAAAGCAGCAGGAGGGAGAGGGGGAGAATATAAAAGAAAGCGACAGACTCCAGCCCCAGAGGCAGGCATGATGGATGCTCTCTGCAGGTAGAGTAAGCAAATGTAGCATGATGTCAGCTGCGGCCATGTCTATGTAGCCCCCGTCATCACACCCGCCCCCTTTGGAAATAACACGTCAGCGGTCGACGGCACGCCCCACCCCATCTGCAGGGCTCTGAGAGTGCAGAATGTGATTGTAATGATAATCCCACTCAGCATAATGTCTGAGTGTGCTGAGTAGAGCTTGTGCGCCGACTGCGCAGCAGAAATTCCACGTCTGGCTCGGTGTAATGAGCGCTGTGACCACTAGAGAGCTCACTGAGCACAGAACACTGCTGGAGGGTGCAAACGAGCCCTGCCGCACGCTGCCAGCTAGGCTGCCTGAAAAGGTGGAAGAGAGAGAGTGAGAGAGAAACCGCGTAGGCGAGAGAACGCCGGTCACTGGACAGTCCCCAGTGGGCAACCCCTTGAAACCAGGGGAAACGGAGCAGGCTGGAGGAAACATGGAAGAAAGCAAGGAAAAAGAATGGAAGGAAGGATGGAATAGTTAAAGGCCGGCTGGCCAGAGACGTGCTATTAAACCTGCTTAACAGCCAGAAACAAAAACAAGAGAACACACACAGACAGAGGCCAGGCCAGCTCTCTGAAGTGGATTTTGGTCGCACGTGAGCGTGAGGGAGGAGAGATGACATCATGTGTTGCTATAGACCAGCTGCAGCATAGCAGAAGAATTAACTGAGAACATCTGCAGCCCTCCACCCCTCCCCCCACACAAAGAGCACATAACTGTCTGTTAGGAAGACTCGCTGTCAATTCAATTCAGTGCAAACTAGTTCAAATAAATTACATAAATGACACAAATAAAACACAGGTGGAGTAAACAAACGATAAAATTAAAATTGTGAAAAACTGAGAAAACTTTTAGTAATGATTAATGTCTATCAATTGAGCAAACATGGTTTTTATTTATCAACAAAAATATTAAAGGGTTAGTTCACCCAAAAATGAAATATATATCATAATGTCATATATTTCTCACCCTCATGTCGTTCCAAACCAGTAAGGCCTTTGTTCATCTTGGGAACACAAATGAACATATTTTTTACAGAAATCCGAGGGTATTCTCGTCGTTTCATAACATTAAGGGTGAACCACTGTAGTCACATGAACCATTTTAACGATGTCTTTAATACCTTTCTGGACCTTAAAAGGTGCAATGACGTAATCCTCGAGAAATCCTCGAATTTCAAAAATATCTTAATTTGTGTTCCAAAAATGAACAAAGGTCACACATTTATATTTGCATGCATTCAATAACATTAAGGGGGTGGTGAGGGGACAACACACACACAAAGGCAAATCCGTTCAATAATAATGCTGCTGTGCTGAACCTGATCCTGCACCTTCTGTGAGCAGCACGAGAACTCTTATTCCCAAATTTGCATAATGTCAAATACTCATAATAAATAAAATATCAATAAACTGAATAATCACACAATGAAATATAAAAATGACCCTTTCTCCTCACAAAATTAGCTGCTGCACAACAATGACACACTTTACAAAGGCTACATATATTGCCATTGAGGATCGAAATGTTTTTATATATACTTCATTTAAAACAGTGTATCATGTAAGCCTGTCTCAGTGTTACAAAAAGTGTTTGTTAATTGCTAAAATGGACGGTATAGCTCAACAAACATAGAAACCAGCATAAACATTCAGCTCAAGAGCAATGGGGTCGTGCACAGGCCATAGCTCTTCAACACCTGAACACTCTTCAGAAAATTGGCTTTTAAAGAGAAAGAGAGAAAGTAAGAGAGAGAGAGAGAGAGAGAGAGAGAGAGGGAGGGGGGGAGGTCAACAGCTGTCTAATAGATTTTCACAATATTGCGGACTATGCTGCATCTATCAGTGCTGTTTATTGTTTTAAGTACAGCAGATGAGTGTAAATGTGTTTATGTGCATGTCGGTATAATAACAGGCTTTATCTGACTCAAGGGTTTAACATTGTGTCAGTCATTGCGGTTAAAGTGTTAAACCGCCACTTACAGGTGCCACTGATCAATGCGGATTCATCACAATGATTAAAACAGTTCCAAAGCTAGCTCTATGCCTCTCAGTTTGTACAAATTTTTTAGCCAAAAAAAAAAAAAAGATTTTCATTATATAGAGCCAAACTCACTCCACATTGAAAACCTCTAGATTACGGTGTCAATTGCATAAAATCTGAATCTGAGAGGCTGATGAGTTGAGGTGCTCTGTCTTTCCCTGCTCTCTGAGGTTCATTGTTCACTTAATCAGTTTTGTGGCCCTTAAAGACGACAAGCTCGTTAATGCCGGAGATGGTGGTGGTCTGATTGTCTGAGGGCCACATCAGGATCGATGTTCCCCACTACTGACTAGCAGACTGTCAGCGTGCAAAGCAAATTACATGGCCAATCACTGCACAGTCACTTGCTCTTACTGACACCGGGACGGACAAGTAGGGTGGTACCTGCTTGCGGAGTTCCTCTGCGGCTCTTCTGTAGTTGTGGCCATTGGTGTTGTGGCTCTTGGCGGTGGCCGCCGTGTGCTTGTGGGAGATGTCACCCGACGCATCACACCTTTCGCTACAATCTCTACCCACAGTTGACTCTCTGCCTCTTGATCTGGTATTGAGCTCTTTCTCCTTGTGTACCTTAAGGCCATTTAACACTGGGGGAAAGAAATAACAGGGTTATTAAAATACACAAAAATATTCTGTAACACTTTTTTACAGTGTCCTTATTACATAAGTTAAATATAGTTACTATAGTAATAACTATAAAGTATGCATACATGCAACTAACGCTAAAACAACCCCTAATCCTAACCCGGACCCTATAGTAAGTACACGCTGTTAATATTACTAATTAATATTACTCAGTACTTAAATGTATAACTACACTGTAACAAGGACACCTTAAAATACAGGGTTACACTTTATTGTAAGGTGTCAGTATTACAGTGTAATAATACATTTAATTACTGAGTAATAATAATTAACTGCATGTAGTTACTTAGGTTTAGAGTTAGGGTGGGGGTTTTGTTTAGGGTTAATTGCATGCAATTATGCATAATTTCAAATAAATAATTTCTAACAACGGTAAAATAAAGTGTTACCAAATAAAGAGTAACCAAATATTCTTGTAATTGCAGAAATAATGCATTCATGAAAAAAAAAAAAATGTTTTTCAGTCTGGACCATTGCACTCTCTCTCACTCAAAGTAATATGAGTGGACCATCTTTGTATATCTAAAGTTTTTGCTACTCTCAATGTATAAAATGCGATGGTATTATGAGTTTTTGTTCATTTGACCATCTTAAAACTCAAACAAAATAACATGATATGCACTCAATCTGACCTTCAATTTCTGGTGTGAAGGATGGACCAGACGTATGGCCAAAATATGGGATTAATAAGGGAAAATAACCATCTGGCACTTTGATAAAGTCATAAATAAAGTAGAATGGAAATATTTATCATAGGTGGAATAATACCCCATTATTTCACTTAATATTTAAGAAAAATAAACAGTAGTATACATTAATATTCCATTTTGAACATAGCTACAGTATAAAACACCAAAAGATGCAGACAGCCTATAGCTGTGACAGAAACAAAACCATTACAGAGCTTTGAAAGACATGTGAGTGACAGAAAGTGTCAAAAGTAACAACTATTAGGAAACATACTTTCCACCACAAGAAACAAAACAGTCAAAAACAACCACCAGCACTTTTGCTGTCCTGAGCAAGAAAACATGTAGAGTAAACTGTACTAGAAAATAGAGTTTACAAACTGTATATATCTACATCTATCATATAGTATAAAAAACAGACAAAACAAACAAACAAAACAAAACCAACAAAGCAAAAACAAAAGTAAAGCAAAACCAAAATGAAAAAAAATTATAATAAAATAACAAAACAAAATGTCCCTCCTTCTCATCTGCATGTTTGTTTTAAATCTGCATTTGTAAATGTACTTTTTTTCTACAGATAATGCCGTAAATAACTATTTTCAGCATTTTTGAACAGGGTAGTCTGTCTGTTATCAGGCCCTCTGGACTGCTCTAATTAACACATATTCAAACTGCTCTCTGTATTTATGACTGCTCACTTTAATTTTACAGTGTTTAAATATCAACAGGCAGCAGAGCGTGTCGGCGAAGGGGAAACGGACGGGCTTTCGCGCTGTAAGGCTTGCACTTGGAACTGCTACCGACAGCTGAACTCAATAAAAGGTGTTTAATTTAGAAATGTAAACACGCCTCTGGGTTACTGAGGTTCAGCGAATGAAAGCCGAGCACTGTGGTTTCTCTCGCTCTGAGAGACGCAGAGAGAGAGAGAGAGAGAGAGAGAGAGAGAGAGAGAGATTGGAGCTTTGCCTGTGCTCCATATTAAAGTGTCACATCTGACATGGGCCAGCTCAGACAACGGGCTGCCTCCGAGACAGCACGAGACAGAGAGAATGGGACGGGGCTTTCTTGAACCTGGGACAGTGTGCATATTTCACACATCCAACCACCACAGGGTGTTCTACATAGACAAAACTTTAAGACTGTAAAGAACAAGGAGCAAATTCCTGAATATGGACCAATCTGGAGCAATCAAGATCAATTTGAGAGGAATAAAACTGAGCTAAATTATGCACGAACAACAATAGACACAATAAGAATAGACAATAGCTTGCGCGCTGTCACTGGGTATATAACCGGTGTTAACTTATATAAAGCACGTTTTAAATGTTTCAAAATGATTATTTCATGTTTTCACAATTTAGCAATTATTAAATCTAATACTGAATATCACACATACATACATATATATATACACATACATATATATATATATATATACACATACATATACATATATATATATGTGTATATATATATATACATATATATATATATATATATATATATATATACATATATATATATATATATACACATATATATATATATATATATATATATATATATATATATATATACATATATATACACATACATATATATACATATATATATATATATATATATATATATATATACATACATACATACATATATATATATATATAATGCCTGATTTCACTATTATATATAGCAGTTTAATAGCATCATTAAAATTACTTAATTTCACCCTTAACACATAATAAACAAGTCTATAGATTGCTGACAAAGCAGTGCCTTTCTCGGTTTGAAAGCAGAAAGGTTGAAAAGACAATAGACAAGTAAAGGCTGTGAATCAATGATTTGGAGAGATCGCTTGGAAATATTACATATTACCCTCTCCGCTGCTCAAATGGGCCTCATATAGAAAATGTCTTCCCTTTTAAATTACACTTGTAAATAACCGGGCGTCCCAGTGCTCCATATGGTCCATCCCTGTTCACTTTACAATGGAAATCACTGCAATACAGTTGAACACGTATTGATTCATTTGTTTGGACTCTGAATTAGGGATTTTCAAAAGATAATATCGTTTTCTCCCCTCTCAGGAGAACGTTGTTTTGCGAACAAATTGCGAAAATAAGATAAAAATGCAAGCTGCTGCAAATAACGCAGAGTTTGCTTGATTTTGCATTAAATTCTGCAATCATCAAATTCTGGAGGAACTGTTCAGACTATATATGCCTGTAGGCTTCAATGGAAAAAAAAACATACATAAACTTATATAACTTAAATAAATACTAATACAGCTAATGTATACAATATAGATAGCAGCTTGATTCAAAGACACATTTAACGAGCCTCTTGGCTTTCAATGATCTACTGACAGACTATTTTTCCTAGTTAATATGATGTTTCATTAACACACATGTTCCCCTAATACCTTGCTGTCACTGCATCTACTGAGCGTGCTCAAAATGTCTTATAGGATGGTCTTTCCTTGATTCATCGGGGGTGTGTGCGTGTGTAGCGTACAGCGACGTGTTGCCCGCCGTTACTCGGCACAGCTGTGAGCTGAATGCATAAACACCTTGTTACCGCCTTTCCTACTAAAGTGATAATTGGAGTGGAAAGATGGAAGCGTCACGTCCCACTCCAACACAAGATTCCCATCTTTACACAGGAAGCAGCAATTCTCGTCTCTCTCTCTCGTAACACGTACAGCTTGCACATGGCATGTACACTAACGTTCAAAAGTTGATCTCTATTTTGCTGCAATTGTTTTTCACCCTCTGTTCTCACCGAATCCGTTGATTTTGCCAGTAGGTTTGCCCTTCTTGGGTGTAGACTGGCATGATGTGGACGCCACACTGGGTGGTTTCTCTTCCTCAATTTCATCTTCATCATCCAGATCCTCTTCATCCTGAGAGCTGCCGAAGTAGGCCACGTTGCTGGGTAATGCCGGTGAGCCTGAGAGGCGGGAAAGAGAGAAAGCGTTAAAGGAAGCCACAGGCCCAGCACATTTACTGAGAAGTGGCCGAAGAAAATGGGATGAACCGGCACAGCTCTGTAATCTCAGTTTCTATTGCAGCTGTAATCCTCTCAAAATCAGCTGCTGCTCTGGATGAGATTAGAGACTGTTGCAGCCGTAGGATCGCTCCTTACACTCCTCTGTTTCTGTGTGTGCTGAGTGGAGATTTGCCGCTACAAATGACTGCGTCTGACTGGCGTTTCTCTTTGAGAGAAACTACGCTTTAACTAACACCAGCTGATAACCAGCAGCACACTGCAAGATTCCAGCCCCAAAATACACCACTGCTCCTGGATCAGGCTGAGCTTGAAAGAAGGAAAGTTACACTACACATGGTATACAAAAACCAAAAAAAACCTTTAAAGTTATTCAATTCATTTGTATTTTTACAATAATTCTATAGTTCTTATTAACATCTTAACCATGGTGAAATAGCTAGAAAATTGCTAATATTTTCCACAAATTATTAAAAAGAAACAGCAAGTAACACACTGAACTGAGCTAAATTTTGAAGTAGTATTTTAAAACATATTGTAATGTTTTTTATTTACAGCTTCGAATATGTATATTATATGTTCTGTTGCACTACTGCATGTCTGCGATTCATCCGCACTATAACGGGCAACAATTATCATTATCTAATGCTGTTCTCCACCAGCCTCATGAATGAAACATGAGTGTGTCGGCCACGGCCCTGCAAATGTGCTCTCATTAGCTCTCTATTAACGTGAAGCTGCAACCGGCGTGGCTGCGGTGGTGATGTCATTGCATACATGTAGCGTTTGACATGCCAAATTAATAGTTATGGTCCATGTGACAACATTTATAAAAGCAATTGAGACAGGTTGGCAGTTCAGGAAACTAATAAAATGACTGAATGAAGTTGAAATTTAACGAGACGCTATTAAAATGGACTTGACAAAAGCAACTGGCAAAATAACAAACACTTAAATTAAAACTAAAACTGACAATATAATAATTAAAAGCCAATTCAAGATAAACACTACAATAATATACAAATAATACTAAAATAACACACGCTTTTGGGTTATTAATGTAATACTGTATTAATGTAGTTACAAATACATATATAAAGTAACTATATGCTAATATTTTTGAAACAAAACTACTATTATGGTTACTCCATATGGCACAAGCCAAACAAATGACAGGATCGTCTCTATTTTTAACATAATTTCTAAAAACACAAGCAGAGATTGAACAAAAGTGCCAAAAAAACAAACAGGGCCACTTAATGTCAGCTCAACTAATTAAGAAAATTGCTGCCATTACCATTATCTTGCGCTCCCATGCTATGGGAGGAAAAGGTCAAAACGCCAAAAGCTCAGAGGGTCAGCCGATGTCATGACTGGGGGAGGGAAACCGCTGACATGGTAAGGCAGCCATTTTTCCGAGCTTTAGATGCTCTGCAAAAAGGATGTTATTGTCATGTAATCTGTTTCAGACGCCCCCTAAACTGAGTCTCAGGCTCATGAGGTTTAGCGAGTGCCCCAGGGAATGCTGGGTAGGGAGTATCCCAACTATAACTCCCGGTCACTGGCATCAGGGGGTGCACAAACCGGATTTTTGATCGCAATCATGCACCGCCTGTCACGGCTTCTCCCCTCAGCCTCCTTCTCTGGATCCAAATCTAAATCTGTCATCTCCCAGACAGAAAGAAAATAAAAAACAGACCTTCCCCAAACCCCAATTATGTGTGCTCTCATATTCACAGGCTGACACAAATCATAATTAAAGATGAAGGCATCCATTACAATTGTCAGTTTTAATTCAAGCACAGACATAATTACAAGCGAAGTGTTCTACTTCGGATGCTCTGCTTTTGTACCATTTTACAAAGCAAAAGAGGTTAAAATTGAAGCTTGAGGAGAACCAATCAAATCTGCCTAAGCAGATGTCCTTGCTCTGATTGGATGTTTGGTTGCCGACTGTTTTTGATCAGAAACATGGTTAGAGGGAGTGAAGAAGTATTCCTATAAGTTGCTCATATATATATATATATATACACACACACATATATATATATACATATATATATATACATATACACACACATATATATATATATATATATATATATATATATATATATATATATATATATATATATATATATATACACATATACATATACATATATACATATATATATATATACACATACGTACATATACATACACACACACATACACATATCTATCTATCTGTCTATATTTTTTTTAACCTACATTTTTTTATGCATAACATTTCTGTAATAAGTACTCTTTCACAATGGTATAATGACCATGAGCTATTTCAAGCTCTTAAAAAGGTCAAAAAGCACCATTAAAAGCATCATAAAAGTATCTCAAATGATTTGTGTGCTAATTCTAAGTCATGCTACAGCTTTATGTGTAAATTTAAAGTTGATATTCACTGAAAAATGTTCCCTACGCCATAGTTTACAAGTTCGCCTATTAGGCTTATTAAAATTTGGCATGCTGCGTCACTGATGTCAACCTGACTTTCCGCGAACAACTTCACATAAGAAAAAAAAAAAAAAGCCATACAGGTTCGTAACAGCTTAAGAGTGAATAAATTATGAAAGAACTAATTTCTCAGGTGATCTATCCTTTTACAGCTGGACTTGTATGAGCTGTCCATCTTGACCCAATGTTGTCAGGGCTCCTGTCAGGTTATCAAGCAGGTCGAGGCATAGCAGTTGAGGCGAGAGAAGTTAGACAGTCAGCAACCCCCTGCCTGGCACTATATCCCTTCTATGTGACAGCATATGGCACTATGGAGTGCACTAGAGAGCGGTGAGAGAGGGGAATAAGGGGGACATTAAAAACATTGTCTCTGGGCTGTGGCGGCAACAAGAATGCGAGGGGATTATGGATTATATCTCCTCTAATTTACATTCCTGAATGTCTGCAAATCCATTAACCCAGTTTGCCCTATGCTTGAGGAGTCGCCTGGAGAATTTAATCAGCCTGCTGCCCCACCGCCAAGCCGCACACGTCAGCGCACTTAATTGAATTGAAATCAGCTGTCTTTGTTCTTTCGTAGCGCCGAGCCAGTGCAACAGCTTCACGCCGGCACACGTGGCTGTGGTTTGAATGCGGCTGCTGTGGCCTGAGACACATAAATAAGGACTTTAAAACAGTAAACGATATCCAAGAGACACTGGAATTGAACTAAACGCTTATGAGGGCATTCAAAACCACATAAAAATACAGTTACAACAGCCTGTTATGTAACACGGGCAATAGAGTACGTTATTCATTTACCCAGATCTCCTTACCTTTTTATCTAGTTTATATTATGAGGAGTGGCTATGTCAGAGGTTCTGAACTAAATGTAATATTTTTTTATAAAATTTTTTTGAAAGAATTTAAATGAAATTATTATTATTTAGACTGTCAACGCAAGTGGATCGCTTGATCAGTTTACTGACATACACTATGAAAAAAAAATCTTGTCTCGCATCAAAAATGAATTAGACTTCCCATATATCTGTATGCATGTAAGAATTTAAACTAAATTTTTCCTATTTCTATACTATTAAAGAAAATAAAGGCTTACATTTATTGCTTTAAATTGTATTGTTTGACTGGTAGATTTCACTCAAACATTTTCAAGATGCAACGAAACACTCGTCAGGATTTAAAGTGGCATGTAGTGTTTCAAGAGTATAATTCCTGCATTGTGTTTGCAGCGCATTACTTTCCATTGCATCAGAACACACATATAAAGCAATAAGGATGTAAAAGAAATCCATTTTAAAAACAAAAAACACTGCTAATTATGTTGTTGTCTCAAAAGGCAGAACCATAGGGATTATATACGTCAAATACGTCATAACGTCACATTAATCGTAGCCTGTGCTCTACTCGGCAGTCGCACCCAGTGGTCTGGTTAAATACCTTTTGTCAGATAAGAGCATCGTTTCATTGGCAGTCAGCCATATCTGAGCTATTGCAGGACTGCCCATTTGACCCTGGCTATATTTACCCAGAATCCATTGATCTGTATTTACCCATCCTCTCTACCTCCACCCCTGTGAAAGATCAACACTGTCTTGTTACGACTGCCGCTCCTGATGGCTGGTACAGACATGCCAAAGTAAAGAGAACTCTGGAAGATACAGAATATCAGGGATTCTTTGAAGGATAAAACAACATGCCGTTGTGACAACTCTTCTTATAACACCAGTGTATTGTAATGCCATTTGGACAACATTACGCTCCACACACATACAAATACACACTCGAGCTAGACCTCAGCAGGGGAGTATCATCTATAAATAATACCAAGGCTGGTGTACAGTTATTGAGGTGCGGCCCATCGTCTAATTGCTGTCGTGGAAAAAACAGCTAAGGGAGTCACTGAGAGTTGAGGCTGATACGCAACACCGTCATCGCGTGGATTTGGCCTCTCCATGACCTCACACACCAGTCCAAGTCAAGTTACGGCCAAGTCTGGGAAGACCTGAGCTGACCCAACTACATACATGGGGCATAGCGCATCTGTTACATCTAGCTAACACTTCATTCTATACAGTCATTGACACAATCACGTGACGAAGTGATTAAAAGACTACTTTTACAGAAGCAGTGAATGTTCATGACCATATATTTTGGCTAATGAATGTCTTGTTTTCGGAAAACATGATACAGGACAGTTCTGGCAGCTACTCTGAAATCCCAGTGAGGAAGGAAAGTTTACAGTGAAATGAGGCAGTCTAAACCATCTCCCACAAGGTTTAAGTATTATGTTGTAAAAACTCCAGCCAGAGAATAAATTCAAAGTCCAGCAAGTGTTCGTTCTCAATTTTTGGAGCGCTACAATCGGAACATTCTGCTCCCACTTTTCCTACCTTTTACACATCTCAGGACATGCATGAAATGGGAGAGAAACTTTTCTTTTTTGATCGTTAAGTTCTGATACTTATAAATGAATTTAAACAGTCAAATAAATATTAATGTAAAATATAAAGGGCCACACAGAGTCTACAGAGCCAAGAACAGTTTTGCATTTTCTGCACATATTGGGGGGGGGGGGGGGGGGGGGCTCACAGAACGGACTGCCGTGTGGTAAAACATTCAAACATTTCTTAGCTGAAAACACAAAGTATTTTATAATTTTGTCTAGATTCTCAGAATTGGCTATTAGGCTCCATTCCACCCTGAAGGTTTTAGTTTTACCTGTTCTGTGGTAAAACTAATATTTGAGCTTCACTCTATAGAAACACTGTGTACCGACCTTGAAAGCAGGAGGTACCCGTAATCCCTTGTGAAAGGCATAGCCTGGTTCACAGAGGTGGGTTTGTTTGTAAAAATGTGTGTTCAAGACACTTCAGGATGATAACACCATTATTCAACATGAAACGTTTGGTGTTGATACCCCCTAACTTTGAGAGTCAACATTTGTGAAGCAAGTGCACTGGAGTTCAGACACCACCTCGGCCATGACACCAGACACCAGTGCTACAGTTCAGATCATTTACCTGGTGAGTGGGCCAGAGGTATCGGGCGAAGACTGTAGGAAAGGTTATGATCATGAATGAAAACTGTTACAAAGAAAAACTAGCAATAAAATAACTAAAAGCTTGAGTTCCCAAAAAGAGAAAACAAGCTAATACAAAACCAATAATAACAAGATTTAAGAAAAAAAGTATTTTAGTTTTCATGATTGGTTTGATTTAATTTCTTAAGCCTGAATTCTGACTGCTGCTGTATCACATGTGACGTTCAGGGGCATGTAAATTTGACATTGGCGGAATCACAATAATTAACTGAGAAAAGCAAATTGGTTTCAGCATATAATGGCTCAGCAGACTTCGTGAATCATTGCAAAACCAACACGAATCCCATTAGTCTTCTTTAGTTCATCTGAACTGTCTCAAAACATAAAGGGTCTAAAGAGCCACAATAATAAGTCCCGAAATATTTTCCAAATTGGCATGCTGTAACTTGGCAAGTTGTTGCTCTAAGCGGATACGGTCCATGCTGCTGGATGCCCTATAATGATGGTAGTAACAATTTACTGCTAAATGTAGCAGCGATGACACATTTATAGCACATTTAATTGTCCACTTGGACAGCAGTGCGCCGTGTTAAGACTTCAACTTTGATTGTATAATTTTGTAATGCATTGTGCCATTGCTAATAAAGTGTTGTTCGTCATCAATGTTAGAACATTTTAATAACTTTTCACAACTATTAAGAAAGTAAAAAAATAAATGATATTGTCAAAACATTAATAACTATGGATTGTAAGACAAGGAAGGAAGGGCACTGGAAAATGAGGCAATACCTCGAAGGCATATGAAGGTGAGGAAGTCTTCCGTCTTGGGTTTGCGCTTGGAGAGGAATGTGATATGTGCGAGCGGCATGGGCAGAGAGGGGTCGGCCATCTTCACCGGCGTGGTGCTGGGAGAGTTGGGTTGAGACTGAGCAAACTTCCTCTGTGCATGCAGTCTGGGCCTGAGAGAGAGAGAGAGAGAGAGAGAAAAAAAAATGGAAACATTAGATTTTAAATACACTTGCGTTCTATCATATAACAGACTTTATGGATACATCATAAAAAATTTTCTTCAGCAAACCCCCACTTGGCACTGGGACTTGGATAACGTTGCCCAGAGCAATAAATTCCTCTTAATGCATTTGCTCTCGTGACGGTAAAACTCCACTTGGGGCCTTACTGTTGCCATGACTAATTCAGTCGATCTGGAACCCTTTCAAACAGGTTTTTGGTCTGATTAGCACACAAGAGCTACTATTTCTGAAAGTTATCCAAATGCTGATAACTGGGTTGAGTAGTGGAACAATATAAGCTACAAAACTGAGAAGAAGAAAAAATTATCTTATTAAACTGATGGCAGGTGAAATATGGAAAGGTGGCCTTAAAGATGAGAACTGGCTGTACTGTTGCGTTTTTTTTAAACCTTTCATTAAAATCTGACAGTGTGTCCAAAATGTTGGGACAGCTGTGAAACCTGATACAACAGGAATATTTTTTTATAACAAACCTTTTCAGTCTGTCAGGACATAGCAGTAATAAAAAAATGTTAAATACAGGGATTTGAGGGAAGTTAATGATCACGTCATAATTAATTGACAAAAACGCAAAAATTAAACCAAATGAAACGGTAAATGTGTTATGGACACTTTAGTGATCATCTCTGCTTCATTTCAAAGTGGAAATGTGGCTATTTTTGTCCCATTCCTCAAGAATCTCTGAGTGAGTGACTTGACAGAAGGCTCACAGACACTGGTGTTTCCTTCTTTAGCACTTGCAAGATGCAGTCTAACTTAACCTCCGAATTCGCGTCAAGGCTTTGAAATGTAATTAAGTTCTCCATTATGCGCAGTGAAGAATTCAGCAGCAGCTGATGACTGATAAATAGCACTAAGGATAAATCAAGCTGCCAACATTCAAGGCCTCTCACACTCACTCATTACAGCTTCTCCTTTTGGAGACATTCAACTCTCTGACTCTATATTTCAGTTCAACTCTCCACGGGAAAAAGCATGGGATACTAAAAACAGTGGAAAGTCATACGTCTCAATTCTTCCTCCACCCTCCGTGCGCTTCCAGAGGAGGCACGCGTGTACGCACTTTCCATTTCAGCTGCATTTCATCATTTTACCCACACGCACTCCCCTCGGTCCACGCCTGATGTTTGCTGCCAAATATGTTCTCCCCACATAGAATAAGAGAAAATAACGAGGGATGGGTAAAAGACAAACATCATTCACTCCTGTACAAATTAATCTCATTCAATCAGAGGACCGTGCCTGAGATGGTTTGCCAACCGCCAGCAGCTTTGACGAAGATGCAACGGCATCGCTAATCAATTCTCACCAGCGCTGTGTTCTGCAGACAGATTGTTCCATCTTTTTTTTTTCCTGTTCCAGTCTCTCATGACTGTGACTGATGGCACGGGCACCTCTGTTATGCCACACACACACACACACACACACACACACACACACACACACACACACACACAAAGGAAAAATGCTGCAACTACTGTTCACAATTATTTTTAACGAGGTAAAAACATACTTTGAATAATTTGGAATCTTAATTTTGTGGTTCCGAAACCATTATTGAAGCATTGTTCAATAAGCGGTTCATTAAGTCTATATGTACTTTTGATAACAGTCATTTTTTTAATACCAAAGACTGCACATAAATAGTGCAAGGATAAAACTACCAAACCGTGATAGTGAATGATGAGTGTCAATTAAATGTGCTCAAGTCTGAAAGAAGACAGGAAGGAGGAGGAAAAAAAGGAGCCTGAAAGCCTCACAGACATGGATTTAAACAAAAAAATTACAGTGAACTACAGTTTATTTACACACAAAAATGGAAGCGGATACAAGATTAATATACGACATGAGTTATGTTTCAAAAAGACTCATAATCACCCTTTAAAACGGCTTCATCTGTTGAAAATGGGACAGCAGCTCCACACCCAAACGCTGACATTTAATTAATGGAGATTATACAGGCAAAAAGTTCATCGAAACATTGGAGATAGCTGGAGGACTAGATGACAGCAGAGTGAGATTTCAGCCAACAAACACAAGCATTAAAAACCTTGCCTTTTAAAACATTGCTGCTAGATATTCAACAAAGCACTTACAAGCCGGCCAACTGCCCCATTATTTATTGATTGCTAAAGTGTTTCAGGCAGAGGTTTAACCTCATTTAGACTGGTCCAGGGAGGATTGTTACTTAGCAGGAGAAATAAAGAAAACAATCTCCTTTTCTTGCCATGGTTTTCATAAGAAACCTAAATATTTTTAGGAGCTGAGAACTGCCGCTTTAGAAGTATTAACGCAACTAAGTACCAGAGTAATTCTGAGGCAGCTGTGCAAGAAAAGGGATCCAGTAAAACAAAGGAGGATGTCACAGTTCATATAGTCAGTCTAGACTGCTCTCAATTTCAGAGACGGCCTGCTTTTATTGGACAATTTATACTATCTGTTCCTCATTATAGGGTATAATGGCCAACTGTTTGGCATGCAAGTATCCAGTGACAGAGACGGAGGTGCATGCTGGGATAGTCGACATGATGTAGTGTAATCCCTACACATGATGTGGAGAACGATTTTACAACTTTAATGCATGTCTTTCACCACATCTATAGAGTCTAAATACAGACCTCACATGGTATACAATAAACTTAAACAGATGAGAGAGAAACAATATCATAAAATTCAAAACAGAAATGGGGAAAAGTCCCAAACACACTACAACTGCAACTTTCCTGGGATGTTGTTGACATCAAGCAAATGTGTGAGCTTCCTGAAAATAGAATGGCTATGAGAACTTCTGTTGACACTTAAGATTCTCTAAACATTATTTGAAAATGATAGCTCAGTTTCAAATCCTAGAGAGTTCCCAGCCTGGCTATTAAAAGCATTGTAGGCACTCCAAATGTAAATGCTCTTTCCAAAAGGTAGGAAACAACATTATCCAGCCTTCTCATTTTGGTCAAATTCTAAGACAGAATCACATGAATCTTTTGGAGGGAAGAAAAACGCAGAATGCACTGCAACAAGCTCAGTGAAAAAAAATGTTACATTGAATACTGGAGACTCTAGATAAAAATAGTAGCATCTCATTAAATATTCACACACTATTTGTGCACTATCCATATTTGGGCTTGTTAGAGTATCTCGTTGTCTGTCTCCATGCTAATGTCAAATTATATTGGAATCATATGTACTAAATACAATTTGTGTGGTATAAGACATTGTTGCATATGTAGAGTGTTCCAATTCAGTGCAGTTTCATGACATTTAGGATGTTGTCTTAGAAGGTAGTCGTCTAAGTAAGCCAGAGACAGCACATAAACTTGTTAGGTGTTAGAGAGTTGCAGTGTTTTGAAGCTCTGCATATTTTCCCAGGAATATTTGCAGGAGTTGTGGCTGTCCAATTATAGAATGTCTGTACAAATTAACAATGCAATCCAAAAAAACAAAAACAAAAAACAACCTAGCTCCAAAACAATCCTGTCAACCAGGGAACAATGAGAATACTATATATTGAACCTTCTGTATTTCTCAGAAAAAGAGTCTGTGAATTGCAACATGAGTGATGGAGGGTGGAGATGGGATCCAACCACATCCTCTAGACAGGACGGTTAAAGAGAGGCCATGAGATTGACTGATCTGGGCATTCCGGTTCCGCTGGTCTTTCCCTTCCTCAATGGGCAAGAGACACTGCAACACAATAGCCCCATGGAGCTTCCCAGCCTGTGCACTCCTTAATGGGACAGATATGGGTTCACTTACAATGCCAGTCTTTTAACAAGAGGCTCATGCATAATTTACAGCTGATAAAAACCACAACAGGGTAAGGTCACTGCAGGAACTAGGGCTATGATCCAATTACCATTTAGCTCAAGGAGGCCAAAAACCTATGATGGATGAGCTGTGCCTGAGGTCAAGTTTAAAGGGTATTTGGTGCAAACTAGTATAAACACACCTCCAAATCCAC
Organism: Opsariichthys bidens; assembly: GCA_037194245.1. Lineage (NCBI taxonomy): Eukaryota > Metazoa > Chordata > Actinopteri > Cypriniformes > Xenocyprididae > Opsariichthys > Opsariichthys bidens. The sequence continues at coordinate 12,304,148 of CM074302.1, forward strand.
TTCCATGTTCAATTTATCTGCCTTCAAATGACACACCTCCAAATTTGCGTCCAATTTGAATGTATCTGCCTTCAAATCAGTCAAAAGTTTTCATAGTTTCAACCTACAGCTTTTCCAAGGACTATGCCTCCAAACTGGTTTACAGTTTTGGTCAAAGTACCTGCATCCAAATCTGCCTCCAGTATCACTGCATCTGCCTTTAGTTCTCTCTTCTTTCTCCATCTAAGGGTGTGCTTAAGATAGAGGGACAACAAAGATGTTAGAGCAAATTAGGCCTCCTGGAGATCAGCCCAGCTGGCCAAGATGTGGAGAGAGCCAGACAGTGAAAAAGTGAAGAAGGGGCAGTCAAGCGAAACAACCAAAAGGGAAAAAAAAAGAAAAAAAAAGGGGTGAGCACCTGCTGGGAGGCGCGGAGGGAGGGATTATGGCAGGATGTCCAGATTCATCCTCCTCTAATCCCTGTGCCTCGCCCTTCAAAGAATGCCCCACTCTGATGTTACATGTGGAGCTCTTCTGTGTCATTGATTAGCTTTTAGGACAGCAACAAGAGAGGAGTAGAGTTTGCCCATCGGAAAGGAAAAGGAACAGCAATTGCCGATTGGATTCATGGGGCTTAATGAAGCTTATGAGAGGAGGTGAAGGAGAGTTACAAAATGCTTTGGTAACCTTTATGTTACCTTGCTTTACAAGCAACAGCTGTTGTGAGCTGGAGTGAACAATCAGAGGAGTGGTGTATATCACTGAAATATATGCATGAAGTCCAATATGATGGTGGCATGTGGGACCACACAAATGCACAATGACATTAAGTTAAGCTCCTTTTACTGGTTGCATTACATGCAATTACGTTAAAACGTTAATCATTTGCGTGTTGAGAAGTTGTCTTCAGTTTCCTCCACTTTCAATGTATCTGCCTCCAATCAGGAGGCAGTCAATCTCCAACATTAAACAACTGAAGCTGTTCCATCTGCATCAGCAGTAGAGGACACGGACAATAAACAAGTCATGTAACTGATCTCTGCTGGTGTTGTGCGAAATCTTTGGTAACGATCTCTCAATCACAAGCGCACAGCACGACAATAAAGTAACAGGTACTGCAAGCACTCGGGGAATCCACAGAATGCTTGAGCACTCCGTAGTGTGTGTGATTGTTTAGAAGGATGGTGCTCCTCTAAAAGAGCACCAAATCGTGCTGAACAGGAGGAAGAGATGGAGAGCTTCCACAAACAAAAGCATATTGGCGGCGCCAGGGGTAAAAGGGACAACCCCTCTGGTGTCAGCACCTCCCCCCCAGATCCCGAAGCATCAAAGCATTCCACAGCGGCTGGAGTCACTCCTAATCTCAGCAGCAGGCTATGGCTCTCTCCGGATCAGATGAGTGGAGCAGGGGAGAAGCTCGCAGGGAGGGAGAAAGAGATGAATGATTGCAGGAGGGAGATGGATGGAGCCGTGAAGAGAGGGCAGGCACTGATAGACCTTGGGGCAGCGATGTTTGAGTTTTAGAAGGGAAGAAAGGGGAGGAGGAGTGTATAAAAACCCTTTGTGTGCAACACTGATTCATTCAGCTTTTCCATCATGTGCATGTATTAACATAAAGCCCTGTTTACACCTGGTATTAAGATGCATTTTGGTCACAATTAGATGAGGCAGATGTGCACATTTTCACCTGACATTTTAATCCGTCTCTTTTGTCCACTTTCAACAACTTATGTCCTGATTTCTTGTGTGTGAGTGCATGCTAGAAATCTGCAATGCTGAGAGATGGTATGATTTTCGTCTTCAAACCAAACTTCAGCCAAAGTTTAAATCCACTTCACATAATGTTTACGCATTAGAGCAGTAGGGGAAGAGTAGACCGTTTTTAGTGGCTGTTCAAACACAGTCAACCCACATGAGCATCTACACTACGAAAGCAATCCGGTCGAATGCATTTTCGACTACCTCAGGAAGTAGTCAAAAGTGAACAAGCTCAAAATATTGTAGACCCTGTTCACACCTGTATTTAGTGTTGTCTAATTGTGATCAGATTGACCAAAACCCATCTTCATACCAGGTGTAAACAGGGCCTAAAATAACAGGATTGCTATGAGACGAGAAGTATCTTTATGTCTATATATATATAAAAACTTAAATAAAACACCAAGCCCACACAAAACGACAGAACACCCAAGTACAGAATCGGTTTCATTTTATATTTCACATTGTGAAAACTGCAACTCAGGCCTCATATCTTAAGCCTTCCTTAACTAACTAACAAATCTTATAATCTTTTGATATTCTGATAATGACCTTCCCATGATGCGACTTCAGAACAGATACTCATAATTCTCTGCATACAGCATATGTATATGTGTAATATGCCAATTATTTGATTTGTATTGTAAGAGATAAACAAGCACTGTAGATTGACTGTGATCTCTAAAATAGTTTACTTTGAACCTACTCATTGAAATCAGTAGAGTATACACCCTGTCATTGTTAAATCCATCTTCTGTCATGCCCAGCTGCTCTATGCTATAGGCTTCACTAAAACTGCTTTGAGACAAACACAAACACCTGTCAATCAAAAAAATTAAACTGCATACAAAGCATAAAGATAATAAAACGCCCTTGGCTATAGTGTCATGTCTGTGTGTGTAGACTTGAAAAACATGAATGTTGCTCCAATGGGAAGGAAATTCTTATTGCGGTGGTGTGATTAATAGCATTCATATTTTAATCTCTCCATTTTATTTATAATGACCACGTATAATAATAAATATTTAAACAGCTGCAATTTAAACTTTTCTTCCTACTATGTTATCAGACAGAGAAGCGTGAAATGTATGACAAATAGGAAAGGCCAGTTTTTCGGTAAAGTCAAACATCTTTCATTCTCTCGCCGCGTTGCTGCTTCTAGTACACATGCTAACTCTCCCTTTCTCGCTCTTCGCTAAAACTAAACAGCTCCAGATGGGCCACATGGTCCTGATAAACTCTCTCAGCAGCCTCTGCCAGTGTGGAGCAGCTGGCTCTGAGAGCACGGTGAGGAGCCAGCGGCACATGTGCCGAGCAGCCCATGGCAGCCAAGAGAGTGCAGGGGGATCCCTAATTCTGGGTCATTCACGAGCCGGTCTAATAAACAGTGCTGAAATGATAATTGCTACAAAACGGTGACAAAGCAGAAATACAAAGCGAGGGTTGGGTGAGATGGCCAATAAAAAATAAAATAAAATAAAAAAAACGGGTAAATATTTGTAAACAAATTGTACTTTAATTACTGAGTTGAGTTGCACAATGTTTCTAAATCACTCAACTGTAACAGTATTATCTGAGAGTAAAACAGTGACGTGGACACGGCTATTTTTATTTTAGCTCAAGTGAAAATGTGCCGACAGACAATTTTTTAAATGTAATTATATATATATATATCTAGAGAGAGAGAGAGAGAGAGAGAGAATATATTTTAAAATTAAATTTATTCCCGTGATGCTGAATTTAAAGCATCATTACTCCAGTTTTCAGTGTCACATGATCTTTCAGAAATCCTGCTGACTTGCTGCTCAAGAAACATTTCTGATTATTATTAATGTTGAAAGCAGTTGTGCTACTTAATATTGTTCTGGATATTTTTTCATGATGCACTGTTTCAGCATTTATTTGATTTATTTATCTCATTTATTTGAGAAATCTTTGTAAGCCAAAAAATGTCTTTCCTGTCCCTTTTGATCAATTTAAAAGCATTAATTAAAGTATTGACCCCGAATTTTTGAACGGTAGGGTAAATATTAACTGCATCTCAAATATTTATTGTGTTAGTCCTCTGAGAGAACCTAGGGAGACTCGGATTCGATATACAGACTAGAGAAAGATGCTCTCTGACCCTGGGCTGGAGAATAAACGAATGTGATTTTGATGACCTTCCCTGTGGAGCGCTCTACATCAGAATAAACTTTGGACCTGCAAATATTCTCCAGCTAATTTCTTATTGCTTTTCTGCCTACCTGAGTCAAGTTCTCTGCTCAGAACTATGAAAGATGGTTTGATATTGGATTGGATTGACCTTTAACCTTGCACCCTACTAGTCTGCCTTCATATATCACCTCATTAGTCAGGTAAGCCTAAAGACGTGGGGTCACAAGAGGTCAGAGGAGGAAAATACAAACCTGAGTCCTCAGGGTTAACCTACAAATGCCACCCTTCATCACAAAAACTACAGCTATGACATTAACATACACCTCAGGAGAATAAAAATATGGATTTGTGCAACACAAAGCCCTTAGCATCTAAACACACAAGAGATTCAATTATAAAAGGTAGATATTTTTAAGCCGTCATATTTTAGCTTAAGTGCACTGCATCACCATTAAAATTCAACCTCTAAAAGCCTAATACCAGCTCTTCTCTCAGCACCACAATCATTTTACATCAGCTTCTAAGAATGTCAGCCTGACATTATGAAACATAAAGCAGCTGTAAGCCTTGCTAACTTCTTCACAAAGACTTGAAAACCTTGCCTTCCAAAACATGTCAAGCCCAAAAGCACAAAATGCTTTCTAATTGGCTGTTAATGTTTTGTTTCGCTAACTTTTTTCTTTTGGCAGATTTAAAGTCAATATAATTAAAATATTAAAAAACGCTGCATTTCTTAATACATGTCCGTAGTGTGTTATTATGAACAATTCATGCCTGTACACCATTTCATTTAAGAAATAATCAAAGTAAATAACTAAACAAACCAACCAATCAATCAATCCTGTCCTAACTTTTTTTTTTTTTTGGTTGAATATTCGTTTCACTCTAATCATGTCACATCACAGATATAAAATAGGACTTGTCTGGAAACATGCAGAGGCCGAGCTGAATTTGAGTCAACATCACATTTCAAACTTTATAAAAAAAAAAACAACAACAGGAAAAGAGCAGGACTTGACTGATAACAGTAATGAATTCTGTCATTTAAACTAGCTAAGTGTAAAAAAAAGAAACTACTGAATTTACATTTAAGCCATAAAAGTCTTTTCTATATTTACAGGCCTATTTTAGCTCTGCTGCTTTAAATGTATCGTGAATGTTTACATGACTTGTGGGCTACGGGAGGCATTTGCAACCGAAGCAGCGCTCACATTCACTCTGAGAAGTGTTACTATTAAGTTCCTGCACGATAACGGCTTTCCAAAGCCGTTGCTGGACAGGTGCCGAAATGACCTGCACGCTTAATTCAATCGCATGTCATTTCATTAAAGGCAACTGAAGGCTGTTTGTTACGTAATGGAAAGCATAAGCTGCTGAGGCTGCGGAAGGGGAGAGAAAGACAGACAGAAATACCAGTACTCCTATAAAATCCCTGTCTAAATCCCGTGTTCCCACTTAAGATGTCTGTCACTCTTTATATAGGGCTGCAACTTAACCCAGCCGGTGTGCTTTAACAATAGAGCAGACGTGCTGCGCGCAGACAGGTGGTCTCGACTGGCACTGAGCCAGATGCTGAGGGCCCACGCCACCCTCCCCTCTGTTTTAACACATCCGTCTGCTGCTCCTGCGTGATGTCACACTGATGCACCCGAACACTGTCAGTCACCGTTGGGCTTCATTAATACTGTGCGTAGCTAGAGCGCTTCAAGACAAAAAGACGAAGGGAGACCGAGAGCACAAGGACATGGGTAGCTTTTCATGCACGAAATCAGAAAGACATTTCTGCTGGATCATCTTTAGTGTTTTGACTGTTCGTATTACGTGTGAACTGCTTAAACAGAAAGAGACCGTAGTTAACTTAATAGGCACTTGAGTCTTTTGCAACCTGGATGACAACTTCTGTGGAAGGCGAAAGGAGAAATTTAGCAGAATATCCAAGCTGCTTTTCACAGAAGTGAATGGGGACTGGGGACAGTCAAGTAAAAATTTCATTGAAAATATCTTAAATTTCAGCCAGGTCCCAACACAAAGCTATCATATCACTTGAAAATGGTCCAAATGACTTGTGCACTATATTTCATGATGATTTAATTGCAGTTTTTGTCCTTTATGGGGCCTGATGGCCCTAGTTCAATGTCATTGCATGGCAAAAAGAAACAAAAGACATTCCGCTAAATATATTTTTATACATCTTTAAAGGAAGATCTTTGGGAAGATATTTGGAAGAATGTTTGTAACCAAGCATATCTCTGACTACCAAAAATAAAAAAAAATAAAAAATACTATGGTAGTCAATTGGGAGGGCCAGATCAACTCGGTTACAAACATTCTTCCAAATATCTGAACAAAGAAATCTACAGGTTTGGAACAACTTGAGGGTGAGTAAATGACAGAATTTTCATTTTTGGGTGAACTATCTCTTTGGGCAGTGTTCATAACTCAAAGGTATTGCCAAAACAAACCCAAAGCACAGCTAATGGAGCATTCAACGCTGCTCTCAACATGGCAAAAATATTTGAGAGAAAATCAAAAGACAGGAATCCGAGCAACCGCAAAAGCATATATAGACAAACATAAGTGCCGTGGTGAATTCAACTCACTTAAACCATTGAGTATCATCAGTAACATTAAAATGACAAGCCTCAACACACTTGGGCACAGCAGCGGAGATTATGGCCCACTGCTCCCACTCATCCAGCCCCAGCCAATCGGCAGCCACAATTGTCTGCTGTGCAAATACCTCAAACACAGGACATTCCTGCCCTGTGAATCAGCTGGAGTTTGGAGCCAAACAGCCTACCTGAGAGTCGTCTTCTCACGCTATACCTCTCCATTCATCCCAGTGTATGGCTCTGAAAACATGCGTCACGCTCCAATCATGTTTAATCGCCCATGCGTCGCAGACATCGATCTGCTGTACCATTAGAGTGGATTGTAGTATGTAGGGCAACCAGCAGATTTAGAGGAAAATCAATGAGGCTATTATAGAGGCATATGTATTGATGGCATGAGCGGCCCATGTGTGCATGAATATGACATTTTAAAGTAAAAGCAATAAATTACAATATAATAATAATAATATAGCATGCAATGTGTATCATGTGCAAAGCAAGTATGGAAAACCCCACTACAAAACACCAAAATACACTATAGAAACCACAAAAAACCCTGCATCGCATAATTCAAAGCTCTCAACTTGACCTCAGTACTATATTATTATACTTTATTTAATATGCACTACCATGCAAAAGTTTAGAGTCGGTAGATTTTCGCATTTTTAAAAGAAGTCTCTTACGCTCAACAAAGCTGCATTTATTTAATCAAAAACAGTAAAAACTGTACTATTGTGAAATAATATTACCATTAAAAATGTTTTCTATTCAAATACATTTTAAAATGCAATTTATTCCTGGGATTGCAAAAATCTATATTTAGCAGCCAATACTCCAGCTTTAAAGAAAAGTTTCTTAAAATTGTCAACATTGAAAACAGTTGTGGTGCTTAACATTTTTGAGGAAACTCTGATGCACTTTTTTTCAGCATTCTTTGACGCATAGAAAATGGAAAAGAACAGCATTTATTTGAGATGGAAATCTTTTGTAACATTATAAACATTTCTACTGACACATTTAAAGGATTAGTTCCCTTTCAAATGAAAATTACCCCAAGCCATCATAGGTGTATATGACTTTCTTCCTTCTGATGAACATAAACAGAGTTAGATTATAAAGCTTGGATGCATCCGGATATTTATTAATGGCAGTGAATGGGACCAATGGGTATGAAGCTCAAGAAAGTGCATTCATCCATTATAAACATACTCCATACAGCTCCGGGGGGGTTAAGAAAGGCCGTTTGCAGCGAAGCGATGCATGTTTATCCATGTTTAACAAGTTATAAAGTAAGATAGCTTCCGCCAGACCAGCTACTCTATTCAACATATGAAAAAAACTGATGACGTGGAGCCGTGTGAAGTACGTTTATGATGGAAGGATGCACTTTCTTGAGCTTCATACTCGTTGGTCCCCTTCACTGCCATTATGAAGCTTGGAGGCATCAGTATATTTATTAATGTAACTCCGATTGTGTTCATCAGAAAGAAGAAAGTCATACATACCCAGGATGGATTGAGGGCAAGTAAAATCTTTTTAATTTTAAAGCAAACTAATCCTTTAAACAATGAATGCATCCTTGCTGAATACAAGTGTTATTTTCCTCCAGAAAAATGACTGACCCCAAACTTATGTCAACACATATAAATATTTAAACTTTTAAAAAACATTTAAACTTTGTGTGTTGTTATAACACTTGACCTAGGAGCAATGTGCTGCCTGTAGAGTTGCACTGGTGAACACCGACACAAATAGAGTGAAAGGATGTTAAGAAATACACTAGTATTTTATTCTCAGCACAGCCAGAGTAAAGAAATTCTGTAAAGGCAGCATTGGCCAAACACAAAAGAGTAATTTGGCAGCAACTGAGCAGCCACTACACAAACAATTCAAACGATCCTCTCTTTAAGAAGGGTTCTCAAATAAGTAAACACAAACACACACTAAAAAGGACAGGCCTCTTCAGCGCCTGCCACATTTGGTGCCCCCTTGTCTCTTCTAACTGGGGTTTTATGTGTATTCAGCGCATCTAGGCGACTGATTTGAAATGTAGGATGGGAAGTTGCTGCTTTGACACTTGGCAGAACTTGGAGGCCTCTCTGTTTCCCGATCCTGGGAATGCAAACAGCAGTCTTCTCCCAAACGACTTTCCACATCCCTCCCCTTGCAACCTGGCCAGCCCCTGCACCTGTGCCTCTGTCGGTCTCTCCTCCCTTTTCGTTCTCTTTTTCGCTCTCACATTATTTTCGGGTTTATTGTAGGCCAGGTGTGACAGACGTTGGCACTGCCTCAATCAGACTCCTTGTTGTTGTCTCATGTGGACAGCAGATGCCAAATAAGTTGCCCAGCATGAACACATACATACAAGTGCACAAATGTCTAACACATTCAAAAGTCCACTAGAGCTCCAAATGACAGACAAGGAGTGATTCATTAAAGGAAAAAAAATAACATTTACTTAACTTCATTTGGTTTCAAATCTGTATGCAGACTTTCTAGTGTGAAACATAAAAGAAGGTATTTTGAAGAATGTTCTGGTTGCTCTTTTCCATGCTGTTACAATGAACAGAGAATGAAGCTTTCAAGTTTTTAAATAAAGGAACTCCATAAAAACTTCATAACTTCATGAGAGAATTAGTGATTTTCTTTCTTTTGAGTCTGATCTCGTGTACAGATCATATCTGAATGATTAATTCTTGAATCACACTAATCTGATTCATCCACGAATCACACTGATCGCAGTTTCTTGAATTCAAATCACTGGATCAAGAGAAGCAGTTCTAGAGTTGACAAGAAAATAGGTGAATAGCTTCCTCAACTTATGTAATGTAATCTAATATGCAAATTATATGGACCACTTTAATGATATTTTAATGATGCTTTTGTGTAGAGCTTATTTTGAAATTTGAGAGTTTTCTATTCATTATAATTGTTTCCTAATTCTCCCAATGTTCTTTGCTAGAACGAAGTCATTTAGGATTAGAACAAAACGAGGGCGAGTAAATGACCGATTTTTTTATTTTTGGGTGACCTATCCCTTTAAGACCAGGTTGTAGGCACAGCGTTTTACGGCCCACAATGCTTTAACGTTTACACTGCATCTGCTGCTCTCTACTTCTTTGTGCTTGCTTAAATCTCTGCGCTGCCCATTTCGGTTCGGCCTCTTTTTCGCCTCCTACTCCATCCGTCTCTCCATGCAAAGCTGTTTTAATGATGATGTCGAAAAGACAGTGCTCTGATTAGCGATTATAACAGGGTATTAAGTGACAGGTAGAGCAGTGGCAGGTGCTGCACGCTGATCTTCACGCTATTTCTCTCTGGCGCTCTCCCATAGGTGCTTGTGGCTTGATAGACAGAAGCCCTGACAGAAGGTTTCTGTGAATGTTTCTTTCGGGAGGGGGTTGAAACGGACATCTGCTGGGGTCTGGCCACTGCAGTGTGGAAGTGCTGCGTTGTGTGGCGTTCGGTGGGCGCCGGGCAGCGTCGTCTTTGAAGCTGCGTCCGCGCTTAGAGCGGTTTTGTTCCCTCGAAGCCGGTGGTGGGATTAATTCAGACTCTTGAGAGGAAGAAAAGCCTCTTCAGTGGGCCTACGCAACTGTTTGCAAGGGGGTTTATGGCACACCATGAAAGTTGTGCCATTAAACAGTGGGCTTGATGAATAGGTCTTCCATAATGCTAATGCCACCCATCTATGTGAATGTGTGATTGAGCATTGAATGTGGCCATACACTCAGATCAAAGTCAAATCCTGTTTGAAAGGAGATGGGCGATGAGCTCAAATACTGAGTTATAATGCCAAGTACAACATAAAAGATGGAAATTAGAATGAGGCAAACACTTAAGCAGCTGCAGGTAAAACGATTTAAATAATAATTTTTCTTCAATACATTTCTCAGCCATCTTGGGTGATTTTATTTCAATCTGTGGATAATCTTTAATTATCTGAAAACCTGATATTGTAGAACCTGGCCAAATAAAGGCATAATTTTCTCATCAGACTACACAAATTGTACCGATGAACTAGGGAGATATAGAGACTTTCATAGAATAGACTTAAAGGGGATCTATAATGCCCCTTTTACAAGATTAATAATACTCAGTAATGTGCAGTAAGTCTCTGGTGTCCCCTCAAAAATCATTTATTATAGCTTGTCAAACTTGAGTGTGAGAAAATGCAAATGAGCTGATCCCTTTCCAAAAAAGGGCGGAGTTTTAACAGCTCAACAACAAAGCTGGAGAATCTCACGCAACCAAAATGTGGGTTTATGTAAATTTTAGGGTTAGTGATATCCCTAACCCAGGAAGAAGCTTGTTAAGGCCCTACCAGTGGTAGTCCTTCAACTGTGAATTCTTTTAAAGAAAATATCTCCCTTTGCACTGAACTTGAAGATGTTATTTATGCTCTAACAACAACATTACACACAAACTAAAGTAAAAAAAAAAAAAGTGAAATCATAATCAAATTTTGGCCCATTTGCCCTACAAAGCAATAAAATGGCTTTTCTGAATTCATTGTAAATTCAAGGAAAAGAACAACCAGTATCCAACATCACTCTCAATTTCTCTTCTTGTGCTGCACAGAAGAAATAAAGTGATATGGGTTTGAAAATATTATTTAATGATGACAGAAGTTTCATTTTCTGTGAACTATTCCTTTGAGCCCTCCACTCCACCAATAAATATCACACAAATCACAAGACGAGCTGCTTTGCCAGAATCCAAACCCAACCAGGTCATTTGATGAAAATATGAACCAACAGAGAGCACTGAAAGTGCACTGAAAGCTCAGTGTGGCTGAGGAAATTAGCAGTTTATGATTTTTCTATTGAAAAACACCCATCATTTGTTTTTCTCACCATTTTCCAGCCTCAAAGGCACAGCTCAAATTAAAAAAAAGCTTGTCTATTACGTTTCTTCACCAAGCTGCTTGCATCCTCCCTCTCTTTTCAGAGCTTTTCCAAATCACAGATTACAACATCCTGAAAAATTACAAGCTGAACAGTTAATTACCGACACATTAACTCTCCTGCTTTTTAATTAATAATTAAAAATGTTTAAGCACGCCTTAAAGTGACTAATTAAAAACGACCATGACAGCAATTCATTTCAAAGAATTACCACTTGTTATAAGGTCCTCAGATTCCTTTTAATGAAGCTGCTTCATTTTTTTTTTTTCCTTCCTGTCATTTTCTATTCTAAAAAGCCAAAAATAGAAACAAAGGGGGATTTTAAAAACAGGAAGTCTGACATCTTCAGTAAGTGAAATATCTCAGTCTGAGAATGCCATTCTTAGGTCCTAATAATGGTGTCTTTTCTTTCGTGTATCTTTAAAAGTGCAACCTCAGCTGGAGTTATCCGCCAGAGATCCAACCATCTCTTTAACATTGACCTCTCAAAGAGCAAGAGCTGGTCACTCACCGCTTTTTGGCCGGGCAGTCCTCAGAGTACTCGCTGCCTCCATCTGCGCTCCTCGAGAGAGACCCGTCCTCTTTATGTCCTCCTTTAGACCCACATCCATTCAGCTGCCCATTTGACAATGAAGCTGTGCAAAAAGAAAGAACAAAAAAAGTAAAAAACATGAGAAACAGTAACAACCTCCAGATGTAGCGCATCAAGTATTTGATCGTAAGATGATATATCATCACCACAGCATGGATTTACTTTAATCATGAAATGCAGAACTGAAATGGAGCACAAGCAAATGGGAACAGAGAGATGGTTTATTTCAGAGTCCAACTGTAGAAGCAAGGACATATTGCAATGTACCTGTATTTTATATGAGGTTAGTCAATGTAAGACTATGAAATTGTGTTAACTTGTGCAGATTCAAGTTTGTAAAAATGGGACGGTATATCATTACACAAACAATACGGGAGAAAGTGAAGCGGGATACCGGCTTTGTTAATATTAGTTGCAGTTCAGTTGCCATAAGAGTTTCTTTTTTAAATAACACATTACTATTTTATTTATTTAATATATTAATTTATATTTATAGCTGAAAACCAGAAATCCTCTCCATTTTGACACTCCATCTCAAGACTACTGGGTTTCAACTGGCAAAGAATCACAGATTAATAGCATAAGTATCTGTATCACGTGCCGAGAACTGATATTGGTTTCAAAATACAACAGACATCATGTTTACAATTAAATAACCAAAAAAAAAAAAAAAAATCACATTAATTAGCGAGAGAAATATATATTCTGGTCGGTATTCAACAGGGACAATCTAAAGAGCTCTGGCCATTAACATTACAGCTACCCCGGATTACAAAGTTAAATCTCCATTTATACGGCTCAGCTGATTTAATTTCCGTGTTTAGTAACATTCGTTAAGCGAATATCCAGAATCACCAAGCATTCCCAGTGGCTGGACCTAAAATCACCATCCATCCGGAAAAAACAGCTGGAGAAGCAAGAAACTAAAACAAAGCTGCTATCCAACACGTACATGAAAAGCTATAAAAATGCTTCTCACATATGGACCAACATGGCTGGACTTCAAAACATCCAAGTGAAGTCTTAAGACGTCTATTCTCATAAGACCAAACATTGTCTTTGAGAAAATTGGGATGGTTTAACTCCAAATAGAAAAGCAGCAAAAACACTGGTGTCCTATATTCAAAATAACTCACGTGCAAGAGCAAACAAGCTCACGAGCCTCTGCCTTCATCATGACACGAGAAGCCAAAGCCAGAGAGAGTTGGCCAAGCCAAGCCAACGTGGGTGGAGAGGGATCGGATGTAAACGGCTTAACGCGGGCTGCTCGCTTCCCGTGCCGTGTTTTACATATGTTGGTCTCACTTGAGTGGCTGTGTGAAAGACAGTCTGAGTCTTACGCAGCCAAACGTCCTGTCTCTCTACAGGCCGGGAGAGCGTGTGACGGTTTATCAACCGTCTGTCCTTCAGGGCCTCTAATTATATTTATGCGTGTTCAACTAAGCCAGTCGCGTCGCTACATTCACCTCCTGGTTTCCACAGAGAGCAGTGAGCATTATGTGAGCAGTGTGGTGTTATGACATGCGACCCATTTGTTAATTTAGAAAACGAAAGCATGTCGAAATGCGGTATAGAATTGTCCCATCACAGATCTGATGCTCATAGCGTAATTACAACACAAAGCACACCTGAACTAAATCATATCACTCCTAATGGACGCATTGCTTGTCCCTGGAAACCGGTCGCATCAAGTTTGGTTCTTAAACTGGTCTGAGGATTCAAAAAGAAAGATTGGTCATTTAAGACGTTTACACTTCTCTAGTTTCATTAACCCTATAAAGCCTACTGTCTCGTATTTTATACGCAAATTTCTAAGGCCTCTAAATTAAGAACATGATCAAACTTGTAATTAAAATGTTGCACACAATTTACTACAAGCCTTCT